>OZ014473.1:35530947-36130947 GCA_963965965.1 Trididemnum nubilum | reverse complement strand
CAATTGCAAATTTTTGGCTACGCGCCTGATCAAAAACATGCCGAACAAAGTTTGCGCGAGGTCAAGAACAGAAATCATCACCATTTAAATTTGTGATTATATACAATTTGTGCTTATAAATTTTATCATCCCCCCAACAAATTTTCTGGATTCGCCACTGCAATGATGGCAGTACGGTACGGTACGTAGGTACGGTACGGTACGCCTCAATTTTTGCTAAGAAGTACGGTACGCTGGTACGGTACGCTTTTTTTGTAATGGTACGGGTACGGGACGTTAGTGCGGTACGGTTCAAGGTGCGAGGTACGTAGTACGCAAATTCTGAACGTACCGTACCGTACTGCCATCCTTGCTCACAGGTCAAGTCTAAAACATGTTTAAACGCTTGCTATTTACAGTAGGTTAAACTACTAAGGGACTTGGCTGAGGAGACTAAAGAGGCTGAAGCCCCTTTAGTCTCCACTGGTTGCGGCACTGTTATGGACACAAAGTGTAAAATCAAAGCCATTGAGAAATACTTCGCTGTTTCGATGCTAATATGAGAAGCAAGCGAGGCAGTTAAGAAGTTCCTCTAACACGAAACCCTGCTTCAGCATCAAATCGATTCCTTAGCTTTGTTTTGATTTAACTGAAGTCAGAGCTGAAAACATTTTCTTGCATAACTAGCAGTTTGAAAATATCATCAACAACTTAATTGTTTGAGACTTAAACGGATATTCGTTTTTAAAAGATTTCGAGAAGTTTATTTCTCCCTCTTTTTTTTTCATTGCCCGCTTTGCCGTTATGGCTAGGGGGCAGCAGCTCAAAATTAAGCCGCCAAACATCACGTCTTGCATCACCTCGATCATTTCACTTGGGCTAAAGTCAAGTAATTACATTGTAGATTTTCTATGTAATTGATCCATCTAGTTCTACTTTGTCCAATTGGTCTTTTCCCATTTGCTTTGACAGGTAAAGCTTTCAATTTGCAGAAGTAGCGGTTTCCACAATTGGGACAAGGA
This sequence comes from Trididemnum nubilum, assembly GCA_963965965.1. Taxonomy (NCBI): domain Eukaryota; kingdom Metazoa; phylum Chordata; class Ascidiacea; order Aplousobranchia; family Didemnidae; genus Trididemnum; species Trididemnum nubilum. The sequence continues at coordinate 36,129,946 of OZ014473.1, read as the reverse complement.
TTTTTTGATTTATCTTGACAGCAAAGTAGAATCGCAACGTGGTTTAATCAGTTTTTTTCCGTTGGATCACGATTACATATGCTGACAACTTCGATGAATGATGACAAAGAAGCAGAGAAAAGCCAGTTTCATTGACTAAAAATTGGCCAACCATAAAATGTTTTATAATTAACAAAAACATTGCAAGGATGACTGTGTGGAAAGAAGATATTCTGCGGACCGGCAAAAATTTAAGCGGACGGGCGGTTGGGAACCATTGTGCTAGAGGAACGGACCGGCGGTTGGGAACCATTGTGCTAGAAGAAGTACAACTAACCAAAAATGAGCTACATTAGGCACCAAATTTCTCCGTCTTTCGAACTGAGTCAATGTCAATGTTAGCACGAAACAAAAACGACATGAGCGAAAGCGGATGGAGAGATCAGGTGAATATATGCGCATGATGTCAGAAAGTTATTGTGAGTCTGACAAAGCATGTGCTGCATTGAAAGACGTTGACCTTGTTAGAGACCTTAGAAAGCAATACCACAGTTATTGTTTTGCAATTCCAGGTTTCCAACCGCAATATAGGCCTACAGAAGCTTTGCATTTTCATAAGCTTACTATTGTATACCGTAATCTTGAAAACATAACAATAAAGTGTTCCTATTGCGCAACCTCGGCCGATTGCAAAAATGTCGCCAAAATCAAAGTTTTCGTTTGCTTTAAGTTTTTGGACTTGGCTAGCGTCTTCGCCAAGACCACAAATTTACATTTTACAGTAAATGAAACCTGGGAAATTTCCATTATATTTTTCCTAAAAGGTGATGTTATAATTATTGTGACAGTATAAAAAGGTCAGGCAATTTATGCAAAAAGCAAAGCAGCGTTGCTTTCCTCGCAATGCTGCCTGCAGGAGCCCATTATTATTTTTCTTGGTATTCAAAAGCAGCCATTACAGAACTCAAGTGCTCTGTATTTCACGAAAAACTTAAAGTTTTGAGGACAAATAGATAATTAAGCATCGTTTTACAAAAGATACTGTACTACAGTACAAAAAAAAAACGATTAAATTAAAAGAATAGTCGGCGCAACAGCCTTTCTATACAGTCAAACCTCGATTTAACGGTTAATGCGGAAATGCAATTGCCCGCTACTCGAAACGACACGGATTTTACCTAATGTAGATGCAAAATACACGTTTTGGTTAAAATCAGTTTATTATTGTTATGTAGCAGAAACATACTGCACCTGAAATGTCGAATAACTTGGCTGCAAAGTCTTAGCAAAATCAGTTTGTTACAAGCTTACATGAAGTCTATGCACTAATGCGGTATAAAAAAGAGTACATAAATTTAGTTCAAGTCTGAGATGACCATAGACTCTTGACTGGATCATGGTACAGGATTGATGGATGTCGTGAGACCAGAATCGCTTTGCGGAACAAAAAAGCTGGTAATCTTTCTTTGACGTCCCATCATATGCTGTTTTTTGATGATTAACTCTTTAATCATTCAAAGACTGCCATAGTGATGAGCCATTTCAGATAGCTGACTGTAGGATAAACAATCAATCAAGGCATCAACATAAGTACGTAAGGTAAACAGCTTTATTCTTGGGAAAGCCATCTCTTCATCGTTAGTGCTCTCTCTTTCCTCTTCTCCTAACACAGATGACACTATGTTGGCCTCAGACAAAACTTCGTGCGTATCCTGGATCCAGGTGTAGCTCGCTAAGCCTATCTGTGACGTCAGCAATGGAAGTCGCTACTTCTCCTCCGCACTCTAGCATATGAAGAAAGTCTACTGCCTCGAGTCCTTCGAAGTTAGTTTCTGTGTTTTCACACTTCAACAGCTTTTTCCAAGAGTTTGATAAAACTGAAGGCCTAAGACCCTGCCATGCTGACGCAAAGTTAAAAACGGCCGAACGGATAGTATATTTATTAATGTTGGCCAAAGTGCGTTCTACCCTGTTGTCAACCAATCCATCTTCGATGACCACCAGAACCTCATCCAAGAAACCGCGAATAAAATGCTTTTTATAGCGCTAATAATTCCTTGATCCAAAGGCTTCAGAATCGAAGTCGTTTTGGGAGGTATAAAGCGCATCTTAATTTTTCCATTTCAACTGGAAAGTATATCCTCACTGGCATGCGCAAGAGCATTGTCGAGAATAAGAATTGCGCGTACCTCGTCGGGAGAAATCTTCAGCACTTCTTGATAAATGCGTGCAGCTGGCACAAAACCAATTGGAAAACATTGCGGAGTTCAACCAAGCTTTCTTGGAGTGATAGTAAGCGACAGGCAGATCACGCTCAATGTTTTGACCTACAGATGCTTGTGGTTTCTTTGACTTACCAACCGCTGCAAGCTTTAATTGGTGTTCTCCCGTCATTTTGCAAAAGGGAACATCTCATCAATCCTATCTCAACAATCAAAATACTGTACCTTTCAACAATAATCCAGTTTTCGCCAATAAGCCAGAGAAATACTGGGGCATTACAATCGATGAAAAACTAAACTTTGCACAAAATATTATCAATGTAACATGTAAAATATTTAGATGTAGTAGATATTTTAACTAAATAAAGCTGTCAAAATAGTTGCAGGTGGACAGCGGCAAGTGGGCAAGTGGCAGTTACACCATTTTATCACCGATTACACATCTTAAAACTGAAAAAATGCTATGTATATGAACTACCAAAATCAAAGCACAAAAGTTCACAAAAAAGCTACCAAAATTGCCTCAATTGTCACTTCACTGCTGTTAGTACGATACACACTCGAACAACGCACTTCACTTCATCTGAACTTAATTTGTATTAGTATACCAAACACCAAAATTACAAAAAACAATTTTAGTAACAAGGAGCTAAAATTTGGAACTTGGTACTGTATAAATTAAAAAAATTACTATTTGAGCAATTTAAATTAAATACAAAAAAATATATATTGTTGAATTACAAATGATCAACATTTTTCTGAAATTAATTAAAGATGACAAAAGCTCAAAATTGACCTATACAAAGCGAATTCAAATCAACATGAAAGACTGACACGCCCAGCAGCTTGACATGACAAATTGTTGAATGGCCGCTTGACTGGGATGATCGAGAGGTCTTCTCAACACTTCCTGTTTTATTTGTATTTGTGTGCGTCCATGAGAATTTGGCAGATAAACCAGGTTATCAAAACAACCACTAATTTATTATCAAGGTTTTGTCGTCAACCGGCTCGTGTATATTTCTTAAAAATAATTTGTGTGCCCCGCCCCTGAGCAAAACCCTAGTTGTGCGCTTGCTGAAGATTCTAACACTACCGCTAAAATAAGTACCAAAAGTACTTAAAGTCCTAAGACTACATAGTCGATGAAGGTTTGCAAGAGGAACTAAAACTTTGAGTAATATTTTTTGCAAGACTTTCCACAAAAGTGAAAACAATTTTCATTGATGCAGTGGTTGATACTGTAAAACAGCTTTGAAATTGGTTTTTGTTATTTTACCGCAATCAGCAGCCTATGCAAGTTGTATGACTTACTCAACGGGCTAACAGCTTTTATGCGCTGACTGCTGGTTAAAACAATCAGGTTTTGGCAATTTCAAATGCATTTTATCAACAAAAAAATGCAGCAAAAGAACTCGTCACGAATGGTATAATTCTTTAAAAAAAGGATTTGTTTTTAAGCACACAAGAAATTTAAAATTTTTCTATTGCAAAAATATTTTTTATTACGTAATAAGATGAGTGCAAATGTTCCCTTTTGCAAAATTACTTTTGAAAAAAATAGATATCTCAAAAACCAGGAAAGATTGTCACTTCAAATTTTCACCATAACGTTTAAAATCAGCCTAAACTTCAAAAAATATTCAACTTCAGTTCGTTTTTATTTTTTGGTATACGGAAGCGGCATGCGTGGAAAACAGTTTCCAGAGATGCGATGTTTCGTTTATAAATTGCTTTAAAATTGAATTTTTTGTTTCTAAGGACTCACCAGCTTAAACGTTTGCCAAACACAGCTATAAGCTTAGCTTAACACCGGTGAAATTCATCGGGATTGGCAAATTGATATGCATTTTGCCAATAAAAATCCACACCAAACCGTAATTAGTTAGCTTCAAGCACAGCAAACACATTGTCAATTTTTTGCATAAAAATGAATAAAAAACTTTCATTGCAATTCGACTGCTTATTTTTTGTAGCTATGAGTTATAGGCGAATTAATAACTTTTCAAACCAAAAATTGCTATTTTTTATGTTTATTTGTGTGTCAATTCACGATCACGTGACCTAGGATCCCCAAAATTGGTACGCAAAATGCTTTTCTTAATTTTCATTTTGAGTCCAAACTTCAACTTTCTAGGTTTAACTGTTTGCACGTTATGAGCAAATCAATTCTCATCTGCCGAAAGTTTCGAACAAAACCTAAAATACAACGCGCTAACGCGAAGTCCCAAGTACGCGCAAACGCGAAATCTCAATTGGGCTGAGCCACAGAGGTCTTTCAACCTATATACAGTATAAGGTATCCCGAAGAGCGTATAGGTGCGAAACAGCCTGTTGGGGGCCTTATTTTAACAATTTTGTTGTATTTTTTATTATTACAGTACGGTAGAGATTAATATTGGCCCTAAGGCCTAAGCTACTACATTAAAACGTCAGAGTTGCCAATAAGCTTTAAAATTATGGAGAACCTGACGTTGTGTTTGAAGAAGAATATCTCCGGAACGGCAGGGTCAAGAAGGATGGAATCAAAACTAATTTAATCTAATACGATTGATGTACCGTTAGATACCCCCATCAATGATATTATCGGCAATGCTTCAATTCTTACTGAACCTGCATTAGTTGATGTATTATGACGAAACACAGCAAAAAATGAAAACATTTTGCTACATGCACTGTATTGTGACAAACCAAACTAAGGCAAGAAATGACTATTTTTATTTCACCGTCAAATAACTGTTTATTGGCAATGGCAAACAATCGAGTTCACCTCAGTTTGATCAAAAAATAGACATAAAACAAACTTTGAAAATAATAATTTCATTTTGTGGCCAAACATTCTTTCTTACATATAACTATGTTTGACGAAGAAAAAAATTACCATACATTGATAAAACATTTTGAAATTATGTTTTCTTTCATTTTTTATTTGGCCTGTAAGTAAGAGGAAGGAGGGGGCTTGAAGAGGCTGGGCAATTCAATTCTTTAACTGGCCTTTATTCACGTTTTTGCAATTTAATTCCTTCAAGTGGTTCTAAAACGTACGAAACTTGATACGAATGGTTTTCAAATGGCAATGAAAAAGAACGGAATTGCCCGGCAGCTGGGAGCTTCACCCCCAGACCGCGTCTGTGATGCGCGTGGGTTACGTCTCTTTGCTTAGCACTGTGCCCAATAGCGCAATGTTTGGCCACTAAATGAAACTATTATTTTCAAAGTTTGTTTTTGTCGTTTTTGACCAAACTAAGTTGAAATCGATTTTATGGCTCTCGCCAATAAACAGTTATTTGTCGGTGAAATAAAAATATTCATTTCTTGCCTTCTTTTGGTTTGTCACAATACAGTGCATGTAGCAAAAAGTTTTCATTTTCGCTGTGTTTCGTCATAATACATCAACTGCTGTAAGTTCAATAGGAATTTAAAAATTGCCGATAATATAAGAACTTAATTTTTTAGCAAATACGCAATTGAAAAAATACCGAAATTATGGATTTTTTGTCTTTGGGGTTGTCACACTCGTAATAAACGGTCTCAATTTTAACTAAACTGACTGTTAGATCAAGACTGTATAATCTATAACAAGGAAAGAAAAAATTTACGAGATCAATCAATACTTTAAATAAAATTACGGCTTTGTTAATTCAACATTGTGAAATTTTTTGTAATCAAAGAAATCAATTTTGGCCCCCAACAGCTGAAATCTTCGGTAGCTATTTGTACTAAAAAAAAAAAACGAACGAAAAAAAACAAAAATACTAAATAATAATAAAACTGTTAGTCAGTATGTCGCAAAAATGCTATATCAAGAAAAACATTTCCAAGTTGTGGAAAAATTTTGGCCGTTAACCGTAATTTAAGTTTTGAACAGTTGGTTTGTTCTTTCAGTAATAGAAAGCACCCAGGTTAATAGTGACGAGTACAAAGGTGGAGAGAGTCATTGCCTCTTATCTCTTGAGTGATGGCGTTCTGCAAAACAGAGTTTTTTTTTGTTTCTTGATAACGTTGAATGTGACCAAGGAAAATGTACTGGCGGGCATAGTTTGGCGTGAAAAATTCTTTCGATAACTTTAGTTTTTTCAGCGAATACACACATGTTAACTTTAGATGCTGTCTCACTTACGGTAATTTCGCTTGCAACAAAATGCAATTTTTTTTGACAAAATTGAACTAACAAACGTTGCTAAACTTTCTCAAACTGGTCAAACGTCAAATGTTATTGTAGTGTTTGCGTGTTTTCGTCATGTAAAAGGCGGTTCAGATAATGTAAATTTTCAAGTCTAAGATTTCATTTAATGCATTGATTGATTTCGTGACATTTTTTCTTCCCTTAGTAGATTATATAGTCTAGATTTGACAGTCAGTTTTGATAAAATTGAAACCGTTTATTACGAGTGTGACATTCCCAAAGCAAAAACTTTCATAATTTCGGCATTTTTTCGATCGAGAACTTGCAAAAATAATTGAGTTGTAACATTACCTGCAATTTTTGAATTCCTGTTGAACATTTATTAGATGATGTATTATGACGAAACACAGCGAAAATGAAAACTTTTTGCTACGTGTATTTTCATTGTGACCAACCACAGCAAGACAAGAAATAAATATTTTTATTTCACCGTCAAATAACTGTTTAATGGCAAATACGAAACATCGATTTCAACTCAGTTTGGTCAAAAAACGACAAAAATAAAACTTTGAAAATAATAATTTTATTTTGTTGCCAAACATTGCGCAACTGGGCACCGTATTATGCAAAGGAGCTTAACTCATGCGCATGCTCATCATAGACAAGGGCTATGGTGAAACGCCCAGCTGCCAAGCAATTATGTTTTTTGTTTTTCTTTTCAGAAAAAAACTGCCATTTTAACACCATTCAATTCAAGTTTGGTACTTTTAAAGCAGTGGTTCTCAATCTTTTTTTGGTCCAGAGCCAAATTTTAAACCTCAAAGTTTACAGGAGCTGCAACCAAATAAACGAAAATTTTTATTTAGTTTGGTGCAACTGCTGCAGGTTTTTATTCTTTTAAGTTATTGAAACATTTCACCTGCCCGTTGTAGCTAGCTTCACGGCACTGTGCAAAGCTAAAAACCATCACAAAATTCAAAAAAATCATTATTACAGCATTTGCACAAGTGTCAAACGGGATTTTACTCAGATGGACTTGTATATAAGACTAAAACTTATCTGTGTCTCACACAAAGGGGGATCTGTAGGCAGTACCTCCAGCCGCTGGGCAAATTTCATTATTTTTCGGAAGAATTGCCATTTTGACGCAATTGTTACATGGCATTTTGGTCATTTGTAGAGCTATTTGAAACTAAAAGAACTAAATGCTAATATTTGGAAACCTTCGGATAGAAATAAATTTCTCAGCCTCTTCAGCTACCTTCCTTCGTGTTCAAGTTTAAACAAAGTTTAAAACCATGCTTATCTGGGTTTAATTCTTATCAGAACATCCGTTGACTTTTGTCAACATTGATTTTTTTTTTATTTGATTGCACTCGCTCCCTATATGCTAGCTTATCGCCATTTACTGACGAAAGAAAACTTCTTTATAGCTTCCTACTGCAGTGATACCAATTTCCAAAATTGTTTCTACAATAAGTTATTTGCGTTTTATCTTAATCGGAACACCTGTTGACAAATGTCAACAAATAAAAACAATAGCAGATTAAGAAAGATATACGGCTTTTAAGGTTTAAAATTAGTATGAATGCCCGTTGCTATCGTTGCAACCAAACCATTATTGTTACAGCTAATGATTAGCTACAGTATATAGCTAGCAACTGTAAGAAATTTGCAACTGCAGTTAGTGAAGTGATTTTTGGCGGAAGGTTGTTAAGTTTCCGATTAGCAGTTCTTATATCTCAGACGTAGTAGCAGCCTACGTACATTTCAAATACTTATCTAGATATTAGCTCCTGTCAGAATTTAGAACATAAAACCAATATCATTGAATATTCATGCACTGTACTAGCATGGCTACTCAACTGGCGGACTGCAGTCCACATCCGGACCTCCAGATTGATAAATGCGGACCGCGGTCCACATCCGGACCTCTGGAGTACTAAATTTGGATCTCCACACTCCTTGTAGCGGGAACTCATTGTCTGCCTGCAGGGCCTACGAGAGGGGGGTAGGGGGACAATTACCCCGAGGCCAATGGATTGTAGGAGGCCCATTATAGGGCCCGTTGGCTTCAGGGGGCCCAGCCCACGGCCCATGGGCTTCAGAGGGCCCATCGAAATGACACTGAGAAATCAGTATGCGGAATACCGAAGACCTTTTTTTGTTTTGTTTTGGAGATCACATCAAAATCCAGACAAAACTGTGGCATTTTTCCGTGAAGACCTTTTTTTTGGGGGGGAGATCCCATTAAAATTCAGACAAAACTGTGGCATATTTCCCGGTTGTTTTGGAGTTTACAAAACTGGAGATGCGTAATATTTGAGCTGACCCCGGGCCCTCGTTTGGCTCTCGGCGCCCCTGTCTGCCTGTGCGACGTGGAGCGCGTAAAACCGTTCCAAATAGCGACGAAGACCTTTTTTTTTGGTCTGAACTGAATGAGTTTTCAACTTTCGTATCTGGACCTTTGCTAAAACTAGTTGAGTACCCCTGCGTTTAGTAGGCTTGAAGGACTAACTAATGCAACCAGTGCTACCGTCGAGGCTATCCTGAATCTTCCTACCGAGGCTCGGCTAACCTTCATTTTGTCAGGGTAGGCTCAAGTAGTTCCTAACCCACTGAGCGCGGTTGTAATTGACGAAAACTTTTGGAAAACGCAATTGAATTTTGGTGAAGTCTATTAGTCTTCAACTACATTACGCAAAAAAAAAGACAACTGAATTTTTATGAAAAACTTTTTTTTCTATACTTGTCAAAAAAAAGCCACGGAGACAAGGTACTCAACGCAAATCTATGGTCGGAAGTTGTCGTAACCTACCCACTTCTTGGTTCAAGCCTACCCACTTCTTGTTGTCACAGCCCATCACTTCCTTTTGATTGGAGTCTACCCACGTCTTTGTTTAGGAAGGCAGCGCACTGAATGTTATTGTTCTATACACAAATACTTGAGTAACTCAGCTAGAATTTTTCCTAGCAACTAAGCTTTCAGTTTGCTCATCGATACATAAGCAACCGAAAAGCGAGAGGTGAAACAGTACTTGCAGAAAAAAAAACGTACAGTTAAAAGGTATAAAATGAGAAAGATGTCTTAGACTGGTAAGCATACTTGGCTTGCTTGCTTGGCTCGCCGCGGATGTGTTTGCCCGCAACACAAAAAAATACCAAAAAACACATATTGCTTATTAAAATGTTGAACAGTTTGTGGGTGTACTACATGTTTGTGTATTTTAGTGTTTAAAAAACACCCTAAGTTTGTTGAAATTCTGTTGTACTTCAACAAAGAATTAAATTAGCTCAAATTATATATTGAATAAAAAGCATATCCTGGATTTTAGATTAAAGATTGTAATGTTTTTTAAACTCAAATTAACCGTACAATTAATGGATTGGGATCAATCGCGCATTTCCATCACCCAAGAACAAAATATCTGAGAATACCACGCTTTAGCATTAAAAAACACATAGAAACAGCATGTTGGCAATTGCCAACATATGTTCCAATTAAGGTACACAAAAACAATGTTCTGAAAAGGGATAAGTGACTTTTTTATAGGGGGCTCATCTCCAGTGGCGCAGCATGTCAAATCACTTAGCATATTTAACCCAAAATACAAGCGTTTAAGCGTTTTTTGAACTTGACCGAAACCTAAAGGGGGGCTGAAGAGGATGGGCAATTTCATTATGTTATGACTTTCGAAATTTAGTTTTTTTCAAATGGCTGTAATAAAAACCTGCAAAATGTGATCCTAATAGTGCTAAAATGGTAATTTTTTCGGAAAAATTACAAAACATGCTCAATTGCTCATGTTTGGTCTTACAGGTTACACGGCTGTTCAGCCCGTTTAGATCCCTTTAGTTTTGTTACTGCCCTAGCCTCGTGTTTTGCAACTTTAGAATTACGACCTATCGAAAGATTAAATTAGAGCTTCCTCTTCCGTTTTGTAAATTACTAGAATAAAACTTTTATTTGGAAATGGGTACGAAGCTAAAACACAAAGCTAATGCGCTAACACTATAACATCCAGTAACTCCAAGTAGAACTGTGCAATGTTATCCTCGACTGTTGGCTAAAGGCATGATCATAAGCAAATAATAACAAAATTGACAGAAATTATCACTGTAATAGTATTGGTTTTACTAATAAAATGAAAAATGGTTCAATAAAGCTTACATAAACAATGCAAAACAGATTCACCTTCACAAAGTTAATGGAAGCCGCAGAGAGGATAACCAAGAGCCACATGCGGCTCTAAAAGCTGCGATTGAGAATCACTGCTTTAGAACCATTTGAAGGAATTAAATTGCTAGAACTCGAATGCCAGTTGAAAAATTAAATTGCCCAGCCCCTTCAAGCCATTCCCTCCCTTTTACTAACAGGCCAAGTTCAAAACGCGAGAAAAAATATTTTTAAAATATTTTATCAAAATATGGTTGTTGTTTTTTTGATAAAATGCAGAAATCTATGAAAAATAATGTTTAACAATGAAATAAAGTTATTGTGTTGAAATTTCAATTTTTGTCTGCTTTTGACCAAACTGAGTTGAAATTGAGTTTTTGTTTTTGCCAATAAACGGTTATTTGACGATGAAATAAGAATATTCATTTCTTGCTGTTGTTTGGTTCGTCACTATACAATGCATGTAGCAAATTTTCATTTTCGCTGTGTTTAGTTATAATACATCAACTAATGTATGTTCAATAAGATATTAAAAATTGCCGATAATAGAGCAACTTTTAGCAAATACGCAATTGAAAAAATACCGAAATTATGGAAATTTTTGTCTTTGGGGATGTCACACTCGTGATAAACGGTCTCAGTTTTTAGCTCAACTAACTGTCAGATCAGGACTGTATAATCTAATGTGGGTAGAAAAAATTCCACAAAATCAATTAATGCATTAACCCTATTTATTCCGGGCTATTTTTACACCCTATTTGTACCGGGGTAAAACCGAATTGGTAAGTGATAGAAGTAAGATTTTTTGCCTGTTGAAGCTATTTTTTGTTAAATTTTTAAAAATAAAAATTTTGAGGTTGTGACGTCACGCAAACAATAATGATGTCATCAAAACCAGTAAATCCTTATAACAGCATGCAAATTTGTCTAAATGTTGCGAAATATTATTTTTAGCTGGGACTTTTGTTATTTTAAAGACATCTCTAATAAATTTACCGCAGATGATGACGTCACATGTATGATGATGTCATCTTTAATATATTTTGTTTATTATTATTTGTAATTTTTTGTAACTGAAATGTTGTATAATTCACAAATTCTTAGAATACTGCAGTATTATTTTCATTATATCATTCAACAGCTGATGAAAATGAATATTTTGTTTATGCAAACGCAATTTATTTCAAGAAACGGCAGAAAAAACAATATTTTTGAATTATGACGTAATCAATGACGTAATGATGATGCATTGCATTTATCAGTAAATAAAATATTTTGTTCCAGCTAAAGATTAGCATCAATGATGAATACGCAGTATAATGAATAGAATATGCGAACTGATAAGCATGCATTGCGCTCAAAATTACATAAAACTCCTTGGGTGCCTCTAAGAAAGGCAAAAATGACGTCACTTCCGGTTATGCGGCTGACCCCAAACTTTCTGAAAATATGTGTTATTAAATTTGATTCAAAGTCAGGGTGCATCAAAGCAAAACTTTTTTTTAGTTTAGAAGCTATATTAAAATAACTAAGAGGGGGAACAAATTTGCCCCCTCCCCCCCCCGGTACAAATAGGGTTAACTAAAATTATGGCTTTGTTAGTACAATGTTGTGATTTTTTTCGATCAAAAAAATCGATCAAAAATTTTGGCCCCCAACCACTAAAATCTTGTGTAGCTATACTCCAAAGACCACAAGGCAAATAGCGAAAATGAAATCAACATGTTTTGCCTATAAAGGCATCTTCAGTGTCTTATTCAAATACCATCAATATTCTAGTAAGTTTTATTCAACTATTGGATTTTAAGATTGATCAGCTAGTAAAAAAGAGAACTGAAATTTTATCATAAGTCACCTTTGGACAATTTAATTCTTGAAACTAACGTCCAATTTTAACAATTTAGTTCTTTACTGTATCTTGAAAACGCACAAAAAGTGGTCCAAATGGCATTAAAATGGCTAGTTTTACAGAAAAATCACAAAAACCGTTCAGTGGCTGGGAGCTTCAACTCCAGGACCACATGGCTTTTGGCAGTCGCGTAGCGAGGAATTTGCAATGGGAGGGGAGGGCCGGGGGGCTGTTTCGGAGGTGAAAACCAGAAAAATAAGGTCATCACCAACGTTCCCTCTAAGAGCTTGCTTGGTGTGCGCAGAAAGAAAGTGTAAGCTTAAAAAAAAAGATCTGCTTCGCAAACTGGTTTTATTTTAGTCCGGATTATCATAAGTTTGCCACCAAATTTAGGTGAAGACCAAAAAAAAAAGATCTTCGCCGCAAACTGGCTATGTTTTAGTCCAGAATATTGGGATTTTGCCGCAAATTTAGCTGAAGACCAAAAGAAAATGAAAAAAAGGTCTTCGCCGCAAATCGGGACTGACTTTGGCCGGAATTTCGCATTTATTAATTACATCTAGATTTTGCAACTTAATTCTCTCAAATCTGAAGTACTGTGCGTGGGTACTTTAATGCGCGACAGAACTAAACTACTGCGCGGGGATTCTATAGGCTATATGCGCGCCCGCGCAGCCGCGATGCTTAGAGGAAACATAAATCATCACTCAGAATTGGGACGGTTTTTGTGCACGAAAACAGGTGAAGACCAAAAAAGCAAGGTCTCCACCCAGAAATGGAACGGTTTTTGTGTCCGAACACACTTCAAGTCCAAGGTCAAATCAGACATATTTTGCATGCCAATGCCAATGAGGCAGGGGGTTACTTTTGCTTTTGTGCAAATATCAGTCTCAAAAGTGATAAAAACGTTGTATTTTGCATACTCTGTATGCCAGTGGGGGAAAGGCTATAGCTCTTCCCGCCCCCCATCCCCTGGCTACGCTACCGGCATTTGGTACCTGGAGGCTCCGCTCACAGTCCCCCGTCTGTGCTACGCTTAGTTTGCTTGTCACGCTGCATCATTGAGGAATTTTTCAAACAAAAAATTATCTTTCCGCCAAAGGTCCCCCCTTAAAAAAATCCTAGTTGGGGTGCCTGCAGCCTATTATACGTTATGGAGAGTGACACCACAAAACTCCGCCTTGGGCGTCACCATCCTTAGCGACGCCCCTGTAACAGCCTAAGAGCTTTTATGCGCTAATAGCATGGTTATTTTAAATCCATCCAGTTTCTGCAATTTGAAATACATTTCATCAGCAAAAAAATACAACAAAAAATACGCCATAATTCTTCACAAAAAACAAAAAGAGATTGTTTTCCACAATAAAAATCGATTTAAAACTTTACTCCAATTCGCTTTTTGATTTTTTCCTAAAACACCATCCAGTCATATTTCGATAATTTTATCACTCTGTCAAGCATTTTATCATTTTGTTTTCTGGCGCACGAGGAATTTTCAAGTTTTTATTGCAAAAGTATCCTTTATTACGTATTAAGATGTGAGCAAATGTTTCCTTTTACAAAATTATTTTCGAAAACAGTCAATATCTTAAAAAGTAGGAAAGATAGAAACTTCAAATTTTAACTATTATGTAACGAATCAGGATTAACTCAAAAAACTATTCCGTGTTAACTCGGTTCATTTTACTAAAAATAATGAAAATTGTTTCAAAAAGTTAATAATGCGATGGTTAATGGCATAAATAATGACAAAAAAAATTGAAATTTGCATATTTGCCGCAATCTATATCCAAGTTTCACGACTTGTCAAACAGAGCTATCGTCTTGAAGCTCATGCTAACTGACCAAATTAATCAAGTCTCGGGAATTAATCCGCAAACTTATAAAAGGAAATAATTTGCAGCAACACGCAATAATTTGAATAACAAAAAACTGTAAACTTAGTTTTTGTCTTTGGTGGCAATTTAAATTTTAGTTTTGATTCGGCTGTTAAATTTGATTCGCAAAATACGATTCAGTCACATTTTAACAATTTCATCACTCGATCAATTATTATTTTCAACAAGAATGGCAGTACGGTACGGTGCGGTCAGAATTTGAAGTGCCCAGGTGCAAAACGATCAAACTACCATAATCAAGTTTTCGAGAAAATCAAAAAACAAAGTTTAGAACCTCAGTACCCAAATTTTAGAGCTATAATTGTTGCCAAAAGTGTGTTTTCAAGTGCTAGGATTATTAGAGAATGCAAATTCTCAATTTCATATATTACACAATAGCATCTTTATTCAAATTATAAAATATAAAAACACGAATCTGGAGTTTGATCGTTTTATCGAGCAAAGTGTAGTATGATTGTTATTGTTTGAAAGCTATTATGTGACTTAGGCATATGCCGGTAGCCAAAGGAGACTAGATCTGCAATTAGTACTATACTAAGCACTTTTTGCGTAGTAGCTAATTCAACTTTATCAACTACTAACATCTTCTCAAACTCTGAAAAAATAGCAGATTTAATGTTCAATACCAACATTGTAAACAACACATCAAAAATAAAACATTATTATGTAACACGCATACATAAAATCATATTAACACTGCATTCTGCCATCAATGAAATAAATAACAAAACTCGGACTATACGTCATTCATTGTGCACAATACGGGAAACGCGTTCAACTCTCACCCTACACTATACAGTCCAACACACTATACTGTCCCACACATTATACAGCCTTCCATTGCCTTAATCCACTAATAATCAATCATTTTCAATATAATTTTAATTTATGTAAATTACCAAGATGCTAAAATACTGAGAGCAAAAGATTATTCAGTTTTATAGCCTGGTAAATTTTAATGCAAGTGAGATCCGATACTCACCACAGTTATGATAGGCTACAGACTGACAGCACCCCAGTAAAAAACTGTCGGTGACTATACACTAACCTACTGCTGTAACCACTTTCATGATAATTATTGTTGTTAACTCACATTACTGTTTTTGAATAGCCTTAGCCTACTAATCTAGCAACTTAATTTAAACACAGAATAGAGCCTAAATTTCAATCGTGACAAGTAAAATTTCACACTTCATTGATTTTGCTAAACATTGATCGTTTTTTCACAAAAAGATGGAGTTTGATAGTTTTTTCGCTGCATACGCATTTTTCAAAGCCGTTTTTTTAGCAATATAGATCGTTCTGCCGCTGGAACGATATTTCATATGAAACCACACAAAAAAATGAATCATTTTATGCAAAAAAACAGAAATCGCAAAAAATGGAGCTTGATCATTATGCACCTGGACCCTTCATTTGCATACTACGTACCGCGCACCTTGAACCGTACCAGCGTAACGTATGTCGGTTTTTTAATTTTTGAAGCGTACCGTACCATTGTATCATACCGTCACAAAAAGGGCATACTGTACCAGCGTACCGTACTTCTTAGCGAAAATTGAGGCGCACCGGACCGTTCTTACGTATCATAGAGTACCTTACTGCCATTCTTGCTTTTAAATACTTGCAACTTTAACTGACTTTGAAATCACGAGCAGATAAATCAGCGATCTCAATTTACACATTTAGCGTCCGCATCAAATCTGGCGCAATGTGCGAAAAGTCTGAGATTTTTAGACTACTGCGTATTCATTTAAAGTGTCTTAGTTGTTTCCGTTTAAATTTTTCTTTAATATATGGCATGCCACGATAGTCCTAGATTCCTCTCATCTGTAGACAATAGTTATGACATCAAAATTGGCCATAATTGTGACTGTGACTTGTGACTTTATCACGCAGTTGTAACGACAAATTAAGAGGCTACAATGATTACTTGATAATAGCCTAGACTATGTGCACGCCGGGCACGGTCGCACGAATCTTCATTGACGGCCGCACGTTGCACGTAAAACGTTTAATAGGCAAATTCAAACAGCGTACAAACGTACCATACCCGTACCATTACAAAAAAGGCGTACCGTACCAGAGTACCGTACCTCTTAGGAAAAGTTGAGGCGTGCCGTACCTACGTACCGTACTGCCATCCTTGATTTTCAATTCGTTTTCAAGCACACAAGAAACACATAAATTTTTCATTAAAAAAGGATCCTTTATTACGTAACAAGATGTGAGCAAATGTTCCCTTTTTCAAAATTACTTTTTGAAAAAAGTTAATATCTCAAAAACTAGGAAAAATAGGCAGTCCAAATTTTCACAATTAGCTTAAAAATCAGCAAAACTCAAAAAAATTCAGTTATAGCACGATTTATTTTACTTAAAAAAATGACTTTTTTTCAGGCAGTAATGCGAGTGGTTACAGGTGGGCTTCCGTTTCAAACTCCTGACTTCTGGTAGTAGAGGGTTTCACTTCGAATCTGCAGTATGTGTGAGGTCCACAAACTGACTTAAGGTTTATTCTTCCAATTTACATTAAAATTCATTTATTTTGTTTCCGAAACGAAAGCACAACCGCTGGGCTTTTCCTCAAGCCCCGACGCAAAACCTCAACTTTCAGTTAATAAAAACATAAATCCAGAAAAATAACACAGGCCAACAAAAAAAAATTTTTTTCAAAAGGCAGAAGATGTTGGATCGTTTATAGGGTAAATCGGGGGTGCTGAGTCCGAAAATGCACTTAGTTTTGCCGAATGGGCTCTAGTTTTTGAGATGATTTACTTTTTATATTTTTATATATTTGCTTGAGCATAGTGCATTCTGAAGCACACAAAGCACCTTTCTTGTAATGTTACTGGTTTCCCATTCAAAGTTTAGTGCCCATTTACTCCATGCAAGTTATATGTATATCGATAAAGGAAGATTAAGTCATAACCCTGTAGGAAGAACAGCACAAAATCTACGATTTTACGCTGATTCAATGCCTGACGACGTTGAATCCTTGCTAATTCGGTTAATTTTGTTTAATGGGAATATTGATGATTCATGAAACTGAAAGTCTGATGTCGTTTAAAGCATTGCTAACAGCTAATATCAGTACAATTACGACTTATGTAACATTTACGATTCCCTATTAAATGTTTCTCTTAGTACGTTCACATTTCTTCAAACAGTTCAGTATCACTTCTTCAAAGAGTATCAGTTTTAATACATTAGCCCTCCCCTGTGCAATAAAACAGCTATGATTAAGCCTAGAAGGCAGTACAGGAGTACATTGTGAAAAGCGCAGGCATCACTCAGTTAGCTAATGTGCTAGATCTTGTAAATTTAGAGTTTTTTTTTGCAAAAAACTTAAAAGGGTTGCTTTGTATTTTATTGCAGGAAACTTGAGTTACACTTTATTGAATTAAGCTGTAAATTTTTACGTGACAAGTAAAGATGAGTATTAAGAGAAGGCAGTGCCGAAACAATCCAGACGCATTTTGCTACGTTTGTGGTGATTACATGATGGCAAAGTGCAGATTTAACGTGAGAGACTTTACAAAGAGAGCTTATGAAGCCTACTTTGGCATGAAGTTAGGGGACCAAGGCAAGCCTTGGGCACCTCACAAAGTGTGCAAACATTGTACTGAAACGCTGCGCTTTTGGACCCAAAGCAAAGTCAATTTGATGCGGTTTGGGGTTCCTATGGTATGGCGTGAACCTAAAAATCACCATGACGATTGTTATTTTTGTATAGTGAACATGTCTGGATGGAATCAGCGAAAGAAGAAAGACTGGTATTACCCTGATATTGAGTCTGCTCGACGACCCATACCACATTGTGCTGAAGTTCCAATTCCTGCTTTCACTTCCTTGCCTGCACTCACTGCTGCAGATGAAATGCTGGAGGCAATGGATGATACTGATAGTGGAGACGGTAGCATCAGTAGCTCCTCCAGCATGGGTGGTGTAGAATCTTCGCCCAGTTCAAAGCCAAAACCGTTTAGTCAAGGACAACTGAATGATCTAATTCGTGATCTCGGCCTATCTAAGGAATCTTCTGAGATTTTGGCATCTCGTCTTGATGAACATGGCATACTAGGTTCGGAAACTAAAATTACATTCTACCGTAACAGGGATGACATGTTGATCCGTTTTTTTACTTTGGAAGATAACTTTGTTTATTGTAACGACATCCAAGGCCTTCTTTCAAAAATGGGTCTTCCATAGTACAATCCAGATGATTGGAGATTGTTTATCGACAGCTCCAAACGTAGTTTGAAATGTGTGTTACTTCACAATGGTAACATGTTTGCATGTGTTCCGATCGGACATTCCGTGGTTCTTAAGGAACACTATCAAAATGTGAAGATGTGTTTGGAAAAACTGCGTTACAGTGAGCACAACTGGGCCCTTTGTGTAGACTTTAAAATGGTCAATTTTTTGCTAAGACAGCAAGGGGGATACAACAACCACCCTTGCTTTCTCTGTTACTGGGATAGCCGCGCTACTGATCAGCACTGGGTAAAGAAGGATTGGCCATCACGACAAGATCTTGCAGTCGGAGATAAAAATATCATCAATGAGCCACTTGTAAATCGTGATCGCATTATTCTGCCACTACTACACATAAAGCTGGGTCTGATGAAACAATTCGTGAAGGCTCTTGATAAAGATGGCGATTGTTTTAATTACATCGCCCAAACCTTTACTGGCCTCAGCATAGAAAAGCTTAAAGGAGGTATCTTTGATCGATCCCAAATTCGAAAACTAATGCAAGATCAAACCTTCACTGCTCGTATGACAATAGTCGAGAGGGCTGCCTGGTGCTCATATGTCTCAGTGATACGAGAGTTTCTAGGTAACACAAAATCTTCCAACTACCGGATCCCTTGTGAATGTGATGCTTCAGAACTTTCAAGCTCTTGGCGCAAGGATGAGCATAAAACTTCACTATCTATTCAGCCATCTAGACTATTTCCCAGGCAATCTTGGCGATGTTAGCGAGGAACAAGGGGAGAGGTTCCATCAAGACATTAGGACAATGGAAGAAAGATATCAAGGTCGTTGGGACGTTCACATGATGGCGGATTATTGCTGGACTTTGATCCGGGATTGTACCGAAAAAAGCCATAGGCGGAAATCATACAAGCGAACTTTCCTTCAGATGAACAGTTAAAATGGAATTGGACTTGCAAGCCAATGTGACGTGCTTGTTTTGCAAATAATGGACCAATACAAGTATTTGTATTTTTAGTGATGTTGATTGCAGTATGTTTACTACATAGTATGCTTTTTTTATCCCGCAAATTAAGAGCTTTGCCAGCATTGGCTCAGTAGCCATTCTTTTCAGGAATATATCTATCAGTTAACCTAAACTAACATATTGTTCATTGACCAGCCTTATATAAATGTTCATTTAAAAGTAGTCACTAACGGTATAAAATAAACCTAAATATTAAAATATCTCAAAAACTAGAGCCAATCTGAAAAAAATAAAGTCATTTTCAAACTCAGCGCCCCCAATATACCCTAAAACCGCTCTTACCTTATATGCCAAAATTTTTTTGTTGGCCAGTGTAATCCATTAAAAGTTAATTTAAATATACAAAGTTTCAGAGCGGTTCGAGGCTTTGACCCCAGATCTCTGCATCCAAAACATGACAATAAATAGTTGATTTACTAAAAATTTTTACTCCGCCCTCCCACACCTCTAAAATCCAAATGCCTCTTCCTGATTTTATCAAGGGCTACGTGCTCGCTGTACGAATGCGGATTGGTCCAAAAGAATTAGCTGCACTGTCGCTTTTTCTTGAAACAATGAAGAAGATCGAAACAATCAATATATCAGTACTGTCAAAGATGACATAAGCATATTAACAAACAAACTTTCAGACAATCTATTGAATGGAAGTGAACTGATTATGTCAAACATCGCCAGTTACTATCTTAGCAAAATAAAACTAGAACAAAAGGTGTGGAAATGCCTTTTTTGATGTCGGTAGCATTGCAAGTAGCAACAAAACTTTTTGATCAACAAGCAGCAAAACTACCAATATTAATGCGTAACTTAATTGGGATTTTGTAACTTAAATACTTGACCAGAAATTTGACATGCGATATTTTTCTAGAACCCAATCCTACACCCACAATTCACAAATAGCATGTTGCAGCATTTTTTTAAAACAACTATCATATATGGACAGTTTGCCGAAATTTTAAAAGCCAATTCAGAACAATGTCTGTCTCAGTAATCATTATGGAAAAAGATATGAGTTAAGAACACTGGCGAAATTCACAAATATAAATCAAATTCTTATTTATCAATAATGATGCACAGTTTAGTTTGAGCGGTTAAAAATATTATAAATTTTGGAGGGCCCATTTGGTGGACCAACTCGATCTTCCCAATCCTCCTAAATAATCATATTTATATCTAGTTATATCAACCTATCCTTAAAATTTTATTTATTTACCTCAAATACTAAAAATTCCACTTTTTAAAGGACTTACTTGGGGTGTTCCACTGTCGTGACATCTCCATCTTTTTTATATTTATGTCTCTTTTATACTCACCCATTCTGAAAATTTTGTTTGTCAATAGCGTGATAAACAAACACATTTTATTTTTAGGGGAAATCTTCTAACGTCGAACTCCTAAATTTTGTCATGCTTTATCTTTCATCAAACTTATCACTAAAATGTCGTTTTTCTAACTTACGAGCTAAAAAATTATTAATCTTTAGAGGCCCATTTGGGGTGGACCCTATTACGTGGTATCCAAAAATTTTGCCATTCTCCATCCTTCATAATCACCTGTCCTGAAAATTTTAGCATTTTGGTTCTAGCGGTCAAAAATTTTGAATTTTGGAAGACTCGTTTAAGAAGGACCCCTATTTCGATAATCCCAAATTTTGTCATATCATAACCTCTCTTTATACTTGCTTATCCTGAAAATTTCATGTGTCAATCAAGAGTGGTTAAAATTTTTTGATTTTGGAGTACTTGTTCGGAAAGGATCGTCCAGTTTGGTACCTCCAAATTTTGCCAAAGTTTACAATTTTTATTTGTATTTACCCTAAAAATATCACTTATCTACTTTAAGTGGTTAAATTTTTTGAATTTTGGAGCACACGTTTGAGTGAGACCCCCATTTTGGTATTCCCAAATTTTGTTATGTTATATCTTTTTTTTATATTCATACCTATCCTGAAAATTTCATGACTGTGTCTAGCTTGAGTGGATCAAAATTTTAAGTTGGGAGGGCCCGTTTAAGGGACAATCCGATTGTGTCCCCCCAATTCTTGTTAGGTTTAGTTTATTTCTAATATATTACCATTCCGAAAATTTAATCCATCCAGCTCTAATGCCTCAAATTTTTAAAATTTTGGAGGACCCATTTGAGGGGGGAATCCTTCATTGTGAATTCCCCGATTTCAGGCAAGACCTTGTCTTTTCTGACACCTACAATGGCTTAAAGTTTCAATTCTCTGCGTTTAGCAGTTTACAAGTAGATAGGTCGGGAAGAAAAACAGAAAAAAAAGGAAAAATAATATCCAAGTCAATCGGGGTAAATGAACGTAAACATTAGAAATGAGGTTGATAACGTGTTCAAACACAGCAAACAGTTTTTTTTCAACATCGGAACTTACCGAGATATTCTGGTTCAAACTTGAACACTTTTTGACAATTGTTGGCCTCTAAAATTGTACGTACAGTATAAAGTCTTTATTTCCTCAAAGTATGAAGTCTATTTGCTCCATGGTGTGTCTTAATTTCACCTTACCACGTTTAGCCGTTTTCGAGGGAAAAGCGAATTAATAAATTTTCGACGAAAAACTGGCGGTTTTGATCCAAATTTTGATTTCTTAAACCCCTATTAGGTAGGTGACTTATGATCCCCCGAATTGGCATGCATGATGCTTTTATTTACTGCCATGTTGTGTCCAAAATTAAACTTTCTGGGTTAAACGGTTTTTAAGTTTTAAGCAAATCAAATAAGTTACGAGTCTCAATTGCTCATCTATCGAAATGACCTAGTATATATTAACCAAGGTCTTACTCGTCCGAGCGTGTGAAGTTCCACCAAGAACAGTCAAATAGGGATTGCAAAATATATATCATAACACCTAAAAAAGTCGACGGTGTTGTGCATTAAAACAGTTTTTTTGTTCCTTTCTAACTTTATGAATGCATTGGAAAGAAGCTGCGAGAAAATTTTCTGATTTTCAAGCAACGAAGATGCTCATTTTAAGACAACTGCGGGTTCCGTTATTTCATCTTATTCAAGCTCTGGCTTGAGTCAATGCGCTCCGAAAAATCCTTGCAGTTTTTTTTTTAGTATAAATTCTGTTCTGCTGCATTCATTTTGGTAGAATACTACTGGGAGTATGCAAAATGTCCGCATTTTTTATATCAACATCAGTACCTCTTGTCGGCCATGATAGTTGCTAACTCCTAAAAGGCAATGAAAAACTGAAAAAAAAAGTGAATTGAAATTGATTATCAATTGTAATTTTCGTAAAATTTGTCTTTAAACATAAACTGGATAGTTAATTAGACACTAAATAACTTCTATACAACGCAATATCATTTAAATTAGGCTTGATTTTTAGGTTTTAACTTTGAAGAGTATTTACGCCGTTAAATTTTTGGCTATTCAAAAATTTCTTGGCAATTTAAACAAACTAGCGCATGTTTTATTTAATCTAAACCGCGTTTTTTAATTTGGCAAACGGGAACATATCTTATTCAACTTAAAAAACGGTTTTTAATTTAGCAAAAGAAAACATTCTGATTTTTCCTTGTGACATAATAGGCTTAAAATTTGAGGGCAAACTTCAACATAGTATTTATTACGTCATAGTTTGCCAACAAAGGCGCATAAAAACTGGATTATCTCGGAAAGTTAAAATTGAAAAATTAAAAATGCTCCCTTTTGCAAAATGACGGGAGTGTTCTCCTGTAGCATTATACCGAACAAGAAGTGAGAGTCTTTCCTTGCTTAATTTTTTTTCCGGGGCATTTTCCTCACTTTTGCGTATCTGAGTATTTTTAGGCATAGAGCGCCAAAAAATGCCTGTTTCATCTGCGTTATAAGTTTGGGAAGGAGAAAGCCCTCCATTACTAAAAAAGCTTTTTCAGCTTCTCACGAAAGGGGGCCACGCTGCTCTCATCTGCATCACCAACCTTCCCATGAAGAACTTTGTTAAACAATCCGTGACCATTTCGAAATCGCCGAAGCTACCCTTCACTGCTCTTAAAATCGCTGAAGCCAAGGTGAGCAGCAAGCTTTCCTGCAGCTGCCAATATCTCGGTTCCTCTGATAGTAAAGCCATTAGAGCGTTTCTGCACATACCACTTCTTAACTGCCGCGACTAAAGACTCCTCTTTCCCTGTTTTCAAGTGCTTTTTGTTGCCAACTTTGCTGCTCTTAGAACATGCGGCATCAATACAGTATGAGGCTGCAAATTTTTCCACCTTTTCCTTAGTCTTTCTAATGTCCGAGACCGTTTGCCTTTTTACTCCGTATTTCTCACAAACACTTTTAACGGTTGCTCCTTTCTCGATCTCTTTAACGAGTTCTAGCTTTTTCACCACAGATAAATTTACACGCTTACCCTATACTGATTTGCTAATGTAGCTGCTCATCTTGGACAAAACTCAAAATTTCTTGGCTAAATCGAATGAAGGCTATAGCTAAACTGTAAAAGAAAGTCAATCCACGAACTTACACTTAACGTAGCCTAACTATTGCTGAAACAAAGCCCATTATCAAACAATACATCGGAAATTTGAAAATGCTCTACATTAATTGCAATTATGACATAATAGCGCATTAATGAAAGTATGTTCAGTACTAAAGTTAGTGTTCTATGTAATATGACATGCGTTGCACGCTTGCTTGCACTTAAGAAATATCTTATAACCAAATCTTTTGCTATTCATTTAAAAAAATACAAAAATTAAAAAATTTTGCAGCTCAACTCAATGTCCGTTAAATCCGTTATGTCGAGGGTCGTTAAATCGAGGGTTGACTGTACCCATTTTCAGATATCCAACTGCCCGTTCACAACGAAGTATTAAATATCATGGTGTTAAAATTAAGATGAGATACTATCGGGCATGAAATTAAAAACGATAACTTTATTTAAATTATGCTTAAAGCATAGTTTTGAATAAATGCAATTAACTTTTTATTAGAAGTTATACTTCTACAGTTTTACTGGTACTGTCCCCGCATAATTTTCTAAAATAACTTTAAAATAACACGCTTTTTAAAATTTTTCTTAACCTATGACCGGGTGGCTGCTCGACTTGAAGACCTAGAAGTCCATTCGTAGTCTATTTGTTGACTATTTAACTAAATAAGTTAACTAATCATGAGACCTTCATAGGTTTTATTTCATTGAATTGTTAATTATCAACCATAGAATTTTTTTTGTAGACTAGAAACAGACGTGCGGAAACAAAAAAAAGAGCTTCGAAGAAAAAAGTTAGCTGTTGTGGCGGAGGATTTTGCAGTCACGTGTATTCGACTAATTTGACTGGACATATTCGTGGAACAAGGAAACCTTGAAGAAAAAAGTCATGTTGATTGGACAAATCGGCATATTCTAAAACAAGTGAACAGTGGAAAAAAATGAAAAAATATCAGTGCCCTGTTAATTAATAAATAGTCTATGATCAAATTGTCTAGCTGTGTTTCCAAGTAAACAAGATTATGACACAGAATACTATAACCAAATAAACATATACAGTACATTTTAGTAAATAACCTTAACCACTTATTCGAACAAAATGAGACCAATAGATTTTTTTTAATCCGATTACCTTTATTTTGTACTATAGATTATAGTTTTGAACTGTTTTCTCGATAAAATCAACAAAAATTATTTGCAACGTATCACTGCGTATGCACGATCGAAGCCAGAGACGTTGTTTAAAAGCGGCTAAACTTTTTCACGGCATTGTTTAGCACTTAATATCACCATTTTAGAAATATGAATCTTTGCAGTAACTAAAACAAGAAATAGAATTTGAGCAAAATCTTTATGATTGTTAGGAAAATACTAAGGAAATGATTTGCGATCGAATGACAACTTCTGCACTAAGTTGCTGAAGAAATTGCGCACAATCTATCCTTTCTTTATTAATTGGGTGCATCAACCTACTTCTCATTTGCTTCCAGATATAGCCAGCAGCAATTACGATATCTATCTTCAATTTATCGTAGCTGCTGCTCTGCAGTACTAGAGCTGTAGACCGCCATGATCGATGGCATTTTGCAAAAGAGAGGAAAATCGCGCGGTGGTGTCGCATGCAAATAGGCACGCATAAGCGACAACGTTTTTTTTTATTACCGCAAATATTGCCGCGATTTTTAGCATTAAGAAAATAGATTGATTTTGCATTGTAGTAGGTGTACAATAGATAATAATATTTTAAAAAATTCCGTAAAAAGAATTTGTCTAAAAATTATTAAACCGAAAAGTAAAATTTGCTCTTGAGAACTTAAAGTACTGAAAAAGTGGGTCTAAACAAGCAAAAGACGTTTGAATCGAAGCCCTTGCTGATGTAGTCATGACCTTGAAATTGACAATTTTTACGGTAAGTATTCAGTCACTTCCATTTATAGTGTCGCAATATTGATACTTGGCTAGAGTGCAATCTTTATTCTCCAGAATAGTCCACGTCGTCTTAAACCAGAAAACGACGCATAGGCGTATCCAGGGGGGAGCCCATAGGGCCCGGGTCCCAGCAATTGAAATGCTACAAATGATAAACATGTGATAAAAAAGCCTATTCTTTCTTAAGTTTCAGTTTCTTTTAACATCTTGCACTGTCCACATCAAAGAAATCTTTTGAGTCATCTTTAAAGATTCGCAAAGTATTTTAACAAATTTAATAACTCTCCAAGAAACCGAGTACCAAAATATTGTTTTGTAGTGTATGAGGTTTGAAATTTATCCAGAAATTAATACTTGGCAATTTAAATGATTCCAGTCGAACTTATTTAGGCAAACAACTTCCGACTACAGGAGAAGTCATATAAAATATATATGATGTAAAGTACTGGCCAAAATGGACGGGACACCATGATTTTGGCAGTTTTTGGATCATTTTATTATTAGAAATCGATTAATTATTCTTTTGGCATACATAAGTAGTTATCACACTTTGAAGCTCCTATTTTATGCTTTGTTTATTTTCTTATGAAGCATTATTCGTGTTAATTAACAAAAACAATTATTTTTAGTATTTTACTTTATTGTTTCAAATAGCAAATTTTGAGTTAAAATCTCAATATCATTAATATTAAAGTATGACTGGTTAGAGAATTAAAGCGGAGGATCATGCACAAATTAAATTATCACGTGAAGAAGGGTGCAGCATTCGCCAAATTGCTACCAGGTTGAAATTAGCTTGCACGTCAGTAGCAAGGTCCGTCAACAACTTCAAGTCATCTGGAAGAAACGACTATGAAAAACCAAAAGGAAGTCCAATGTGCACCACCAAGTGTATGGATGATGCCATAATTTTGTCAGCTAAAAAGTCACCTAGAAAAACATCCAAAGCCATTCACGCCGCTATACTGCAAGATACAGCTACTGCAAGTGCACTTCCCAGACAAAGGACCATTTTCAGAAGGTTATTTCGTGCTAATTTGAAATCATACAAACCAGCCAAAAAACCGAAATTGTCTCCGAAAAATATTGCTGACAGATTAGCTTTTTGTAACAAATATCAAGCATGGACATGTTAGCAATGGAAACGGGTTATGGTTTCAGATGAATCTCAAATATCCCAGTTTTATGCCTTTCGCAGATACGTTCGACGTCCTCCAAACAAAAGAAACTCAGCACCTCCATACATCATTCTCTCAGGAAAGATTGCTGCAAAAGTTATGGTATAGGGGGCTATTTGTGCAAATGGAAGATGTGGTTTATGCCAGAAAGAACTTTCCATCAAAGGAACAGTTCACTTGAACGTGTTGAAGAAAAAGTTACTAAACTTTAAGGAAATATATCGCTGTAGTCATTTTCAACATGATGGAGCTCCCTGCCACCGAAGAAAAATTGTGGGGAAATGGCTATTGCTGATAACCGGATTTAGATTTTAGGATCTTGGCCAGGAAATTTACCAGATCTTAATCCTATTGAGAACTGTTGGGTTATTTTGAAGCAGAAGGTTACCGCACACAATCCTAGTTCACTTACCCGTTTGAAACAAGTCATTAAAGAAACATGGGTCAAAGAAATCGCACCGAAACGTCAACCGGGGAGGCAAAGTAACGTATTTCGGCTCAGAATGCAAGAAATTTTGTTAAAAATGATGTTGAAATGAAATTATTTGGGAGGCAAGTAAAATTTTTGGGGCAATCGCCCTCCTCCTGCTCCCCCGGGCTACGTCCCTGATATCAACCATGATACTTGCATATAAATTGCCTCTCAGAGAAGAGGGTGGTTTCTTGACTTGATGACCGTAAGGTCTTTCGCAACTTCCCTGTCGCTTTCTTAAACGATTTCTGATTATTTTCTTCTTCGTCCTATTACTGAGCAATGAAATAAATTTATCTTGTCTTGAACCACTTCCCTTTAAGAACTGATTAACGATGTAGCGGTTTTTCCAAAATGTAAATTAATCATAATGATAATATTTATCGACTTTACGTAAATCCCCTGGTGAAAGCAGGTCTTTCGCTCAGAAGTCGTGTCATAAGCTATGTACACAATAAGACATAAGTCAGTTATGTGGCATAATAGAAACAAGCAATTTTAGTAAATATGTAGAGTTATCACAGAAATAACAAAATATGGATTGAAAAATAACAAATTCGAGTGTGTTGTCAGTTTGCTGTAGCTTGAATAAAGAATCAATTAAAATTATGTGCCTATAGTTTGAAAGCTCCACGAAATAAGTATTATCTTGTTACATCACACTTGAATCTTACAAAATTTAGCTCATTTTTTAGAGCAGTCGTAATTGATTCCAAAGTTTAGCAGCACAAATAAAAAATGAACGATCACTAATTCTAGAGTTGTTGCTTTGCACTTTAAGACAAATAAAACGAATAGAATTAGAATCAACTAAAACTATAGATTTCAATTCTTGAGGGTGGCAAACAAAGTGGACTTATGCATTTATACGTCAGTAAATATACTTTACGTAAAATTTTATTTTTTGTCGGAAGCCCTCATTGAAGTTCAATCAAGGACTTGGTAAATAGGTCATACATTTTTTATTCAAATGGCGCTAAAAACTAATAACTTTTTTTAAATCACAAAAATCGACCACTGGCATGAAACTTCTAAGGCCTCCATCACAGACCCCCCTCAAAGTCCTCCAGAAATGGCGGTTCCGTTCAGAGGCTTGCACCTGTATATCCAATTTAAAGTCAATGCCCTCGCTCAGGTGCCTAAAGCCATTCAAAAGAGTTAATTGCTGAAATTTAGAAGCTCTTTGACAAAATTGGATCACTTTGCTCCTTCAGTACCTCTTATTTTCAAGTTTAGTCAAAAACACCATTTAAAGCACGCATATTTGGGTTAAATTTTCTAAGTGACCCAGGTTTGTGGGGGAGAGCTGCAGCCCCTTACACCTTTGGTCACGCCATTGGTTTCACTGTACGTTCAATTGTTGGATGCAAATTTGCTGAGGAGTATCTAGAGAGTGTGGGGGGTGAAACTTTTCAGAGATTGACTAGCTTTTGTCAAGTTGACCCTCTGGACAAAACGTTTCCGCCTCAGCTGGATGCAAAGTTAACAGAACGTGCGCTCATGAAGTTTTATTTCAATCACCTGAAAAGCATTTTTAAGCGTTAAAACTGCATAAACTGGCAGTTTCCTAGTGGCTATATTTTTTCAATTAATTGGCGACAATTATTTAGACCATATAAAAGCTTAAAATGTGTTGGCTTTTGGGGCTCTGCCCGGACCCCGATGGGGAAGCCCACAGCGCTACCCCAGATCTTCTAGCTGAACTTATTGTACGGTATGTCATTATTAATTTGTTTTGAAATAAACCGCAGCTTTTTGGGAACTCTTTGTTTCTCTTTTCATTGTTCTGAATGTTTTTGCTCTTCAACAAAATTTTTACGGCACGTTGTTGATAAATTCTGGAAACTGTTGATTTTTTATTGCTTTTGTCCTTATCATTTATTTTAGGCTAACTTGGTCCCTGCTCTAAGCACACCAACGCAAAACACTTCTTCGAGCTTTGTTTACTAGTCTTTCTTCAGGCTGGGCCACCGCAACGGGTAGACTGCTTGGCCCCAAAGGGAAATTAGCGTAACTTGGAGCAAGAATAAATTCATGAAGTTTTCTAAGACAATTTGCAACATATGAACAAAAAAACAACAAAACAAGTGCGGAAGAACTATAGATATAAGCGAGACTAATCGTTAAGATTTGCGACATAATGGATTTGTAGTGAGAGAGAGGTAACACAGAAAAACAGAGCAATGATTATTTTGTCGTTTAAGCTTGATGTTTGAATAGACAGTGTCATGAAGAATTAAATGATATATTTTTTTGTTTTCTTTTAAAAACCAATTAAATAATCGGTCTCTAATATTGCTGGAAATGGAACTCCAAATTTTCACTTTCAATTATTTAAAGGATTGCTGAGTTGTTTTAGTTTCGAAAAGCTGAATTTTTAGACTAAAAATGACGTAGTTCGTGTTTGCTTCGATTTGGTAGTGATCGAAAAGATGCTAACACCTGGTTCGATTCTCGAACTGGCAATGCATTTTTGTGTCCTTGGGAAAGACACTTCATGCTTATTTTCCATCGTGACCAAGCAATCTGCCCGTTGTGGTGGCCAAGACTGACGAAAGACTTGCAAACAGAACCCCCAAAAATGTACTCTGCGTTAGTGTGGTTAGACAGACCCAGAGTGCCTGGTTCATACAATTGAACAAGCAAGTAAGTTACCAAAATAGTACGTGGTTAATTAAAATGCTTTCCAAATACTCTGCTTTCTGTTTGAAAAAGTCATTGACTGGTTTGTGATACACGATTTTGAACTTCATTACGTGCATGAAAATTTGAATGCTACGAAGCATTATGAATCAGAAATGGAAACCGGTCGGGTTACCGGTCGGGTCAAGATTCTTCAACCGGCCGGTCAAGCCGGTTGAAACACCAATCAAATTCTCCTTTCTTGCAACTAAAACGCATCTCAGCACCAACCGAAATACGCATGTATATTTTGTCATAAATAAAACTTTTTATAAAAAATACAGTAATAACAAACTACACCTTTTGAAAACACTTGTTGAATGACTGCATGCTGTGACCATTAAAACATGCACATCCACCCAGGTGCGTAGCCAGAAATTCTTAATGGGAGGCTGTTTGGTAGTCTGGGGGCAGAGTCTCCAGCGCTCAAAAATTTTGCATTTTTTTGCAAAAATAACTTCATTTTAGGGCTATTTTGATTAAAAAATAATGCTTTTAAAACGTGGCTTAGAAATTGGCAGTGCAAACAAGATTAAACTGGGGGCATAAATGGGCTATTTGGGAGGTGGCTAATGGTAAAATTTTAGTTCTCTTGTTTAGATGCTGGTAAATTATAAAATCGAATACTTCAATAAAAGTCACACGGAGTAATCTATTTCGTATACAGTTTATAAAGAAAAATAATTTGGGGGGGTATAATGAAAAGAGATTTGAGAGAAATGATTGGTAATTAACTAATACTAAATAGCCCCCCTCCCATTCCTTAGTTTAAAGTATGTTTGTTGATGACACCTATGTTTAGCATTTTTACACTTGCGATCAAATTTGATTGCTTATTTTTTACCATTTTTCAAAATTTTCATTTATTTTTTGGTTTTATTTTTGACAAATTAGCCCCCCCCCCCCAAACATATGTATCAAAAGATGTTTTAAATCACTATTTAGTCCACTCCAGTGCATAAAACAGTCTCCAAAGTGCTAAAAGCGTAGTGTTTTTCCCATTCTGCATTTTGGTCGACGTTACAATGGAGGGGCTATAGCCCCTCCGCTCCCTTGGCTACGCTACTGCATCCACGAGCGTATTTGGGGGAGTATTGTGTCGTGCACCTTTCTTTGGGCCACGGCACCAAGCAAAAAAAAGTGCAAAATATACGTCAAAATCGCGTAATCAGATTCTAATAAAGCATGCATGTGGAAGAGGTTTACGATACTTAATATTTTAGCATCATTTTAATCAGCTTGAGAGTAGAAGTGGAGTAGGTTTCAGCATTTTAGTAAATGCTAAAGTCGTGCCGCTTTAAAAAGCTTTTTTCAACTTAAATTTACCACACATTACACTGGGTAAGAAAGACATTGCTCTTTTTTTTTAATATCTAACTAGCCATAGCTTGTTCTAAAGTACTGTAGGAGCATTTCTACCAACTGTTGGAGCACATTAAATTTCGAATATTTTCTAGCCAATGTTATTACAGTTTGGTGTTTGCTGCTCGGCAAATTGCAAATAATCTTTTACAATAGCTAAAAAACTTTCACTTCTTTTTTGAGCCTTACGCATAATATCATTCGAAAGAACGACTATTAATTTTGCTTGTGCCCTTCAGCTCTTTTTATGCTTATTTTGTGCACGTTTAGCGCTGCTCAAAGCAGGTCTTTCAAACCAAAATTTAACCTAAAAGGTCTTAACCCTATGTTCCTCAACCTTTTTCAGGGCATTGACTCCTCAACGGCAGGGCTTCTGAAGCCCACCGTGGTTTTTCGATAATAACTTGAAAACTATCCAAGCTAGAAATTTCAAATATTCACTACATGGTAGAGCATTTATTCATCTTTCAATATAGCAAAAACAGCTTTGGATTTTATTCCCTAAAGTTAATGAAATATGCATTTTATTTAAGGTCGTCAAGTTTCTGATTTTAAGCGCTTACTTAATAAGCGTTAAAAGGGATTATAATGGTTGTGCGCAATTATAGTTGAGCGTGAAATGAGATTATAATTGCTTCGCTGTGAGAAGCGGCAATGTTAGTAATTAAGATAATGACGTACACAATACGCTTATTGCAGATCGACAAAATTGTTCAAGCATCACAAAATATTTGGACAATTTTAATTATTTGAACTGATCTAATGATGTGACATAGCTAGATGACATATGATAAGCTCTATTCATGCGTTGTATGAATTGATATACATTGCAAAATTGCATTAATTTCTTCATGATTGTGGACAAAACTGTACCGTAAATTAAAACCCCTCAGTATAATAAATCAATTGAATTATTTTTTGGGTAAAATACTGCACATGCAATAATAGCCCCGTAAACTTGAAGACAATGTACGTCAGAATTGAAATCGGCCCGGGCTTTTTGAGTTGCGTTTGAGAACTCAAGTTGACAAAAATTTCGGGCTTAAGTCCGGCCTTAGGCGTACTGTTTTTTTGTTTTTTTTTTTCGGTGTACCAAAATATAATCAAAATAACCTGGCAACATTGCTAAATTTTTCAGACCTAATTAAATTTTCGGGTTTTTTGGGCATGATTCGGACTTCAAATTAGTTTTTGGGTTCGGGCTTATATTTTCGGGTTCGGGGCGGTTTCGGGCCTGAATTAGTCGGCCCGTTTACAACTCTGACGTACGTACAAAAGAGTTGTTGCAAAACCAAATGCACTACTTTTTCATAAAATACAACGATAAGCTGCAAGCTGACCTCGTTTATTTCAATTTTGGCGTGTTGTCATATTGCATTTAATTCAAATCAAATCTTTCCTCACACTTGCTGCATTACGCCGAAGCGTGTTACGAGTTGACGGGGCCCATCTTCGCGTCCTTGCGCCCAGACAACACAGCTTCATTCGAAGAAATGCCGCAACGGTTGTGAGCCGTTGGCAGCATTGTGTCCAATTTGACCGGCCCAAGATTTAAACTTCAGTCCTACCGTTCCAGAAATAAACGCAATTCGTTAAAATTTGAAACTTTTGGAGCAAAATGTTTGCAACAACAAACTAACATATTATTTGAATAATAACGGCTATTGCGGTTTAATTTACATTATTTTAGTGTGCTTTTACTCAGTAAAAAAAATTAATACAGTTAATGCGGTTAAAGTTTTTTTTTACTATAAGTTGGAAAAATCAATTCATACAAATAAAGGATTTATTCTATCATTCATTCCGATTAAATGCTGCGGAATTGCTCATATTATATAAAAGAATGATTGTTTTGGATCCTAAAATCGTAAATTTATTGAGATCTTCGTTTTTGGAATCAACCATGAAATTACTCCCAAACGTAGTCAAACAAATAAAATCATTTTCATGCGAAACAAGTAGTAATCGTTGACAAAGTTCTCAGATAATGATTTTCACAATAGAGATACTAATCAATGTCAAACCACAGACAAGAACAATAATTAGAATAAGCGCTAAATAAACAATACGAAATAGCAATCAGGCGTTGGTTTTTACACTCAAGTGAGTATTTTCCAGTATTGCTTATCTATCTGTATAAAGAGCATTACACTAATGAATAATATTGTTTTGTTAACGATTTCTAATTTGTCTTACAAAATTGCAATATAACAACAATTACGTAATATACAGTATTTGCTATAGCTTGCAAAAAAACTGGGTGTTTGTTCAATAAAAAGTAGAATGCGTTACAAAATTATCGGCATTCCTATTATTTTTTATGATTTTCTAATGATGAGAAACACTTTGTGTACAATGTCAAAATACGCCAAAAACGCAAAAAACTTTTGATCGTTCTTGGGGCTTAGTTTTCAAATATCCTAAGGTATGGGGGGGCACCCAGCAAGGTCTGCGAGAGGGTCTCGGGGGTACATTGTACCCAGGCCCGGGTTTAGGAATCTCGGGAGGGTCTATAGGTTCACGCGCACTAAATTAGTAGCAGTTCGGTGAGCATGCATGTAAAAGCCGGCCGGATTTCCGGTAGAGATCTTTTTTTTGGTCTTCACGCAATTTTTAACAAAGGCTGGCCGAGTTTGCGATGAAAAGCTTTTTTTTGTCTTTACCCAAATAAAAAGCTGTTGTTCTTCCCTTTTAGTTCCCGCCTTGGTCTTGGCAAAAGAGATCAATATCAGTTTTTGTACCCTGATAAAATTTCTCTCTGAGGATCTGATCACCTGGCAATGTCTAATAAAAGCAAGTTTCGAAGCAGTTTAGAAGCTTTATAGGTATTACTGCAATGCGAAATGCAAAAATTTAGAAACTGAAAACTTCTCCGATGATTATTCACGCTTGAGTAGCAATATTCTTTGATTATTATTATCAAGTAGCAATAACGTTTTGGTCTCTAGGGAGGGAGGTCTGAGGTTCAAATCTCTGGTCAGTCAAATTGGGCATAGTTTTGTGAACGGTTCGCCACCGCTGCAACATTTTTTTGGAAAAAACTGTGATGCCCGGGCGCAATGACGAGAAGATGGGCCCCATAAACTTGCTTCACCCTTCGACGTAATACAGCAAGTTTAATGAAGTTTTAATTGATTTAATTTGAACTATTTGTCATCTAAAACTAATTACAGAAACATTGTATTTGTAAATATCAATAAATAATGAAAAAAACATCAACTTAGGGACGTGTGATTGAACTAGTTGACGGCTTTATACGCAGGTAAAATTAAAAACAAAGCTTTTCATTTTCAATTTTGTAAATCGGATGTATGGCATTAAAAATAAAGCTAGACTATATTGAGCATTAGTTTATGTTTTGCATTGGCCAGTTGGTTGAACGGTTACGCAATTGCTAATGGAATGGAAAGTTAAAAGTCAATTCCCGGGCAGGTCAAATCCGAAACAATTTGGTTACGGCTCGCAACCACTGCTTCATTTAGTCAAAAGAACTGTGCTTTCCAGTGGCTATGACTCGGAGCTGGGCACCGCAAATCTTGTCACGCGTTTCGACATGATGTTGCTAGTATTGCCCTATGAGGAATTGGTTTTGATATTTTGTATTGGGGTATAGCTAACACAACCTGTGACGACATTGAATCATGATTCGTTTTCTGCTGTAATATATTGTTTTGTTCGATTGTAGTTTGCAAGGAGTCATTGCATTGCAAGCCAATTGTAACTCTATTCAATCGAAATTAGCGTAAAAACAAAAACAAAGGAACCTAATTTTCGTTTATTGCCTCGGGCGTAGTAGCTTTTCGTTCACAACTCAGTCACACTAATTATTGTAATCCATCTAATCTGGGACACCACTTTACTCTAATCCTCTTAATCTCTACCAGAAATATTATGCGTAAAATCAAAATTTTACACCAAAAGCTAGAAATTGGCAAAATTTTAAAAAATTTGTCAAAAACCCTCATTTTACACTTGAACCCCTTATGTTGTATAAACAAAAACAGTTTCATCGTAATTGGAAAAAACTAACAGGAAAAGTCAGGAAACTTCAAGCTTTTATAGCGAACCAAATTTAAGTAATTACTGTTTGTAACGAGTGTGGGCTTCAGAAGCCCTACCGTTGAGTAATAAAGGGTTAATATTGAGTTATTTTTGCAAAAAAAGCAAAAACTTTTTGAGTTGTTTTTTCTGAGACCCTCGTCCAGAGTTGTAAGTCGGGCCGGGCTTTTCGGGTTTAGAGTTGACAAAAATTTCGGGCTTGAGACGTACTTTTTATTTTAAGTGCACAAAAATATAGCCCCAATAACTTGACAATATTGCTTAATTTTTCAGTCCTAACTTAATTTTCGTTTTTTTTTCGGGCATGACTTAGGCTTCAAATTAGTTTTCGGGTTCGGAATTGAACTAGTCAGCCCGTTTACAACTCTGCCTCAATCCGGAGTCACAAATTTTAACACTTCACCCATGGCTCCCCTTTTGAAAATTTTTCATTAGATGCATTGAAGAGTGAACAAAAACCTTCCGCAAAAAAAAAACGGTCGACCGGGCCGGTAAGAAACCAATTGACCAGCGTCGATTTTGGAATTTACCGGTTGGGTCGTGTCGAGAAAATCCTGACCGGTTCCATTTGTGTCATATATCGCATGCTTTTGCAAACTTGATTTGTTTGGAAACAAAATCCCGTTAAGTAACTAACAAAAAAAGTAGTGAATTCAATCTTTTTGTGAAAAAGCCATGTAAGTTAATCGCGTACCACTTAGAAAATTTCCGTATACCACAGGTTGCGAACCACTGATGTTCAATAAATACAGTATATAGATCGAGTTTTTTAACTTTTAAGTCAACAAGCGCAAAACGCTCGTCATACTGTGGTTTTAACGTCAGGCGCCATCTTTTTTCCAAAGTTTTTCCATTCTGTAAACAAGCATAGAAAGAAAG
The DNA here is from genome assembly GCA_963965965.1 of Trididemnum nubilum. Lineage (NCBI taxonomy): Eukaryota > Metazoa > Chordata > Ascidiacea > Aplousobranchia > Didemnidae > Trididemnum > Trididemnum nubilum. The sequence goes on along the minus strand of OZ014473.1, from coordinate 36,093,457 downwards.
TAAAACCTTTCAAAGTGAACGAAATAGTTACAAAATAAATGTTACGATAAATAAATAACTCTGGGGACGAAAAAGCGAGTTGATGATATACTCGAAGTCACAATGTAGACATAGTTGATATACGCGATCTCGAATGCACGAAAAAGATCGAAACTTCACAGGGACCAAAGACAATTTAAGAGTGACCGATCAGTGGTCGAGTGGATAGAGCGTCTGCTACTGAAACAGTAGACTCGGGTTCGATTCCCAGTCGGGTCAAACCAAAGACTATAAAAATTGGTATACACAGTTTCCCTGCTTGACGTTCAGCAATTAAAGCGACAGTGTGAAGCCTCCACCGTGAGTGGTAAACAGGTGGAGACTTGACTCGAAGACCAAAAGGTTCCTTCTCTGTCTCCAGGCCAAGGAAACTTGGTGAATAAAATGTAATTACAATTACAATAGTAAACTGCTGATTATTGCCGAATTCTAATGTATATCGAAGTTTGTACACGCAAATCAAAAAGGTTTTCGTACATTATATAGTTTGGATGAAGGGCGGGTAAAGGCAATTGACTCCTTGGTCTGTCAACCAAGTGTTAAACAGAAAATACAACGCGGTTACACTTCACGTCTGGGACACGATTTTGCAGTGACGTAAACTTCAAAATCGTTTAAAGCATTCTAGAAATACTTATGCCGAGGCGGGGAGAGCAAATTCGTCAAACAATAATACAATATATTTCTAATAAATTTTACCCAAGCACCAATCAAATTTGAAGCTTCGCCGCAAAAAGATTTATACATAAATGTAGGTAAAAACTGTAGGGGCTAGAATTTTTTTTTTTTTTCATACATCGCTCCGGCAGTCTTTCGTAGATTTTTTACTTGAATTATGCTGTGGTAATAAAATAACTTAATTTCAAGTTGTTTTAATACTGCAGTCATTTTTGTAAAAAATCTAGGGTGGACTACTGGAGCGATCATTGAAAAAAATAACCATCAATTTGTATTTTGTTGCCACAGCTCATCTAAATCTACTTGTTTCAGGTAGCCAATTCGAAGACTTTTTGTAGTGCTAATAAATGTGCAAAAGTTTTGGAGAAAAATCAGCTTAAAACTACATAACATTTGCAAAAATAAACAATAAAAAAAATCTCAAATCTTCCAAACGCTGGGGGCTACGCTCCAGCCTACGCCCTAAAGTGACTTGTAATAACCTCATCCAATAGCAAATTTATTCCTAATAGTCAGGCCTCAACTCTTTCTAGTAAGTGTGCCTGCCAGAATCACCATTCAATATTCAATAAAAAGTCTCAGGTCGGTTAGAGGCCTAATCCTGTCATTCCTACATGACCTGGCTAAGTAAAAGTTTGCTCATCCCTGGCTTAAATAACCGAAAAAAATGAGGTGAAAATATTTTTATCACGTTTTTCAAAACAAGTTTGTAATGTTTCAAGCGACACTTTTTAAGTTATGATTGCACTGTTATGTCAATCGCTTTGCCTGAAAATTTATTGATTAACTTTATGTATTCAGTAAACTTTAATCTTCAGTATTCTAGCAAATTTGGTGTCCGTAACTAAAAAGGTAGAATTGAATTTGTCGCCTGGATAATTCAAGCCAGCGACAGTGTAACTAGTCTCATAATAACTTTAACGCTTTACATTCAGCAGCAAAAGGCTGTGTGAAGTCTTCACCAAGTACTGTAGTAGAAACTAGAGAAATGGGCGGTGGCAGATTGACTCGAAGACTGGAAAGAACTTTCGTCAAGTCAACTTGTTGAATAAGGATGCAAATACAATTACATGAAGTGACGATAATCACACAAGCCAGTCAAAGGACTATACCCAGTCATGGTTGGGATTAAGTTTGAAGCTAATTTTGGGTTTTGATTCGAGATTCCAAGTACTGCTGTTTCCAAATACTATACCTTAAAAAAAATTCAAAAATTTGATTGGTAAAGAGTCTTTAGTTGTGAACATTGTTTTGGATTAATATTTTGGTTCAATGCACTGCTTTTATTATACAGCTGTCCAAAGATGAAACGACGTAACTGCAAATTTTGTATTTTCTTTACTGTTTAACGTTAAACGTGTTGTAAAAGGCATGTTTTCCGTGCCTCAAAAACTAGTACCCTAACTTCAACTGTTTGCGAAATATGGGCTTGAAAAACGACGTAATTGCAATCAGAGATCTCGTATACAAAGGCAAAACGACGTAAGTAACTGCACTCAAACTATCAGCTATGCCATTTTAACAAAGAATTTAACGCAAGTAATCGCTAATTGCTGGCTGGTTATTAGTCGTTTGCAATTTTTTTGTTGGCAGCTTGTCGGATTTTTACGAATATTTAGCTGAAAAGAGTTTTGACTTAATATCAACACTTTGTCTGCTTACGGCTAAAACTCAGCATAAAATTTTAGCAGCAACTGCACACTATTTATTTGGGTGGGCCAAAAAAATCTTTTAAAAAAGATGGGTCCTAAATCTTGGCAAACTACTTAAAAACAGGTTTTACATTAGTTCTGCATATTTCACTTCGTCAACAAGTCAATTTTGCCTTAGTTTACGCCTTTGTTTATGCCTTTATCTCTTGTCTCAATTGTTATTGTATTTTGGCTCCCTATTAAAAAAACTTCTGAACCAGTCCTATAATGTTCATGCAGTAGTTTTTTGAAAGAATTTATTATAGCTGAAGAAAAAAACGACAACTCAACCACAGTAAATTGCTTAGCTTTGATATTCAGTTCTATTGGGAAGTGAAGCTTCATTGTGCTTCAGACATTGTTTTGTTGAAGAACCATTATTTCTTTTTAATCAAGCTTTTGTTGTTAAAAGGTTAATATAAATTTAAACACTACACAAAAAATGATACACTCAGTGAAATGACAATGTATTCTTTTTGTGGATTATCTAATACAGAATGCAACAAACTTTGTGACAAAGGAACAAAACACAACATTCTACAGCAATTTTTCTGTGCTTCGCTGGAAGTCAGAAGGCCGGAAAAAGTTTGTATTTTTTCAAATTGTTTTATTTGAATAAAATAGTCGATATCTGTGATAAATTATTGTTATTGACATCAGTGAAATTTAAAATCAAATTTACCTAAAATATTTCAAAAATACTGAGAACGATTGCACCACAATTTTAAAGCAAAATTTGGTGTTTGTCGGCAACAATCGCCGGCCAACTACGTGGTAGCGATTACTGAAAGAAATTTATAGATTTGGCATAACTTTTGACATACACAAGCTAGAAATTTCAATGTGATCTCAAAACTTTCGGAAGCATCAAGTTTATATTTGTTTTTGAAGACGTTTTTGCATAAAACGAATTGATTTTACGTTAATTCGAAAATACTAAAAAATTAAAATTTTAGATGTAATTTAACGAAATAAGGCCGCATCACTCAACGTTTGCAAAAAGTTACAACATTGTAAGATTTGTTTCTGTTTATTGAAAACTTAACTCCTTGCGACACTCTAACACGTGAAAGAAAACTAAAGACCATGTAATACCTTGAATAACAACCACTTGATATTCTTGAAATGACTTTTGATGTTTTAAACATCAAAATAATGAAAAGGATTTTGACATTTTGCTGTAAGGATCAGATAAAAAAAGAATAACTAAATTAAAACGAATGGCTTAAAAGGAATTTCGAGTTCTGTGCTATTCTCACCAAAATAAACCGAGATCGATAAAATGTTCTTGTATAGGTGAGATCACTTCTAATCTAAGGTTTTCTCGAAGAGTACTTTCCAACAAAACATTTGAGCTTCCGTAGTCGAATCAGTGACGCAAGAGAAGTGAAGCCATGAAAAGATAAAAAAAACACACCACAGCAAGCGGGTGGTGAAGCCAGAAGATAAAAAAAACAAACTAGAAAAAGCCACCTTATCCTATAGTCAAGTTGTTTAGGAACTTTATCTCAAATAGACAAGATCTAAAAATGTGCTTTGTACCAGACCAGCATGTTGTTGAATGACGAGACCAATAGGATTAAGTTTTTGTTTTTGTCCTGGCAATTATTTATCTCTCTTGAATGGCTCTAAAACTTTAAAACTTTTTTTAAATGACATTTAAAAACTGGCAATTTTAGAAAACACTTATAGTAATGCTGAGCAGCAGGTGACTTGGCTTTGCTATCCGGCTAGCCTCCGTGATCTTTGCTAGCTTGGAATTCCACCCAAAAAAATTCGCCTGGTTCTAACATAGAATTGTTGGATAATACGGTATGTTTTTCCTGCTAAGGAATTCAGCATTTGTTTCCGTCTCGCTCTTAACAAGGTCCTATTGTGCGCTTGCGTGCTAGAAGTACAACTAATCAAGCATCAGCTACATTCGATATTGACATTTCTCAGTCTTTCAAGGTGGGTCGATGTCTTAAGAAATTGTTTGCGCAAAACAAAAACCATATGAGCGAAACAGGATGGACAGATCAACTTTAGGTATGCGTATGATGTCAGAAAGTTATTAAGGATCTGACAAAGCAAGTGCTGCTTTGAAAGACGTTGGCCTTATTACGGACCTTAGAAAGCAAAATGGCAAAGTTATTGTTGCGTAATTCCAGGTTTCCAACTGCAATATAAGCCTATAGAAGTTTTTTATTATTATGGACTTATTGTATACCTTAATGTTGAAAACATAATATGCTGTAATTGCGAGACCGCGACCCAAACCCGCAGCTACGGGAGGGCCAGAGGGGGATGCGACCAAATCAAACACAAATTTTGCCCCCCAAACCCACAGCGACAGTAGGAGAAAACAGTGGTAAGTATTGTAAGCACCACCCCTGAAGAAGAAGTTTGCCTCCCCCCCTAGAACAACGCTCTAGATGCGGCACTGCCGCGACTGATTGCAGAATGTCGCCAACATAAAACTTTACGTTTCTTTTAAACAACCGTTTACTTGCGCTCAACCGCGGAAAACTTGTCTTATAATTTTGCGACGCAACATTTTCTTAAAGTTTTTGGACTTTGCCAGCGACTTTGCCAAGGCGACAATATTACATTTTGAAAAAAAAAACATGAAAAATTGTTCTAATATTTTTTCTAAAAGATGATGTTAGCTGTTGTGACAATGTCAAAAAATCAGGCAATTTAAGCAAAAGGCAAAGCAGCGTTGCGTTTCTTGCAATGCTGCCTGTAGGAGCCGATTGATATTCACTGGAGATATTGCGAACTTATATTTAAATGAAAATATTGCAAAAATCTAGTGCTCTCAGTAGCGTACCCAGGATTTTGAAAAGGGGTGGGAAGGGCCAGGAACTTCAGAAAATTTGAGAAGAACAAAGATCTGAATCAGAAATTGTTCCACTCAAATTTAGTCCGATATTTCGCCCGAAGTTAGGTGAAGAGCAAAAAAAAAAGGTCTTCACTCAAATTTAGTCCGATTTTTCGCCCCCCAAAATCAGGTGAATAGCAACAAACAAAATCTCTTCACTCAAATTTCCTCCGATTTTAAGCCCAAAGCCTAAAAGACACGCACAGTTTGTACATACCCTTTGTGTGATCAAACCTTATGCCCAACTTGCAAAGGGGGGAAGGGCATGCCTCAATTTTGCTTACTTTTCTACGCAATTTTACAATCCTGGCGACCCAATTAAGTTATTTAATCGCAAGATTTCTACAAGTTTTGTTTCATTAAATCATTATTTATCAAACCATAGGCTCTTTCTGCACTAAACGAGAAACAGATGTGCGGAGACAAAAAGAAGAGCCTTGAAGGAAAAAAGTTAGCTGTTGTGGCGAAAGTTTTTTTTCGATCACTCGTATTTGACTGATTTGGTTGGTCATATTCATAGAACTACAGAATCCTAAAAAAAAAACTCACGCTAATTGGACGATTCCTCATATTCTAGAACAAGCAAACCGTGAAGCAAAAAAGAGAAAACTATTGGGTTCCAGTCAATCAATAAAGTCTATGATTAAACTGTCGAACTGTGTTCCCAAACAAACAACGTATATGTCTAAGACACAGTACACCATAACCAATTAAACATACATATTTTAGTAAATAGCCCTAATCACCAATTCGTGCTGAATCAGATCGATAGTTTTATTGAAATCCGATTATGTTTATGCTGTAGTTTATTAACCGAAACTATTTCTCTTTCAATAGAATGTAATTTTGATTTGTTTTCTCGATAAAATCAAAGTATTTTATGCAACGTTTAGCGTTGTATGCAAGATCAAAGCTAGAGGCGTTGTCCATAAGCGGCTAAACTTTTTCATGGCGTTCCTTAGCATTTATTATCACCGTTTTAGAAAATAATATGAATGTTTGCAGAATTTCGCCGAAATCTTTACGATTACAAGAAAAATTCTAGGGAAATGATTCGCCATCGAATGATAACTCCTGCACTAAATTGGAGAAGAAACCTCGCTCGATCTATCCTTCCTTCATTTATTTGGTGTATCAACCAAATAGTTTAATGTTAGATTTTGATTAAAATGTTTTATGTTAGATTTTGACTATAATGATGCATTCTGACGACTGACATACTTAGCAAAACCTTTAGAGCAGGGATTTGTAAGGTTCGGCCGGCACGCCATTTGCAGCCAGCGAACAAATGGAATCCTCCTGCGTTGTGAATGCAATTTAGGCCGCAACCAAAGTTTTCACCTGCAATCGTAAACAAAAGAAATTGGCGTGGCAAACTTGTTACCTTCACCGCATATAATGCCGACCCAAGCTCATTAAAATAAAGTTTTTGGAGGGGTGAAACGACACCTACTTTTTCCACTCAGAAAATGCATCTGAATATCTTTTTTTCTTCTTCGTTTTCTTTTCCTAACACAAAATCCTAACGCTTGACCAGAATTTTTTTCTTCTCTTATTTCGTTTTTTGTGGGCTTGATTGGCCCGAATGCAACCCTTGTTGTCCAATTTCGCCCTCCACTGAAAAAGTTTAAAACACTTCCTCTAGAGCTCAGGCTTTATCTATTCCCCTCCTTATTTGGCCTTACCCTAACCACTTCAGATTGAAAAATCAAATACTTTTAATGCATGGATGCCATTGGGGCTTATCACAGACATCGTCACGCAAACGCTTCACTTAGAAGCAGCACCATTATAATCAAGTTGTAGATACTGCTGTCAGGTTCCCAAATAAACACCAACATCTCACACCATAATGACAAAACTGAGCAAATGGGAAATCTTGTTGTTGTGTTTTTGTGGTTTTATTTATGAGTTAAAAGCTGTATTTTAGTAAAGTATTTAATTTTTACGATTTGCAAAAACCAAGCACACAAACGATTTGCGAAACCAAACACCGAAATGTAACTCAAGATGCAATAATATTAGTGCGCCATTAAAAATAGCTGTAGCAGCTCTCATCATCTGTGTTGGCCGTGGCGACAGTAAACAAATTGATGACTTCCACACTCATAATCCATACAAGTAATGGCAAATTAATTGTTTTGCACGTACGGTTTGGCAGCCAATGTCTTTAAGACAATTTAGGCGTTTAGGAAAATCATTCTCATTAACGGCAGGCCAGGATTCACCATATGGCACAACAGCGCGGTCCCAGGGGCCTTGCTCTCTCGGTACCCACAATTGGATGGTGATTGTAACGAAAATTTAGCAAAAGATTTTTTTTATTCGATCTTCACCTTTATTTGACAGGAAAAGGCAGCGAAAATCTGACAAAGACCTTGTTGCTTCGGAGATTAATTTCATTTTTTTCAGTGTCAAAAGTGCCGTGGCGATGTAAATCAAGTCCTGCTTGTTGCGCATTTTCTAAACAGAACTCTAAATTCTACAGGCTTTGAATAAGAAGCTGAAACAGACTGCAGAGTTTCTTATCTCTAGTTTACTGCAGTTATTCCGCTCTGGAATTTTCATTAAGAACTTTTTCTATGATAACGTCAAACTCCACACAAATGAGTTCACATTTGACCTAAAAAAAATTTGTTAGGGGCGAAGTATTTTCGTACCGATGCAAACCTTAAACGAACAAACAAACAAACAAACAAATAAGATTCTTCAGTGACTTTTTGGATTCGGGGCGAAATCGACTTCGAAATTTTGTTTTTTACTTAAAATAGCAACAAATGAGATCTCCTTTGACGCTATGCAATACTTCAAAAACAAAATCTGGCTTCTGAGTCCATAGAACAGCGTAAGTCTTAACAGTTTTAGATGCAATGTTAATTATGCAAAAAAGTTGATGCACGCATAAAATCAACATGCAAGCATTATGAGTGTGAAAATATTTTAATATACATAATCATGAACAATAAAACAAACATAAAATGTAGATATGGTTCATTAAAATCTTTAATTTCAAAAATTATCGAACAAGTGTCTAGCAATTCAATACTGATGATTTGCATGAAGTGTAATATTAATAATCAATTCGATGTTATGTTAATTATGGAGAGGACAAAATAAAACCCTATTCGTTACTTTAATGATTTTGCTTTAGTTTCAGTGGAATGTATTTGAGTGTATTGCGAGAAAGTATAGCCTGTTGATACTGCTTTTCGTTACTGACTGATGATTGCCTAAGGCTGAAACGATTTTTGTTGCAATAATAAATAAACGAATTCATAAACTTGATCAGTTGATAAAATTTTAGTTTGTGACGAAGAAATTCAAGCCAATATGTTAAATATAATTATGATACCTCCATTAATCGTCGCTGTCCCTGTATCAAATCAAACGCTGCAGCAATAAACAGACCCAAGATAGAGTGAAAGAAACCAAAACAAATTCAACTCAAAGATGTATAAAATCTGGCCTTCAAATTTTATTCGCTCGGCTCTCGGTTCCAATTTTTTTCCGATCGGATTTTCCCAGCAAATACGCCGATGTGCTTGAATCAGCTCAAAAAGCATGCCTGAAATAATTTTTTTGAACTTCTTATTCTTTTTTGACCTAAAATTTTCCCAAAAATGAACCGAAGACCGCATTTTTTTTCTTTACCTTTTAACTAGGCCCTTTAATTTCACGTGCAATTTTTTGACCCGCGTCATTATCGCAAAATATAATTCAAAAGTGATTGAACACCCCTATGTTGGCAGATCTAAGATGCACACTTACGTTACAGATTCGCACTGGCATAAAATCAAACTTCAACTTTTAAAGCGAAAGTCCAAACATTGCTTTTTATTTCTTAGTTTGTCATCTCCAAGGTAGCAGTCACCCACTCTTGATGTTAATCCAAAAACCAATGCTATTATTTTCTTTTAGTGTTGAAGTTTAAATGTTTTGATGACACTTACCTGAATGTCTCGGACCTACTTTAGACAGCAACAGGCAGTGTCATCCAGCTTCAACAACTCGTATTTATAGGTCAATTGGGTAAAACTAACACACCCGTCGGCCTTCGTGCATTGTTATTGATAACTTTGCGTTAGGCTGTTTACAACTGACAATATCATTTAGTTTTTGTTGATGGAAGCTTCTAAAAATCAGATTGTAAAGAACGTCATTAACGAAAGCAGAAAACCGTAAGTGTTGAAACACAATTATGTATGTCTCAACAATGATGACGTCATAAAGGATGCGTAAATTTTGCCACATTTAATACTGAAGAATGCAACTAGCTAACTGGTAAAAAGGGGAAATTTTCAAGTGCATTGTGCCAAACTAAGATGTCAATATTTTTTTTTCAATTTTTATATGCAAGATTATATTATACCACAACTAATTTTTTTCACTATTACGAAAGATTTATGTAAATTTTAATTTTTTCACTCCACCCTAATCCCCATTGATTTGCCTTTAGTCCTGGTTTAAATCTACAAAAGTACGGAAAGCTATCTGTAGGTTATCTTAAACTTTATGATTTGCCTGTCTGGAAAAAATATTTACTGAAGATCTCAAATTATACGGGATGACTTGGTATTTCAATCATTTCAGACATTGAACAAACAATGATTGACAATGCTCTTTGAGAAAATCGAAACGTTTAGCAAAACATTAAAAGCAGTTGTTTTTTCTGCAATCATTAACTTTGTTTTTTTGGTGATCTTGATTAATTGAACAAGTTAAATTATTCCTAAAGTGAAATAGGCAGAACTAATTTAATAGTTCACAGAGACATCACGTCTTACAATCCTACTTCATTTGACAACACCTTAATGCTGTCTCCGCGTCGAAATGGGTAATCATTTCAACCCCTAGTGACGCAGGTGAGGCGGAGACCCCTATCGCAGGAGCATTCCCGTGTTTCGAAGTCAACTGACTTCATCATCAGTGTGAAGAGGAGTCGACACAATGCAAAGAATTTTGATCCCTGAACTAGGCTAACTCAACCGGTAAATTTGAGTAACCAAACTATCGGTATAGGCTATCGTCTTCATCTCGTAACTTCAGCTGCTAAAAAGGCTGACCTTGATTTATTGAAAGTGTAGTTTTCAAAATCACGGACCTTATTTAACGAAAACCAAGTTGTTATTTGAGTTGAGATGAAACCAACGCACAAGCGAAAATGAACTTAATCGACAAAAAAATAATATTAATCAAACACTATGTTAAATGCTTAAAAATAATAGAGTAAGCGAAGATGGCGATTATCAAATAATAATTGTCTGATTGTCGGTGTTTATATCGGCCTCTCGCAGATGGCGGGATAAGAACCAATGCATCGTCCGTCCCATATCGGATCAGCGCGGTTGAATGAAGCTCTGCAGCAATCTCCGTTGTTATTTGGGTAGCCAGGGTACCACAAACTATCAGTGGAAGAAAATGACTCTCCATTCACCCAACGGAAGTTTCCTTCGCTTGCTTGGTCGCTTAGACCGATGTGGTAATCTTGTGATCCGAGCGAGAATATTCGACGAAGCGAACTGAAACATGAAAAAAGAAAGTGACTTTTCAGCAACCTGAAACAAGCAAAAACACAAATTAAAGAAGTGTCCAAGTTTCGACGGTTTTCTTTTTTTTTTTTTTCATAAAAATACACGCTTTATCGTCCTTACGATCTTATTTTGCTTTGTGATTTTCAGATCATTGCAGACGGCGAAAAGTTTCCGAAGATTTTTGTGAATATACGATGATAGCCATTTCTAAACTAATTCTCAACTTGTATACGCATACGGTTTTTGGAAAGAAGTTGTATCCGGTAACGATATATTCTGGAAAGTCCGAGTGTAAAAGTCCGTCATGAGAGGAAGACCTGGCGGGGCTGATTTTTACTTATGTCCCGTAAAATGACTACTATCAAAATTTCACTTTGTTTGGCTGAATAATGCGTATAGTGCATAATAATAAGCACGCTGTTAATTCCACATTTCATCAAAACATTTCAGAACAATCGTTCTAATGAGAGGTTGCGAAAAGAACATAGGCCATTTCCTAGGTATCTTTACACCTCATAGAAAAAACACTTCTAAGAAAATCATTCGAATTAGCATTAGTCAGAAATCACACTTGCCAGAATAAACACTTATCTAAATTTACATCAGCCAGAATGAACACTTTCCTGAAATTACATTTACCAGAATGAACACTTGTCTGACATTCCATTTCCTAGAAAACTTTTTTCCAGAATTTGCACTTGCCAGAATTTACGTTTGGCCGAAATTACACTTCTCAAAACACGTATTTTTCAGAATTGACTCTAGTCAGAAATTACGTTTGGCCAAAATTACATTACCCCGAAAACTTATTTTCCAGAAATTACATTTTTCAAAAGTTCATTTTTTAGAAACTATTTTTCATTCGAAAAATCATACTGTATTCATATTGTTCATTTCTAACAAACGGAACAGACTTTTGGTTCAAATCAAGAGACGTAAGCTTACTAAATGAGAGATATAACCTGGCTGATTAGCCCTTTTGCCATTATAAGTCATGCTTAAAGCATAATGAAAAGTAGCTATTGAAAATCGATGCAAGCATAGACGTATATATTGTATAATACAGTATTATGTTATCATGCTCATTGAGGCAGAGCAAGATCATTTTACCCAGGTAACACTTTTTTATACTATATTTACGTTGCACTGTATTTATGTTATTTCTAATGCACAGAACAGTATTTGTTCTTAATATATCAGTTTTTCAACTCTGAGAACGTTCATGTCAATTTTAACAACCGTGTATTTAAAGCTGTTTTGGTATTTACTTCGTAATGCTCTGTCAGCTTGAGCAAAGACTTCTTTGCTTCTTTTGCTGCATCGTAAAAAGTAATGACGATTTTTGTTAACTTGAACGACAGTCAAAAATTGATGTCTGCGCAATGCGCAGCAGCAATCTATTGTTTTGGAATTGTTGCAATATTTTGCTTGTAAAGCCTGGAAAATCACTAAATTTTTATCGTTCTGAATGAGTACAGAATTTAGTTGCCTTTTAGATTTGAAACCTTCTCTTTTTTGTTCTTATTTTTTGTTACTGCTGAGGCTGGCATTGTTCTTAGATTTCAAGCAAAAATGAGCCTCGAGTTATTATGAAATATCACTCCGATTAAAAAATAATGTAATTCGTCTTGTGTTCGCGACTAAAATTGAAAGTGCAGCTTTTAGTACAAATGCAGCCGAAATCTCCATCAAATGCAAAGCCAGCATAGCAACACTTGTTGCATTCCTCGGCAAATATTTCGCGCTCAAGCTTACAAAAACACAGAAAGCAGCAATGGCCAATATTCCCGCCTGCACAAGCTTCATCAATTTTTTCGTTCCAATCTACAAAGAAATCCGCTCCTACGGAGAGCTCATTATGATGTCAATCCCAGCATACCGCGCCATACACGTATTGATACCATTTACCGTAGAACATTTCATTTACAGGCCATGCGAAGGTATAGTGAAAAAGATTAGTGATTCCTTCGGGTTACGTCACAATTAAAACGAACGAGCCTTGCTGCAGCAAAAACAGACCGCATACTAATGAAAAACGTAGAATAAACGGTTTTATCAAGATATCGTTGCGGAGGTAACTGGACTTCAACTGTAGGTTGGAAATTCGAAATTCCTGCCTTTATGAATTTTCTGCTGTTAGCAACCAGTCTCCAGCCAATTTTTCGATTGAACAGTTATTTAACCGATTTACACATTGGTGAGTGTGAATCATATTAATTTTTGCTTTTAATAAGTTCTCCCTAAGGCTCGTCATGTACTTCAAATTAAAATGACAGTTCCGTACGGTACTTTTTCTTAATTCTCCAAATTTATTGATACGAGTATTTCATTTAAGAATGCTTGTTTAAGAAAGCTGAACATGAGTATTCATCAAAGTAATCTATAAGCTCAGGAGCAGGCGGTGTCTGCTCAATACTGGTTAATTACCAATCACTTCTCTCAAATTTCGCTGGATTAGTCATCTTCCAAACCTCTCCCAATTACGTTTCTCTATAAAGTATAGAAAAAATAGATCAATCCTTGTAAGTTTTACTAAACTATTTTTATGATTTACCAACTTGTAAATAAGAAAACTGAGAGTTTTCCATAAATAACCACCTCCCACGTAGCGTATTATTTTTGTCCAACCAGCTGAATCATGCTTTTGCACTGCTAATTTGTATGCCACGTTTTAAAAGCATTGATTTTCATCAAACCACGCCTGAAATTAAGTTATTTTTGCCAAAAACTACGAAATTTTCAAGCGCTGGGGGCTCCACACCCAATGGCCTACGGCAGCTACGATGTGCAGACCCCATAAACAGCTCTTCTCCATTGCAGATTTTTGGCTACGCGCCTGACTAAGATACGTCAAATACACAACGCTTGTGTAGCTAAAACTTATTTAAAATTTTTGATGTTATTGATACTAATAATCTGAAAACACATCAACATATCATTACAAACTTTGTAAGAATTGTTTTGAAAATGACACCTAATTTCGTTAAAAACCAAAAATATTTGAAACCTAATGTCAATGCAACGTTGTTTGTCAAAATTAGTAACAAGATATGAGAGAATGCCCCCGTTTGCCCTTTTTATTCCACGCGTAACTTAATAATTTTTTTAAATGAACAACTATAACTATAATCAATTCTTTCGTTATACTCGCTGTATTACACCGAAGCGTGTAAGGTGTTTACGGGGCCCATCTCCACATTTTTTTGCTCCCGAGCAACACAGCTCTTTTCGAAAAAATATTGCAGCGGTGGCGAGCCGTTGGCAACACTGTGTCCGATTTGATTGGCCCGAGATTCGAATCCCAGACATTCCGCTTCAGAAACAAACGAGTTACCGCTCGAGCAGCTGGCCGGTTAAGCATGATGATATATTTTCGTAATGTAAATTCTATCAAAAATGAAATTTAGGACTAATTTGCGTAATTTCTGAAAAATAAGTTTTCGGATAAAAGCATTTTCGGCCAAATTAACTTCTGACAAGTGTGAATTCTGGAAAATAAGTCTTCAAGGAACTGTAATTTCGACCAAATATAAATTCTGGCACGTGTGAATTCTGGTAAATAAGTTTTCTGGGAAATGTAATTACGGCCAAATTTAAATTCCGGCAAATGTAAATTTTGGAAAATGAGCTTTCGGGCTAATGTAATTTCTGGCAAGTGCACGTTCAGGAAAATCTGTATTCAGGATAATGTATGATTTTGGCCAAGTGTTTTTCGGGAAAAGGTAGTTTCTGAAAGGTGTTTTTCTGCGAGATGTATACGATCCCATTTCCTCAAAATAGCTTCGGGTTCTTTACAAAAAAAGGCGATGTAGTCAAGTCTGCAACCTTTCATCATCAGCATGAACTATTTATAGCACACAAACTTGATTTACACGATGCGAATGAAAACTTACATTGTAAATTCAGAAGTCAGTCAGTCAAAGGTTTATTTTGTCGAAAAGTTACAGTATAGAAAAAATGCAATACAACAATATTCAAGCACATTAATCAACTAGGAAACCGGAAGTGACCTTTCAGTCTTCGAGTCTACGGTCACCAGTGAGTGTACAGTAGCTAGTTTTGCCGTTGAAAAATTGAAAATTTAGTGAGATCGACAAATTGTATGTATAAAACATCTAAAATTTTTATAATCAATGAAATATTAATTTTTATGTAGTTGCACTTTTTTGAAACAATTACAATTTATATTTTTGTTTAAATTTGTTGAAGGGTAAAGTTCTGATCTTTAAAGGTATATCATTCCAAATCTTAACTCCTATATATTTAATTGACTTTTAAGCAGGTTTTGTTTTGTAAAGGGGTAGGTACGAATCATCCTTGTCCGCTTTCCTGGTTTGGCGAGAAGTGATAACTTTAATACTGTATAAGAGAAATAATTGTTAAATAATTGCGATAACTTATTCCTTTGATACAAAAACATGAATTTAGCAATTTCAAAATTTAGTAGTTGATCAATATTAAATATTTCAAATTTTACGAATAAAGATTCAAGTTTTTGTTTTATCTGCCAACCTTCTATTATTCTCAAACATTTGTTCTGGAGCAGCTGAAGTTTATGCAAATTATTTTTAGACGAGCATCCCCAGAGCAAAATTCCGTACATTAAATGTGGAAAAACTATAGTGTAGTACACAGTAAGCAAAATTTTAACAGGAGCCATAGATTTTAATTTGCGCAGTATGCCAATGGCTGTAGATACTCGTCGCTCAATCATTTGAATATGACCGGTAAAATTTAGCGTTGAGTCAAGATGAATGCCTAGATATTTTACACTCTGTCGTATTTCAATAGAAATATTGTTAAGGGACAACAAAAACGGCTGGAGCTTTTGCTTGGATCGGGTTAATACTAGAGCTTGTCGTCCCATGAGAGCCATAAGGTCGTAAGTGACAATTTTCAAAACATCGTTTTTTTTGCATAAAAAGGGTGTTCTTTAGTGCCTCCATGCGCTGACAAACTTTGGTTGCAATCGGCTGAGAATTCGTTGAAATATTCATCAGTGACAAAAGGTCGTAAGTGAAATTTGGCTCAAGTGTTGAGTGCCAAAAGGTCGTAAGTGACACTGACCGAGAACCAAAAGGTCGTAAGTGACACTTTGTAGAATGGTAAAATCACGTTGTTTGGCAATTTACAGCTGAATTTGCGGTTGTTTATTTTTGTTTTTTTGCAAAATCGTCGTGATTTAAATTGAGGGATAGCTAGGGGAATTAGATCCTCATCTTTTAATACCACTCAGCCAACCATACAGTATTAATTTAGTGTATCTTACCACCTACGTAAGTAAGCACTGAAATATCAGCATGGGTTGTGCAATCGAAAAAACTCAACTAAGTTTTTTGGCCTTACCATTTTTTTATCAACTACGCCCCTTCCTGAAGAATAGTTCTGCCCCGCTGCTCGAGTTAACATAAAATTGTTAGAAGTCAACAAAATCGAGTAATTATATTCAATGAAGCAAATAACCAAGAATCGGATTTTTTGTACCTTTTGGCATCGAATAGCGTAACGGTACGAAGTAGGTTTGGGAGCAAAGCC
Organism: Trididemnum nubilum; assembly: GCA_963965965.1. NCBI lineage: Eukaryota > Metazoa > Chordata > Ascidiacea > Aplousobranchia > Didemnidae > Trididemnum > Trididemnum nubilum. The sequence goes on along the minus strand of OZ014473.1, from coordinate 36,077,120 downwards.
AAAGGTCTGGGGAGCCGTAACGGACAGAGCGGTACCGCACTGTTTTGGGTTGGACCACTTTGATTTTGAAATCGAGAACGGATTGAAAGACCATCAATTGCGAAGTTTTTTTTTTAGCTCCAGTAATCTCTCATTGCAAAATCTGGATCATCTTCTTGAATGACCTCTTTGGACAGCACTACACCCCATCAAAAACTTTTTTATGAACTTTTGACTCAACCCCCCAGTATTTTAATAAAAATCCCAAAAGATTTTTTAGTAATTTTAAATGTTTTTCCTATTTTGTTCAAATTCATGCTAAATTTTTGCTATGGACACATCACATCGTCTTTAACCAGCACAAACATATCGAATATGCAATTAAACTACTGGGCAGCATGCACTATTCTAGAATAATCACAATGTTTGCATTACTTACAGCATTAAACCAAGGTACAATGTACAGTATAAGTCGAGGTGATACCATTGCACCAAAAGTTTTTGAGAGTTAATTAGACAAAAATGAGAAGTATTCATCCGCGTATTTTTTATTTACCTTTTCAAGGGTTAAGATTGGGGTTTAAGTTAGGGTTTGGGTTGGGTTTAGAGTTAGTTTTAGACTTAAGAGTAAAGATTTGAGTTTAAGTTGGATTTGGCTGCATTAATAAAAAGCTAGATAAAATTTTGTGGTGCAATAGCCTTTTTCTATGAGTATTTTGTTCCGCTATTTATAGTCATTCGCAACTTCTATTACTTATTTTGCTGAAAATATCCTGCAATCTGCCTCATCTTATTATTTGTTTAAAAAGTTAAAATTTTATAAAAGTTAAGGACTCTTACCATGAGCCTTTTCAACTTTTGTTTATTCTGTTTCAATAACTGCGTGGCTATTGATGTTAAAGATTTTATTATTAGTGGCCTGAACATGAGGAGCATTGCACAATAACTAGTGACAAAGCAGGGGGGCAAATGGTGCCACTTATTTCATGGCACAGACTCATTGTAGATAGTGCACTACTCAGCATAGTTCATATTACCCGAAGAAAATGTATAACATAGTTGCAGTACTACTAGGAAGCACAGCATTTTTGTCCGCCCATACATGATTTGTGCTATGACAATGTTCCATAAAAGCACTATTTGATGTATCGTACAGAGTAGCTGACATTTGTCATTTATTGCCTAAACTTGTAAGTTTCAAGATAACAAAAAGCTTGGCTTAAGGATTCAAACATCTCAAACCTGCTCCTCTTCGAAATGCAATTGAGATAACTATCAGTTGATAATAATGATGACCATTGACACATCTAAGCTTTATCAGTTTATTCACTTCAATTTTCGCAATTAAACTTACACTATTTTTTAATCATTGTACAACAAAAGGATAGAAATAGCACAACTCCCCCTCTAAATAACCTTTTGGTTGCAAGTTGAGTGCAAAAAATTACATGAAACACAATATTTTAGTAAAATGATATAGAGTCGTAAGTGAAAAAAGTAATGGTTTTTAATAAAAAGCTGAGAGCCAAAAGGTCGTAAGTGAAATTTTGCCTTGACAGGGGCTCGAACCATCAACTATGCCATCTTATTTTATAGAGCTTCATGTTTATGTGGCATATGCAACTATTCAAACGAATTGCATTAAAACCTGATTTTTCAGGGCCTATCAAATCTTTAAACTCGATTTACTCAAAACTATCAAAATGTCACTTACGACCTTTTGGCTCTCATGGGACGTTGTGTTTTATGTGGATTAAGAGTCAACCTATTGGCGATCATCCATTCAGAAACGCTTTTTAGTTCATCGTTGCTTTGAGTTTCCAAATTTACAAGGCTGTGGTTGCTAATCAGGATACAAGTGTCGTCGGCAAATAAAGTTGGTTGATTTATTAAAGAATTTGGGAGATCATTGATATATAAGATAAAAAGGAGCGGACCTAAGATCGAACCCTGGGGGACGCCGTATTTTATATTAATTCTAGACGATTTGACATTGTCGAGTTCCACATACTGAAATCTGTCGGATAAATAACTATTAATCAATTCATTTGCCACTCCTCTAATTCCGTAGTGGTTTAATTTTTCGATAAGAATTTGATGGTCAATATTATCGAAAGCTTTTTTTATGTCCAATAGAATAAGACAACAATGTAATTTATTTTCTAGTTTTTCATAGCATTGTGTTATGATATCTTTCACAGCATGGATAGTCGAATGCTTTTTTCTAAATCCAAATTGATGGTTATAGAATATACTGTGTTTATCCAGAAAAGCAAGTATCCTGACGGCGATTATTTTTTCAAGAATTTTTGAAAAGTTTGAAAGCAAGGAAATTGGTCTATAATTGGTCAATTTAGATTTTAAACCCGCCTTGTAAATATAACTTTTGCAATCTTAAAACAATCAGGAAAAATGGCAAAATCGAAGCAGCATGAAAACAAAATGGATAGATATCGTGATATAACAACAGCAATTATTCGTAGAAAAAACGAAGACACATCATCGAAACCCGGCGATTTATTGACATTTAAGTTTTGAATAATGTTAAAGATTTCATTGCTTGACGGTGCTTGTAGAAAAATAGACGATTTATTTCTGTGTTTCAAAAAATTTTTAAAACTTGGAGATCTTTTAGGCAGAGAGTTAGCCAAATTTTTTGCAATATTTCCAAAGAAGTTATTAAATTTTCCTGGAATAGCTTCTATATCATTGATAGTTTTGTTGCCAATCGTTAAACTTTTAGGTGTTTGTTTTTTTTTAACCTTTGAATGATTAACTAATTCACGAATTATATCCCATGTTTTTTTAGGGTCGTTCTTGCTACTAGCAAATGCCGAAGATTAGTACAAAATTTTGGCTGTTTTTTTAACTCGAGTTAGGCAATTGCTATACTTCTTATAAAAGCTGCGTTCATAAGAATTTCCTTCAAGAAACCACGTTTTATATAGTCTTTGTTTTTTTTAGTTGATGTCCAGATGCCTTTAGTAATCCATGGTTTTTTGACTAGCTTTTTTATTTTCGTGATAAATTTGTCAAGGGAGCAAATTTTTCAATTTTTTCTTTTATAAGTTGAACAAAATTTTCACATACTTTATTAATGTTATTCTTATTAATATGTTCTAGATTGTCGAAATAGATTTTCAGTTTCATAGATACACAATCAGCAAAACTTTCTGAGTTAAAGCTTTTTAGGTTTCTTCTAAACATCTCATGTTTCATGTTATAGGATATTTTAAGTTTAGAGATGTAGGCAAATGTTAGAAAATGGTCACTTATATCAGTTTGTAGTACTCCAGGTTTGATTTCTTCTGAAGTAATATTGGTAAATATATGATCAATTGAAGTTTTAGTCGTTTCTGTTACCCTGGTGGGAATATTTACTACAGAAAAAAGGCATTTCTAGCAATAGTATTTTTATAATCGGTTACAAAAGGAGTTTCATTTAGTAAATTGACATTGAAATCACCCATAATAATACTTTGACTTTTATTTTTATTAATTTTGTGTAAAGTAAGGTCGAAATTTTCTAAAAATGAATTTAGGTTTGAGCTAGGATGCCGATAGATTACTCCTATCAATAATTTGTGTTGGGGAGTACTAATAGTTGCCCACATATTTTTGCATCCTTCAATTTCTAAATTATATTCCGATGCAATTTCAAAATTGATATCCTTAGTAAAGTACATTGCTAGTCCTCCAGCTTTGGTAGGTATATTTGCAAATTTTAAGTTGTAACCCTGTATCTCAATGTTAACTGCTGGGGCTTCTTGTATTCAAGTTTCGGTGATGAGTATAACATCTGGCGATCTACACAAATTGGAAATCAGTTCGCATAACACATCAATATGTTTTTGGATTGATCTGATATTTATATGGAGTATAAATAAAGTATCAGTTGAAGAATTATAGTTTGTTAAGTTAGAAAGATCCAAATATTCACAAATTTTGACATTTTCATACATACTTTCAAAATTTTTGTCAAAGTCAGAGCATAGAAAATGTTTTGTTTTATCCATATTAATCATTCTAGACAATTTCACAAATTACTTAAAATCAAGTCCTAAAAGGTAACTTAAATAGCATTAAAGACTGTCTAGGTCGTCCTCGCAGCGTATTGGAATTGCATCTTCTGATTCGTTTTTCTTTATCCATATTTGTCCGTTTGTTGTCCAGAAGAATTTGAATTTTTTTGCTTTGGCAGTTTGCTTTGTTGACCAAAATAGCCTCTTCCTAAATTGCGTTAAATTCTTCTTAATATATAAGTTTGTCATTTCGTCAACAGGAAAATCTGTCATTTCTTTTGCTTTCTTCCTTTTTGCAAAAATTTCATTTCTCACCCGTTTGTTGGTAAATTGGGCTGTTATTGTTGGTGGCCGGGATGCCGAATCATTGGCTTTAAATTTTTTTGGGGGGAGCCTATGAGCGATAGAGATATCGCTCCTTCTAACTTCAACATCAAGCTTTTTTGAAATTTTTATTACAATATCAGTCACATTCTCATTTTTTTAATTTGGTACTCCATCAAATTCGAGATTTAGTCTTCGTCCATACTGCTCTAATTGATCGATTTCAAAAATTCTTCCTTTTTCACCTTTTCCAAGTCTGTTAGCTCTTTTGAAAGCTTTGTAGCAGTTAATTCGTTTTTCTTGTTGGTGGTAGCCATTTTTTTGATCTCTTTACTGAGTTCATCAAATTTATCGGAATTGTATTGTTGACTAGTTCTTAATTGCTCTAACTCATATTTAGCAGCGTTTAATTCTCTCAGATAATCATCGGCAAACGAGTTAAAAGCTTCCTTGACTAAGCCTTCAATCTTTGGTACAACTAGTTTCATACCTATTCCAATAATTTTATTTTGGTCCAAACCAAGCTCGTTCTTTTTTGATTTAAAAGACTTTGCTTGCATTATGATTTGTTTGTCGTTTGAAGTCCTAAATCCTCAAAGTTTTTGCAGCAAAAACACGTCCGTTCTACACAAACGCTGTAGCTAGAAGAAAGTTTAACGATAAATGCGTGTTTTAAATGTTTCGTACGTTTTTGTTTTCTCAGTAAAAATACGCATTTTACCCTCCGAATAGGGCCCTATTTTGCACTATATGCATTTTCCATAGCATCACTGACGGACGAAAATTTCCGACGATTTTTGTCGAAGAACGTCAAAAGTGTTGTTTAAAGCTAATTCTTTATACGTCTCCACGCATAAATTTTTTAGAAAAAGTTTGTGTTTGTCTTTGATATAACTAGATGGGAGTTTGCCAGCAAACCCAGTGAACGAACGACGCGTAGCTAAATGCTGTAACGCTCAAAAGTACTTTTCGTTTACCGTAAAATCAGCAATTATTCAAAAGTATCTGATTATGGAACTTCCTGAAAAGTGGAAATCCTAAACAATGTCAAAAAATATCAACGTCATCGTTTCTGATTATAAAAAAAAGAACCCGTCAGGTTAAGCTAGCGTTTCTCAAAGCAATGATCACGACCCAAATATAGGTTGAACAAATAGAAAAATCTTAATAGCGCAGTGAAAATCCTATCATATGAAATTACGTGCTAAACCAACATTTTAAGTGATTATAAGAGCAATATGTCTGTTAAAGCTTCCACCATCAGTACTATAAATACACACATCGTAGCTCAAGCGTATACTCAAAATGCGTACAAAGCTATCGTGTAATGTCTAGTACATATTATTTATTTACATAAGACACTCTGCATTGTATTGGTCCCAGATCTATGTTTTTGCCTTAATAACAATAATTCTAAACTTCTATCTCGAACAGAGGACTATTTGTATTTTTATATCTTTGTCTTATAAATATCTACTAAAAAATTGTTTTAGCGTAAATGAAAAGTGAAGATTTGGGGAATCTATGTATTTGGAGTGTTCCCGGGCAGGGGTGTCACCTCTGAACCATGCCAAAATATTTATCTTTGCAGACTTAAAATTAAAAACAATTAGCTCTCTAACAAGTGATTTAAAGAAATTGATTTAGGAGGTGTCCAATTTTCGGGTATCCGAGGGAGTGGTACCCTTAAACTATGTCAAAATATTTGTTTAATATATAATAATATTAAAAACAATTAGCTTCCAGCTTTAGCCATTCGAAAAATTGAATTTTGGGTTGTTATTTGAGGGAGGAGAGTTTTTGGAAAGATACCCCCAAACTATGTCAAAATATTTGTCCGTTAAAAACCCACATATATCATAAAACACTGGCACTTTAACTCAAGTCGTTCAAAAAATGGATTTTGGGGGGATCTAGTTGGGAGATTTCCGGAGGGGTGGCACCCCCAAACTACGCGACAATATTTGTTTGTTAAATATCTGCTGATATCAATACAAACTGGCACCCTAGCTTGAGCCATTCAAAAAAGTAATTTTTGTGGGGTCCATTTGGGGGAGATCCCCGGGGGGAGTGGCACCGCCAAATTATGTCAAAATATTTGGGGTTAAATATCTGCTGATATCAATACAAACTGGCACCATAAGTTAAGCCGTTCAAAAATTGATTTTTTGGGGTCCATTTGGGGGAGATCCCCAGGAGGATGTGGTACCAACTGTTGTCAAAATTTCATGAAGCTAGACCAAACGATTCTCGAGTTATAAGCAAAAGTCTGAAATTTCGCACTCGTTAGTTGGAAAATGGCCTAGTAAAAACAAAGGAACACGCGACGCTAGCGTGGGTCGTTCCAATTAGGATTGTGCAGAAACCACAGATGTGTGTATATCAGCAAGTATGCGGATGAAATGTGTGCAGTTATTTCATACAGAAATATGCTTGGATGCCATTTTTTCAATGCTTGATTGGAAAAATTTGTTAAGAATATTTAACCAGGAAATTTTTAATGAGTACAAAAAAAAGTATTTAATTACGTATTTTATATTTGCATTATTTAAGTTGTAGATTTGGGCTTAAGTTGGGGTTAGGGCTAATTTTAGGGCTACTTTAAACTGAAGATGAGATTGTGGGGTTATAAGATTGGATCAAAAACAAATAAGAAGTCAAACAGCAACTTTCAAAAACACATTGCTGTATTTGCTTTTTGGAAAAAAATCACATAATTTCAAGTTTCAAATCAGCGCGCGTTAAAAACTGCAATAGCTGCGCGCTGAAAAGAAGTCTGCACAAACACAACGGATACGGGTTCAAACCTTCGCGGCGTCACAATAATCCTCTTTCAGGCCATTGATTTCTTCTTCAATTCTGTACTTTTGTTCTTCTTTTTTTCGAAGGTGGTTATTTATTAATGAATGGCTCAACATAGACTGTCAATTTGGCACCTACATAATCAGAATTGCAAACGGTCCGACTAGTATAGGCCCGAAGCCGGAAATATAAGTCCGAACCCGAAAAGCAATTTGAAGTCGAAACTAGGCCTAAAAAGCTCGAAAATTAAAGTACGGTCTAAACAATGTGAATCGCTATGCTCGTATGCGGTTAAAGTATAAAGACTTCTTAAGCAGCTTTTACCGAACAAGCGTATTTACGCATAAACGTAAAAAAAATACCTTTGCAAGTGTAAAATTTTACGCGTGCTGGCTTTGATTATTAGCATTTACTGAACATGCCTATTTTTTGCGGTACGCAAAGTATAAAATACGCGTAGGGTACACTTAATTTTAAGGCATTTACAAAGAAAAAAATTTTGAAGCGTGATATCACAAAGTTGCTTGATGTAGTGGTTACTGGTTATGTTTCTTAGCTTTGAAACTTTTAATCTGGGTTCGGTTCTCATCAAAATCAAAGTTTAAAATTTTTACAGAAAAGTATAGTAAACTTTCGTTAAAATCAATCTTTGGGTCTATTGTTTGAAGCTTTTTTACAAAGTTACTACAAGTAGACCTGACTACGTTGATTAATCGATGTTTTTCTTGTGGTCTTTTGCTCTGTATCAAATCAAATCTTTCATTCTTGCAGTAATATGTCGAACCGTGTTAGGAATTGGCGTCATTGCGCCATTTTGGCGTCATTGCCCCATATACGCGTCTTTGCGCCCGAGCAATACATCTCTTTTCGAAAAAATGTTGCAGCAGTGGCGCGCCGTTGGCAACGTTAAGTTTGATTTGACCTGCCCAAGATTTGAACCTTAAACCTCCCGCTCGAAAGACGAAAGCGTTACCGCTCTACCAATTGGACAGTCGCTCCTTCTCGTCGTGCTAAATATAGATTCTTTTTAAAATTTTGCTGAATTTGTCATGTGTTTATTTGTTTGGTAATTGCTAGTAATACAGTACTACCGTATTTTTGCTGGCAAATCAAACTGAAAACAGCGGAAGCAACTTAGCCGATCTTTTAACTTCATTTTTTTACAAGTAACCTCGTATCTCAATTTACCAAGTGTGCTTTGTAATAAATTGTTACTCAATGAAAGTATTTTGATAGAATAGAAGTATTTACCGCGGATTTGGACTGTTACTTAAAGATTCTAATGAACATGAACCGAATACTTGATTATTTGACTTGCTAATCAGACATCTTTTTGAGATAAGCTACTGTAGTTGCTTTAACTGGAAATTGAAAACTACGCATTTCCAGGTTTTTGCTGTTTAGCGAATCACAAATAACATAAATTTACCACAATTCATGTCAAAATGCAATCGTTGGGTATGTAAATATCTTTTGCTGTTGCAAACATTTAAGTTACGCGATTGTACCAGAAGTTGGATGTTGTTCGAATGGACGGAAAGTTAAAGCATGTTGATATAAATTTGCTGTTGTTCTGGTTTGTGTCCTTAGATTCGAATACTACCAAGATTAACAGTTGTTTTAAAATAATAATCTTGCTTCAGGTTTTGTCAGAGCAAGTTTACTTTCTTATAGGCCAAGAAAAGTTAGGCCAACGGCCTATCTCTGGGCCTTGCTTACCTTAAAAGCTAAAAACCGGAGTAACAAAATACCAATAGGTATTAACGTAAAGAGCTTCAGATTGTGAATTTGATTAAAGATTCATGCTAGGCTTTCATAACATACAACAATAGGCTACAACTTTGAGGCTCTCGTTAATCTAGTGCTCAGGCGCGCTACGAGGGTACTAAGAGTAGGGATCACCCAAACCTAAATTTTTTGTATGAAAACTGTCTTTATTAAACAGGTTGCTCAGAAGACAGATTCAACTCAAACTTGTTACTTACGGGGGCTTGGGGACGGAGCCACAATCGCTCCCTAGTCGGAACTGTAATCAGCAAAGCAATAACCTCGCGTTCAGCAGTTTCCGAGTGAGATGTTACCAGCGACATTTTAGATATTAAATAAAAGTTGATATCAAGCTCACAAGCCATTTATTTCATGCTTTTGAAAACATTTATGCGTGTAAATACTCTTGTCGATAAATCATCCCACTTAAAAAAGCGCACATATTTTATACGCGTATGCGTAAATACGCGTGTTGGGTAGACGACGCCTTAGACGGCTTTTACCGATCACGCGTATTCACGAGCGGAAATACGCGTGACACTTTTTTTAATTTACATGCAAAAAAGAAAAATTAATGCATTTAAATAAAACTCGTATTTCCGCGATTTCCGCGCGCAAATACGCGTCATTGTTAAAAGCCGCCCAATAGTGCTAATTAATTGTGATAATAATAATTGTGTTGTAATAATTTCATTGTTGCTTAACAAAATCGTCATTCAGTGTTGCAAAGTTATTTTAATTACGCTATAATGAGCCCGAATTAAGCCCGACATTTTGTTAATTTTACGCCCGAACGCGATTTGAAAAATCCGGCCCAATTTACAACTATGCACACAATTACAATTTTTTATACCAATTGTTTTAAACTTATTGTTGAATGTTTTTGTCAAATTTTAAAACTTTAGGCTATTTGAGGGGTTTGTACAATGATAATGGTTTTAGACGCTCTTTTTTGCACAATCAAGTTTCTCATAGATTGAAAACTTTTTATCACTGCAGAAAGAAACTTTAAAAACATTCAAAAACGATCGAGCCACTCCGCTGCATTGTTATTGACGATACTAACAATATTACAACCAATAAACTCACTCTCTAGTAGCAGCGACTTGAATTCCATGAACAATCAAATCTCCTCCCCAGCCTTGGCAAATATCTCGACTTGCTAGCCAAGACTGACGTGTGGTAGTATTCCGGTATCGATATCCACTGATGGGAGAAACTGTCCATCCGTCAAGTAATTCCGTGCTCCCTTAACCACGGCGATTTTTTTACAATACTACTTGCTTTATTATTTACATTAGCACACACTGGTATTGTTTGATTAATATCCGATGCAATAATAGTTCAACAGTAGCCTATTAATGAGCAGATTTTATTTTTGCAATGACACACATATAGTTATTTGTTTATTGGATAGAATCAACATCAAATCACGTTAATTAGCTGTGTTTAGGAACTACGTCAAATTTTTTTACCAAAAAGAAGAAATGATGATTGATTTGTTGGATTTTCGTTTTGCAGTTGTTATTACTTGTAGTTTCGGTATGTATAGTTTTTTTGTTTTTTTGTTTGCATTGCACTGATTGTTTTCTTGTGGTTTCATTGGAGCAGCCCTAAGCCCTAATTCAACACTCCCTAAGCCCTAATTTAAATAGCTTTTCGCTTACGATATTTGATTTGATTCAGCTATATGACGTTTCCAAATGTGAGGTTAGAGAATTATGACTTTACTAGGTTGAGCATTATTTCCGATGAACTGCTGTATTTATGTAACTCACACGCACAGTTAAACCGCGCGAGTTTCAAGTTGCCAATGTGTTGCGACTATAAAAATTGAACAGATATTTGGTAGTTCAAATTATGCAGATTTCATCTTTTAACCCTACTTAGACGGGTTACTAGATCAAAACACACTACACTTGAAGAGGGGCAAAAATTCACCCCTACCCAACTCCTAAACTGAAAATCATGGGAACGCTAAATTTGGCTTGTGGGTATTTTTACCAAACTGATGTGGAAAGTTTGCTTTTGAGTAGCATGATCATGGTGACGTCATGACCAATTTTTGCAAAATGACGCGATATCTGCGACGACTTCTTACCTAGTTTTTTGAATCTGAATCATACTATGCTGCAGTCAAAGTAACTACATCACAAAAATATATCATGATGTTATTTAAGTTAAATATGGGTTGCAAAATGACCAAATTGTTTTCGAAGTGACTTTGCCAAACCTCAAAATTGAAAAAGTTGCCTTATTTACTCCATCACCTTTAAAATTTGAGAAGTTACTCTTTTTTTTATTAAAACTAGTAAATTTTGAGTTGTGGCTGGATGTTTCTAATTTTTGCCAATTTTCTGCCTCAATTTTTCTTAGTTTGTTTTTAAATTTTGAGATCATTGATGTCAACTTTTTCGACCTCAATTGTAAAGCTATTTATTCCCGATTTCTCTGTCGGCATTAGCAAATATTTTTTTGCTGGTTTTACAGCGCTGCCAAATTTTTTTCAGTTGCTTGACGGTGCGCAATAGCACTTTACCGTATTGTCTCAAAATCTTTGCAGTTTTGATGGGAAAGATTGAGAGAGTGACTAATTTTCATCGTTTTTAATCAGTACCGGTACAAAATTAGTTTGTTTGTATTGTTTTTGTTTTGATTTAGCTCTTTTTGTTTGTTCTTAATTTTTGAGCTAATATAGGCTAAGCTTCAACATTTTATAAAATTGTTCGTATAGAAAATAATGTCTTTGTGAATAAATTTGACCACCAATCAAGTTGGTTTCAAAAACATTGTTTACATGAAAAGAATTATAATTAAAAAACCGAAAGGGGGCATTTTTGACCCTCATCCCAGTGTAAAATAGGGTCAAAAGAGAGCAAAAAAAAATCAAGTACAGCCAAATATTATACCTGGAATCATTGTGGCGCATAACCAAAGTTTAATAATAAGATTTGGAAAATTTGTTGCGGAGCACTAAATAAATTATGAATCATATTACTAAGATTTAGCAATTTCATACATTCAAAAGTTGAAGTATCTTGAAATTGATGTTAAAAAAATAACCGTACACTGTCTGCAAAACGTTTATCTAAACTTTTCCTCGTCCTCAGCCACTAAAACATAAAAGGCTCTTTCTAAAAAAGTCCTACAAATTTTTCAAAGGAAGAAAGCAGTAAAATTTAGTTCGAACACTTACACTCGCACAAGTTTTACCTGCAATCACGTTTGCTTGAAAAGTTTCAAACTGTTGACGAAGTGATGTTAATTCATCTAAATATTACACAGCACATGAAAAGGTAGCAACTAGGCCTATTTATTGTTATTGTTGCTATATTGTAAAAGTTATTTCCACTTGCTATGGTAAGACAGTAATAATTCTACTATGATCTTTTTACTCAATTGTAATATCATCTTCAAACTCTTGTATTGTTGAACATTTACAGTATGCTATTAACATGAAATTTTCACTGCAGCAACTGTTACATTATTAACAAGGAAAGCTTTTTTTTGTCTCTAAATTTTGCACTTTTAGTGTTTTGGGCATTTACTCCATCATATTACAAAGATTTAGTCAGGGGTTTAGGGCCTTTCAATTTTTGCATTATTTTTCGAAGACATGGAGGCAAATTAGCGGGAAACTGATTGTCTGCTCTTTTTTACATTTACATTCCGTATCAGTTTTCCCAATCCTCATTTAGCTACCATTGCTTGACAGTTTCTAATCTTGACCAATAGAGGCAACTTCGAGAAGGCCATTTCTTTGTGGTGCCTGGCCAAAAAGAAATGTTTTGCGAATTTCAGTCTCAATTTTCAGATCAAAACATGCCATCAGGTGGCGAAAGCGAAAGCAAAGTCGATCGGCAAATAAGCGTTTTCACATTCCTGGCAGAAAGCAAATTAACGTTTTGCTAAAATATTTTAGAAATAAAGAAATGGTAATGATTTACAAACTGTTCGATATAAATCAATAGAATTTTGTGTACTCTAAGTCCATATGTGTCCCACAAACATTTGCCAAAAATCTCTTAAACGTAAAATAAATTCGAGGAAACCAGTTAATGATTTCAGTTTGAATAGTTCCGACATTTTAATCAGGAGGAACGATTGCCTGAGAAATGTTGATTTATGGTACCGTTTAACCCATTATAAGCTTCATGAAAAGGTGAGTTTTAAATGGAGAAACGGAAAATATGCTTTGTCTCTTCCAATCATCTTTTATTGTATTTACGAAATGATGGTGATATTTTTGCTGTTTTTGAAAACAATGAGTCTTGTTTAAAGTTTTTATACGCAGTTAATAAACAATTAATTAATTTAAATAAACAATTAATTTAATCGCTTGTTGACAAATGCTAAACTTATAGGTTTCATCAAGACAAAATATATAAACTCAGGAATAGGGGGGAGCTATTCAGTACTAGTTAACTACCTATCACTTCTCTCAAATCTTGTTCCATTAGTATCTCCCTTCCAAAAAAATATCTTTCTTCACAAAACATAGACTACAGAAATTTTTCCATAGAATTTTCTTTCCTCTCTGCAGATTTCTAGCTATGCGCCTTATTTCGCGCCTAATTCGTCACATTACTTTTTTTTTCGGTTCCGTCAAAAATCCAATTTTTTGCGTTCATTTTATAGTTCTACTAATTTGCTCTTTGTTTTTGTTACGGTAAGCATTGTTTGTTTTTTTTTGCATAGATTGTCATTTTCGCATTTGAATTACTTCAATATTTGGCCTTTTTTTTGGAAGAAACTACTGCACCGCAAATTTGTACGTAGATTTTATTGATTGTAGCTCAAATTTTTATTCTAAAACTAACCACAATCGAACTCGAACCAAAACCCTAACTTCAAACCCTAAAAAAAGGCATTTACGTCAAGTTATTTACTATTGTCAAAATGTCTGAAGGAACCTAAAAGGCATTTTCGTCAAACTTGACTTTCTAAGTCTTTTCATTTTTAGAATATTTTTCAAAATTAACAGCTTCCCTTTCCTTCAGTGTTGCAGTTTTGTCAGTATTGCGACTGACTTCTGGAAAGCTGGCCTACATACGGGGTTGGCCAAAAAAATTGCACCCTTAAACAAAGGGCCATAACTTTTTTTTGCATAGAAATAACAATTTAAAACTTTTACCATTTTTTTACAACGATATATAGCGTAGCTGACTCAATTTTACAATGAAATTCCCAGAAGTTATATAATGACGTACATTTAAACATTGAAGACTGCAATCTCTTTTCACAAAGTGCGTTCAAAGGTTTTTTTGTAGGTAACGCAACTTTTTTTTATAATTGGCCTTTCTATACTCATTGTGACGTAACAATGCCTGAATGCTAACAAGTCTTTTTTCAAATGATAATAACTTTGAAATACCAAGCTCCACGAAGATAACGCCATCGATGGGTATCGATCTCGTGTGCGGTTGGTGATTGCAGAACACGGACAACACATCGAAAAATATTGAACAAATAAACAATCGCTTACTATTTGTGCCGTGTTAATTTTCATGCAATTACAGTTTGCGATACTTACTATTTAAACACCTGTAGTTTTGTTATTTTATAGAAATTTTTAATAAAATGTTACACAGCTACGCAATTTATTGTCGTTAAGAAATTTTAAAAATTTTTAAATTTTATCTCATTCCACAAAAAATTTATGACACTTTGTCCATGGGTACAATTTTTTTTGGATAACCCTGTATATTTGAAAAGCAGCCAATTTACAATTCTGACCCGTTACTTCATTGTTTTTAAAAAAACTCTGGCCGCAAAACACTTATTAAGAAATAGAAACATGCTAAAACTTTTTCAAATTTTATTTCTAATTGGCTACAATGGCAAAATTTTAAAGAGAAAAAAGTCTTTGAAGGAAAAAACTTAAGTTGCTATATCTTGCGAACAAAATGTCGAAAAAAGCGTAAATTTGGTGAAGTCAGTCTCCACATCTGTAAAAATTTTTGAAGAAAGTTCCACAAAAAAAAAACCTTGCTACATAATCTTTTTTTTTAAATAAATAAAAAAAAGGGCGGATAAATGATTCTTATTTTTGTTTTATTTTCTTGAGCTTGAAAATTTGATGTGAAACCGTCACTTTTTTTTTAAAGCCACCACTAATTTTCCACTCAGCAATTTGCAAATACAGTGCACTGCAGCGATCAAAATTTGAGTAAATCCATACAAAAATCAAAAAATAAGCTCACACTTATCATTCCAGTTCAGCGTTTGTTTAAATGCGCGATTAACTTGTACTGGCAAAGAAAACGATAATTATCGGCCGCCAATCAATTATATTAGACCTTACAGCAGATAAACTATAAATCAAATTGTCATTAATCGTTGCACATTTTCTAAATTGGATCATCTTTGCTATGACAACCAAGAAAAAAACAACAACAATTACATTTTGGCTGGGAAAAAACTGTGATTTCATTGGCTGATGTCAGCCTGCTTCCTTTTGCGCTCAATACCGTTTATAAATTAAATGTACTCTACATTTTCGTGTGATTTAAACTTAAAAATAACAATGAAAGTTGTTCTGACTACCAAGGAGTCGACCTCGAAGGACGTCAAGCTTGTTTAGTTTTGATTTTCGTGGTCACAAAGCATAGGCGTAGCCAGGAGGGGCCCAGGGACCCCCCCCAATTAAAATACCACCAATGATAGAAAATAATTTTCTAAATAATTATTATGAAAACATAGCCTAGCGATGTTTAATTGCTTTTTTTTTTTTCAATAATTACGCACAATACTGTAATTAACAATAATATCAATGACAACGAGGGAGCTCTGGGGCCCCTAACTAACAACTAAGGGGTTCTTAACCGACAACCAGGGGGCCCCCAACTGAAAACCAGGAGGCCCTGGGGCCCCTAACGGACAACCAAGAGGCCCTCAACTGACGAACAGGCGGCTTCGGGGCCCTTAACTGACGACCAGGGGCCACAGGGCCCCTAACTAACAACCAGGGGACCCGGGAGCCTCTAACCAAAAACCAAGGGGCACCAGGGCCCCTAACTAACAAACAGGGGCTCCAGGGACCCTAATTAACGACCAGGGGGTTCCAGGATTCCTAACTGAAAACCAGGGGGCCCCTGGGCCCTTAATTAACATCTAGGGATCCGGGGGACCCCAATCTACAACTAGGGGGCCCCCTAATTGATAACCTGGGCCCCCCAGCTGACAACCAGGAGCCCCCAGGGCTCCTAATTAACGATTAGGGGGCCCTGGGGCCCCTAACTAAATATCAGGGGGGCCCGAGACCTGTAACTGACAACCAGGGAGCCCCATGGCTCCTAACTGACGACCAAGGGTTTCGGGCCAGGGGACCCTAATTCCAATTTTTAACAAGCTATATGCAAAACCTGTAAGAAATCTAAGACTTTTGTCCTAAAAGTTGCAACCCCAGGCCCTCATTTAACGTTTTTATGAACTTAATGCTATAAAACAGGCGGTAATGCAAACCCCCCAATTGAAATACTACCAATGGGATATATAATGAGAGCATAGTCGGTATGTTGTCCTTGTCCGGAGTTGCAATTTTTTTGATTTAGGAATTACACGAACAAAAGTAAGTAATAATAACAACGACCACGTTTCCACGTCATAAAATTGCCATGCAATTTTTGGACGTTTCAAAAAACTCTCAAGTGACTTGAATCGAGTCCTCCAAGTTTTGGAAAAAAGGTATTTTAATTTCGCTTTAAACGTTTTTTTTTATGAAGGAGCTTAAGGGCGCAATTTTATCTCAAAATTTTAGGCGTAGCCAGATAGGTGGTCCAAGGGGCCCGGGTTCTCGCAATCGAAATGCCACCAATGACAAAAACTTGACAAAAAGGCTTTATTTTGTCATTTTTAGTTTCTTTTTAGCATCTTTGCGTACAACAGTACACGCATACAACAGTAATTAAGAGTAAATAGTACTGACAACCAGGGGGCCCGGCGCACCCCCTTAATTCAATTTTTTTCCAACCAATTTAAACGTATAACCAAGGTGAAATCAAGGGTTTTGTCCAAAACGTTGCTGCCTCAGGCCCTCATCCAACCTTTTTATGAACATAATGCAATAACCAGCGCCGTATTTGTCATATGGCTAAGTGCCAAGGCCCCGCCCTCAGATAGTAGGACTTTTTTTGGTCTTTAATTATATTTGGCAGGAAGCCATTTAAATCCGCCGCGCAATTTAAATCCGGCCCGGAAATAAAATGTTTAGGAAGCGTAACTTAATTATCTATTGTACCATTTTTCAATAACGATTCACCTCGCCAGTTTTTACGCGCAAAATACTTTTTAAAAAATAGCTAGGGAAAATGCTCATTGAACAAATTATTGCAATTAAATTGAGGGGTCCTGGGCCCCCTGGCCGTACATGTACTCCTGTAACTGGTTAACTTTATGACAAAACAAAAATCTCTAAGGAAAATCTTCGAGTGGATTATTATTTACTGCTAAAATATTGCAAGAGCCAATGTGCCTTACTTCACCCTACTAGGACCAAATCACCCACAATTAAAATTTTACACCATAATGCAAGATTTTAAACGTGTTTTGGAATTTAATTGCAAGTTAAAAGAGGATTGAACAAATAAAATTTTTCGATTGGCTTTCAAATATTAAAAAACTAGTTCATTGAAATGGCTGTGAACACGTCCGAAATGTGATCCAATGGAATTAAAATAGTTTTTTTCCCAAAAATTAACAAAAATCGCCCAGCAGCTTGGGGCTTTGCCCTCAGACGCCCATAGTCACCGGCAGCTGGGGGCTCCGCCCCTAGAACCCCGTCTGTGATACGTTTAAGTACACTAGCTTACTCAAAACGTCTCCCAAGTTAGACATTTGCACTTCTTAGCTATTAGTTTTTGCCCTCTCCCTTTACCAAAATCCTGGTCAAGTGCCAACAGGCTACGGCTTCAGATCTTCCATTCTACAATATCTTTGCCCCACAAAAAGTTCCTTTTTTGAATTTTTTGATGTCGTCATTGCATGTGATTTGTGGTTTGCGACCCCCCAATTAAAAATCCTGGCTACGCCTGTGTCACGAAAAGGGGAGTCCTTATAGTAAGGATAGCCTGTGGCCAGAGTATGAAATGATATCTGTAGGTTTACTCGATTGTGCTGTGTGTCCGCATCTTTTGAGAGCCAAGCAAAACTTTTGAGTCAAATGACGTCATAATAATGAAATCGTGAGCGGATTCGAATTATACCAAATGATAGCAAATGTTCTGAAATTTTATGAATTTTGTCTCCATCGTAAGGAGTTAAGTTCTTTCCCATTTTTTAACGCCCTAAATGTACACGAGCAGCATTTTTCTCAACTATTATGCTCCTAACGTCACTTGACGTAGCTTTCGTTGTGCTTTTCGTATCGAAATAAAATTGGTACCAATAAATCCATTTAAGCTCGGGCTTTGATTTGCTCCATTTGGTACGTCACTTGTGTATTACGTCACATAGTCACAAGCGTAAAAATAACCTAAAATTGGAAGTTTTCTTTCGTTTGGTAACTTTAGTTATAGGGAGTTTCGCTCGCGTTTGAACCCCAACAGTTTTGTTTAGCCGGAAACTTTTTTCAGTACCACAAGGGAAAATCGTTTATTCTCTAGAAAGCCTCTGCCGCTGTGCAAGCCCTTAAGATTTGTCCAGTTCGGCCAAAAGAGCTTAGATAGCTTTTGTGCTTTGACTGATGTATTTTGATTGTCACGTCATTGCCATTACTAAGTGATTTGACTGATGCTTTTTAGTTCGAAACAAGGATCTTTGGGCTGCATAAAAGTAACTCTAACGTGTGCTGCAAAAAACGAAACATCGAAAATTTTACAATTTTTTTTTCGTTTTTTGAAGACTTTTCCTTCTCTGTCTTTTGCAAAAATATTACCTTTCTAGCTGTTGTAGTTTTCAAGATATCTGCGCTTGAACTTTTTTGATTGTTTTTTGCAAAAATGTGCTGCAAAAAGGAAACGTGTGAGAGGCATTGTTTACAAAACCATTGAAATTCTTACAATCGAAAATTTAAAAATTTTATTTTAATCCATTATTCAATCTGAATGAACAAGAAAAGCGGATGTGCGTGGGTACCGGTAAGTGCAAAGTTTAACCCTATTATTTGCAAATTAGGCGGTTGATTTTTAAGTTTAGTTCAAAAAAAGAACTAAAATGTTTATCAGCAATTAGCTCGATGGTACTGGAACGGAACCCAGCGAAAACGTGCTTTTTTCAATTCCGTAACATTAACTGGTTTTTCGACCTAAAAAGATATTTACTATAACCGTAAAAAACTTTGCATTCGAAAGGAATATAATTTGTTCTTTATGACCTTGGTTTTCGGCCGGAACTTGCGCTTCCAGTTGCGGTTTGTACCAGTTGGTATCAAAAGTATATATGAGATAACATCGTTTACTGTTTCGATTTTTGAGAAATGAACTTTTGACAAAATAATACAAATCAATAAAGAGTTTACTCATAGCCGTATGGGAGAAAAAATGTTTAGGGATGCAAACTAATTTTGCCCAAAGTTATGAATATTCAAACTTTGACTGAGGAAAGTCGATCACGTAAACTGGAATTCATAAACTTGTACTGTAAATATGAATTTAAATTTACCAAGATGTTTGGTTTAAATCGATACAAAGCTCACAATTTTGCATTGATCATATATTAATGCAAACGTATAGCCAGAAATATTCAATCGGGGGGGGGGGGGGCTATTTCGAGGGTCTGAAGGCAGGGCGCTTAACACTCGGAAAATTTTGCAATCTTTTTTGGCAAAGATAACTTAATTTTAGGCCTGTTAAGGTAATAATTGATGCTTTTAAAACGTCCTGGCATAACAATTAGCAGTGTAAAAACATGATTAAACTGGCTACGTAAACGGGCTATGAGGGCGGTGGCTAATGGCAAAATTTCAGCCTTTTTTTTTACAAGCCGGTAAATCTGGAAAAAATATATGTTTTAACCTAATTCGTCTGCATTAAAAAAATATGGAGTAAGGGGCTGAGAGAACGGTAATTTAAAGAAGTGATGAGTAATTAGCTAAATTTAATACTAAATAGCCCCCTTCCCCCATTCTAAACAGCGTTTTTGAAGTCTACGTTAAGCATTTTACGGGAGGGATCAAATCTGGTTGCTTATTTATTGCCATTTTTGAAAGTTTTTATTGATTTGTAAGCTTTGCTTTTGACAAATAGTATCTTCGCTTAGTAAATATTCGAAAGTGGCTTTAAATTACTTTAGAGTTTATATCACAGAATGATTGCCTTGGAAGTGCAAAAAACGTGATATTTTTTTAGTGCATTTTGGTCCACAGACCAATGGGGAAGGGGGCAATAGCTCCTCCCCGCCCCCTTCTGGCTAGGCTATACTGGATGAATTATGTTTGTTTTTTTGCTGTTAGGCTTTTGGTGTGATTTTTCAAAAAAAAAACGTAATCATTCAAAGGCCATATGGGTCACATTTTGCACGTTTTTAAAGCTAGTTGAAATAATTTAATTGCTAAGATTAGGAGGCTATTTGAAAGAATTAAGCCCAGGGCTTCTTTTGGTCCTCACTCTCTAATACAGGTCAAGTCCAAAAGCACTCTTGACTGGAAGACCGTGAGGTCCATTCGAAGCTTCTTACTAAAGCTCAGATAGATTTTATGTGACGATGAGTTTTCAGTGCTTTTCATGTTACGACTTCCTTACATAACTTTGTACTGCTTTTCTATTCTACAGTTAGTTACATGAAAAAATAAAATGTGTTGACCCGCATGTTAAATATACCTCCCTGTCAAAGAGTAAACAACAGTAGTTAGGTTCAAGTAGCAGCAAATTTATCTATCACGCTGTATATCTCAGATTTTTATAGTAGACATGCTGTACATATTTGATGTAACCAGTGTGCAACTGGCGGGTGGCTAAGGGACTTCACCGCCTAAGCCAAGTCACTTATAAAACTTGGCCCCCAAATACAAAATGCCTTTAAGCGTGTTTTTGGACTTGACCTATAAGTAAGGGGGGCCGAAGAGAATAGGTGGTTTTATTCTTTGAAATAACTTCAAAATTTTAGCAATTTAGTGCTTTTAAATGGTCTCAAAAACGTGCAAATGTGATCCAAATAGCGTTAAAATGGTTATTTTTGCCGAAAAATTTAAAAATTGCCCCAGACTTTTGTATGCTTAAAGGAGCTCCCGTTTGCGCAGCTTCTCCACCTAACTAATGCATGCTTGAAACAAAAAATATTTTAGGTTTTGGTTATGCCTTTTCCAGGGGCATATTTAGCATATTTGGGGGGGCATTGGGCATGCCCCCCCCCCTTTTGGGTCGCCAGAATAGTATAATTGGCATAGAATAGTATGCAAAATTGTGGCATGCCCCCCCCTTTGCAAGTTGGGCAGAAGCTTTGATCACACAAAGGTCAGCTTTATGCGTTTGTTTTAGGCTTGCACCCAGGTGTGGGCAAAAAATCGGACTACATTTGAGTGAAGATCTTTTCCTTTTTTTTTTGGTTTTTGCTCTTTACCTAATTTTGGGCAAAAAATTGGATTAAATTTATGTGGAACAATTTGCATTCTGATCTTTGTTCTTCTCAAATTTTCTAAAGTTCCTGGGCCCCTCCTTTTTAATATCCTGCGTAGGCTACTGGCCATTTCTTATCAAAATCTTTGTTGCGGAACGAAATGTAAATTTAGTTGGAACTTTGCGTGCTTAGGATCTTTGTTTTTACTCGGCCATTTTAATCAATGAACATCAAAATTTATTAATTTGCTTATAACGGTCAAATGTGGAAAATTGAATATCGGACATATTGGGAATAACTAAAGCGACACAAATGTAGATTTGGGGGATGTTAGGTCATGTGATCGTGATTCACGAAACTACAAACCGCGTGAAAGGAAAATTTTTGGGTCCAAAAAATTTTAATTCGCTAGTAATCCAAAAACCACTGGGCCCGGAAAATGTAGTGGTTAAAGGCGCCATCTCGACGTCTGACATGTCTGAAGTTCGATTGGTGCTGCGTTCTTCAAATCTTTCTCTTCAAAGCCTTGCATTAGAGTTATAAGGTTCGGGCGTGAAATGCTGGAGGATTCTCTTCAAACGGGCTTTCAAGAATTTTGAACTTTTGAACCGTTCAAGCCTTAGATGGCTTAAATTCTCGAAATAGGTGGGAATTGAAACCACGTAAAACAATGCAAAAACTGGGGTTACCGCGATAGGGGGTTTCTCTCAAGCGGGTCCTCCAAAATTCAAAAAATTTAACCACTCGATATGAACAGACGATGAATTTTCAGGATAGGAAAATATAAAGAAAGGCAAACTTTTCAAAATTTGGGGTTGTGCCACTATTAGAATGATCTCTTTTAAACGGGTTCTGCAATATTCAAAAATTTTTAAACTCCCAAGCTAGACAGACGAAATGTTTAGGATAGGTAAATAATAAAAATGAAAAACATGAAGAAATTTGTCGATGCCATGGTAATGAGGATTCTCAAAATGTCCTCCTTCTAAACTTAAGACATTTTAAACTCTTGAGCTAAAACGATAAAATTTTAGGGATATATAGTGAGTTGGATATACATGAAAATTTTTATTGAATCCATGTTGGTAGGTTTCCTGCCAACAATGCCTCCAAGATTGGAAAAAAATCACACGATTTAAACATGTTAAATTTCTAAGATAAAATCAATACAAAAAAGATGAAACTCGACATAGTTTTTGGAGTGCCTTTTGTTTAGGAGGAGCCTCTCAAAATTAAATTTTTACCTACATGTGGTTAACAAATAAATTTCTAAGATAGTTTAGTTTAAAACAAATATGTAAGAAGTTAAAATTTGATGCTGTTCTACGTTGGGGGTGATTTCAGCTAGGCAAATTAAAGTATCGTACGCTAATATACTGTACAAGGAAGACAAATTTTGACAAAACTTGGAAACATCAGATTGAAAGACCCACCCGAAAGTATAAGATTTTTAAGTATCGTAAGCTAGATGGTTAAAATAGTCATAATGAGTTGATACCAACGAACTTGGGAATTTCAAGATGCGAGATTTTCTCCCAGATGGACTTTTAACATTTAAGGTAGTAATTGAAGTACTTGAGCACATTGGCTTTAACAGATTTGAGCTATAGATTGCAGAGTTTTTTAATAAACTGTCATCTATTACGTTGAAAAAACTTCTTCTAGCGCCTCGAGGTTTTTTAATTAGGAGAGTTTTAGTACTAAATAATCGACTTAATACGCAAGATCCAAGATGTTGGTTGCTATACTACAGAGTGTAATTCTAACGAAAAAATGGCTGCATAAATTGTCGCTTATCTCTGACCGTGATGAGTAATGAATTTGGTTCATGTAACAAAATTTTCATCAGAAGTTGCTGGAATTTTAAAGACTACTCTATTTTATTTCATAATAAATTGAAGACTGTTAGAAGTTGTGAAGAAGGAGCTTGGCGTTCTATTTTGCCCTTTTGATTGAGGTTACTTAATTATTTTGATAACTTTCCTAGATATTTGAAAAGCGAATAACCACAAAGCTGTTAAAGATTGTGAAACAAAATTTGAAAAGGGTGCATTTAAGTTTTTTATCTGACTTTTAACGACCCTAATTTACTTCACGCAATTGCGTCAGTATTTTAAAAATTAATAAAGCTCAGTAAAAGTTGGATACTGCCGCAAAGTTCGCCAAATTCCACGAAGCATCTCTTGCGATGTCACGTTTTATTATATGGTTTCTTTTTACAATTGCCACTTTATTAACAATAGTTTAAGTGGGTGGCAGTGACGGCCCCTTCACAAACCCCTTACAAGGTTCGAGAATTTTCAGGATGCATCGAGATTTAAAAGAAGAAATATTATGAAATAGACTGCAAACTTATCATAATTAGAAAACTCCAAACGAATTAGTCGGTGGAAAATTTTTGAAAGGAAAAATCGGCTACTTAAACATCGCGTCAATCAACTCGAACTCTCGTTAGTTGGTTAGATCTTAAATCTACCGGACTTGGGATGCTATAAATAAAATACGCCCAAAGCCTCGAAATTACAGCGCAACTTTTTGTATTTAAAAAGATTATTTGTTTACACTTTCTGTCAAAATTTTGCATGCATTCCCCTGAAAAACGTGGTATTTCTTTGCACTCTCCAAAAAACAAAAAAAAATGCACTCTCAGAAAAACAAAAACAACTATAAATACTTTTTTAGATTGAAATGATTGCTCTTTTCTTGAAAACTAATTGACTAATTTTTAATTTATTATGGCCAAAGTCAAAAGAAACAGCTCAAACGCAAACGCGTAGTATCTTGCGAAAAAGCATTTAGAAGCATTTTCCTTTAATTTTTTTTGATGGTGTTAAATTTCAGTTTTAATTCAACCGAATTTGAAAATTTGAGCTTTGTATGTTAATACTTTCAGCGATATTGACGTTTAAATATAAAAAGAAAGCAACTTTGCATTTTGTAGCGGTAAGTGCTGCAAAATAAAAGCGCTATTTCAATAATTTTTTTCTATTGTTGAAAAACAATAAAAAAAGTTGCGAAAAAATTTACTTATTGCGTCACATTAAGCTAACAATTGAGCACAAAAACTTGATTTTCTCGAAACAAGAATTTTGCCATGTTTCCTTCTTGCAGCATACGGTAGAACCATGGTCTATAAATTACAGTCTATAAATTTGGAATATTGAAATTGTACAGTTCTACCATGGTCTATAAATTGTAATTTATAGACCATGGTAGAACTGTACAATTTCAATATTCCAACCAGTGGCCAATGGCGTACGCAGGAATTTCGAAAGGGGGGCAGGAAATTTGAGAATAATCAAGAACAAAAAAAAAAATGTCTTCACTCAGATTTAGTCCGTTTTTTTGCCCAGATTTAGATGAAGACCAAAAAAAAAAGGTCTTCACCCAGATTCAGCCCGGTTTTTTGCCCATATTTTTTGCCCAAATTCCAAAGTGGGGGCCATGGCTCAATTTTGCGCACTGTTGTTAGGTTATTATGCATTACTGGCACCCCAAAGGGAGGGGGCCATGGCACAATACCCCCCCTAAATACGCCCCAGCCAGTGGCGTACGCAGGATTTTTCAAATGGGAGGGGTTTCAAAAGTGACATCAAAACTTTGGCCGCAATCTACACTTTGGCAAATAAATAAACTTAGTTCAGTGTCACAAAATGGAATCAAAGTCACACAGTGCGTAATGACAATAAAGCTTTTTAAACCAAAAACAATCAAGCATTAGGCATACATCTATACTTAACATCATAAGGCTTGCAACTGAACGATCAAGAAAAAATTGCTTAAAACCAGGGTGTCGAACCGAACCTAAACCCGGACCGTAAACCCGAATGAACCGAACCTGAACCAGCAAAATTTTACTTCAGTGAACCTGAACCAAACCTGAACCCTCAAAATTGTGCTCAAGTGAACCCAAACCGAACTTGAACCCTTAACAAAAGTAAGAATATATTTTTCCATATCCGGATGACGCTGGCGCTGGTACACGCACAATAAGAGCAGTGGTGATCATCAACAGGATCAGCAATTTCTCCTTTTTTTTTCTGGACGAAACGAGTAACGACAGTTAAATTTTAAGTCAATAAACCCGAACCGAACCTGAGCCAGTAATATTTTACTTGAGTGAACCTGAACCAAACCTGAACCTCGAAAATGGTGCTCAAGCGAACCCGAACCAAACCTGAACCGCTAAAATATTTTGAGCAGGAGCTAAACCTGAACCCGAACCGTTATTTAAAACGGTTCGACACCCTGCTCAAAACAAAAGCTACAAAAACGCATATAACTATGAACTGTACAAAGTTGCCAAGTGCGTTGCCAGAAATTCGCAATGGGGGCTGCGTGGGGGGGTCTGGGTGCGGAGCCCCCAGCGCTTGAAAATTTTGCATTTTTTTTTCAAAAATAACTTAATTTTAGGGCTATTTCGACAAAAAATAATGCTTTTAAAACGTGGCATAAAAATTGGTAGTGCAAACCTGGCCAACTGTTTGCAGAAATAGGCTATGTGGCGGTGGCTAATGGTAACATTTCAGTCCTTTAATTTACAAGCCGGTAAATCACAAAATCTTACGTTGAAAAAATTCGCAAGCATTTATAATTTGCAGTTTATAGAGTGAGACAATTGGGATAGGGAGAGGGGCTAACGGAACAAGATTTGAGTGGAAATACGAATTAATCAAGAAATGCTAAAACTCTATCCCCATAATTTTGACGAAGCCAATGTTAAGCATTTTTAGCAGTTGAATTTACTAATTTTGGCAATTTTTTGAAGTTATCATTGATTTGTAAGTTCTGACTTTGACAAATTACCCCCCTCCCAGAAGACACTCTTAAGTGTTTTAAAAATGGCTTTAAATCATGTTGGCGTCCAGGTAATTGCAAAAAAAAAACAGGCTCAGAAGTGTCAAAAACATGATATTTCTTTATTGTGCATTTTAGTCAACAGACCACTGGGGGGGGTTGAACCCCCAACCCCCACCCCTGAATACGCTTTTAATTCCAACGCTTGTATTTTGTTGTTGCGTGCATCGGTAAAGTCTACAAAATTAAAAGAATACAATTAAAACCAGGTTTGAAGTCAAAATTGCACCTTTTTCTTCAAAAATAACTTTAACATAGCCGTAAAAAATTCACTATTACCTGTTTACACAAACAGTGTTGCAATACAACCAAGGGCACCGAGAGCCGAACGTGGGCCCGGGGCCAGCTCAAACTATGACGGATTTCCGGTTATGTGAACTGCAAAACAAACAGAAAAAATACCGATTTTTGTCCAAATTATGATATAATCTCAAAAAAAAAGTACTTCATCAAAATTTTAATGATTTTTTTGGTCGAAATTAAAAGGTGTCAAAAAAAAGGTCTTCAGGCCTCACAAGCTGATTTCTCAGTGTCATTTCGATTGGGCCCCTCTCGAGCTCATGGGCCCTCTGCTGGGCCCGCTGAAGCCAACGACCTTCCTGAAACCCATGGGGCCCTTCATGGGCCCCCTAAATTCCATGGGCCCCGGGGTCATTGTACCCCACTGCCCCCTCTCTCGGTTGCCCTGAATATAACTGCAGTGCTCCATGATATTTCACACTGAAAGATGATGCTGTTTTGGAATAAAAAAAATCAATCAAGTCACGCACTAATGACAATGACGTGACAATCAAAATACATCAGTCAAAGCAGAAAGGTTATCTAAATGATGCTGTAATTATTGTTATTTTTTTACCATGTCATGCAGACTACCAGGCGCGTAACCAAAAATTCGCAATGGGTGGGCCTTCTTGGGGGTTTGGGGGCGGAGCCCTCAGCCGCCGGACGCCAATGGGGATCTGAGGGCGAAGTCCCCAGCCGCCGGAGGTCTAGGGGCGGAACCCCAGCGCTCGAAAATTTTGCATTTTTTGGCAAAAATAACTGAATTTTAGAGCTATTTTTTAAAAAATAATGCTTTTAAAACGTGGCATAGAAATTGGCAGCGCAACATGGTTCAACTGGTTGCATTAATGAGTTATATAGGAAGTGGCAAATGATAACATAGCAGTTTTTTTTTGTTTACATGCCGGTAAATCATAAAATCCTATTATTCAATAAAACTCACACGGAGTAATCTATTTTCGTCTATATTTTATAAAGAAAAATAATGGGGGAGGGGCTATTGGAAAGATATTTGAGAGAAGTGATTGGTAATTAACTAACACTGAATAGCCCCTCTTCTTATTCCTGAACTTATAAAATGTTTGTCGATAAAACGTACGTTTGGCGTTTTTAAACTAGCGATCAAAATTGATTGTTTATTTTTAAGCATTTTTTAAAGTTTTTATTGATTTGTGACTTTAATATTTGACAATTATTCCCCCCCCCCAAATATATGTTTCAAAAGATGCTTTAAATCACTTTTTAGTCAATTCCAGCGCAAAAAAAACAGTCTCAAAAGAAGTAAAAAAGTGGTATTTTTCCTATTCTGCATTTTAGTTGACAGGACAATGGAGTGGGGCTATAGCTCCCCCCTGTGGCTACGCTACTGCAGCCTACCAACGATATTTTCGTAAATCCTTAAGCAATTAAAATGAAATTACAAAAAAGCTAGTTGACGATACAGAGTAAGTTTCCGGCAAAACAAAACTGTTGGGGTTCAAACGCGAGCGAAACTCCCTATAACTAAAGTTACCAAACGAAAGAAAACTTCCAATTTTAGGTTATTTTTACGCTTGTGACTATGTGACGTAATACACAAGTGACGTACCAAATGGAGCAAATCAAAGCTCGAGCTTAAATGGATTTACTGGTATCAATTTTATTTCGATACAAAAAGCACAACGAAAGCTACGTCAAGTGACGTTAGGAGCATAATAGTTGAGAAAAATGCTGCTCGTGTACATTTAGGGCGTTAAAAAATGGGAAAGAACTTAACTCCTTACGATGGAGACAAAATTCATAAAATTTCAGAACATTTGCTATCATTTGGTATAATTCGAATCCGCTCACGATTTCATTATTATGACGTCATTTGACTCAAAAGTTTTGCTTGGCTCTCAAAAAATGCGGACACACGTCACAATGGGTTTTGCTTAGAGTGAACCTACTGGTATATTTTTATACTGTGCTATGGCTATCCTTACTACAAGAGTGTAGCAATTTTTCACTTCGTTTGTAAAGTATCACAAGTGAAAAATCGTTTATTTCCTACAAACCCTCTGCCACTGTGCATGCATGTTAGGATTGTCCAGTTATGTCAAGAAATTTGTCCAGACGGGGAATACGTTAGGGTTAGATATGTTGAAGGCTGCAAATGAGAGGTATAAATCCAAAACAGCGATGGCCAGCTGGCCAGCTCTGTGCATCAATGACTCGAGCTGCTTGAGACTGCAGGGTTGGTGGTTGATCTGGCCACCAAATTGCGAGTGGAAGTTGTTCTAACTTCCCAGGAGTCGACCACGAAGGACGCCAAACTTGTTCAGTTTAAAAATAACTTTGTTAGTGAACTGTACATTTGAATGCCAGAGTGAAATAGCACAGTCTTAAATTGGACGGGCCAGCGTGAAAGCAAAGCTTATATTTAATATAATAAGCAAAGCAAAGCTAAAGTGCAATATTTTATGTGATGCTTGTCTAATGGGCAATATAACGTAAGTTTTTTGATGGTTTTGAAACTATAAACATCCGGAGTAAAATAATGGGATCAGCAAATGATTCTCAGTAAAAAGCACAGAGCCAATACAACTGAAACCATTCAGCTGTTTACTGCTGCTTACATACGTTTCGAGATTGTACTCATCTCATTTTTTGGTAAATGAGATAAGTACAATCTTAAAATCTAAGCAGCAATAAATAACAGAATTTAATCGCTTTGCGTACTTCCGGCCTAAAGGCTACCAGCGCAGAAGCTTAGGGAAAAGCCACCAGAACGACGGCTTCTTAAAACAAGCAATGCAAAAAACTTATCCTTCAATAGGATTTGAACCTACAGCTTGTGATTACCGGTCCACTGCTTTACCACTAGAGCTAGACATTAAAACTCTGGCCTAAAAACGTCAAAACTTCACAATTAAATTATTGTCAACAAAATAGCAGACTGTTTTCAGTGTATTGGCTCAGTGCTTCTTACTGAAAATGAAAATCAGATTTCACGCAATCTCTTAACATATGATGTGGCAATTTGGATTGTCTTTCTTTTATGCCAAAAACAGATGGCAGTTATCCAAAAACATACTGTTTAATCTTGCGATTTCTTGGTTTGCTTCATCAATGCGAAGCTCTCCATTCCTTTGGACTCGATTGATTTCGTCATCCAACGCTCTGCTGATATTTGCTTGAATTTGCGAAACCGTTGCGTCAAGTCGGTTGAGTTCAGCTCTGGTATTATCAGCTTGTCCTTTTTCACCCTTGTCGCCTTTCAAACCTATAAATGTTTATTTAATACGTGAAAATATCACATAATAACACTTGACTGATTGATAATTATCAGTGGTGCATGTTTTGGTTTTCTCTTTTTCTTTTTTATTAGACCTTTTTTATTAATCTTCTACGGGGCGTTTGCACGCAAACGAAGCTTTGTTTTTTTGCTAAAATTTTGCTGTGTAACTCACATATTGTTTTGCCCTAATAGAACGTTTCCGCAGATGCTTTTTTTCCAACCGTAATTTGATAGATGACATTACCACTTTATGTTACCGACTTCTAAAATGCGTTTTTAACGCGTTCTAGAGATTGATGAGTCCACACGGTCGGAGCTAAATATTTTCTAATTATTTGAACGTACTGTAAAATACCATGTGTCAATCAATCACTTTTCTTTTTCGAGTATTTCTGCTTCTATATATTCTTTTTCTTCAGTGTTTGGTTGGCAGAATCGAGGAAGTTTTGATTAATACTTATTGCGATAACCTTACAAAATATTCCATGCATTACGACAGAATTCTTAATAGCATTCCCTTTGTTAGCCTTTCTATCCATTCGCCACCGGCTGTTCTACTGGGCGGACCCTTACTTCGCAAGTGTTTTGCTATCTTATTTTTGACCGGTTATCCTTTTGCTAACTTGGAGGCTAATTAATGCTGGAATACAAGAGAATGATCTTATTAATAATTTGTCTATTATCATGCTGCAATTGTAATCACTTTCTAATATAACCAGAGATGCACATTACCGAAATTGCTACTAAACTGACTTTACTAAATTGCTCGAAGTCGCTTGAATGTATGATTGCATGTCTTAATTTTTTGTTAATTGCTAAATTAATTGTTCTATGAGTGTTTTATTTTATTTAAATTTGTGTGTTTATTGAGATTACGACCAAAAAAAAGGAGCTACAAATACAGTCAATATAATTTTGTAGACGAAAGAAAAAGACTGCTAATTCCGAAACAGCGCACACCAGGAGAGGGGTAAGGGACCTCAGCGCTCTTACTCTAGTCATTTAGAAAATCGAACACACCAACGCAAACGTTTAAACGTGTTTTGGACTTTACCATTAAGTAGGGGGAAGGGCTAAAGGGGCTGGGCATGGGGCAACTTAATTGTTTCAAAAAGTATCCGAATTTTAGCAATCAACTTCTTTCAAATGACTCTAAAAACGTACAAAAATATCATCCAAAAGACTTTAAAATGGCTATTTTTTACCCAAAAAATACAATAACTGCCTACCTGCAGGTGATTTTGCCTCCAGACCCTCAAGGTCTCCGGCAGCTAGGGCTCTGCCCCCAAAACCCGTCTGTGGTGCGGTTGAGTTGTATCACTTTGCTTAGCAGGATTTAAAAATAACTCATTTCTTGAGCAAATACATTTTATAATTCGTTTTAGCCTCTCCCCTTGCAAAATCCTGGTTGCGCGTCGGATGATAACAACAACCGATTAATGATTGCGACAAGGATACTCTTTCTTGAACAAATTTACCCCCAATTTTCAAGTTTTCGGAATAACTTTAAACTTTCCATATTGAATTGATTGTTTGTTCAAAGCCACGAAACAGAGATAATCAACCTAAAGCCCACTACTTAAAGACGCAGTAACGAACCAAGGCAAAAATTAAAACCTGATTAGGGTTGATTGAGAAAATGTCATTTTAGATCTTTACAACGCTACCAAAAAAAAACAAAAAAATAATTTTGTGTTTACGTTAGAAAAATTTTCAGGAGTCAATTTTTTGGCTAAAAGTCAGCCAAAGTTGTTGCTTTGGGAGTTAAAGCCACCATACAGCCAAGAGCTTGCTAAGACCAAATTTTGCACCAGAAGATAATGCTCAATGTTGCTTTGTGTTTTGATTGACGTATCGCTTCCAACTCGAGCACCATCTTTAAAACAGTAATTTTGACTACTTTCTATATCAGAATAGTTTTTGTTCTGATTTTTGCGAGCTTAATTGCTATTGTAATTATTGTAATTGCATTTTATTCACCAAGTTGCCTTGGCCAGAGACAACAAAGGTACCTTGCCGTTTTCGATTCAAGGTGCCACCTGCCCACCTGTTTACCACACTCGGTGGAGGCACACTGCCCCTTTCAATGTTGAACTTCAAGCAGAGAAGATGTGAATACCAATTTTTATAGTTATTGGCTTGACCCGACCGGGAATCGAACCCAAGTCTTTTGTTTCAGTAGCAGACACTCTATCCACTCGACCACTGTTCGGTAAATACTAGTGTTTATATTACTGAATATTGCAGTGAGAGTTGTTAGTTTGAAACATTAGTGAAAAAACTTTGTTGATACAAAGCTGCCAAGTTGCAGCTAAAAGAGTTGTCAAATAATCGGACCTAGTTCACTACATCCGAAATCATCAAACCATTGTCATTTGTCATTATTGTGATGATATGAAATTTTTTAGATTCAGGGCTGCAAACTCAATCCGTTTTTATTCAAGTTCAGTTTCGAGTTCAGCCTATTTTAGCAAATTCGACGAGTCGTCTAATTCAAATTCATTTGACTTCAAATTTGGCAAAAGTATCAAGTTTTTGTGATAAAATTACCTGAATACCCCCTCAATCAATTTACACGATTTAATCAACAAGAAATACTTCTTTGTGACAATTTTTTACTCGTTTAATTTTTTTAATGAACTCGAATAGTTATTCGAATTCAAGTTCGTATTTAGAAAAACTACTTTTTTAAGTTTAAGTTCAAGTTCGGCAAAAAGGCAGAATTTTATAGTTCAAGTTCGAGTTTGTAGTCCCGTTACAGATAAATGGCATCAGCTGCAAACTAGGGAATCGCAAGCAACAATATCGTCGAAAAAATAGGAATTATCTAATAATTATATAAGTGTAATTGGAAAGCAGCAATGCCTTGAGTAGTCTGACACAATCGCAAGTGTTAACCGGGGAAGCAAACCAATCGATACGCTTTCGGCGGCTTCTACTGATCACGCGTAATTGCGCTGCAGAAATACGCTTGTCATTTGCGTGCTAGCATTTCGTCTTCTTTTCTTGTATTTACATTGAAAAAGATATCATGCGTTTTTCCGCTCAAAAATACGCATGATCGTTAAAAGCCGCTTAAAACTACATCAAAGCTTCACCGTAAACCTAAAATCAGTGAGCAATTAAAATTTTAAGTTAAACGAAAAATTGATTGCAAAACGGTACCACTACCAGCAATTCAGAAAAGTAGCAAAACGTTACCGACAATTCAGCAAACTTATCGAAGGTTTTTGTTCACTTTCCTGACTTTTTACAATAATTTTTTCTAATTTGGCTTTTGTTTTCGTTTGGCTTAGTCTGTTTCATTGCGAAAACGTTATCTTTTATGCCAGCTCAGCCAAAAAAAATATCCACACTTGGACCGTTTTGTTGATGACTGTGATTCAATAAAAAGATTAATTGGCCTCTTTTGGCTTGACTGACACCGCTGTTGAATCAATTTTCCTACACTTATATGCCAGTCTTGCTTTTATTAAAGTGCAGCGTAAGTAGGAACATTAGGCATGTATACGCTTATACACAGTAATAGTGTTAAGTATGAAAGGACAAACCGTAGTGTGGTTATACCATTTAATTACCAAGACAACAAACAAATTTGTACCCACCTTGAGCACCAATTTCCCCTCTACTTCCACGCTTGCCTGGGACACCAGGAGTGCCCCTTGCCACGTTCGGTCTGGCAGGACACGATACCACAACTTGCTGAGAGCTATCTTCATCTTGGGAAAATGTTGCAACCACAAAAGAAGCAATAACGGTGACCAAAAACAGATTCATTTTGTGATGTACAAATTTCCTATCGTTTAAACAATGTTAAAGTAAATATTGCTTTAATCTTAGAGAAACAAACTCAAGTCCGGAAATGGAGATAAATCTAAATTGCTAATGACATTGCTTTTTCTAAGATTAGGCCAAGACGCCACTAAAACGATGTCATTTTTGCAAAAATTGTTTTTTTCAAAACATTTGGGTAAATGCCTTTTATTGGACAAGTCAAATTCGGTAATCTCGCGACTTTCCGTGAAATAGTTGCCCTATAGTTTTACTTAACCCAGTCTGCTCTTTGTGGAAATTAGTTCAACTTTAGTTTACATGGCAGGAGCAAAAATGGCTTTCACTGTGTGTTTTTTGTGTGATAAATTCCTCCAAAAACAAGCTTTTAATTCAAATTAATTTGCGTTAGAGTAAAATTTAATCACAACTGACTTTTGAAAATTTGAAGTTGCTAAGATATGAGAAGAAATTTTTCAATTTTGAAGTTTTCTGAACTCGCTCCAAAATCTAAGCGTTATTAGGCCGATATTTAAACATATAACGAGTGTTATAAGGCGTATTTGTGACGTACGTAACAATTGAACTTAGGCATTTCATGAAACATTGTCAAAAACAATCCTACTTTTATGTACTGTGCAAGACTTGAACTGGTTATGACATCACTGATAAAGGTACGTGATTTTTGGAAAAAATAGCTGTGACTACTCAAAACTAATTTTGTAAAAATGTAGGTGAACGCCCATTTGCATGCCAAATTTAGTGTTTCAATGACTTTTGGTTTAGGAGTTAGATAAGGAGACGTTTTTGCCAACCACCCGGGTAAAGTATGCAGAAACAAGAGCATCTTTACGGCAACCGGATTTAACAGATTTCAACATTTGCAACGATTCAACGGATTAAATACTTACCTTGAAGAACGAGTCGTGGCTTCCAAATGCAAATTAACAAAAATAATGAAACCGGGTTTGAAACCACACAAAGTAAATAAATAAATAAGAAAAACAACAAACGGCGCTACATAGGTCAAAAAGCACGTATAACTTAGAGTTAAGATAAAAACAAAAGATTTAAATTGTATGAATAAACGGAGTTAAAAAGCAATACAAATGACTTTCCTATTGAATAAAAATGTTTTAGCTGAAATTGCATGAAGGCATGCACTACTGGCGAAGGTAGTGACAGTATAAGGTTGTAACAAAATGCCAGATTTTTTTGATAATGTAGTGTGGAACTGATAAAAACCCAGTTACGCAAACGCGCAAACAAACTTTTGCCGAGGAAGGTGATTGAACCAACATCGAAATTTTCTCTGTTTGCAAAATATATGCACCAGCCTATGCATTGACGAAACCAAATCATATTACAATGGATCGGAGCTGTCTTGGTTGGTTGAGCGATTCTAGTGATTTTTGAAAAATACCATTATTACGCCATTCTAAAGGAAATTTTCCACGTTTTAGCGCTATTTAAAAGCCCTAAAATTGCTTAGCTTTGAAAGCATTTTTACAGATTTGATTTTGCTGTATCCCTTTAGTCTTTCCACGAAGCCTACAACTGATGGTCTATATTCTAAAACACGTTAAACGTTTGCTTATTTTGGATTAAAATATCCAAAAAGACTTGGTTAAGAACCCCCCCTTCGATTCCTGGTGACCAAAATGACAATCACAGTTGAACGTAATAAACATTATAAAACAAAGTTATTAGGCTGTTTTTGAATTCCGTGTAATTTTTATCTCATTGACTTTAGTTTGAAGATAGCAAGAATAAATAAAATTTTTTCGCAAAAAAAATTTTCGATGTTATCGCCAAAATAATCATAGCATTTTGTGTCTGAATGGCAAGTTTCTAACTAGGGATTTTAACGATTATTTTTCTGTTTACTAATATTAGGTACAATCACTTTTATCACAAAGCTTTTACTTTAGGTCTTGTAAGTTATTTAACAAACAAAGACAGAGTGGACAAGTTTTGCTTCGTCTTTAAAACGAGATATCATACTTGTGATAGATATATTTCGTCTCCAAATTATAAGTTTAACAAAATGTAGTAATTGAAATTTCGATTGATTCAGATATAGTTTTTCAAGACGTTGAAATTTTCACCTGAAAAAGTATATATCACGTGAATAATTTTGATTGGATGATTGTCAAACTTTGTATGTCCGCTACCAAATAATTAATTATTTTTTGTAAAATTTAAAGAGAGTTGACAATTTCTTATGCAGGCACATAATTGGCCTCTGTGTTTTGATGAACATAGCTTCCAGTGGTGCAAAGTGAAATTGGGTTCTTGCTTTTGCTAAAACTGAAAACTGTCGATCATAATAGTGGGCAGCGCAGTTCGATTTTGAAGCAAGTGTGTAGTCCAATGGCCGAATCATATTCCAATTGATTTAGTGGAGCCTTGGTTTTGCAGTTTCGTTTAGGTAAAAGCAAGAACCAAATGTCTCTTAGTAGCGTTTGAAGCTATTTTCATCAAAACACAGAAACCAATTTTGGGCCGGCAGAAAGAATTCGTATATATTCTTCATATTTTACAATAAATAATCATCAGGTACAAAGTTTGACAATCATCCAATCGAACTTAATCACGTGATATGTTTTTTAAGTGAAAATTTCGACGTTTTAAAAAGCTATAAATGGCCGCATTTTTCAACTCCAATTTATATTCACGTTGATTCTTGACACGGGCGAGACGAAAACCGTTCGAATCAATTTTTTCAACAGCCTTTCTCAAGGCTACCTAAATCTTCAAAAAATGCAACAATGAATCCAATGGTTATCAAAGCAATTTTAAAATTTTGTACCACTAAACAGCTTATTTACTTTACAGCGCTTGTAAACAATGTGCTTTTATTTGTAGTTGAATTGCTGAGCCGTTTACCTTCAGCTTAAAAGCATTAAGTTTTGCAAAAATAAGCCTAAAACAACGTTATTTTTGCAGAAAAATTAATACAAAATCTCCGGAAGGTTGGGGATTATTCCCAAACCCCCATTTTCTGGTGGCTGAAAGCTCCGACACGAGACCCCCAAAACAGCTACTTTTCCATATGCAAATATCAGGCTACGCGCTTTGCTTTATTCGATGACCAAACGGTCCTTTTGCTGTATTCTGCCTGGCCAAGGCAACTTGGTACATAAAGTTGTAATTACAACCATCAGAAATCACGAACTATTGAGATTCGCTTCCGCGTCACAAAAGTGCGAAGTTCTGCTTTGATCTTGCTCGATTTTGAAAAAACAAATGGCTTATTCTGCTTGATTCAGCAAAAACCGAACCAAATCTTAAAAACACTTTACAGTACAACTAAAACTCTTCGTACCAAACTTGTTAGTTCCACTTTTATTTCAAATGGAAGCAGCACAACTACTCAGTTTTTCTGGCGATATTACTGCGGAATTACTTCAAAACAGCCTTTTGCAGTTGTAAAAAAGCAAAAAATGGAAGCAACCACAAAAATCTCAGTTTTATTTACAGACATGCAGGTGAAGCTTTACGAGGTCCAGGGTCTTAAAAACGAAAAGAGAGCATTGCGAAAACATGCTCCCCGTCATACGGCCCTTAAATTCTAAAAAGAAAACATGAAAAACCCCATTATATTTTTTTACAATATTGAAAATTTCACCTTGAATTTTTTATATGATGCATGAAAATATTTGTTTGTTACCGGGAGCACCATAATATTATGCTTCGAGAAGTCAAAAATATAGTTATGATGTTGTGTGTTATAATTAAGTTGCCCAATAACTCGAAGTTCTATCTTTTTCAATCTTATGCTTATTGTGTTATACCACTGGAGTCTGAACTTAGAATGACGTAGAAAACAATTATTTTTTTAATGCAAAATAATTCAGCGGCTGAGAAATTCCAGACATCCGCCATAAAAACGAGGTTACATAAATTTCACCAATATCTGCACCCAAAGGGGATGAAAAGCAAGTGTCCATAACCTATAGGCAAATTGTAAATGCAGGCAACTCAATACAATATGTTTCTAGATTGAATTTTTTGTTCGATGCAAGAAACTGGCGAGAGTTAAAATGCGTACTCAAATTAACATTTACCGTGTTTTGCATACACTACACTATGAAAACCGCAAACAAAATCGTGTAAAATAATTGGAGTTGTAATTTATTCGACCACAATACATGAAGAGAAAAATTTTGCACTGTGGAATATTGGTTTATTAATTACTGTAGCTACAGCAGTTCCTTACAAAAAAAATTAGTCTTTTCTGTACCTGCAAATATTAAGGTACTCTTGCACGAAAAATGAAAATCTGGTTACAAAAACAAAATAATTAGAAATTGACATTTCGTGAAACTACTTCTCACATTGTCAAAAGTAATCAATGGCGAAAAACACAAACCACAAGCATTTAAAGCAACAAAAAAAAAAGCAACGGCAGGGGAAAGAATTATTCATATTATTCATGTGATAAACAATGCAGTGGTATAGAGGTGTTGACAGGACCTTTATACCACTGTATTTGTTTAACAATGAATAATATGAATAATTCTTTCCCCTGCCGTTGCTTTTTTTTTGATGCTTTAAATGCTTGTGCTTTGTGTTTTTCGCCATTGATTACTTTTGACAATGTGAGAAGTAGTTTCACAAAACGTCAAGATAATTATGTTTCCAATTATTTTGGCTTTGTGTTTTACATTAAAGATAATTCGATGTTCTAAACATTATGATCCGATTGTTACAAAAACTTTCTGTTATCTTCGTGCAAATGTTAACATCAAAATTTTTTGTTAACGCAGTTTGCAGGTTCCTCTTCATGACATCGGCAGATCTTTCCTTTGGCGACATGAAAAGGTTCATGCTGATAACGAGTCGTCATTTTTTGGAATCATAAAAGTGTCGCAACTCAAGTAATGAAAATTAACCATGATGCTGGCATCAATTGCCTCTCTGACTAGAGGGTGGTTGCTTGATTCAATGACCGTAAGGTTTTTCGCAACTTCCCTGTTGCCGTCTTAAACGAATGCTAAGATTTTTACTTCGTGCTAAAACGGAGCGATGAAATAAATTTGTCTTGTACTACCTTCGTTAATAAACTGATAAGCGATGTCGTACGGTACATTTTCCAACACGTAAATTAATTATAATGATAATGCAGATTTGTCGACTTCAACTTACTAGACCTGAAGGAAGCAGGTCTTTCGCATCGAAGTCGTGCCATAAGGTATATGGGTGCACAATAACACATAATTAAGTCATTAAGCATAGAAATAAGCAAGTGAAGTAAATACGTAGAGTTATCACAGAAATAACAAAATACGAGCATAAATCGAAAAATACCAAATTTGAATGTGTTGGCAGTTTGCTGCAGTATGATTAGATAATCAGTAAAATTATGTTACTGTAACAGTAGATTAAAAGCTCCACAAAATAAGTACTATTTAGATCTTATTTGAATCCCATGAATTTTAACTTATTTTTTAGTGCAGTCGGTAATTGATTCCAACGCTTAGGAGCGCAAATCGAAAATGAACGATCATTAATTCTAAAGTTGTTGCGTGGCACTTTATGACGAATAAACCAAGTAGACTTAGAATCAACTGAAAGTAAAGACTTCAATTCTTAAGAGTAAACATTTTGCAAACAAAGTCAAGTTAAAGCGTTTATACGTCAGTAAAACTATTTTATACAAAACTCTATGTTTATCGGAAACCATCAGTGGAATTCAATTAGTAACTCAGCTACAGAGTCTTTTGTTTTTATTGAAATAACGTTAAAAATTGTTCATTTTTTTTAAAATCACAAATATCGCCCTGTAACATGAAACTTACATCTCAGACCCCATCAAAGGCTTCAGAAAATGGTGCTTTCGCTCAAGGCCTTCCTCCTGTATATTCCAACTAAATTTATGATCTCGATCAGGTGCGTAACCAGGAATTTGCAAAGAAAAAATGGGCTTTAAACCTAAAGCTAAATTTGTTTGCACCTCACACACGGGGATTTGTTTTGTGGTTTTTATTTTTTGGAAAAAGAAGTAGTCATTTTTACGCCATTTCGATGACATTTCGCTCTGTTGTGCATTGTACAACCAATTAAAAGATTTAATTACTGAGATTTAGAAGCACTTTTACAGAATTGAATCACTTAGCCCCTTCATGCCCTTTTATTTTCAAGTTAAGTTCAAAACCCCTTTAAAAGCATGCATATTTGGGTTAAGTTTTCTAAGTGACGTAGCTATACAGGAGGCTTCAACTCGTACCCTTTTGGTTACTCAATTGGTTTCGATGTACGTCAAATTGTTGGATGCATAATTACTGAGCAATATCTAAAGAGCTTGGGGGGAAATCCATAATAGATTAACAAGCTTTTGCCAAGTTGGCTTTGAGGGCCAAAAAGCTCCCGAATCAATTAGATTTAAAGTTAACAGAACGTGTGATTGAGAATGTTTAAGTCAAGGTCACCTGAAATGCATTGTTTAGCGTAGGAACTGCATAAACTGGCATTTTCCTATAGTGAGCATTTTAATTAGTCTGCAACAATTTAGATCATTTAAAAAGCTTAAAATGTGTTTGCTTTCGGTGGAGATTACAGCGCTCACCTAAACATAGACGTAGCCAGGATTTTTGGATGAGGGGGGGCAAACCACAGTTTAAATACAATGACGTCATCAGAAATTTTTGAGAAAGAAACTTTTTGTGGGAAAAAAATTTTGTAGATCGGAAGATCAGAAACCCTGGCCTGTATGTTGGCACATAGCCAGGATTTTGCTACAAGGAAAGGGCTTAGACCCACAGTAAAAAGTGTCAACGTGTAAATTGGGAGACGTATTCAGCAAACTAGTGTAACTCGATTGTATCAGATACGGGAGTCTGGGGAATGCCGTTGGATCACGATTTCCACGTGTTTAGAGACATTTGAAAGAACTACACTCTCGACGAAGTGTTTAAATTTGATGTGTTTTATGCATTTAAATTGGTGTTGGTACACTTTAACATGTTCTAACACCAATTTAAATGCATAAAACACACCAAATTTAAACACTTCGTTTAGAATGTAGATTTTTAACTTTTGAAAGCCAATTGAAAAATTTAAATTGTTCATTTCTCCTTTTACTTACAATTTAAGCCCATAACACGTTTAAAATCTTGCATTTTATGGTTAAATTTTGTAAGTGATAAGGCCCTGGTAGAAGAAAGCAAGGTACATTGCCTCGTACAATAATTTAGCAGTAAACAATAAATCACTTGAAATT
The DNA here is from genome assembly GCA_963965965.1 of Trididemnum nubilum. Classification (NCBI taxonomy): domain Eukaryota; kingdom Metazoa; phylum Chordata; class Ascidiacea; order Aplousobranchia; family Didemnidae; genus Trididemnum; species Trididemnum nubilum. The sequence continues at coordinate 36,036,340 of OZ014473.1, read as the reverse complement.
TTGCTTTGGAAATTCTTTTTTTGTCATGGAAATAACCAGTTGCAGGAGAATATGTAGGCCTAGTAGTAAGAGAAAGAATTTTGGGAAAGAATGTATTAAAAAAATCTATTGAGACAATTTGCAACATCAATAATATTAATGGGAAAAAAAATCAAAAAACGAAAAAAAACAAGAATCGAAAATTATGAGTATTAGCAATACTAATGGCGAAACTTTGCCACATAATGGATTTGTATAGTGGGTGAGAGAGCATACAATAAAACAGGTTAGTCGGAATAAATGAACATTGCCAAAAAAAGGTAATTGATATCGTGTTCAAAAAAATGTAGATTGTTTTTCATCAATATCAGTATTATTGAGATACACTGTATCAAATTATCATCCACTTTTTACCGAATTTGAGTTTCTTAAATTGTGGTCACTTAATGGCGCGACATTTTTTTTAAAGTGCTTCCTTTTTTTTTACCTCTTCGATGAGAAATCTCTCAGGCTGACATAGCTGCCTGAACCCCAAATCTAATGCAAGGTTTTTAAGAGAAAAAATTAAACAACGCAGCGCGAATCGAACTTTGGTCTTGTCAGGCGCCGAGATGGTGCCTTAACGCTGTCCAAAATACGTCAAATTATTGTAATTGAATCGATCGAAATAAAGGCAAAAAAGCAATGGATAATAGATATGGATACACTTCACTAAATTGCGACTGAGCGCCCAAAATTTGGAAAGGCAGAAAGTTTCCATTTACAACATGTTTTGGCTAAATTTAAGCTTTCCACGTCCAGTGGTTTTTGGATTATAAGCGAATTAATAAATTTTAGTCCCAAAAGTGGTTGTTTTACCCGGTTTCTGGTTTCCTGAATCACGATCAAGTGATGTAAGATTCCCCAATTCTCCATACTTGTCGCTGTCATTTAGTTCCAAAAGTGTGTCCTAAATTTAATTTTCCAGATTTTACCGCTTTTTAGCTATAAGAAATTAATAAATTTTGATGTTTATTGAATAAAATGGCCGGGTAAAACCAAAAGTCTTGTGAAGCGCACAAAGATTCAAATAACTATAGTTGCTTTCGTTCCGCAGCCAGGATTTTGCTGAGGGAAGGGCTTAGCCAAAACGTAAAATATTTTTGTTATAAACATGTGTAAGTTAGATGGGGATACTGAATAAACTGGTGCAAGTTTAAGCACACAGAGTCTAGAAGCAAATTTTTATAATTTTTCGGCAAAAATAGCCATTTTAATGGTTTTAAATTATATTTCGCACGTTTTTGGTGTTATTTAAAAGCACTTAAATTGCTGAAATTTTGAAGTCATTTCAAAAAATTCAATTGCCTAGTTCTTTCAACCCCCTTACTTTTAGGTAAAATTCAAAAACACATTTAAAAGCTCGTATTTGGGGGTTAAGTTTAATAAGTGACTTGGCTGAGGGAGAGAGGGTTAAAGTCTTCTTGGCCACCCGCCAGTTGCGCCTCTGGCTACATTAAAATATCTACAGAATGTCTACTACAAAAACATGAGATAAAAAAAGTGTGATAGATAAATTTGCAGCTGCTTCATTCCAACCACTGTTGTTCACACTATGACTGTAAGTTATATTTAGCTTGCAGGGAAAGAGACAGGTCTATTTTGACTTGACCTTATAGATTAGCGAGTGAAGGCCAAAAAAAGAGCCTGGGCAAATTTTTTCTTCAAATAGCTTCCTAATCTTAGCGATTAAATTTTTTCAAATAGCTTTAAAAACGAGCAAAATGTAATCCAAATGGCGTTAAATTGACAACTTTTCTTCGAAAAATCACATAAATCTTTTAGCTAAAAACAAAAACAATCAATCCAGTAGCGTAGCCAGAGAGAGCGGTTAGGAGCTATAGCTTCCTCCCCACCTATTGGTTTGTCGACCAAAATGCACAATAAAGAAAATACCACTGTTTTTGCACTTCTGAGGCATTCCTTTTCAGTAATATGTACTCTAAGGTGATTCTAAGCCAATTTTGAAGCATTTACTAAAGCAGCGTAATATTTTGTCAAAAACAAAGCTTACAAATCAGTAAAAACTTTAAAAAATTGCTAAAATAAGCAATGAAATTTGATCGCTTCATACAAATGCTTAACTTTGACTTCAAAAACGTTATGTGCAATGGGGGGGGAGCTATTCAGTATTCAATTTAGCTTACTACCATTCACTTCTCTAAAACCTCGTTCCTTTAGCTCTTCCACAAAATTTTCTTTTTTTAATGCAGACAAATATTAGGTTAAAACCTGTTTTTTTCTGAGTTACCGGCTTGTAAAAAATACCCTGAAATTTTGCCATTAGCCACCGCCCTCATAGCTTGTTTACGTAACCAGTTTAATCGCTTTTGCTCTGCTAATTTTTATGCCAGCACGTTTTAAAAGCATTAATTATTACCAAAATTGACCTAAAATTAAGTTATCTTGGCAAAGAAAATTGCAAAATCTCCGAGCTTTGGGCGCTCCGCTCCCAAACTCTGAGATTACTCCTCCATTGCTGATTTGTGGCTATGCGCATGAATTACAGTAATCCATAATAAATGCGAAATTGTGTGTTTTGTATCAATTTGAACTAAAAATATTGGTCAATTTAAATAATGTTTGCTTTGTGGTCGGCAAACTGTTTAAGGTGCTCGATGACGAATCAGATCAAAGTATTAATTATTGTAACAGATCATCGCAATTTATCTTGCCCCAACAGTCTGTTTGGAGGGTTGTCAACGGTACAAAGTCAAACGGATTAAATCATATTTTTACAAACAAAGGAAATAGTAGAAAAGGTTTGAGGCATTTGTTTATTATCTCAAGTACAGTAGTTCTTATTTCTTCAACAAAACCGATTTCGAGCAGTATTTCTTTAATGCAGATCAAAAAAATAATAATAACACATTTCACAAAAAATTTTTATGCAATTTTTTATTAGTTTTGATTCAAATCTAACCCAAACTCAAAATCTTACTCTAAAACTAACCTCAATCTAACTAACTTATCTCAGGCCAGAATTTTAACCCTTAAAAGCAAATAAAAAATGTAAAAAAAGCATGAATGAATATTATTCTTGCTTTTTATTTTACTTTTTTTCACTAAAATTTTTGATGAAATAGTCAAATAGCAGTTTGCATGCTGTTATTTCATTGCACTCGCTTTTTGTCATGCTCTTTGGTTAGCTTTTTTTTTAATAAGCAAGAGTTTTGTTTCGTTCCAAAATTAACTTGGCACACTATAGTTTGTCACGTTTTTGCTTGAATTCGAGTTTTTGTTCGTGCCCTTGCCAAAAATTTTCAAGACTAAAATGGCACAATGTTCAAGCAATAAACTAATATGCATATTTTCTTTGGCTTGATCGTAACGTAAGTGAGGTTTTTAAAATTAATTTACATTCATTTTATAAGAACAGCATGTTCGTTTTTGCTCAAAATTTGAAAACAAATAAGACTAAAAATTGGTGAAGATTTAAAAACAGCTGACTTTTATTCAAAACTTACTAGTTCTTAAAAAAAATACAATTTTACTCAACTCACCCCTAAACCAAAAATCATCAAAACTCCTAATATGAGATGATGGTGATACTTCTTTGTTGTGATTAAGTTGATGTTGTTATGGAATCATGCTGATAGCGGTTATAAATTAAGGAAGTTTTGAAGTGGTTAAAATTTGTTTTTACTTTATTTTATTGCAAAAACCACCAAATGACCTAATCAACGTGATGATGTCACTGACGCATTCGATGACGTCTTCTACTTAACTGGCATTATGTGCAAGAGAAAACTCAACTACTAAAAAACTTACTGAAAATGCATAGTGCAACTGTATCTAACAATAGTTCAAGACTATCATTAAAAATTAGAATTTTATTAATATCAAAAATGCTGCTGAAAATATTATCAACTAAACCTTATTTTTTTATATTTGCTGATTTAGTTTTTTTGTTGTTGCATTTGCAGTTTATTGAATCTGAAATATAAACCGACTATTCCAATTTTACTGCTAACAGATAATCATATACAAATGCTGATCAATGCACGGAAAAGAATAAGATTTTTTAGTTTCACATCATTCATGTTTACATGTATAAAAGCAACAACAACTAAACAAAAAAAAAATGCAGCTGCTTCTTTTCAAGTTTTGAAATTTCTTGAAAGGATGCTTTCTTCAGCTGGAGGATTTGCAGCGTCATCAACTTTGTTCTGCTTGTGTGCAATGGGCAGCACAATAGGCAAAGCATTAGGATTCTCCGCTTACAATATTTTGAGTGAATTTCTTTATATGATTTTTCTGAAACAATCCAAAGTAGTGATCATTAAACTAAAGCTTTTTGTCACCACGTTAAACATTTCGCATTAAAAAAGACATTGCTCGAGATTGACTTTGTTAAAAAAATGAGGACTACTTGAGGTACGTTTATTTGGTCGTTTGAGCTTCTTGTTAATTTAATGTTCGGGCAGACTATGAAGGCAAATCAGGATCTAAATCAAAAATGCATGATCCTGAACTTTTTACTACAGTACCGTACGCCAGTTGCGTTAGCACGGTTATGGACTGGTCCACAGATAGATGAAATATTTATGTGAAATAAACGGAAAGACTGCTTGAGGATGAAGAAGTTTGTCAATTGAACATCTTTACGACTAACAATACGTCTTCTTAATCTTAATTAAAAGCTGTTAATTAGCAGCATCACCGCTAAATATCAAAAGGTCGGAAGTGATGTGACTGAACCATCAACGGCGAAGCAAAGGCCATTGCACAATTACTGAAATTAGACGACATGATAGAACAATTCAGCAAAAGAGAAGCTTTTGTCGCATTAAAAGATCAAAAACAAAACTTTATTAACAACCCAAAATGTCCACTATTAAACCTTTCTAGGTCTGAAATTGGTATCATCAACAAGACATGGCTCGACAAAATAAATTTATTTATTCGATTGAATACCAAGCTTAATCCAATGTGTTACTCTTGTGCTGTCATGTCATGGTTCAAAGATCTCCCAAATAAAAGCGCATGCTGATTGTTAAATTTGATGTGGTGGAATTTTACCCATCAATCAAGGAAGAATTTTTTTTTCGATATTTTTTTTCGATTAATTTTTCTCATATTGACTTCATCCTTATACAGGTTGTTTCAAAAAGTTTTTTCAATTTTTTTGGAATGGGGAGCGTCGACCATAGGCGTAGCCAGGGGGGCCCAGGGTTCCCGGGCCCCCCTCAATTAAAATACCACCAATAATAAAAATTACGACAACGTATAGGCTAGCGATGTTTAGTTGCAGCTTTTTTTCAGCAATTACGCACATAACAGTAATAATTAACAATAACACTAATAACGATGAGGGAGCCCAAGGCCCGTAACTAACAATCAGGGGGCCCCAAACTAACAAATATGGAGCCCAAACCAACAACTAGGAGGCCCCGGGGCCCTTAACTGACAACCAGGAAGCTCCGGGGCCCCTATCTGATGGCCAGAGGGGCCCAGGGCCCCAAAATTACAACCTGGGGGCCCCTAACTAACACCAGGGGCCCTGGGGCCCCTAACTGACAACCAAAGGGCCTCGGGGCCCCTAACTGACATCCAGGGGGCCCCGGGGCCCCTTACTAACAAGCAGGGGCCCCATAGCCCCTAATTAATAATCAGGGGCCGCCAACCAACAACCAGGGGACCCGGGGACCCTAACTGACAACCAGCGGGCCCCAGAGCCACTAACTAACAACCAGGGGGCCCCAGATCCCCTAACTAATAATCAGGGGCCCCTAATCGACAAACAGGGGGCCTCAGGGCCCCTAACTCACAGCCAGGGGCTCCGGGAACTCTAACTAACAACCAGGGGGCTCGGGGGAAAACTCACAGACAACCAGGGGGCCCTGGGGCCCCTAACTGACAACTAGGGGGCCCCTAACTAACAACCAGGGGGCTCCAGGGCCTTTAACTGACAACCAGGGGTCCCTTAAATAAACACCTGGGGCCCCGGAAACCCTAACTGACAAGGGGGCCCCTAACTGACAACCAGGGGGCTCCGGAGACCTTGACTGACAACCAGGGGGCCCCTAACTGACAACCATGGGGCCCTGGGGCCCTTAACTGACAACCAGGGGCACTGGGGCCTCTAACTGACAACCATGGAGCTCCAGAGCCCCTGACTGGCGACTAAGGGTCCCGGTCCAGGAGCCCCTAAATTCAAATTTTTAATAATTTATGTGCAAAACCTGTAAGAAATTTAAGAGTTTTTTCTAAAAGTTGCAACCCCAGGCCTTCGTTTAACGTTATTATGAACTTAATGCCATAACACAGGCGGTAAAGCAAACCCCCCAATTGAAATACTACCAATGATAAATATAATGAGAGCATAGCCAATACGTTGTCCTTGTCCGGAATTGCTGTTTCTTTAATTTAGGATTTACGCGTAAAAAAGTAAGTAATAATAACGACGACCACGTGTCCACGTCATAATAATATCATGCAATTCTTGGACGTTTCAAAAAACTGTCAAGTGACTTGACTCGAGTCCTCCACGTTTTGAAAAAAAAGTTATTTTAATTTTGCTTTAAATGTTTTTTTTATGAAAGAACTTAAGGGCGCGATCTTATCTCAACATCATAGGCAAAGCCAGGGGGGTGGCTCCATGGGCCCGGGCCCCCTCAATCAAAATGACACAAATTTGACAAAAAAAAGTCTTGTTTCTTCATTTTCACTTTCTTTTAGCATCTTTGCGCACAACAGTAATTAACAATAAATAATATCGAGGACTAGGGACCCCGATGCAACTCCTTATTTCAATTTTTTTCAAGCAATTTATACGTACAACCAGGGTGAAGTCAAATTTTTTGTCTTAATAGTTGCTACCTCAGGCCCTCATCTAAACTTTTTATGGACGTAATGCAATAACTAGGGCCGGATTTGCCATGTTGCTCAGTGCCAGGGGCCCGCCCTCAAATAGTAGGACTTTTTTGGTCTTCACTTATATTTGGCAGGAAGATGTTGCAAAAATCCCCTAAGTGCCTGAGTCACCGCGCAAAAATCCGGCCAGCAAACAACATGCTTAGTAAGCGTAACCATCTATTGGATCATTTTTCAATAACGATTCACCTCCACCTCGCCAGTTTTTACGCACAAAATACTTTTTAAAAAATAGCTAGGGAAATGCTCACTGAACAAATTATTGAATTTGAATTGAGGAGTCTTAGGTCCCATAGCCGTGTACTCCTATAACTGGTTAACTTCATGAAAGGAAATTCTTTGAGTGGATTATTATTTACTGCTAAAATATTGCAGAGGGCAATGTGCCTTACTTCCCCCAATATGGACCAAATCACTTACAATTAAAATTTTACACCATAATGCAAGATTTTAAACGTGTTTTGAAATTTAATTGCAAGTAAAAGGAGGATTGAACAATCAAAATTTTTCGATTGGCTTTTAACGTTAATAATTGAGTTCTTTCAAATGGCTGTGAACACGTGCGAAATGTGATCCAATGGGATTAAAATAGCTTTTTTTTTCCAAAAACTTACAAAAATCACCTAGCGGCTTTTAACGCCTTACAAAAATCGCCTAGTCCCCATAGCCACCGGCGGCTGGGGGCTGCGCCCCAAGACTAGTGATGTAAATAAAAAAAACGAAGCTTGTGTTTTTTAAAAAACGGTTTTTTTGCTTGTTTTTTTTGGTTTAAAAAAAAACATTGTTTTTTTTGTTGTTTTTTTGCCTTTTTTGTTTTTAATTGCTATTTTTAAATAATATCACATTGTTGTTTTGTAACACCCTTCAGCCAGCCGGTCCTGAAAGCCGTGAAAATCTTTAACAGGTTAAAAGCTTGAAAAAAGACATCAAAACTAATATTTCCTTATTGATGGATTGCAAGTGACGTCACCACGCTGCTAGTCAAACCGCTGAACGTCAAAATTGCGCATCGGCCCTATGTAAATGCATGCAAAAACAGTGATAGTTAAGATATAAGGCGTATTTTCAGGCTTTAAATCAGTTGACTCATTGTAACATCAAAGTTGAATAGCAGATAAAAGCTTGCAAAAACTGAAAAAGAATTTAATTAGTCAGAATTCGGTTTTTGTTTGCTTTTTTCAGTGATGTAAATTCGGCTTGCTGTCTAGTAACCACGAGAATTATGTAATTAAGATGGTGGTATTTATCTTCGGTTTTCAAATCATGATCAAATTCGAGGTTATTATTGACGGCGCTGAAATAGAACAGTTGTATCTCCTTCATTTGTGACAAAATTAGCACTTCTTTAAACTTTTGTTATTTTATAAGTCTTTTTTGCAGGATCTATGTTGATTGTTTGGATTTAGTGTTGTTATTAACGGCGAGCGCTACGGTTGCTTATAAGTCAAAACGTATAAACTGTTTTTTTGATTGAATTATATTTTGTAGGTATGTCATTTAAGTTTAAACTAATGATTTAACTGCTTTCAGTGTAATGTTTTTCGAGCCTTAATTTGCATCTATTTCGACTTTAACTAGTGGTGTTAACAATTATTCGTAATTAGTGCTTGATTTAAACGTTAATCTATCGCATGGTATTGCTGTGGCGCAAAATTTCATGTATTTTAGGATATGGCCAAATTTACTGAGTGAACCAAAGCCAAAAACCGGGCAAAGTAGACAATAGCAGGCACGATGGACGAAGAGATTTCACAAAAGGCATAACTTTCTAGATCGGTTAAGTTATATAAGCTGCTTAAATTGCTCGTGGTAAATTTCAACTAAAGCCGGCTACCTACAAAAGTTTCAACTTTAAAATCAAATGCTTTAAATATGCCCACTGAACAAATTAAACATTGGTTTTTACCTTTAGTCACTTTCCATATAGCCACTGCCCATGTATGCAACCAGTTTAATGATGTTTTTCACCGCTAATTTCTTTGCCACTTTTCAAAAGCATCAATTCTTATCAAAATAGGCCTAAAATTAAGTTATTTTTGCAAAAAAATACAAAATTTTTCAGCGCTGGGCTCCGCCCCCATACCCCCAGAACAGCCCCATTGCAGATTTTTGGTTCAGAGTCTAACCATGTTTTTGCTCATTTCTATGATACCAGAATTCTCCCTGATGGCACGTTTTAAAAGCATTTTATCAAAATAAGCTTAAAATTAAGTTATTTTTGCAAAAAAAAATTTTAAATTTTTCGAGTGCTCGGGGCTCTACGCCCAGACCACCAATGGCCTACAGCGGAGCTTACAGACCCCCAAAACAGCCTCTCTCTCATTGCAGATTTCTAGTTACACGCCTGAATATAAACGTGTGCTGCCACGGTGCTGCTCATACTCTTAAGTTATCGAATCTTACAATGAGAATTTATTGAGCTAGCCAAATAACAACCTCTATCTACGGAAATGAAGTAGTACCGTTATCTTTAAAATAACACCTTTTGCAACTTGCTATACATTATAAAGGGTGACACCGCAAAATTCCATCCCAAGTGTCACTATCCTTAGCGACGCCACTGCGAATTGTTGTGAAATAAACCAGTCAGTGAGTAAGAAATTAGCAGAGTTGCCATTCCACCTAAACTACCGAAACTTCCGCATTTTATTCTCTCAGCAAGCAATTGTTAGGTCTATGTAGCTCAAAAGAAGCAAAGTACCTAACCAAATCTTGAAAAACCATTTAAGTCTTCTCAATCATCTAAAAACTACAATTACATATAAAAAAAACAAAAAAAAACAAAAAAACGACAAAAAAAAACAAAAAAAAAACAAGGTAAAAAAACGCCCTTCAAAAAAAACATTTTTTTACAACACTACCCAAGACCCCCGTCTGTGATACGCTTGAGTACACTAGCTTTCTCAACACGTCTTCTAAGTAAGACATTTTCGCTTTTTAACTGTTAGTTTTCGCCCTCTCCCTTTACCAAAATCCTGGTTAAGTGACAACAGACCACGACTTCAGATCTTCCATTCTACAATATCTTTGCCCTACAAAAAGTTCCTTTTTTGAAAATCTCTGATGACGTCATTGCATGTGATTTGTGGTTTGGGTCCCCCTCCCAATCAAAAATCCTGGCTACGCCTATGGCGTCGACCGATAACTGAAATCGAGTATATAATGTCTGATAGGGGTGTACAAGGATTTTTACATTCTAGAAGTGCTTATTTTGGAGGAAGATGCTATATTGACCTTTATGGGAGATAACGGGTTACTTAGTTATTTTTTGCGAGTTCTGCTACGATTTATCCAGGCTGTACGACAATTGTCCGGAACTAATTTGCAGGTTACATTCTAATAAATACTTCAAGATGATAATCTTTTCTATGTTCCCTCATTCCCACCATTACTAGCTTCAACTCTGTTATTCCGGATTTAGTGTTTTTCGGTGTTCATAATGACAATGGTTTATGTCTTTGACGCCCTGCAGGTTTTTGGCCTTGCTCGAACCATTCATTTTACAATTAACAGTTAACAAATCTAGATTGACCTGATATTTAACAACTGGCATTTTTTCTTTCTAGTATTGCATGTTTTCTCATTTTATTTAGTTTGTTTCAATTAGGCTTTATTACAGTGAATTTTAGCCCCCTGAAAAGCCCATACGAGCAAAACAGCTGTTGGGGCATAATAAATTGGGGTGGTTTGTTACTAGTTAATGCTAATTTTTAATGTACAGTATATTTAGTTATGTGCAGTAAAAGTTTATGAATTCTAATTTACGTGATCGAGTCTCCTCAAAGTTTGAATATACATATACTTTGGACAAAATTAGTTTGCATCTCTGAAAATTTTCTTTCCTCTAGGGCTATGAGTAAAATCATTTGTAGTTTGTATTATTTTGTCAAAATTTCAGTTCTCATACTTGAAACAGTAAAGGATAACACTTTATATACCTTGGATGCCAACAGATACTAACTGCAACTGCAAGTGCAAGCTGCGGCCGGATTCGAAGTTCAAAAATAATAAAGCTCCAAATAAAGTCTGTTCGAATCGGAAATTTTTACAGTTATAGTAAATATATTTTCAGGTTAAAGGCCTATAGTTAAGAAGTAAAGAAAAAATCACATTGTCGCTGGTTTCGTCTCGCTATTATTGTACTTATTGCTGGTAAACATTTTATTCTTTGTTGTAACTAAACTCAGAAATAAATTGCCTGCTTTGCAAATATACGTAGAGCTAAAATTTGCACTTATCTAACGTACTATACCAGATTACTTTTTTCAATCAAATTGAATAATGATTGTCTCGATTAAAATATTTTTAATTTTTAGATTGTAAGCATTTCATTTGTTTTGTTAACAATGCCTCACACGCTTTTATTTTTTGCATCCATTTTCGCAAAAAAAAAATAAACTTATTTACATTTTCAATCGCGAATATCTTAAAAACCAAACCAACTAAAAAGCTAATTTTTTGCAAGATTATGGAGAACGTAAAAGTCTTCAAAAAATAAAAACAAAAAAATTGTAACATTTTTGTTGTTTTCTTTTTGCACGTACAATAGCGCTCTTGACAAAATCCTGCTGCGTACTTGTGTGCTAGAACAGTGGTTCCCAACTTTTTCTTATATCGGCGGACCGGTCAAAATTAAACAAATAATGTTCACGGACCGGCACCAAAAAATCATACTGAATATACAGCAAACACCGGTGTAGTTATTATCGCATTTGTTAACCAAAGCAAAATTAATGGCACAGCATAATCCATTATTTCGGAAAATGCTGCGCATTTAAAAACAAAAATTCAACAAAATGTCAATCAGCTCAAACAATAAAATATCAATTTATGGACAAGGCGCCCAACTAGGATTTTGTTAAGGGAGGAGTTGAACCTAAGGGAAAAGTTGAACCTAAAGGTAAAATTTTTTCCCAGAAAATTGCATCAATTGGATAGCATGCTGAGCAGACTGGTACAACTCACGCGTATCAAAGGCGGGGGTCTGAGTCCCTAGCCGCCCAGCCGCTAGGCAATTTTTGAGCAAAAAAATAGGCATTTTAGCGCCCTTCTGATCAAATTTTGTACCTCTTTGGAGCTATGTAAAAAGAACTAAATTGCTAAGATTAGAATGCCAGTTCAAGAATTAAACTCCCCAGCCCTTCCAACTCCCCCTTAGTACTCGTAGGTCAAGTCAAAAACATGTTTTTATAAACGCTTGCTATTTCAGGTTAAACTTTCTAAGTTTGGCTCAGAGGAGTGGCTGAAACCCCCTTAGTCCCCACTGGTTGCGGGCATTGTTATGGACCAGAGATAGAAACCGGTCGGGTCAACCCGGCCGGTCGTGTTACCGGTCGGGTCGAGATTCTTCGACCGGCCATTCAAGTCAATTGAAAGACCGGTAAAATTCTCCTTTCTTGCAACTAAAAGACATCTAAACACCAACCGAAATATACATATATTTTTTATTATGAATAAAACTTTTCATAGAAAACAGTATTGACAAACCACACCTTTTGAAAACACTTGTTGAATGATTTCAAGCTGTGGCTAATATGCTGTGCCCATTGAGACACGCACATCCGGGGGCGTATTTAGAGGAGGCACTGTGCCATGCCCCCTTTGGGCCACGGCACAATGCAAAAAAGTGCAAAATATACGTTAAAATCGCGTAATCAGATTATATAATAAAGCATGCATGTGGAAGAGGCTTACACTACCTGGCATTTTAGCAACATTTTAATCAGCTTGCGAGTAGATGTGGCGCAGATTTCAGATTTTTTAGCACTTGCTAAAATCTTGCCTTTGCGAAAAGCTTTTTTTAAGTTAAATTTACCCAACTCTATACTGGGCAAGAAAAGTATAGCTCTTGTTGTTTTATATCTAACTATTCATAGATTGTTCTGAAGTAGCATTTCTACAAACTGCTTGGGCACATCCCAGATAGCAAGCTAACGTTGATTTTACGTTTGGTTTTGGTTAGATTGGTAGATTTAACGTTGGGTTTTCGTACTAACGTGAATATAACGTTGTTTTTTGATATATTTTGAAGACTTAGATATTTTTTTAAAGATGTTTAAAAACCTTTTTAATCTCGTTTTAAAGTGACTATAAAATGTGTCCACATGAAAAATAACTGTTCGTTCCTAAACTTGCAAAAAATGATTTGTTTGCATATTAACGTAATAATAACGTTTATTTTGGGTTTGTTTCTGAAACTTATCTCAGCCAAATTATATGAAGAGTTAATTTTGGCAGAAATGTTTTAAAGCTCAAAATAAGGTTACAAATTTTTAGCAAAGTTTCTTTTAAAAATTAAGGTTCATTTTGTGTTTAATCTTCCGAAACCCAACCGATAGAATGGTTTGATTTTTGACGTTTTGTTAACGTTTTATTTTGGTATAGAAGCAAACCATAATAATTTGCCAGCTACCGTTACTTTTTTGGTTTATATCTACTTTTTGCAGATAAATTATTATTATTTAATTATCATTATCATTCATTTAAGCATTATCATTCATTCTAAAAACCTGTAGGCTACTTACATTCTTTTTTGAGAAAAAATTAAAAACATGCTTACTTGAAAACGTTGCTTCAACGTTGATAACTAATTTGTTTTTCGCTCAATCATCTGCGAATTTCGGAAAGAAAAATTTTTATTTCAAGAATTTAACATTCGCGCGATTTGGAGGAAGAAAGACTATAGACAGCGTTGCCGTAAGCTCAGTGGCGCAGCTGACAGGAGGAGGGCCTGGGCGATATAAACTGCCCCTTTCGGTTTACCCATATGCTACATCAAGTTTGCAATAGGGCATCAGTTTATTAAAAAATTTTCAAGAATTTAACAGATATAAACTGCCCCTTTTGGTTTACCCATATGCTACATCAAGTTTGCAATAGGGCATCAGTTTATTAAAAAATATGATATTGTATTTTGTAAACATTGCTGAGAACTCCCAAAAACGTATTCAGTTTGGTGTATTTTATTGCACATCGGTAAGGATTTTTGCTGGTTCGTAGTTTCCATACTCTCGTATACGCGCTATCAGTGCTCGTAAGCATTCAAATATCGAATTGCTCCCATGGCTAAATGATAGTTTGCCATCCTTAAAAGATTGTAAATATTTGTAATTTTATATTTTATTTCGGGCAACCCTCTTACTCCTGGATTGTGATTGGCTGTGGCTGATTGATTGTTTTTTACAGTTTTAAATTTTAAATTTGCATACCGTATGTCTTGGTCTTATGTAGTCACTGTTTGCAGGAAGTACGGTAAACCAAAAATGTTGTAGGATAGATTATTGGTTTATTATTCTGAAAAAAAATGGCATTTAGGTTATTACAGGGTAAGCTGCTAAATTTTGGCTTGAAAAGGAAACTGAATGGATTAACAAAAATGATGAATCGGAAATATCGGATGATAAACTGATAGCCTAAAAAAAAGGAGAGGAGCGAACAGGAAGATAATTAAGACTTATACTGTCATAGGCTGTCGCAGACCGCTACACTAAACCAAAATGATACCAGTGATAATAAATGTTTCAATAACTTAATAGTCCTAGAATGGAGCAAAAATCGGATTCTAATTTTTCCTCCATTTTGTGAAAGGATATCTGAGAAAATTTAGGTCTCCTAGTTGAATAATGACTACAGTATTGTGCTGAAAGCTAGGCTACTGCAGACCAAGTAGCCTGTTGCGCATAGGCTAGCTAAGCCTACCGTGCTCTTTGGAACAAACAAATACATTTGTGCAGATTAGAAATAGTTTGATAGACTAGGCCTACTCTGTCAGCTGATCAGTTTGTAGTTTCTACTACCCACCAGTGCATTTTATTTGCTGCTGTACAGTACAGTATTCATACAACTGATAGGCTTACTAGTACGGTAACTCTACAACTCTACATTCATTCTGCTTGTTAAAAAGCAATTGTAATCAGGGTGTCGAACCGTTTCAAATAACGGTTCGGGTTCAGGTTTAGCTCCTGCTCAAAAATTTTAGCGGTTCAGGTTTGATTCGGGTTCACTTGAGCACCATCTTCGAGGTTCAGGTTTGGTTCAGGTTCACTCAAGTAAAAATATTACCAGTTCAGGTTCGGTTCGGGTTGATTGACTTAAAATTTAGCTGTCGTTACTCGTTTCGTCCCGAAAAAAATCAGTTCAGCAAGTTAACATGAATCCAGAAAAGAAAAGGAGAAATTGCTGATCCTGTTGATGATCACCACTGCTCGTATTGTGCGTGTACCAGCGCCAGCGGCATCCGGATATGGAAAAATACATTCTTACTTTGGTTGGGGTTCAGGTTCGGTTTGGGTTCACTTGAGCACAATTTTGAGGGTTCAGGTTTGGTTCAGGTTCACTGAAGTAAAATTTTGCTGGTTCAGGTTCGGTTCGACACCCTGATTGTAATAAGCTACCGGTAGCTTATTTTATACTGCAACAGGCAGTAGCCTAGCTCAGGCTATTCCATCAACAGGCTAGTTGTATAAACTTGCTGGTTGCTGCAGAATTTTATGTTTAGTTTGCTGTACTCTGGTAGGTTTGATGAGTTGCCGGTAGTCTGTAGCAGGCCTAGTCAACAAAAGAAGTATGTAACTTGTGGTACTCTGGTAGTAGTAACCTAATCTGCGTAACAGAGCAGAGCAGTAGAAATGAAATGTAGCGAGATACCGGTTAGATCTAGTCTTTGCGAGAAGCGATATGTGATATCATTTTGGTATAGGCTCAACAGCTAAAGGTCACTTGCTCAAAGTTTAGTTAGGTTACTGGCATTAATTATTGCTATAGGCCTAGTACAGGCTCATTAAAGTGGTGATAATTGGGGAGGAAAAACTGCTGATGTTTGGAGAGAACTTTCCACAACCACTGATCTGTGATAAAGATTGGTCTGACAGGTTCTCAGTAGGCTCACAAGTTCAGAGTTATGAAGCTATTATGACAATTGGTAGGGTAGAGTTGGGTAATCTGTCAGGTGGGAAATTGCATCACTTGTAAAGAAATTACATATCGGCATAGGTGGGCACAAGTCCGTTAATCCGTTAATAACAAAGCTAACTTTTTCATTAACTCGTTAATCCGTTAATATTTTTTTTCATGTTAACGGACTAAATTAACTTCCGTTAAGTTCTGTTAACGGACTAAAGTAACTTCATTAAGTTCTGCTCACTTCCGTTGAGGTCTTTATCGTTATATAATATATTGCACCATTTATTCATCATACCGGTACAAATCGGTTTACACTGGTAACACTTGTTGCGTATTAGCACGAGTTTTTGTAGAAGAAACCGAAGAAAGGAGCTCTATTTTGTGGCAAATAATAAGCTGCAGCCTCATTATAGGTCTATTAATTATCGCTGTTCACAGTTTCCAAAGATTTTCCGATCGCAACTTCATTAATGCATTTGAACTTATTTTTTTCTTGAAATTAGATTAGACTGTATAATGTAACTTTCAAAACACAAAAAGACCACCATAGTGATAAATATTTCCTTACAATCAGCTCAACAGCGTCAATACGTGTTCTAGAAGCAAGTGAATAAAAAAAATGTAAATTACACGCAAAATGTTAAAAATTAACGGACTTTATTAACTTCCATTAATTAAAGCTGAAAATAACGGATTAACGTTAACGGAGGTGTGAAGTTTGTTAACGGACTAGTGGTTAACGAAGCTAATGTTTTGTATTAACTTGCCCACCTATGCCGATCGGTAACCAGAGGTGGAGTCCTTGAGGACGTCCTTGGCCTCGAGAACACATTTTGAAGTCCTTGGCCTCGAAGCCTCAATTCCTCAAAAGTTGTTCTGTCATCGGTCGAGGACAGCACTATTTTTTTGAAGCTTTGAAATTTTTTTTGGAAAACGCCTCCGGCAGCTGGTGGCTCGGCCCCTAAGCCTTGTCTGTGACACGTTTGAGTTGCACTAATTTGCTCACCACGTCTCCCAATTTTGTTATGTTAGTAAAACTTTTTAATAGACTTAGTTTTTTAGTCTTTTCCCTTTAGCAAATCCTGGTTAAGTGCTAACGCAGACCCCCAGCTTTTGATCTTTCATTCTTTGTCCCTTAAAAAGTCTCTCTTTTCGAAAATTTCTGATGATGTCATTGCATGTGATTTACGGTTTAGCCCTCGCCCAATCCGAAATCTTGGCTAGGCCTATGCATTAAACCATGTGCGATATGCTTACCAGATACTGGTTGTTGCATCTTAGTATTGTTGACGCACCTTCACGAGCGGTTGCTTACAACATTGCAAAGATGCAAAGCAGCAAAATATACGTTGCATTGCTTCCAGTCTAAAGTTTCTGTGGTGTGGTAGTATGGAATGGAATATGGAAGAAAATTTTTGTATGGAATGGAAGATTTTTAGTATGGAATGGAAATGGAATGGAAGAAAATTGCCAGCATGGAATATGGAAAAATCGTCTTCCATTCCATGCCATGCCCCGTCGACAGCACAAGTCAAATAAAATAGCTTACAAATAAAACGTAAACTTGGCTGCTTTTTTTAAAACTAAATACAATTAGCTGTTTCATACTGAGCAGGGATGTGGAAGCGGTTAAATTTTTGTTGAAACGGAGGCAGTTTAATGAAAGAGACTGGAAGTGGAAGCAAACTCGGAAGCGACTATTTCTATCTGGAGCCGACAGTGGAAGCAAAAAATTCCAAAGGTGAGGAAGCGGAAGCGAACTTAGAAGCATAAAACTTCAAGAGGAGCTGGAAGCAGAAGCATTAAAAATTTGACTGCTTCCACATCCCTGCTGGTAATATTATTGGCACCACTGCTTCACCTTTGTTAAGTAAGATGCATGATTGCGGACCTCTGCCATCTGACATGATTCATTGCACTCAGTACAAAAAGATTGACTTAAAAAAGTTTGATGTAGGAATTAACTCTAAAGATCAGTGCATGTTTTTGGATGATAGTGTAGTTGTGGTGCGCGATATACTGAAAACTACTTCGTCAGATATAGTATTTGTTTATCAAAATTTCAATCAGATGTCAAATTTTTTTCATTATCCAAATAAGTCTGAACTGTTTAATATCTATGAAGTAACAAATCTGGATCCTGGTTTTTATTGTGCACCACTAACACAAGTGCAAGGAAAAGCATTTTTGATGCCATACAAGAATAAGTTTGTTGTGTTATCTCTTGTTCATTGCCTTTAACAGAGAATTCAACCTTCACACTGCCCTGTCTATTTTTGTTCTTACAGCAAATGGTAATTTTAAAAAAATGTCAGCAAACTCACTCTTTTTAATCGTTTACTGCAGCAGTTACAAATTTTTTTTTTATCTTTTCCTCCAACTTCCAGACGTCTGCGAAATGCGTGTGCAGCTGTAACTTGATATCTACACAATAATGCAGCAGTCTGTATTATCTGCACAAGAAGGTGGTTGCCTATTTCCATCTTTGCCGCCAGAAGCCTAGAAAACGTAAACGGCCGGCAGTAACAATGGTAACCCGCATATGCATTTCACATTGTTCAAATGTTGTGAAAAAGGTTGACGACATAATATCAAATTTTGAATGGCCATATCTCAAAAACGGTAGGGTGTAGAAATCTCAAATTTTTGAAATCAGTTTTCATATTTTTCTTGAGTTTTTAGTCACATGTCAAAAACCAGGGTTGACAGTTCTTTTAATATTTGTGTCAATGTGCTTTTCAATATCTGCTAACGTATTTTGATCAACCTAAAGTGTTTTGGATTCAATTCAGTTAATACCAATCTAAAATCTTTTAGGAAAACGTGATATGCAGGAGATTTCTTTCATTTTCCTTCCCATCCATTTCCTGGGTTTATAAGCTACTAAATTTAACTTGCATCTTTTTGAAACGCGTTGTATTCTAAATTAAACGGTTTATGGCATCGTTTTCAATCTGGGAGGCACGGACTAGTCTAAGGGTAGGTGCAAATGAGAGTCACAATCATTTAAAAATATAGGATTATAGCATAACCATACCCCGTTTAATTGCATAGAAATAAAAGCTATTTATTTGGTTAGCAAAGCTTTAAAAGTACTGCTGTTGTTCGCAATGTCATATTTATCCGAAACAGGATTTTCTGCATTACCTGCAATGAAATCGAAATATCGAGCTTGGTTAGTTGTAAAAAAAGAGCTACCAATAGCTATCTTGTCAATAACACAAACATTCAACAGACTTTGTGCTGATAGACAAGCACATCCATCCCATTGAAAGACAAAAATAAAATATATTTATTTTGTTTTGTTTCATTGTTTGTATAAAAATTTTTTTGTTTTATTATTTTGTAGAATGGGGGAAGGTGTTATATGATTGAATATTTGTAAAGGAGGTGTAGTAACACAAAGTTTGGAAACCACTGGTATGTAGTATTAATAAATTGCTGCTGGCATATTTGCTCAATAGCTTACAGCAGATGCAATAGTGCCACAAAATACTGGTCTTGTTACTGTATTATTTTGCAGACAATGTTTTTTTGCAGTGCTAGTACTAGGTAGTCATAGTTTTAGCACCATGTATTTTGTTGTTGCATTCCACGACAAAGATGATGACATGGCTATTGTGCCAGATTCTGGGTGCTATGGCACTGATGAAGATAAGTTTGAGGTGTTTTGGCTACCATATCAAGATCCTGCCAAGTTAAATAATCTAGTTAAAAAAATGCTTCTATGGTAGGATGGAGGCGGTGTATTGCCTGGAAAATTGCATCATCTGGTATGTGAGACTGTGAGTCATTATGTTGTAATTTTGAAACTCTTGCATAAAATATTACCAGCTAGAATCGCATATTTTCTGTGAATGAACATATGGCGTTCAGTTCCTGGTTTGTTCAAGTGACACTGAGTTGCCAGTGTTGCAACTTTGCAAGCAGCTGTGTTGGCCGGGCTCATTGAGATGGAGGCTTGTTCTGCAAACCCATGGCATGTTTCTGCGTGTATAATAATATAGAAAATTGAAAATTGTTGAAAGTCAATCTTCTGAAACAGTGCTTGATGATATACAAAGTAAAATCAGAGCAAAATATAACTATAAAATCACAGTAAAAGGTTAAAAGCACAACAGTCTGTTTCGTCCTAAGGACTTGTCAGGTGCTATTGTAATCTTATTCAAATAGAATGTAATATTCAAATTAAAATTTTATTTGAATAAGATTACAATAGCACCTGACAAGTCCTTAGGACGAAACAGACTGTTGTGCTTTTAACCTTTTACTGTGATTTTATAGTTGTATAATAATATATTTTGATTTAGAGATTGAAATAGCTTTAATAGACTAAACTGCATAACTGTTCACGATTCATATTTTATCATTTCCTTTTTTCTTCACTTGCTTTTCTGTGAAGGTTGCAGGCGCAGCAGCTCAAGATAGAGCTGCCATACCGTACCTTACAGTTTTCCACCACCTTTTTTCCTTTGATAGAACTCAGTTCTAAGTGATTCCATATTCGGTTCTCAATGTACTTTTGCCATCGCAAGGGTAGTTTGGGAATTCTTTTCGTTGGTCTTGTGCTTAATGGCTGAACCATCTACAATGTGATCTTTTATTGTAGAAAAGCAATTCTTCAATATCTAGAGATTTTCAGATCCTGTACGAAGATGGGTCCAGGCCATCTTAGATTCATATTTTATTGTGGCACCCCAATTTTTTATTAATCTGCATCTTCAAATGCTTCTCTCACGCAGTATTCTATTTTATTTCATATCGCTTTTCAAGTCTTATATTCTGCAGTCAATAAAGCAATTTTTGAAATGCTTTTCAGTATCATGTTTTTTAAGAACATCCTCATTTAAACTTTAGATGTCGAAAGATATTTCAGCACTCATTTTCTACGCTTAATAGTGAAAAAGCAAACTTAGCTTTGAGTGTGTTTTATATTACTGATATTTTGCATTAATATACATTTTGTTGTTAAGCCGCTTTAAATTTTTGGTTTCGTGTACCGGTATTCAAAAACTACATCTGGAGCAGATTTTGGAGAACTTTACTTCTGAAACATGAAAAATTTTAGGCACCAAGTTACGGTATTTTAAGTTTTCTAAAATTTACGTTCAATATCCTACATTTTTCAAATGACATCAACTTGTTAGAATATTAAATCATTCAGATTAACATTATATCTCAAACACTTTACTTGGTTAGGTTAAAGTAAGGTTAACATGCTCTTGATTGAATAATTGTAAAAATGTTTTACTATGTTACAGATAATTTTTTGAGAGCCCGAGAAAAACTCTACAAGGCTCAATACACATCAAATGTGGATACTCATGACAATGCTAACGAAGACGAGAATGATGTTGGTACAAATGCAGCACCCAGCATTAGTGCCACAAGTGAAGTTAGTAAAAAAAGACCAGTTGGTGGAAAAAAGAAGCAAAAAAATAAGAAAAAGCGGTGAGCGTGTAACTGGATTATTCAACACTGATATACCTACCTACTTGATTAAGTACACTAAAATATTTTTTGGTGTAATTCTGATGAGTAATTTGATTCTTAGCCTTGCATAAAAGCAATTTGGAGGGCATTCACCTTGTTCGTGCCATGTTACTTTTCATATCTTTAAACAATTCTAAAGGTTAGTTGTAAAAGATTTTTAGTTAATTTTTGTCGTCTTTGTAAAGGCTAATTTACCGTTTTGTAAAATGTAAAATTTCGCACGTTACAACGTAACTATCTTGCTAACTAATGTCCAGTTATGGACCTTTGTGTTAGTGATGGAATAATGCCCATATTTCACCCGATTTCGATTAATTGGGCCGACACCACTTTGCTTTACAATATATAACAAGCTTCTAGTCCGTTTGGTGAAGTCTATAGTCGAACTTTGATTCATGTGCATTGTGCAATAACCTATGATATTCTGCTTATTTTAGACAGGCAACATTTCCCAGCTCTAGCTCGAATAGCGAAGATCAATCTTCGGCATCGAGCGATTTTGCCGCTGCTCCAGAAATCGGGCCTCATAGGCGTGCATCTGCAAGCAATAGCAGTCTTGATCAAAATCGCTCCAGCTTGGTTACCTGTGAGTATGATTTTATCGTACTGTTCGTGATTACTTTCAGCAAACATTAATGTCTAGTTTTTCAAATCAGTATAATAATTTTGAAAAAGTAGTTTAATATATATGATGAATTTTGTCAAGTCGTATTTCAGGCTTTAATTAAAAAATATATACATGTTCATTGAAACAGACTTCAGAGTTAAGCCTTTATTAAAATTGCATCAAAATTTTTGCATATGTAAAATTGCCCCCTAATCGTTAGATCGATAAGTGCGTGGTCCAAATTTTTGGAGTGATGTCTGCAATGCTTGCAAAGAAAGAAATATTATTGCGGCTGAAGGAAAAAGTATACACAATTAAGTTGTTTGCAAGGTGCAATGTTGTATGGCAGCCGGATCCTGTACAAAATCCCGAAAAACAAAATCCCGAACGGACAAAATCCCGAACGGACAAAATCCCGAATTGGACAAAATCCCGAATGGACAAAATCCCGAATTGGACAAAATCCCGAATGGACAAAATCCCGAATTGGACGAAATCCCGAATGGACAAAATCCCGAATTGGACAAAATCCCGAATGGACAAAATCCCGAATCAGACAAAATCCCGAATGGACAAAATCCCGAATTGGACAAAATCCAGAAAAACAAAATCCCGAATCAGACAAAATCTCGAATGGACAAAATCCCGAATTGGACAAAATCCAGAATAGACAAAATCCCGAATTGGACAAAATCCAGAATAGACAAAATCCCGAATTGGACAAAATCCAGAACGGACAAAATCCCGAATTGGACAAAACCCCGAATGGACAAAATCCCGAATTGGACGAAATCCAGAACGGACAAAATTCCGAATTGGACAAAATCCCGAATGGACAAAATCCCGAATTGGACAAAATCCAGAACGGACAAAATCCCGAATTGGACAAAATCCCGAATGGACAAAATCCCGAATTGGACAAAATCCCGAATGGACAAAATCCCGAATTGGACAAAATCCCGAATGGACAAAATCCCGAATTGGACAAAATCCCGAATGGACAAAATCCCGAATTGGACAAAATCCCGAATGGACAAAATCCCGAATTGGACAAAATCCCGAATGGACAAAATCCAGAATGGACAAAATCCCGAATGGACAAAATCCCGAATTGGACAAAATCCCGAATGGACAAAATCCAGAACGGACAATATCCCGAATTGGACAAAATCCCGAATGGACAAAATCCCGAATGGACAAAATCCCGAATTGGACAAAATCCCGAATGGACAAAATCCCGAATTCGACAAAGTTCAGAATGGATAAAATTCCAAATGGACAAAATCCAGAATAGAAAAAATCCCGAATTGAACAAAATCCAGAATCTAATCAATTTCAAAGATAGAGAAAGTCAGGATTGATTGTGTACTCACTGCTGGCATATAAGCACTAATAAATATAAATGATTAATTTGCCGACAAAACTACATGTCTTTTATTTGCTTTTGTCGTGGCGACTTAGAAAAAGAGCGCATATACAAAAATAGAGTGATCAAGTCAAAAAACTTTGCGGTTTTGTCGAGTTAATTAGGTGCGAAGCAGTTTATCCTGTAGCAAAGGCCTCGCACTTTTTACGTTTGACGTCAACTCTTTCAGTTTGTTGGAAAAGAAACTACAGTAGGCTGTTATTAAAATAAATTAGCGAGTTTTGTTCTAGGCAAAAATGTAAGCAATTAAGAGATGAAAAGGAAGTTGGCCCACGAACAAACTCCCTGAAAATAAAATTTTCTATGTTTCCAATATTGCTTTCTTTTTTGTCAAGAACAAAATTTAGTATGGATGTTTACAAAATCAAATATTAAATGTTTTTTGCCGTGACTAAAAGGATTTCATTTGAATTAAACCAAAGCTGGCAAAAAAGGAACAAAGTTTCGAAAATTATACTTTAGTTCAATGATTATGTGTTATGGTCGTTAAATGTTTTAATGCTGATTTTTCTTTCTAAAACATCAGCAAAAACACCTGACAAACATGAATTCAAGAGGAGTGCAAAACAGTTTGATAACGAAACTTGCAATTTTTCTTTATTTTAATTTTTTTTTAAATTTTATTATATTTACAAAAATTACACGGAAGGTTTTTGGCAAAAACATTATATCCTTGTCAAAGCATCTAAATAATGTAACAAATCACTGGTTTCCACCCAGAATAAAATTAATTAACACTAACTTTTGCAGTCGTTCGAATTACAACCAACTACTTACGTCAACGCATACGATTTGATAAATGAAATAGTCCAATTAAATCTTGGATAAACAATCAAAAAAGTTTACTAACGTTGTCGCTATAAATGTATTTGAAATCTAAAGAGAAGCAGTAGCTGTCGTGATTGATTTTCAAATTACTGTCAATCCAAGATGGTGAGAACAATCAAACACTATCGAAGCAATCAAAATCAAAAACTTAGTTCCTGTAAAAAGTGTTTTGATCGCTTAGGCAGTGTTTAAACGTTCGATCACTTTTTACTTTGTTGTGACAGTAATTTGAAAAGCAAATATAACTTGTTTTCTTAAAACTTAAAATATTTATATTGACAACTTTAGTGAACTGTTTCGCCCGCTTATCCAACATCTAACTGCAGTGTTGAATTCGTTTGATCGCACGTGTTGATGTAATTTGTTTAAACGTCCAGCGTGTACAGCATTCTGTAATCAAATCAAATGTTTCGTTATACTAGCTGCATTAAGCCGAAGCGAGTAACGACGACAGACCCTCTCGTGGCCAAGGACAGAAATGGTCGAGGCCAAGGACCGAGGACACAAATTTTCTAATTTATGTTGGGTAAATTTTCAATAATTGTTGAGCGCGAAAGTGCTCATGATAATGCATTTCGTTAAGTTTTAGATGATAATTTGAAAATAATAGTTTTTTGAAATAACAACGACTCCCATTTTGAAGTTTGACACGTTAGCAGCTGATGTTGATTTCGCACCGTATCGGTATTGCAGTAATGATGCAATGGCATTACCTGTAAATGGAAATATAGCCAGTACTTTAATAAAATGAGAGACACTTCCTCCCAACGGTAGTTAGCGTCTTCCCATTGAGATTTGGCTTCCCCTAATGGAAAATTCAGCGCCCCTCCATACAGGGATAGCGAAAAATACCTTTTTTTTCTAATTTGCTCGGTCTTCATTCGAATTTGGTGGTCAAATATCGCGCAAAAAAACATATATCGCACAATATAACAAATATCGCCTAATAAAATCACAAGCAAAAAAATTGTCAAATAAAGCATTTTTGCATTGGTCTTCATTTCAATTAAGCGGATAAAAATCGCACAAACTAGGGTTAAGATGTTGTTTTGTTTTTTTGGTCTTCATTCGAATTTGGCTGTGAAAAAATCGCAACAGAAAGCCATTGTTTTTTATTTTTCTTCTGATTTCGGGGCAAAATTCAAACCAAGTTGCTACGGCATTGCGAATGCATCTGGTCAGGCTGCTTAAGCGGCCCCCTCAGCGATATTTCAGTTTAAATGCTGAATATAGCTAAATTATAAACGTAGAAATTGTCAATTTTAAGGCCATAATTTCATCAGTTAGGGCCTCGATGCAAACACCCACTGATCACGGATTCCCACCTTTTTCGGAGTTTCCTAAAAGCAAACCCCATTGCTTGGTTAAACCATTTCTTTTGACGAATTTTTCAAAAAGTATTTTCTAAAAATATTGCAAAATACTGTGAATTTATGTTTTTTAAATGAATTGAATTGACCTAAAGAGTATTTTTGTAAGTTCAAAAGTTTTTGGCATTGAAAAACGGAGGTTTGGGACGAGGGCAATATCCCCATGCCCCCCCCCCCCCCCCCCCCCGTTAAACAATTTTAGTGATTTTTTTTTTTGAAAAAAAGTAGCAATTTTTGTGACTTAAGAAGATTACACATTTAAACTTTCAAAACAATTTGAAAAAAAATACCATAAATGCTAAATTAGAAAAAAAAAAGTTTTCTCACAATTTCCCAACTCTGATTTTGAGCCAATCTTTTCTTTACATTTTAGTGCATTATGTCTTTCTCACATCTATAATGTCTGCCAATGAATGAGCGCGAAGGTTTCCGCTGCCAAAAGACACTTAATTTATATATAGTGTTTAATTACAAAAAATCTGAGGATCCCCGGAGGTTCGTATTAAGAAGGAAGGCATTGGAGACATTTGCCCGTCGAAACGGAAAAATTATAAACCATTAATTTTTTTCTAAAAACGCCCAATTTTTTGTGGAAGCTTGTAAAAAAATTTGTTAAGTAGTCCAAGCATTTGAACAATTCTAGTTATATTTGATTTCACACATACTGTAATTTAATAATCCTTCATGCAGCGTTTTTTTTTTGTTTTTTTTTGTGATCCATTACTTTGTTATTTGGGATTCGTAGCGGTTATTTCCAACACACAAATTGTTCAGTGGACGTGGCTTTGCCCCCCTGACCGCTTGCCAGTGATTAGAGTTGATATTCTTCCTCATCTCATAGTCGCGTGTTTTCAGAACAGGTTGGCGTTCTCAACGAGATATACTAACAAAATTACGGTAATATGTCACTGCCTTCCCTGGTGATACTGTATTACATTTCATTATCACACACATACTTTCTTTTAAATTCACACACAGAATAGGCTCGGTCATGTTTTAGCATTAGCAACTCAAAATGGTTTGTGCTGACACTTGGATTCCTTATAATGGCTCTGGATGGCTTTAAGGTAGTGCTTTGCAGTTTTACCGCCTGCACCAGAAGTATTAGCCGAAATAAAAACAACAATTTTCGGCAATGCGTTTTGTGTGCTTATTCTCCGATTAGAGCTTTCACACAATGCCATTTAAAATAAGTTTTAGTATGGCGTGGCTTAGTTGGTTATCCCATTGTATTTTCAAGTAGCCTAAGGAAAAGAAACAACGAATTGACCGACTATCAGATATGTTGTCTTTTGTTTGGTTTTTTCTTTTTAACCAATCAAAAAAGAATGCTGTCCTCGAACTTAAGATAGGACATTTTCAAGAAGTTGTAGGCTTCGAGGCGAAGGCCAAAACCAAGGACTTGAAAATGTGTTCTCGGGCCAAGGATGTCCTTGAGGACTCCACCTGTGGATTTGACCGTTCTGAGATTTAAACCTAAAACCTCCCGCTCCAGAGACGAACGCGTTTCCGCTCGACCAACTCGCGTCCATAAAAAAAACATATAACATTTAATGACCATAACACATAATCATTGAACTAAAGTATAATTTTCGAAACTTTGTTCCTTTTTTGCCAGCTTTGGTTTAATTCAAATGAAATCCTTTTAGTCACGGCAAAAAACATTTAATATTTGATTTTGTAAACATCCATACTAAATTTTGTTCTTGACAAAAAAGAAAGCAATATTGGAAACATAGAAAATTTTATTTTCAGGGAGTTTGTTCGTGGGCCAACTTCCTTTTCATCTCTTAATTGCTTACATTTTTGCCTAGAACAAAACTCACTAATTTATTTTAATAACAGCCTACTGTAGTTTCTTTTCCAACAAACTGAAAGAGTTGACGTCAAACGTAAAAAGTGCGAGGCCTTTGCTACAGAATAAACTGCTTCGCACCTAATTAACTCGACAAAACCGCAAAGTTTTTTGACTTGATCACTCTATTTTTGTATATGCGCTCTTTTTCTAAGTCGCCACGACAAAAGCAAATAAAAGACATGCAGTTTTGTCGGCAAATTAATCATTTATATTTATTAGTGCTTATATGCCAGAACTGAGTACTAGGGCAAGTTTTTGTTGCACTAAAAAAATTGAAAAAACTGCATATATTTACAGCAAAAGTTGCAAAAAGTTGCATTTATTCACAAACATTAAAAACGACAGTGATTTACTCAAGCAATTTATTTACCTATAATGCCAAATATTTGCCAACATTTCTTGGGGAGAAATGACGATCTTTTGCCAACAGTTTGCAAAGCATGCTAAAACTTCGCTCCACAGTGCACGAAGTTGTAAGCCAACTCTTGCGTCATAAATAATATTGAGACGCAGGTATCCGTCACATAGCTCTTTGTTATGCAAATCAAAGACAATAGAACCATAGTAGTCTATGATAGAACAGTACTGAAATAGTTTTATAGCACGATTTGTAAATCACACTAACATTTTGCGCCATACTTAATAAAAATTGCAGTAAAAAGTTGCATGTAAAAAAGAAAAAACTTGCTGAAAGTTGCAATATGAAATTCCTAAAAACAGCTTAGAACATTGTACTACATAAATTCTTGGTATTTAGAAAGCTGTCGGAAGCTGTAAAAAAAAGTTGCAAAAACTTGCCCAAGGTTGTGAGTACACTATTAATCCTAACTTTCTCTATCTTTGAAATTGGTTAGATTCTGGATTTTGCCCGTTCTGGATTTTTTCTATTCGGGATTTTGTCCAATTCGGGATTTTATCCATTCGGGATTTTGTCCAATTCGGGATTTTGTCCAATTCGGGATTTTGTCCAATTCGGGATTTTGTCCAATTCGGGATTTTGCTCAATTCGGGATTTTGTCCAATTCGGGATTTTGTCCATTCTGGATTTTGTCCAATTCGGGATTTTGTCCATTCGGGATTTTGTCCAATTCGGGATTTTGTCCATTCTGGATTTTGTCCAATTCGGGATTTTGTCCATTCGGGATTTTGTCCGATTCGGGATTTTGTCCATTCGGGATTTTGTCCAATTCGGGATTTTGTCCATTCTGGATTTTGTCCAATTCGGGATTTTGTCCATTCGGGATTTTGTCCAATTCGGGATTTTGTCCATTCTGGATTTTGTCCAATTCGGGATTTTGTCTGATTCGGGATTTTGTCTGATTCTGGATTTTGTCCATTCTGGATTTTGTCCAATTCGGGATTTTGTCCATTCGGGATTTTGTCCAATTCGGGATTTTGTCCATTCTGGATTTTGTCCAATTCGGGATTTTGTTCATTCGGGATTTTGTCCAATTCGGGATTTTGTCCGTTCTGGATTTTGTCCAATTCGGGATTTTGTCCAATTCGGGATTTTCTCCATTCGGGATTTTGTCCGTTCTGGATTTTGTCCAATTCGGGATTTTGTCCATTCGGGATTTTGTCCAATTCGGGATTTTGTCCATTCTGGATTTTGTCCAATTCGGGATTTTGTCCATTCGGGATTTTGTCCAATTCGGGATTTTGTCCATTCGGGATTTTGTCCAATTCGGGATTTTGTTTTTCTGGATTTTGTCCAATTCGGGATTTTGTTTTTCGGGATTTTGTCCGTAAACGATGGCAGCCGCTTATGC
This sequence comes from Trididemnum nubilum, assembly GCA_963965965.1. NCBI lineage: Eukaryota > Metazoa > Chordata > Ascidiacea > Aplousobranchia > Didemnidae > Trididemnum > Trididemnum nubilum. The sequence goes on along the minus strand of OZ014473.1, from coordinate 36,007,194 downwards.
ATTTTGCTTCAATATGTATTTTGTTTGTGAAGTGCAATGTTGTATGGTAGACCGCATAGCGCGAATGGAACTGAAATGAAAATGGTGTGTTGAATGAGTGGTGTGAGTGTTTGGCAGCGATACTCTAATTCACAACAACGTGAGAAGATGGGGACTGAGCCACTAGGTGTTTTGCGCTGACAAAGAATATGATGGTTTGGAAATGCTTAGGGAAAAGATAATGGAGATTAGGTGTATAGTGTTTTGGTTGAAAAGTCGATGGTGAAAGAAAAATTAAGGCCAAAAAAAATTGATATAAACTTTGTTGAAGGATATGAGAGGTGTGGTTTGGTAGGAGAGGATGCTCTAGATTGTAAAAAATGGAAAATGCAATCATGGAGAAAAGCCGGCTAACCTCTGCTTGAGCAGGAATACTGGGGAGGAGGATCGACATGCACTATGTAATTACTAATGTTGTACAGGTTTGTTGAATACTACTACGAGTTTTGCTCATGCTGCATCTTCTGCGCTACTTTGTGATTCAAGATACTGCTCACAAATTATGTTCCATTGTTTTGATGTATGGAAAATTGGTTTTGTTTTTATGTGGCTTTTCATTGCACCACATTGTGATTGTTGATATTGTACAGATCAGTTGAATACTACAACCAGTTTTGCTCCTGATGCATCTTCTACGCCACTTTATAATTCAAGATACAGTTCACGAGGTATGTTCTATTGTTTTGTGTCTGAAAAATTGGTTTTGTTTTTATGTGGCTTTTTATGGCACCACATTGTAATTGTTCCTGCGAGTGTTAGTAACCAGGGATGGAACAAGACCCGAAAACCTGGTTTTAAAAGGATTTTTTTAAACCAAACTTGACACTGAAACTAATTCAGTCATATTTTTGAAAACCTAAAACTGAAAAAAAAAACACTTTTTCAAAAGTCAAAACTAAAACTGTAACCTCTTCGTAATTTCGTAAGGTTTTAGGATTCAAGCTGTCAACATAATTATAAAAACATGCCCACATTTGGTAAAAATTCTTTACTTTTTTGATTACTGAAAGCCTTTCAGCATTCAGTATTGCTTATCACAGACTTCAGTTCTCCATCTGATAATAGGAATTGAGAAAGTGAAAATGGCAAACGCATTCTAATAAAAAAAAGGTTGACAAAAGCAAAGAATTTCAGTTATCAATAGTCATGCAAGGCTAATTTTGTGGCCGAAACCTAAACCAAAACTGAAACCCAATTATACAGTTGCGTTGTCTGAGAAAAGCTAAATTCAAACTGTGATCAATTTTGCAACAACGGTGTAACCAAACCAAAACTAAAACCCTGAATCAGCTCTCCATCACACCGAAACTGAAACTCAAGTTAAGGTAGTCAAGTTTCCACCCTTAATAGTATATAAGTGTAAAGCACAAATCCAATGTTGTTACAGGGTTTCAACGACACGTTATTCAGCAGTTTGCTGAGTTGAGAGCTGCCGTCGGGGAGCTCTCAAAACAGTTAGTTGGCGTAAACGCTACCTTGAACGCGATAGTTGAAAAAGATGATTCGACAAGCCGCCAAAAGTTTTGTTGGTTTTTAAATTCTGTTGTTGAAGTGGAGAAACTGGAAGAGCGTTTGGATGAAAAAACACAGTACGGCATGATAAGGGTGTTTTTTATGTCGTTTAGTGTTCTTTTTTGTGATGGATTTTAGCTAACAAAATTAAGGTGCTAAAGGCCTTTTCAGATTGTTTGATTATCGTTAAAATAGAATTGAAACAAAATTAGCGTATGCTGATTTAGTCAGCTAATTGGTAACTCCATGACTATGCAATGTATCATGTAGCGCTTTTGTGATACAGCATTATTCAACAACATTAATGTGTAGTTGATTTATTAGCTAAGAACTGGATCGAAAGAGCATTGGTCTGTAGGTATTTCACTAGCCTAGGTTTTGTTGAAAAATAAGGACCGAAGAAATTTTGAACTAGGATTCTGAACGGAGTAAATTGGATTTTTCTTAACTTCGTTTTTCCCTACCCGATTATTTAAACGTGATTTCACTTTGAAAACCGTTTACAGTGGTTCCCAGTAGATTTCGATTGGTTATCTTTCGTCGATACACTTGATTGATTAATTACTTGGTTCCATGTTTATCCTCCTTTCACGAAAAGCAACAGTAGCGCTACATATCGGAAGAATTCGCAACCGCTTGGGAGTTTCCAGTGTTCCTGTTTTCCGCTGAAATTCTTGATGTTTTGTCAAGGATTTATTGCTACTCGCCAGATACCACCAAGCAGAGATTTTGCTCCGTTCTAATTAAGTTTGTGGAGATGGAAATACTCGGTTAATTTATTTATTATTTATTAAAGTCACTAATAATTTATTTGTTATTACCGAGCGTCGGAGTTTGAAAGCTGTTCTACTGCTGCAAAGCTCGCATCGGACAGGCATGTTTTAAACAGCATTTTAACCAACAGGAGTTCAAGAATGTTGCAAACGCGAAATATTATTTGTGCCGGACTCTAACTACGAGCCTTGGTTTGCGCGGCGAGCACCCTTGGGCCTATAAACCATTCCGCCATGGAGGCATTTAGTGCCGGATTCGCAGAAGATTATAGTGCTATGGTCGATGCGCAGTTGCGGGTGATAGATTTCGATTTGTTAACTATAAGTAATTATTGTATTAATTTGCAGATTTTGCAACTGAGTGCAATTGGGGTTACCTCTGTGCGTGAGTGTACCAACCGTAGTTTGTGTTATGTGATGACAAATGCTACTGCTACTTATTTCAACTAGTTGGGCAAAGGTGAAAAGAGAGGGCATTCAGCTAATTAAAGCTGTTAGCAGTTATTGTTGGTAAGTTTCTTTGATTATTTTCATGTGTTCGTTGCAATTGCATTCTGCCTTATTTTTGACTTATGCTGTTTTTTCGGGAGTGCAATAATCGTCTTCATTAGCATATTTCATAAAAGTCACTATGATCACGTTGCTAAATATGCAAAATATTTTGTTTGTCCCTTCGGGATGTATTTTAGTCCTAAATCGTAGAGACTGTTTGAGACATCTAATTCTGCTTGCAACTGTAGGTTCAAAAAACTGCATGCATTTTATTTACTATTCCGCTAATCATAACGTGCTGGTGGCTATCCATAAAAGACATCGAAAATCGCCAAAACTGTATCTCCACTCTCCCCCTGTCCGCGCTAAGTCCACACTGCCTTAACGCCCCTGTCTGCAGACACAGTTTTGATAATTTACAAAAGGTAACATGGGCCACGGCAATCCCAGTGCAAGGTTTCCTGGTCACCAAACACACGTTGCAAATGTTGCATGCAAAATACAAGAGTTGCTGGTGTGCATATCCTCTTTCTTTTTGACTCTCAATGTGTCATCTCGGCCCGATAAGACGGGGCGTTTGGAACGTAAAGATCTGTGTGAGAACAACTATTTCTTCCCACAAAACATGGCATACTTATCCCCTCTGGGTCGAAGTCTTAATTACGCCACTGCTTACTAGTGCCTGAATAAAACTGTTTTTTTAGGTGCTGTTCAACGAAATCGGTTGACTAAGTCCGCTTCCCAACTGGACCTCGAAAATTCGATCAAAAATTGGTTAAAATTTGCTCCAGAAAGAGCTGGGAGGCGGAAAAACAGAGAAGCAGCCAAACAATTTCAATGTTGAATTTATTGTGTTTAACGACTTTCATTGTGAGATTTTAATAAATCTGTGAAAGTGAAGATTGTGTGGTTTTTAAAGCTACGTCGAAACGACGTTGATAAAACGTAATTCGCTAACGTCAAGCAAACTTAAAATCAACGTTGAAACAATGTTTAGCATCAACCAAAAACAAACGTTAAATCAATGAGCAAATCAACGTTGAAACAACATTAACTTGCTAACGTTAAAACAACGTAATTGGTGTACGTCTTTTCAACGTTAAATCAACGTCGGTTTGCTAGCTGGGATTATATTTCGAATGCAGGCCCGGCGCCACGGGGGGCATTCCGGGGCCGTGCCCCCCCCAAATCACTGCTTGTGCCCCTCCAAACGAGAATTGTGCCTTCCCAAGAGAGGACTGTGCCCCAACGAAATTAACAGGCTTGGTGCTACTGGAGTGCAATTCGAGGCATGAGACTCCCAAAATACAGCCCAGAATCCGTGAGCAAGAACTGCTTTTTCGTAGATTTTGCAATAAACATTGTTTGTTTTTCTGGTTTCACCCAAGAATTCGCGTAAATTTTGGAGAACACCTTTTTTTTTATTTCTATTTTTTAAATTTAGTTTTCACCTCAGATGTAGCGGAAATTCGTAGATTTTTGGAGAAGAAGGCCAGAATTTGCTGGAAAATCGCGTAGTTCTTGAGATGAAAACCTTTTTTGTTTTTTATCCAGATTTCGTAGAAATTCGTGATGAACACCACAATTTTTTGGTCCACATTTTCAAATTCAAGGAAATAAAGTTTTCCTGCCCCCCAAAATTTGTTTATGCCCCCCAGTCGCGCCGTCCTGGTACCGGGCCTGTTGTTTTCTAGCCAATGTCATAACAGTTTAGTTTTGCTCGACAAATTGCAAATAATCTGTCACCAATAGCTAAAAAATTTCATTTTTTTTGTGGATTAACGCGTAACATTATTACAAAGAACGTCTCATAATTTAGCTTGTACCTCTCCACGTCTTTTTATGCTTGTTTTGTGCTCGTTTTGCGCTGCTCAAAACAGATCTTTCAAACCGTTTTACCCTGCTCAAAACAGGTCTTTCAAAGCGAAATTTAACCTAAACAGGTCTTAAAATTGAGTTATTTTGCAAAAAACGCAAAGTTTTTTTTGCGCTTTTTTCTGAGACCCTCTTCCGGGGTCACAAACTTTAACGCCTCACCCATGCCCCTTTTAAAGATTTTTCATTGGACGCATTAAGCAGTGAACAAAAAACTTCTGTAAAAAAAAACGGTCGACCGGGGCCAGTCAAAAACCGATCGACCAACCGGTCAACCGGCCGCACAACCGGCGTAGATGTTGAAATTTACCGGTCGGGTCGGCTCGAGAAAATCCTGACTGGTTTTATCTCTGTTATGGACACAAAGTAGAAAATCAAACTATTGAGAAATTTGTTTGCTGCTTCAATGCTAATAGGAGAAGCAAGTGAGGCAGCAAAGAAGTTCCTGTAACACGCAGCTCTGCTTCAGCATCAAATCGATTCCTTTGCTTTGTTTTGATTTAATTAAAATCAGAGCTGAAAACATTTTCTTGCATAACTATAGCTGGTTAAAAATATCATCAACAACTCGATGGTTTTGAGACTTAGACGGATATTCGTTTTAAAGAGGTTAACAGAATTTTTTTTCCTCTTTTTTTTCATTGCCCGCTTTTACGTGGGGTTTACAGGGGCAGCAGCTCAAGATTAAGCTGCCAAATATCACGTCTTCCACCAGCTCTATCGTTTCGCTTGGGCAAAAGCCATCTAATTCCATCCTAGATCCTCTATGTAATTGATCCATCTAGTTCTAGTTTGTCCAATTGGTCTTTTCCCGTTTGGTTTGACAGGTAAAGCTTTTAATTCTCAGAAGTAGCGGTTTCCAGAATTGGTACAAGAATTCTTTGATTTATCTTGACAGCAATGTAGAATCGCAACGTAATTCAATCAGTTTTCGTTTGGATTACGCTTACATATGCTGACAACTTCAATGAATGATGACAAAAAAGCAGAGAAAAGCCAGTTTCATTGACTAAACATTGGCCAAACATACAGTAAGATAATTTTTTTAATTAACAAAAACATTGCAAGGATGTATGGTAAGAAGGTATTTTTATTTTGCGGACCGGTAAAAATTTTACGCGAACCGGCGGTTGGGAACCATTGTGCTAGAAGAAGTACAACTAACCAAAAATGAGCTACATTTGACGCTTAAATTTCTTCGTCTTTCGAACTAAGTTGGTGTCTTTAAAAATATTGTTTGCACAAAACAAAAACCATATGACTCCCAACGTAGAGGTTTCGACTTCCAATGTCGCTTCTATTCTGCAAAAGCCCAGGCGCATGCTTTGATGATGCAAAAATATTGTTCAAATGACTTTGAATATTATATTGTTCAATATGTTCCTCTTGTTTTCTTTTAAAGAAACCAATCTACATAACATTAAAACTTTAATATTTTTGGTTTTCGCTTCAGGTTTTATAGTATTGATGTAATTTTTTATGAAAAATATTTCGACTGCTGCATATCATTAGAGTTTTGCCTAAGTTTTTATCGTAGCTGTACTGCTCAATCTTACAACCTGCGGTTTCAGGCTGCCAGCAGCCCCCACCGTGCTTATGCATTACTTTATGTGATCAGTCTTTCAATGGAAGTCAATACATTCCTTATAACTTCAATTTACTTGCTGTGATAGTCATTTTCTTACTAACTGACCACTTGTAAAAATAATTCCACTACAGGCTTTTTCGCCGTTAGACTCTTCAGTTAAGTAACAGCAACGCAAAACATTAAAACATTAAATTTCAAACGAAATACAGACGATAAAAGATTACGGTGGAAAAGCTAACCCAAGGGTGAGGTTACCTCTTTTCTCCGCTCCCAGTCGTGGCCAGGCGAACCACAATGCACCGCCACCGCCAGGGATAAGCGAGTGTGCGGAGAGCTGCATCGCGTTGTCAGGCATTTTGCCTGGGTGCAGAAATGGTGTAAAGAAGGTGCAAAGAACAAAAGAAGCTGTGTTGCCCGGGTGCAATGTCGCAGAGATGGTCCCTGCCAACTCGTTATACGCTTTGCCGTATTACATCGAGTATAATGAGAGATTTGATTTGATTATATTGTTTAAGCACAGACCTATTAGAACCAGAGGTGGAGTCGAGGACACAAGGCTCGAGGCCAAGGCCAAAGACACAAAAAAATGCAGTTGGTGGGCAGCAAGTTCTGCAGTTGGTGGGCAGTTGGTGGTCAGCAGTTGGTGGGCAGCAAGTTCGTAAAGAATCAAAAAAAATACAGGGTTGGCCAAAAAAAATTGCATCCTTGGACAAAGTGACATAACTTTTTTTTGGAATGAAATAACATTTTAAAACTTTTACCATTTCTTTACGACAATGTATTGCGTAGCTGATTAAACTTTTATTACAAATTTCCAGAAAATAACAAAAATACAGGTGTTTAAATAGTGAGTATCACAAACTGCAATTGCATGAAAATTAACACGGCACAAGTAGTAAGCGATTGTTCATTCGTTCAATATTTTTCGATGTGTTGTCCGTTTTCTGCAATCACCAACCGCACACGAGATCGAAACCCATTGATGGCGTTATTGATTACCGCATGGGGCAATGCTTCCCGCTCTTGAAGAATGGCTTCATTCAATTCAATGGTGTTTTCAAATCTTCTTCCGCGGTAAACATTTCGCTCCGGAGCGCTCCAAACGCAGTAATCGACAGGATTAAGATCTCTTTAAGAAAATATTAAGATCTTTAAGATAAGACAATTTCAAAGTTATTATTATTTGAAAAAAGATTTGTTAGCATTCAGACATGTTACGTCACAATGAGTATAGAAAGGCCAATTATAAAAAAAAAAGTTACGTTACCTGCAAAAAAACCTCTGAACGCACTCTGTGAAAAGAGATTGCAGTCTTCAATCTTTAAATGGACGTCATTTTATAACTTCTTGGATTTTCATTGTAAAATTTTTAGCAGCTACGCAATATATCGTTGTAAAAAAATGGTAAAGTTTTAAATTGTTATTTCTATGCAAAAAAAAGTTATGGCACTTTGTCTAAGGGTGCAATTTTTTTTGGCCAACCCTTTAATTCAAACGAAATTTATCTTTGAATGTTATTATTCTTTTTTCATTATTGCATGCTGACTTGTCGTAACGTGATACTCCAAAAAAGTATTCTGAGTGAACCAAAATGGGGGGGGGCACTAGCAAACGTTAGAGAGGCACGACACCTCCCCTCCTCCCGACCCCACCATAGGATGGCACTACTGATTACTACCTTAGCTGTAATTCTATTTGTATTGACAAAATGAATTAGTATTGATTTTAACATTGACAGTATTTTGTTAATTGATTGTATCATTACAGTATGATGAGTGGAGTTTGAATTCAACCGATTCAAAACAGTGCTTGACAGCGTAGGCCAGAGCGAATATTACACCACAACTCAGCACACGTCAAAAATTTAAAACATTACAGTCTGTTTCACCCGTGATCGGGATCATCAGGGGTATCTTAGTCAAATTCTATTTGAATAAGATACCCCTGATGATCCCGATTACGAGTGAAACAGACTGTAGGGTTTTAAATTTTTGACGTGTGCTGTGTCATGTTGTGATTTGATATTTATCTGAAAACACATTGCTAAAAAGTATTAGGGCAAAGTGACAATATTTCAAGAGTATTAAAGTCTAAGCAGTTTATGTTAGATTTTGAAAAAAACAATACATCCTGACACCTTTAGCAAAGTCTTTAGAGCAGGAGAATAAAAAGTCGGGCCCGCGTGTCATTTGTAATCGGCAAAAAAATGTAATCCGGCCCGCGTTGTTCATGCCATTTTGGCCGCCACAACAAAGTTTTCACCACCAATCGTAAATAAAGGAAATCGACGAGGCAAACTTGTAACCCTCGCCGCAAACTAGAATCCAAATGCAGTTGAAGAAAAATATATGTTTTGGCTGGGAAGGTTCGCAAAAACCTTTTCCACCTAGTAAAACCACCTAAGATTTCTTTTTTTCATTACTTTTTTTTTTAGAGCAAAATCCTAATGTTTTCTTTTCTCATTTACATTTCAAAAATCTTTTAATCATTAACCAAAAATCTTTTCTTTTCTCATTACGTTTTCGTACACAGCCTCGCTGCGTCCAATTTTGCCTTTCATTGAAAAAGTATGAAACATCCACATCTAAAACTCAGGTCTTTACCTCTTCCCCGGTTACTTGATCTAACCCTATAACCACCTATATAAAGAAATAAAAAGCGAGTATAATTGCAATATATAATATAGATGCCAGCATTGCAGTTTATCATAAACACCAACATATCAACGCTTCACTTAGAAGCAGCGCCATTATCATAAAGTTGTAGATACTGCTTCCAACATAAACGTCAAGATCTCACCGCATAGAAAAGCCGAACAAATAGGAATTAATGTTGTTTTTTTTTGTGTACGTGTGTTTGATTTTAGTTATGTGCTATACGTTAAAATTTTAGTACTGTAAAGTATTCCATTTTTACGATTTACCATAATAGCATAATGGCACATTTCCAGCTGGTGCTACGCGTTTTGGGCCTCCGCGATTGGATTGCAACAAAAATATAGGAAAGACCTTTTTCGTTTGGTCTCCGCTTTTATTTGGCAGGGATACGCTGCGAAAATCTAGTAAATAATTTTTTGACTTCTGAGATTTCATCGTTCTACAGTTAAAAGTGCCAAGGGAATGTAAATCCGGATGTGCTTATTACACATTGGAAGTTTTCTAAACAGAACTCTTCAATTCTACAGGCTAAAAATAAGAGGGTGAAACAGCCTGCAAAGTTGGTTATTTCTATGTTACCACAGTTATTCCGCTCTGGACTTTTTATTAATAACTTTCTTATGATAACGTCAACCTCCAAAGAGATAAATTAAACTTTTACTTAAAAAAGATTCAAAAGGCTCAAATTATTTTAGTGCTGATGCAAACCTTGAACAAACGAAAAATGTTCTTCAGTGACTTTTCGGATTCGGGGAGAGATCCACTCGAGATTTTGTTTTTCGAAAAAACTGACAAATTAGATTTCTAGCGACACCATGCGATACTTCAAAAACAAAGTATGGCGTCTGAGCCCAAACAACAGCGTAAGTCTCAAAAGTTTTTGATTCATTGTCTATTGCTGCATTCAAAAAATTTGATATACGCATAAAAACAATAAGCATTATAAGTGTGGAAATATTTAAATATACGTAATCGTGAACAATGAAACAAACATAAAATGGCTTATTTAAATCCAGAATTTCAAAGGTTATCAAACAAGTGTCCAAGTATTCAATACTGATGGCTAGCATGAAGTGGAATATTTATAATAAATTTAAAGTTATGTTATGGAAATGACAAGATAAAAATTTATTTATTAGTTTAATAAAATTTCGTTGGATGTTTCAGTAGAATGAATTTGAGTGCATTGCGAGAATGTGAAGTACACAATCTCTTAATAATGGTTATTTTTACTGACTAATGATTTTCTTCGGTCAAAACGCTTTTATTAAGTAATAAATAACTTGTTTCCGAAAGAATTTAATAAGTAAAAGTAATAAATTCCAGAACGGACAAAAATCCCGATTTGGACAAAATCTCAAATGGACAAAATCCCCAATTGGACAAAACTCCCAATTGGACAAAATTCCGAATTGGACAAAATCCAGAATGGACAAAATTCCGAATCGGACAAAATCTCGAATTGGACGAAATTCCGAAATGGACAAAATCCCAAATGGACAAAATCCCCGAATGGACAAATCCAAAATATACAAAATCTCGAATTGGACTAAATCCCGAATCGGAAAAAATTCCGAATTGGACAAAATCCGAAATGGACAAAATCTCGAATCGAACAAAATCCCGAATGGACAAAATCCTGAACGGTCAGAATGGAAAAAATCTCCATTGTGACAAAATCCAGAATGGAAAAAATCCCGAATTGGACAAAATTCCGAATTGGACAAAAAATCGAATTGAACAAAATCCAGAATTGGACAAAATCCAGAATCGAACCAACTTCAATGATAAAGAAAGTCAGGCATAAAAGTGCACTCACTGATGGCTTATAAGCACTAATTCGTTCGCTTTTGTCGTGGCGATCTAGAAAAACAGCGCATATACAAAAACAGAGCAATCAAGTCAAAAAACTTTGCAGTTTTGTCGTGTTAATTAGGCGTGAAGCAGTTTGTCCTGTAGGGAAAGCCTCGCACTTTTCAACTTTGACGTCAACTTCTTCAGTTTGCAGGAATTGAAACTAGGCAGTATCTAAAATAAATTAGCGAGTTGTGTTCTGGACAAAAATGTTTGCAATTAAGAAAAGAGAAAGTTGGCCCACGAACAAACTTCCTGAAAATAAAATTTTCTCTGTTTCCAATATTACTTTCTTGTTTGCCAAGAACAAATTTGGTATGAATGTTTTCAAAATTGAAAAGGTTTTCTTTGAATTAAACGAAAACCGGCAAGAGCAAAAAAGTTCAGAAAATTTACGTCAGTTCAATGATTGGGTGTTATGGTCATTATATGTTTTGATATGCTTTTTCTGGACCGGCGAGTTGGTCGAGCTGTAACGCTTTCGTCTCTGGAGCTGGAGATTTGAGGCAGGGATGGCAATCAGATCGCATCGCATTCTAAATTGCATCGCAACGAAATGTTTTTTTCAAAAACAATCACATCTGCAAACTGCCTGAGCTGGGCACTAGGGTGGAGTGAAAAAAATTTTTTTGGAAATTCAAAAAAGTGTAGTTTGGAAATCCTGGCAAATGGTCTAAAAATAGAAAAAAAATCGACTTGAGCCAGTTGCCACCTACCATGGGCTGGCTACCCCCCCCCAAAAAATTGGTCGCGGGGGTAAAATGGCCATAAAATCATGTCACTTGATAACCGCTAGTCGTAGAGACCTGATTTATAGCTCAAAAGTTGCAGAATCATCATGTTTCTATGAGTGCTAAGAGGACTTTTTTGTCTATTTGAATCATAAAAAAAGTTACAGTCAAGAAACCGGTTTTTCATGCTAAAATTGCATCATAGAGAATTGTGATTCACTACTAGTTAACATGAACTCTTGCAATTCGTAACTTGCTAAGAAATTTGATTTTAGGGGTATGTCGTACAACATATTACTGTAGTAATGCGAAGTGCACAACAAAAGTGAGTGCGAGGCTGGCAAACATAGATGTGTTATCAACAGTCAACACAACATAAAAACATTTTACGAAAATTGCATTTTAGTGTCAAACTTTTTTAACAATTTGCGAGATCTAATTTTTTGGCGAATAAGTCCGTCTCTTCTTTCAAATCCAGTGACTTGTGCTGATGCTTTCATTACTAATTTGACATGTCTTTCGACAGTTTGATTGTGGCATGGATGGTGTAAAATTAAGGGTTTCATTCGACAGTCTTCAATTTCAGAATCGGACAAATGTCTAATAGCTGGAGGTTGTTGCTGACAAATTTCCAAATCAGCCAACTCATAGTATGTGTCTGCTTCCAAGTTTAAAGTAGGAAGGTGAAATAAACGAACTGAGGTGTCGTTCTTGCGAAGTGAAAGAACGTGATTCACGCCCTTGTCTCGAACAGCTTGATCGTCATCTCCTAACATTGCGATCAAAATGCTTTCTGGATGGCCAAAATATCCATTTCTTTGAACAACATTTTGAGCTACTTGTCGAAGATCTTGATTTGTCAGACTGTTAATTCTTTTGATCAAGTTGAAAAAAACTTTAGAACCATGTGTTAGTTGGTTGTATAACTTGGTTTCAAACCAAGTGGGAAAATAAACAGTTAAACAAAAGTTAACTAAAATTTCCAAGTTCTGAGGTGGTTCATCAAGTGACACGTAATACCGCAAAATTCTACAGCCCAAAGTCAACCATCTTGAATGCACCACTGGGCCAACTTCCAAATATTGTAGATCATCATCACAATTACCAGTTATAATTGCCAAACAGATTTTGTAAGCGTAGTATTGATCTGTACTCAGGTCATCAATGACATGAGGTGGAAGTTTTGGAAAAGAAGAAATAGGGACGAACACTTGCTTAAACTGAGTAACTGGCCAACTTGATACAGGACCCTGTATTTTTTTACCTATTAGTCCGGCAAATGTATCTGGATCACTTGTTGCCCCATCCAAAGCAGCAAACACATGTAGCAAGGGAAGTTCATTTGTGTGTAGTAAACACACAACCCACTGAAGAGGTCTGTGTAATAATTCTTCTAAACTTCGAATGCATCCATTGTGTTCGCCGGTTATAGAAGCAGTACCGTCAGTGCCAACTATTGCAAGCTTGCCTTCCAATTCCGTACCACTGAAAGAATCAAATAACTTTTGGGCAATTGTTCTACCTTCGCCATCTTCAGGAGAAAAGTGAGTAAAGTAATAACTTCCAGGCTTACCAACTACTGTATAATGTTCTTCCAGTTGAACAGACCGATAATGCTTCTCATTTGGACCTTGTGCAACAATTTGGGTTGCATCTTTGCAGCCATCCAAATACACTGCGTTCACCAATCCAAAGTTTTGTTGCTCTTCGCTTCGGATTTCGTTTCGGCATCTTTCACGCTCTCTTCGTAATTTACTACGATCAATGATGCGTGTTTTATCATCTTCAATAACTAAACCAACATCCACTAGGACACTGTTAGCAACTGCAGCAGCTGCTCTATCCGATAGCTGGTAGCGTTCACAAATTCTGGCAAGGTTTGGCCATTTTTTGCGATTTTGAATGGATGGATTTGGCATTTCCGCTAAGAACTGAGAAACTGCAGATGATTGTGATGTGTCTGTGCTTGTTGATGCCAAAGATTCGGACTCCGAGACATAATCAGTAGTTGACAGAGTAATAATTTCATTTTGGCATTGTGAACTTGGGGCATTGACATGTGATTCTGAACGTCGTATAAATTTTTGGTCAGATGAGGTCAAAGGCAAAGCTACATCTAAACATTTTCCAATACGCCGACTCTTTTGATCTTCATAAAATACAAAATCTTCATCAGTCATTCGCAACTTGTGGTCTTTTTCCAAAGGTCTTCGTTGTTCATTGTCGTTGCAAAACACGTCGAACAACTTATCTATATCTGACAAGAACTCCGCTTCTTTTTCCAAAAAAGATGCTCCACGTTTTTTCTTGGGATACCGATCAAGTTTGTTGAAAGCTACCACCAGTGCCTGTACTTTTTTAGATAAAGTTAAGTAATGTAATGGATAAACATTACACCACACCCATCTGTCATGTATTTCTTTAGCAACATCATTTGCAACGTCCACAGTTCTAAAATTTTCGAATTGGATGATCCTCTCTAACACTTGACATTTGGTGGGTAGTATACCGGATGGAAAGCTTTTACTTCCAGTGAAAGTGTATCCACTATGTAAAACTTTAACGTTGCTTGTACTTCGCCTGGTTGTTATAGCTATAAACTACGGTGGTTATCAAGTTATTTCATTAATAGCACTAAGCACCTAATTACTTATCTACAAAGAAAAAAATCTTTAAAAATTTGTAAGGATTAAGTAGACGTAAGCCTACGTCTACCTAATCCTTAAAAAAAGCTATGTTACACCTGCCAAAACTAGTTTTTTGACTGTAACTTTTTTTATGATTCAAATAGACAAAAAAGTCCTCTTAGCACTCATAGAAACATGATGATTCTGCAACTTTTGAGCTATAAATCAGGTCTCTACGATTAGCGGTTATCAAGTAACATGATTTTATGGCCATTTTACCCCCGCGACCAATTTTTTGGGGAGGGGTTGCCAGCCCATGGTAGGTGGCAACTGGCTGAAGTCGATTTTTTTTCTATTTTTAGACCATTTGCCAGGATTTCCAAACTACACTTTTTTGAATTTCCAAAAAAAATTATTTTCACTCCACCCTACTGGGTACCCGCTACTTGAAAAGTAGCGGCGCTGCCGCTATTTGGCGAAAAAAGCAGCGGCGCTGCCGCTTATCGCTACTGAAATGAAAAAATAGCGCCGCAGCCGCTACTTTAAAAAAATAAATAGTACAAAGAACAAAGGCATTCAAATACAGTATTTAATGGAAAAAACTTCAACTTTATTTACAAAAGTTAATTGATCAAGTCTTTTATATATTATTTCAGGTTACAATCGGCATTAGCAGGCTTAAATGGTAGACAAGTAAGCAAATCACCATTCAAGTCGTTGTTGGCAAGCTCCTTTCAAAACAAACAAGCATTTTCAAATTGCTGATTGGTTAAACCATCGCTTTAGAAATTACTTAGGAAGTTACTCTTGGAAGTTACACTAGGAAGTTAAATTCCTTATCGCATTTTCTACCCAAACAAAAGGCAATAAGAAATATCGACTCAAATAAGTTAAGGTTTTGCCATTAAAGCACAATGACATATAGTATTCTGCTTCTATAAAAATCTGTCCCGGCTTTTATAGCTCTGAAGTGGTCGATCTGTTTATCACACTCTCGGCCCTCAACCACTAAAATAATTCTTCGCCTAGAGATCCGAAAGGAAAATTTATCGATCTACCGAGTTCCAAAACATTTCTTGAAGTTTTGTAGAAATGGTAGGTGATTCACGCCCCTGCGATGATTTTGTCCTACTTTGATACAAAAGTAGATCGAGCGTTTAAGATATTAGTGTTTACGAAGTCGAAGGAGATACTTAGTAATGACGTACATGTTAAAGCAAATGATGCTCAACGCGATACATGTTACACTAAGTATTTTTTCTACGAGTATAACTCCATAACTAAGTTGTCTTTGAAGCTTATTTCTTACCTGGTTCTACTTGGTTCGTTCAATTCTCAGCGCACTATAAATTCAATTCGTAGTTTTAGTGTCAACTGTTGTAGTAAAGTTTATTTTACAACGCATTGACGTAACTACTCAGGCCCGGCGGCACGGGGGCATAGGCGTAGCTAGAGGGGGCCCAGGGGGCCCGGGCCCCCTCCAATTGAAATGCTACCCATGATAAAAATGTGACAAAAAAAAGTATTGTTTCGTCAGTTTTAGTTTCTTTTAGCATTTTTTGCCTACAACAGCAATTAACAATAATATTGACGACCAGGGGGCCCGGGCCCTCTAAATTCAATTTTTGCCAATCAATTAAAATGTATAACCCGGCTGAAATTAAAGGTTTTATCCAGGCGCGTAGCCAGATATTCACAATGGGGGGGCTGGTTCGGAGGTCTGGCGGCAAAGGCCCCAGCCGCCGGAGGCACGGGGGTCTGGGGGTGGGGCCCCCAGCCGCCGGAGGCACGGGGGTCTGGGGGTGGGGCCCCCAGCGCTCGAAATTTTGCATTTTTTTGCAAAAATAGCTTAATTTTAGAGCTATTTTAATAAAAAATAATGCTTTTAAAACGTGGCATAGAAATCGGCAGCGCAACATGATTCAACTGGTTGCATTAATGGACTATGTGGGAAGTGGCTAATGATAACATTGCAGTTCTCTTCAAAATCATGCAATAAAACTCACTTGCAGTAATCGATTTCATCTATATTTTATAAAGAAAAATAATTGGGGGGGGGGGCTAATGGAAAGATATTTGAAAGAAGTGATTAGTAATTAACTAACACTGAATAGCCCCCCCCCCCCCCCCCCCCCGTTTTATTTTTGAGTTTATAATAAACCTATATTTGGCGTTTTTACACTAGCGATCAAATCTGATTGGTTTATTTTTGGGCATTTTTCAAATTTTTCATTGGTTTGTAGCTTTAATTTTCGACAAATTAGCCCCCCCTCCTGATTAAATGTTTCAAAAGATGCTTTAAATCACTTTTTAGTCCATTCCTGCGCAAAAAACAGTCCCAGAAGTGCTAAAAACGTGTTATTTGTCTTATTCTGCATTTTGGTTGACAGGCCAATGGGGTGGGGGCTATAGCCTCCCTGGCTCCGCTACTGGTTTTATCATAAAAGATGCTATCTCGGGCTCTCATACACCTTTTTGAAAACGTAATGCAATAACAGGGCGGGATTTACCATATGGCCCAATACCAGGAGCCCTGCGCTCAGATGGCAAAACTTTATTTTTGGTCTACACTTATGTTTGGCAGTAAGATGTTGCAAAAATCTTTAAAGTGCCAGGGGAGCCGCGCAATGTAAATCCGATCCGGGCAATAACATGGTAATTAAGCGTAACCATCTATTGTACGGTTTTTAGTAACAATTCACCTCCATCCACCTCGCTAGTTTTTACTCTAAAAAATGCGTTTGAAAAAAACATTATCTATGAGAAATACTCATAGTACAAATTATTGAATTTAAATTGAGGGGCCTGGGGCCTCTTAACCGTACATGTACTCCTACAACTGGTTATTTTCACGTCAAAACAAAAATCTCCAAGGAAAATCTTCGAGTGGATTATTTACAACTAAAATACTTATAAAAATTTTTAACCCCAAACTGCAAAATTACAAACGTATTTTCGACCAAATTATAAGTAAAAGGAGAATTGAAAGAATTTAATTTTTTTCAATTGGCTTTCAAATGTTAATAATCTACTTCTTTCAAATGGTTCTGAACACGTGCTAAATGTGATCCAATGGCATTAAAATAGCTTTTTTCTCAAAAAAATTTCAAAAAATCGCACAGCGACTGCGGGGGGGGGCTTCATCCCCAGATCCCCGTCTGCGATACGTTTGAATAAACTAGTTTACTTACACAAGTCTCCAAATTTAGATATTTTCATGTTTAACTTTTGGTTTAAGCCCTCTCCCTTTAGAAAACTCTCGGTTAAGTGCCAAACCAGGCCACGGCTTCTGATCTTTCATTCTACGATATCTTTGTCCCACAAAAATTCCTTTTTCGAAAATTTTTGATGACTTCATTGCATGTGATTTTTGGTTTGCCCCCCCCCCCCCCAAATCAAAAATCCTGGCTACGCCTATGCACGGGGGATGGCATTTCGAGCTGTGTCCCCCCAAATCACTGCTTGAGCTCCGTAAGCGAGAGTAAACTTTTGTAGTAGCACAACCATAGGTGGGCACAAGTCCGTTAATTGTTAATCCGTTAATAACGAAGCTAACTTTTTCACTAACTCGTTTATCCGTTAAAAAGTTTTTTCATGTTAGCGGACTAAATTAACTTCCGTTAAGTGCTGTTAACGGACTAAAGTAACTTCCGTTAAGTTCTGTTAACTTCCGTTAAGGTTTTTATCGTTAATATCATGCAGCTTCGTTGTGCATTTGAACTTGTTTTTATCTTGAAATTAGATAAGACTGTAAAATGTAACTTTCAAAACACAAAAAGACCACAATAGCAATAAATATTTCCTTACAATCAGCTCAACAGCGTCAATACGTGTTCTAGAAGCGAGTGAATAAAAAGAAATCTAAATTACACGCAAAATATTAACGGACTTTATTAACTTCCGTTAATTACAGCTGAAAATAACGGATTAACGTTAACGGAAGTGTGAAGTTTGTTAACGGACTAGTGGTTAACGAAGCTAACGTTTTTCGTTAACTTGCCCACCTATGAGCACAACTAGCAAACTTTTGCCCAAATTCAGGTAACCACAAACGCTTTTTTCTATGAAACAGCTAGACAGATCAAGTGAACGTAATCAAGTAGCCTTAGATTTTGCGATGAAGACCTCTGTTTTTATTTTTTTAGTCTTCCAAATTTGAGGGCAAAATCCGTACCAAAGAAGGATAGCACAGGATTTGGAGCAAAATATTCACCAGATCGCTGCCGCATTCCGAATTCGTCTGCTCTCGGCTTCGTAAGCGTCCCCCCGTCCAAGTTTTTGTGCCCCCGCCCCTAAACACACTACTCTGGCTCCGTGCCAGACACTGTACTGTTCTATTCGCACTGCACGATCTATACTGTGGTCTGTGACCAGATAGCCAACAAATCATCTTCATTTGTTGTACTACATTTTGCGGAAATATCGCGGAAAACCGTCTTTGCGATTTGCAAGTTTTTAGCAATTTATCGAACTCTAATTATTGCATTTTCGTTAAAGAGATACTGCTCGAAATCGGCTTTATTGAAATCGGTTTTATCTGTTCAAATTGACCCGCTACCAAACCACATTATTCGTTAACATCGATTGAGAAAAAATTGGACCATGTGCGATAAAACTCGTCTATACATACAGTATAAGAGCAACGACAAAACGTCACAAAGTCTTCTATGTTCTACTAAACTGAAATAACGAGGTAACAAGAACAGAGTGAAAACAAGCGGCGAGTAAAGACTCCAAACGGTAACGTGTGAAAATGTGAATTGAAAAAGTCTTGGAAGGAGTTTATTGGCTGTAGCAGCAGCGGCAGAAAATTTGCTAAAAAAACAGCACTAAAGCGCTGCCGCTTTTTCGGCTAAAAAAACAGCGGCGCTGCCGCTTGTCGCTGCTGGTGACGAAGAAAAGCAGCGGCGCTGCCGCTACCGAAAAAGAAGCGCGCTAGTAGCGCCCGCTGGTGAACAGCTCCGCTATGCCCATCACTGCAAACTGCATCAAAACAGGAAAAAAATCGAATTCATTATCGCAAATCAAAATTCAGCAGAAAAAATCTGCGATTTTTTTTCAAAACTTTTTCACCCAAGAAAAAAATTACTTTTTGCGATTTGCTAATAAAGAAGCGTATTGTTTGTTTATCGATGTCACCAATCGCTGCCGCTGGTGAGCGACAAAGTTTATTAAGCAATGATGTTTTAGCACTTTTGACCGGCATCACGCAATATGTACTGCTTTTAACTTTGATCTTTTAAATTTAACTTTTATGTCAAGCACAATTTGTCAGCAGGCGCACAAGCCACGGCTTCCTCAATCATCAACATTGTGTGATTTATTTGCGTTCATTGATGAGGATCTTGCCAAACTTGCCTGAATTGCACTGCAGTTACCTGTAACCCAGGTCTCCGTAAAAAGAGAGTTTTCAAGCCTAAAGCTTGTTTTAAACGACGTGAAAATGTGTTTAGGTGATGACGCAGTGAATCCTATTTTGGTTCTTTGTGCTATCGGCAATTTGGAATAATTTATACAATCGGTATTTATAGCAGTTGTTCTTAACCTGTAGGTATAATTACCTCGAAGGGGTAATTTGGCATTTTAAAAAGAGGTAATGTAAATTTTTTGAAAATGAAAAGAAGTCACTGCTGTATGGCAAACGTTTATCATGTTGGGCTGCTGACTCTGGGAATTTTATTTTGCTTCACTATCACTATGCTTTTTGTGATGCCATAGGTTAATACTAATTAGTCAGAACTCTGATCTCTTTTTAAATTCTTTTGTTCCGTAAACATTTGATGGTCTAGTCTAGTTTAGTAAGTAGTGAGCGTGAGGTGAGCATTTGTTATGTTGCGATTAAGCGATATTTGCTTGGAATTTTGAGAGACATAATTTTTTGTGGACTAGCAAGTCATTTTCAAATGAAGAAGACTCTATTTGTGATGATGATAATTATGGTAGCAAAAACAGAGTTTCTTCAACTGCGCGAAGATGCACGGCTTAAAACCGCCTTAAACGGAAAATTTTAGGGCTGATATTCAAAATAAAAATCCCATTCTTTAAATAAAAGCTTTGAGTTTTTTGATTCAATTTTTTTAACTTATTGCTGTGAAGTAGGATTTTGTTCAGTAGTGTCCAATAAGGCCAAATATCAAAACAGGCTTGAGATTGATGATGATATGCTGTTTTCTTTTCTGTGCTTAGCCTAGATTTGAACACCTAATAACAAAAAGCACAGTATCAAGCTTTCCATTATTGCATTTGTAATAAAAAACGACCTTATGCGTTTGATTTGGATTGGAAGCTATAATAGTTGCTGTTTTTCTACAAAGGGGTAATTGATATACATTAAAGTTTTTTAAGGGTAACAACATAAGAAAGTTCAGAAGTTACATAGCAGATTTGGAACTTAAAATTTTTTCATAACTGTAAGGTAGCACTTCCTCACATATCTGCTTTCCCATTAGGCTAATGTTTTATTAGCATCTGAATTCACACATAGCCTACCCTGACAGCCCACCCAAACCTTTAAACTACATACGATGGCAATTTCTGCACTTGCCATCGTACAGTATCTCTTCTCAGATTACTCTGATCTAAGCCTGACAACAAGGTCACCAGAAAGAGGATTCTCGACCAGTATCACACTGGCACTCCAATTAGATCAACCGCATTGCGCTGGGATCACTAAGCAAGGACAACATTTATGACATCACAGTAGCAATTTACCACAATAGTACGCTATATGCATATTTCAAACTTGTTTGTTATCATCAGGCGTACATAACTGTGTATATGCCTACTACAAACTTTAAACCCCAAAAGCCAAAATTAACTTATTTGCCGGTAAAGCCAAGCAGATATGTGAGGAAGTGCTACCTCACAGTTATGAAAAAAAAAAACTTAAGAAAGGTTAAGAACCACTGATTTATTGGGCTGGTACCAGGTACACTATGGCCTAGGCGTTATTACACTCAGTACTCATTTTTCTTAGAATGGCTTTTCTCACAGTGATTGAATTGGCCGTGATTCAAAGTTTCGAAAAAATAAAAGTGAACTATCTTAATTGGTTAAATCAACCAAACTCAACCCAAGTATATTTTTTGTTCCGGTTTTTTAGTTAATGACAAAGTTTGAAGGAGGGCATTTTTTATTTTTTCAGTAGCTTACTGGTTCTGCAATGTTTTGTTTTTTTGTTTTGCGGCTGCTTGTCAAATAAAAGCATTATTTTGCTTTTAAACTAGTGCTTTTATTTTACGTCATACATTACTATTAAAAATAATTAAAAAATCAAAAAATTGCAAAAACTATTGCAATTTTATTTGCCATAATATCGCATCGAAAAAATTTGAATTATCGCAAAAAATCGAATCCTCGGTCCCGACTTGTAATCGCACCGCACTATCGCATCGTAGATAGTCTACATAACAAATATCGCAAAACCTCTTCGATGCGATGCAATTGCCATCCCTGGTTTGAGATTCAAATCTTAGAACGGCAAAATCCAAAGGTGGTGTCCTCGAGGACGTCCTTGGCCTCGAAAACACATTTTCAAGTCCTTGGTTTCAGCCTTGGTCTCAAAGCTCAGGTCCTTGGCCTTTGTCTCGAAGCCTACAAGTCTTCGAAAATGTCCTGTCCCAGGTTCGAGGACAGCATTCTTTTTTGATTGGTGAAAGAGAAAAAACCAAACAAATGACAACATATCTGATAGTCTGTCAATTCGTTGTTTCTTTTCCTTATTTAAAAAATAATACAATGTTATAACCAACTAAGCCAAGTCATACGAAAACTTAGTTTAAATGGCATTGTGTGAAAGCTCTAATCGGAGAAAACGGAGACAAAACGCGTTGTCAAAAATTTTTATTTTTATTTCGGCTAATACTTCCGGTGCAGGCGGTAAAACTGCAATGCACTACAGTAGAGCCATCCTGAGCCATAATGAGGAATCCAAGGATCCGGACAAACCATTTTGGCTTGCTAAAGTTAAAACACGATCGAGCTTATTCTGTGTGTGAATTTAGAAGAAAGTATGCGCGTGATAATGAAATGTAGTGCAGTATTACCAGGAGAGGAATATCGATATATTACCGTAATTTTGTTGGTATATCTCATTGAGAACGCCAACTTGTTCTGAAACTACGCGACTTTGAGATGAGAAAGAATAACTGTGGTCATTGGCAAGCGGTCTGGGGGGCAAAACCAAGTCTACTAAACAATTTGTGTCTTGAAAACAACGGCTGAGAGTCCCAATTAACAAACTATTGAAAAACGCTGCATGAAGGGTTAGTAAATTACACTTTGTGTGAAATTAAATATAACTAGAATTGTCCGAATGCCTGGAGTGAATAATAATTATTTTACAAGCTTCCACAAAAAATTGGGCGTATTTAGAAAAACCGTTTCGACAATTGTGGCCCTCTTAAAGGGGGCATGGAGCAAATGTTTCTAATGCCTTCCTTCTTAATACGAACCGGGTGGGATCCTCAGTTTTTTTTTTAATTACGTAAATACTTTATGTTTAACAAAGTGTCTTTTGGCGGCCGAAACCTTCGCGCTCATTCATTGGCAGACATTAGATGTGAGAAAAGCAAAATGTACTGAAATGCAAAGAAAAAATTGGCTTATGATCAGAGTTGGGAAATCGTAAGAAAACTAAAGTTGTTCTAATTTAGGATTCACGGTATTTTCTTTTAAAATTGCTTTAAAATTTAATTGCGTAATTTTCTTTAAAGTCACAAAAATTGCTTCTTTTTTTTAATCACTAAAACTTTTTAACGGGGGAATGGGGATATTGCCCTCGCCCCAAACTCCGTTATTTTTTGTTCAATGCCAAAAACTTTTGAGCTTACTATTATACCCTTCACGGTACCTTATTTCAATAAACATAAATTCACAGTATTCACAGTATTTTGCAATTATTTTAGAAAATAATTTTATAAAAACTCCGGGAAAAGAAATGGTTTAACCAAGCAATGTGGTTTGCGTTTAGAAAGTTACTAAAAACGAGGGGATCCAATCAGTGGGCGTTTGCATCGAGGCCATAACTGATGAAATTAGGGCCTTAAAATTGACTATTTCAACCTTTATGACTTAAAATTGCTTTGATCACTATCGGATTCATTGTTGGATCTTTTCAAATGTTTGGTAGCCTTGAAAAAAGTTGTTTGAAAAAAAAAAGGATTTTAACGGTTTTCGTCTCGCTCTTGTCAAGAATCAACGCGAGAATGAATTGGAATTGGAATCGAAGAACGCGGCCTTTGATAGTTTTTTGAGACGTCGAAATTTCCACCTAAACAAAAAAAAAATATATCACGTGAATATTTTTGATTGGATGATTGTCAAACTTCGTATGTACGCCACCTAATGATTAATTTTTGTAAATTTGAAGAGAGTAAACGAATTCTTTTTGCCGGCGCAAAAGTGGTTGCTGTGTTTTGATAAAAATAGCTTCTAGCGCTGCTAAGTGAAAATGAGTTGTTGCTTTTGCCAAAATTGAAAATTGTCGATCATGATATTGGGCAGCGCAGTCAGGATTTTGAAGTAAGTAAAGTCCAATGACCGAATCACATCCCAATTGATTTAGAGGAGTCTTGGCTTTGCAGTTTCGTCTAGGCAGAACTTTTGTTGGCTTTTGTTTGTTTCGAATTGATTTGGGATTGTGTTGAGTGATTCTTTCCTGTAATCTTAACGATGTGTAATCCACGTACCGGCAACCACAGCGGCACACGTATTGGTGAACGACCAAGCTTTGTTGTGTGATGGGCACAGCAGCCTTGTGAATTGAGGGCGGAATCTTGCACGTTTGGAAAATAACGCAAAGTTCAACAGCTGAAAAACAATTTTGACCATTAGATTTGACTTGCTTTTCGAACTTGAGCGAAATGTTACCAATCCAGGGTAATTTGAGATAAACAGGACATTTTTGTGGACCTTCTTTGACAGGTTGATAAAAACGGGCAATTTTCTTCGAAATAGTCGAATTGATTATTACTTCGGAGTAGCCATTTTGCCGCAAGATAGATCGTATAGATTCCAGTTCTTGTTGCAGTTTGCTTTTGGAGCAGATAACCAGTGCTCGGTTTACTAGCGTTCGATTAGGTTGGTTTTGCGTTTTGACGGCCCAAATGAGTATCAGCCAATATATTGACCTGTAAATGTGGGTTTTCTGTAAATGGAGATTAAAAATTGACCGTTATCTTTTTCAATTTTGACATCAAGGAAAGGCAGAGCGTTTGATTGGCGTCTTTTTCCATGATAAATTTCAGGGCTGAGTGCAGGGAGTTGAGGGAGGTAAAAAATTTGTCTGCTTTGGTGTCTGATCTGAAAATAGCAATTGTATCATCAACGTAACGAGTATAGAAAAGCGATTTCTCAACGGAGGTAAAAAGCTTATTTTCGTAGTAACCAACAAAAATGTTAGCCAGTGCTGGGCCACAAGGAATACCCATAGCCACTCCACCTGTTTGCTTATACATGACATTATCGAAACTGAATTCAACTGATTTCGTCGCTACGTTCATCAACCCATCAATGCCCAGAAAAAAAATGTTTTAATTTTGAAATTTTTTTATTTAATGTACAATGAGTATCAAGTACTGAGTCATTCAGCGTTGAAAAAAATTTTGCATCAGTTGAACTTGACGAGATATGACCCGTGCCATATATTTTTCACTGGGCATTAACGTGTACACATTTTGCTTTAGTGAGCGAATAGTCTGCATTTTAATTGCACAAACGACTTTATTTACGCAGTCACATTACACTAATTTAATTTTTTGTTTACATTTATTTAATCCCTTTGCAAGACAAACAACACAGTACTGTGTTACGTACAAGATGATGTATCGCACAAATAGAGTGATGCAAAATAGTATAAAATATAGAGTTGTTCATAGTTTTTTTGAAAAATGATCATTACGATATTGTTCGCTTTCGTATAGCTTACACTTTTATTAAAGGACAATTTACACCCTAAAAATAAACCAGCAGCGCATTTAGAGCACTGGCTAGAAACACGTTTAGTACAATACTAAACCCTGCTCATCTTCTCCGCGACTTTGCGAGAGTCTCAATTAAACGGTGATCAATGCCATGGCACTACAGTTCATCCACAACATGCTTTCTTCCGCCGCTATGACAACATTTGGTCATGCTTTGATCTTGGAGATCAGTTCCTGCCATATGCTTGTTATAATCGTGAAATATATAAAGTATATACTGGATTTCGTACCAGAAGTAAATTGCCATGTTTCCAGTTTAGTTATTTGTAAATTTGCTCCGCATCGATACTTTTATTGTTTCGGTCAGTTTGACAAATTTTTATTCGCCGTCCATCTTCAAAGCAAAGCTTCAGCTGGTGGATTGAGTTGACTTCCGGGAAAATTGTCAATTAGACATCCATCATTTTCGTTTGCAGAGTCTTCATCTGAAGCACAACCATCATTCGGCTTCATAAAAATTACTGCTGATGCGTCTTCATCTCCCAGAATAGATACTATTTCATGGCACGCATATCATAGAAAGTACAGAAAAATGTACTCGTATCAGCCCATTGGTACATATATGTTCCAGTAAATTCAATGGCAAATACCGGAAAGGCAGAAATAATAAATATCAAATTTTGGTATTGGTTAGCATTTGATATTAGTCTTTAACAATATTCAAATACATAAAATTCCAAATGTTATTCTAAGTTTGAAATAATAACCAAAGACTAAAATGTACCTTTCTGTAGCGGCCATTTTTCCAGAAAAATTTGCTTCGACTCTATGTGTCTGACTGATTTTACAGTACTAGTTTGAACTACCGAATAAAACCATAAAAACATCTTAAATGCAGTCACAGACATTCCAAAAACTCGATAGATAATTTTTTAAAAGGTTAGCTGTGCTAATTAAAAGCAATTTAATTCGACCGTTTGTAATGGAACATATATGTTCCACTGGGCTGATTCGGGTTAATCCAACTAAAATATCTTTTGAAAATTGAGGGGGCGGCAGTTGACCATTGTAGAAAACGTCAGCACAGATTTGGATGGTTTCATCCAATGGTACATTTGAAAAAGACTAGAGATATCGTGAGAGCAAAGAAAAGAATTGTCAGGATTATATTCGAACTGTTGCACTTTTTGAGCAAATGAGAAAGAGTCCTTGCTGCTGTTGCTAGAGTACAGATCGAGAACTGGCTGCAGGGTGGCTGAAAGGAAGTTTGCTAATTCATGTTGAGCCGAACCTACCATAGACAGAACAAGTAAAAGAGCATGTCCTTTTTGCGAGTTTTGGGAAAGCCATACATTCTGGATCTTTGCGAACCGGAAAGTCGAATACGTTCATAAACTGATTTTGCCAGCTTGTTTTCTTTCTTTAATGCTAGAAAACGACGTTGGATGCTGCTCTCTATTTTTGCTGCGTTGTTGTTTTCATTTACGGGACCAATTTTTTGGAATTTTTGCAAATCTAATATAACATTTATTTTGGTTGAATAGTCAGATTTGTCTAAAATGAGCATATTCGACTTTCCGGTTCGCAAAGATCCAGAATGTATGGCTTTCCCAAAACTCGCAAAAAGGACATGCTCTTTTACCTGTTCTGTCTATGGTAGGTTCGGCTCAACATGAATTAGCAAACTTCCTTTTAGCCACCCTGCAGCCAGTTCTCGATCTGTACTCTAGCGACAGCAGCAAGGACTCTTTCTCATTTGCTCAAAAAGTGCAACAGTCGAATATAATCCTGACAATTCTTTTCTTTGCTCTTACGATATCTCTAGTCTTTTTACAAATGTACCATTGGATGAAACCATCCAAATCTGTGCTGACGTTTTCTACAATGGTCAACTGCCGCCCCCTCAATTTTCAAAAGATCTTTTAATTGGATTAATGAACGTAGCGACAAAATCAGTTGAATTCAGTTTCGATAATGTCATGTATAAGCAAACAGGTGGAGTGGTTATGGGCATTCCTTGTGGCCCAGCACTGGCTAACATTTTTGTTGGTTACTACGAAAATAAGCTTTTTACCTCCGTTGAGAAATCGCTTTTCTATACTCGTTACGTTGATGATACAATTGCTATTTTCAGATCAGACACCAAAGCAGACAAATTTTTTACCTCCCTCAACTCCCTGCACTCAGCCCTGAAATTTATCATGGAAAAAGACGCCAATCAAACGCTCTGCCTTTCCTTGATGTCAAAATTGAAAAAGATAACGGTCAATTTTTAATCTCCATTTACAGAAAACCCACATTTACAGGTCAATATATTGGCTGATACTCATTTGGGCCGTCAAAACGCAAAACCAACCTAATCGAACGCTAGTAAACCGAGCACTGGTTATCTGCTCCAAAAGCAAACTGCAACAAGAACTGGAATCTATTCGATCTATCTTGCGGCAAAATGGCTACTCCGAAGTAATAATCAATTCGACTATTTCGAAGAAAATTGCCCGTTTTTATCAACCTGTCAAAGAAGGTCCACAAAAATGTCCTGTTTATCTCAAATTACCCTGGATTGGTAACATTTCGCTCAAGTTCGAAAAGCAAGTCAAATCTAATGGTCAAAATTGTTTTTCAGCTGTTGAACTTTGCGTTATTTTCCAAACGTGCAAGATTCCGCCCTCAATTCACAAGGCTGCTGTGCTCATCACACAGCAAAGCTTGGTCGTTCACCAATACGTGTGCCGCTGTGGTTGCCGGTACGTGGATTGCACATCGTTAAGATTACAGGAAAGAATCACTCAACACAATCCCAAATCAATTCGAAACAAACAAAAGCCAACAAAAGTTCTGCCTAGACGAAACTGCAAAGCCAAGACTCCTCTAAATCAATTGGGATGTGATTCGGTCATTGGACTTTACTTACTTCAAAATCCTGACTGCGCTGCCCAATATCATGATCGACAATTTTCAATTTTGGCAAAAGCAACAACTCATTTTCACTTAGCAGCGCTAGAAGCTATTTTTATCAAAACACAGCAACCACTTTTGCGCCGGCAAAAAGAATTCGTTTACTCTCTTCAAATTTACAAAAATTAATCATTAGGTGGCGTACATACGAAGTTTGACAATCATCCAATCAAAAATATTCACGTGATATATTTTTTTTTTGTTTAGGTGGAAATTTCGACGTCTCAAAAAACTATCAAAGGCCGCGTTCTTCGATTCCAATTCCAATTCATTCTCGCGTTGATTCTTGACAAGAGCGAGATGAAAACTGTTCAAATCTTTTTTTTTAAACAGCGTTTTTCAAGGCTACCAAACATTTGAAATGATCCGACAATGAATTCGATAGCGATCAATGCAATTTTTAACTCCTGTACCACTAAACAGTTGTTAAAGATTTAGCTGTACTGAGCATTTAAACTGTGAAATGTTGCATTGGGGGGACGCTTAAGCAGCCTGACCAGATGCATTTGCAATGCCGTAGCAACTTGGTGTGAACTTTGCCCCGAAATCAGAATCAAAACACAAAAACAATCGCCTTCTGTTGCGATTTTTTCGCAGCCAAATTCAAATGAAGACCAAAAAAACAAAAAAAAAGTTTTATTTGGCAATTTTTTGTTAGTGTTTTGTTTTTGTTTTACTGAGATTTACTTAATGGCGATTTTTATTGTGCGATATTTGTTTTACTGAGCGATAAATGTTTTTTTACGCTATATTTGACCTCTAAATTCGAATAAAGACCAAACAATTTAGAAAAAAAGGCATTTCCTGCTTACCTCGTATGAGGGGACGCTGAATTTTCCTATAGGTGAAGCCAAATTTTAATGGGGGAACGCTAACTATCGTTGGGGGAACGCATCCCTCCTACAATTTAAGTACTGGCTATATTTCCATTCACGGGTTATGGCCTTGTTTCATTACTGCAATACCGCTACGGTGCAAAATCAACATCAGCTGCAAACGTGTCAAACTTCAAAATGGCAGACGTTATTATTTAAAAAAAACTACAAAAACCACCAAGGGAGCCACAAGGGTACCAAAGATATCGCACCTCCGGGCGGGGAACCATAGCGAATCAATGGAGAGGAAAAAACAACGTCGATCAACAAGCAGGTCCATGATCACAACATCACAGGAATTGCACAGGTGAGCATCCGCGACCGGTTTCGTCCTTGCTCAAGGGTCTCATCAGGCGGAAGAACAACGAGATAACCAAATTAAGCAATGCAGCGACGGAGAACATAACTTGCAAATCGACATCATGCATAGGCATCATGCCAAGCGAGTGTTCCTGATGAGTCCTGATGAGTGTTCCTGATGAGTACCTGTGCAATTCCTGTGATGTTGTGATCATGGATCTGCTTATTGATCGACGTTGTTTTTTCCTCTCTATTGATTCGCTATGGTTCCCCGCCCGGAGGTGCGATATCTCTGGTACCCTTGTGGCTCCCTTGGTGGTTTTTGTAGTTCTTGATGGTCTACTGGAGTCCCTATAGCTTTGTTCTTTTGACAAGGAACACTCGCTTGGCGTGATGTCTCTTAATGATGTCTATTTGCAAGTTATGTTCTCCGTCGCTGCATTGCTTAATTTGGTTTTCTCGTTGTTCTTCCGCCTGATGAGACCCTTGAGCAAGGACGAAACCGGTCGCGGATGCTCACCTGTGCAATTCCTGTGATGTTGTGATCATGGACCTGCTTGTTGATCGACGTTGTTTTTTCCTCACCATTAAAAAAAACTATTATTTTTGAATTCTCATCAAAAACTTAACGAAATGCAATATTTTAAGCACTTTAGCGCTTAAAAATTATGAAAAATTTACTCACCATATTTTAGAAAATTGTGTTCTCAGTCCTTGGCCTCAAAAGGGTGTGTCCTCGAAAAGTCGGTCTTTGGCCTCGATTTTTTTTTGAGTCCTTGTTTGGTCTCGAACGTTATGTCCTTCACTCCATCTTTGGTCAAATCGAACACATTGTTCCCAACGGCTCGCCACCGCGGCGACATTTTTTCGAAAGGAGCTGTGTTGCTCAGGCGCAATGACACGGAGATGTGCCCCGCCAACTCGTTACACACTTTGGCGTAATGCAGCGAGTATAATGAAAGATTTCATTTGGTTACAGTATATTGTATGTTTAATCAAACTACATCAACACGTGCGATCAAGCGAATTCAACAGTGCAGTTAAATGTTGGATAAGCGGGAAAAACAGTTTACTAAAGTTGTCAATATAAATGTTTTAAGTTTAAAAAGAATAAGTTATGGGTAATTTCCAAATTATTGTCAAGACAAACTGATAAGTGATCGAACGTTCAAACACTGCCTAAGCGATCAAAATATTTTTTTCAGGGACAAAGTTTTTGATTTTGATTGCTTCGATAGTGTTTGATTGTTCTCACCATTTTGGGTTGACAGTAATTTGCAAATCAATCACGACAGCTACTACTTCTCTTTAGATTTCAAATATATTTATAGTGACAACTTTAGTAAACTTTTTCGCCCACTTGTCCAGCATTTAACTGCGCTATTCAATCCATTTAATCGTATGTATTAACGTAATTAGTTGGTTGTAATTTGAACGGCTGCAAAAGTAAGCTAAACTTAGTGTTAATTAATTTTATTTTATGTGGAAACTAGGGATTTAGGGATTGTTTAGATGCTTTGAAAAGGGTGTAATGTTTTGTCAAAAACCTTCAGTGTATTTTTTGTAAATAATGCAATAAAAAACAATAAAATACCGAAAAATTAAATATGTCAGTTTCTAAATCAAACTGTTTTGCACTCCTCTTGAAGTAATTTACGGGACCGATTGAACGGCAGTTTTACTTAATTTGATTAAAAACAGTAAAGCCTTATTTAAAACAATAAAATTTTTAAACGTTTCGGACTTAGCTATGTCCATCATCAGTAAAAAGTAAAATCTAAAACAGTAAAAAAGTAAAGAACTAGTCTCGAATGAAAGTAGACACATTTCAGTAAAAGTTATACATAGCGCTGCAATTGAGTAAAACCTTGCAGGTTTTACTCAATTGCAGCGCTATGTATAACTTTTACTGAAATGTGTTTTACTTGCAGATTGTAAAACCTTGCTATGTAAAACCTTGCAGGTTTTACTCAATTGCAGCGCTATGTATAACTTTTACTGAAATGCGTCTACTTTCATTCGAGACTAGTTCTTTACTTTTTTACTGTTTTAGATTTCACTTTTTACTGATGATGGACATAGCTAAGTCCGAAACGTTTAAAAATTTTATTGTTTTAAATAAGGCTTTACTGTTTTTAATCTTGAAGTAATGTTCGTCAAGTGTTTTTGCTCATGTTTTAGAAAGAAAAAACATATCAAAATAACATATAATGACCATAACACACAATTATTGAACTGACGTAAATTTTCTGAACTTTTTTGCTCTTTTGCCGGTTTTCGTTTAATTCAAAGGAAATTCTTTCCATTATGTAAACATTCATACCAAATTTTGTTCTTGGCAAACAAGAAAGTAATATTGGAAACAGAAAAAATTTTATTTTCGGGAAGTTTGTTCGTGGGCCAACTTTCTCTTCTCCTCTTAATCGCAAACATTTTTGTCCAAAACACAACTCGCTAATTTATTTTTGATACTGCCTAGTTTCATTTCCTGCCAAGTGAAGAAGTTGACGTCAAACGTGAAAAGTGCGATGCTTTTCTTACAGGACAAACTGCTTCACGCCTAATTAACACGACAAAACTGCAAAGTTTTTTGACTTGATTGCTCTGTTTTTGTATATGCGCTGTTTTTCTAGGTTGCCACCACAAAAAAATGAAAATGAACGACACGCAGTTTTGCCTTCAAATTAATTGTTTATATTTATTAGTGCCTATAGACCATAAGTGAGTACGCCTTTATTCCTAACTTTCTCTATCATTGAAGTTGGTTCGATTCTGGATTTTGTCCGATTTGGGATTTTGTCCAATTCGGGATTTTGTCCAATTCGGGATTTTGACAATTCTGGATTTTGTCTGATTCTGGATTTTGTTCATTCGGGATTTTGTCAAATTCGGGATTGTGTCCAATTCAGAATTTTGTCCAATTCGGGATTTTGTTCATTCGGGATTTTGTCCAATTCGGGATTTTGTCCAATTCGGGATTTTTTCCAGTCGAGATTTTGTACAGGATCCGAAATATTTATAAGCCGAAGTCCGTATTTCGATTTTGAATCGCTTTATTTTGGACAAAATTTGCCTTAAGTTTTAACTATTTACCAAGCAGGGCTGCAATTGTAATCGATTTTTATTCGAATTCAAGTTCAAATTCGACCTGTTTTTGTTACTTCAAATTTTCAAAATTTGATGTTTTCGTGTTCAAGTACGGCAAAAACCATTGTTCGAGTTCAATTGTTTAATTCAATCGACATTAATTTTTGTTCAAATAATACTCTGCAAAAATAGATAAATATACCAAGTCACTCAATTTAATGTGGCAGCAAAATATTGCTGAACGATATTTCTGATGACAGGTTACGAAAAACCGTTTGCCACTTTCTGGAATATTGCTCAGCCCCCTTTCAATATTGGCAAGGTCTCGATTCTGCAACTTCTTATCATCAGTATGAACTTTTTGTTACGCAAACTATGAACTATAATCCACACAAACTTCACTTACTGCAAAATAAGAATGAAACACTGCGCAGTAAATTTCGAAGAAACTTTAATAGATAAACAAGTACTGTATATTTATTTAGAAAATTTTTCGTACATTTTTATTTCCTCAGCAAAAATACACATTTTATTCTCCGAATAGGACCATATTTTACTCTACATTCGTTTTTTGTATCATCACAGACAGACGTAAAGTTTTCAAAGATTTTTGTCAATGAACATCAAAAGCGGTTTTTACTGATTTCTATTTCTCCACGCATAAAATATTATAAAAAAAGTTTGTGTTAGTCTTTGGTATACTTAAGATTGAGCGGAAACCACAGATGTGCCTACATCAGCAAGATTGTGGATGAAAAGTGTGCAGTTATGTCGCGTAGAAATATGCTTGGATACCATATTTTGAATGCTTGATTGGTAAAATTCAATTATTCAACCAGAAAATTTTAGGTTTATAAAGAGTACAAAAGCAATAAAAAATATTTAATTACGCATTTTATTTTTGCATTTTAAAGCTGTACATTTACAGTAGGGTATGAGATGGCCAGATGGGTTTAGGGCTAAACTAGGGTTGTTTCAAATCAAAGATTCGAGTGTAAGGCTAAACGATTGGATCAAAAACAAAAAAAAAATAAACAAAATTTGGCGTCAAGTATAGAATAAAACTTTTTGGTAAGATGAAGTTGGTCTAATTTATTTTTGTGGGAAAAAATTTATTTTGTGCACTTGAAATATTTTGCTTCTTATTTGCCTTTTGGTTAATTTTGGATCAACAAGAAAATAAATATGTATAGTAATGTTGAAGACAGGTAGACAGGTAGAGGGTTTTGTTCCCTGTAAAATCTTTTGATAAATTTGGGTCAAAAACACTAATTTAAATTTTATTTTTGTTGAAATAATATTTTTAAGTGCTGAATTTTCCCTGAAATAATTTGAAACTTTATTTTAAATGCTGATGGTGAAGAAGATGAAACCAAATCTGTGCTGTTGTTGTTGTACCTGCATAATGCACATTTATCTTTTTGTCACAGGGCAGCGTCAAACATTAACGTAAAAGGCGTTGTTAGAAAATATTCTCAATAGTTTTTATGGGATTTCATACCGTTTACCTCAGTACGGTATTATCTGCTGTGTTAATGGAAGTGGTACGTTTAATAACACTGAAGTATATTGCTTAGAATTTATTTTTTAGTGAAAATTAAGATGAAGAACAAAACAAACATGTATAGTATTATTGAGAGGATACAGATTTTATTCCTGGCTAAAACTTTAGATAAATTTGTTTCGAAACAGTTTAAATTTAATTTCTGTTACAAAAACATTTTTAGGTGCTGGATTTTAACTTAAAATAAAATGTTATTCTAACCGCTTGCGGAGAATAAAATGAAACCATACCCGCGATGTCGTCGTTATAGTAGCATATTTTATTCTTTTGTCACCCCAAAGCAACAGACGGTAGCTATCGAATGATTCACAAATTTTATTGTAATAACTACTGCGTGTTTGGAGGAATCCACATCCGCTAAGAATTTTTTAGTGATTTAATTTTCCTGTGAATTACTTCGAATTCTTGTCCACTGAATTCTTGTCCATTGGATTTGAATTTTGTTTATTTTTTTTGTTTTTGATCCAATCGTTTAGGTTGGATGCCACCAAACAGAGATAATCACCTTAAAGCGTTTTTATCCAAGACACAACAACGTGACGATGGTACAGGTTAAACACAGATCATGCAGTCAGGGTTGTTGTAAAAACGACGTCTTTACCTTTTTGGCCTAGCGGCTGACCAAATGCACTAGGCAGAGCAGAAATTCTCTGGTTAGCACAGAGTATCAAAAATCATAAATGCTTGGTAAATTTTTAGAGAATCAAAACTTTCAAAATTCAAGAAATAATGCCGCAAACAAGATATAAACTACAACTAAAGAATATCAATGCTTTGTTAGTAATCTAGGATAAACTAATTAACGATGTAGAGGTTGAACTTCGGCAAGACATGTTGGCCACCAGTCTTTTGCATTATTTGCATGATTTAAATGGGCAAAAGCAGTCCAACTGATGAGTGTTGTGTCACGCCTGCAAATTAATCATCATTTTCCTACATTTGCGAATAAGTTGGTTCAGCAAATAATCTGGATCTGCATTCTAAGTCAGTATTAGGGATGTATTCTTGCAATATTTCAATAAGGTATTGCACGTATCTAGAAAGGTTTAGCTCTTCTACTGGCTTAAATAATTGAGGATGAAATGATTACCCGTTATAGACTTGGAGACAGCACTAAGATGTTGTCAAATGAAGTAGGGTTGTAGGACGCAATATCTCTTTGAGCTATTATGGTAACAACAAAAGAGCAATAGTTCCCTTCTACTCTTTTACTTCCAAACCAGTGGACAAAGTTCATTTTTTCTATGAAGCCAAATGCGTTTTAATTTGAAAATAAAGTTTCTTTATAAAACAATATAAATCACAAAATTCCTAAGTAAAAGTCAAAACCTCGCTTAAAATTTAATGATGTTAAAAAATCTAATATAATGTAAACAAAATCAAAAAAGAGGTCTTTTTCTCTTTTTTTCCTCGCCTAAAATAAGATTAATTCATTACTTGAATTTTGGTTCCTTTTTTTGTTTACTGTGGGATAGCCTGCTTGGAACAAAACTTACGTTCTGGTGTCAGCGTTTTGAACTCCGTGAACAATGAGATCTCCTCCCCAACCTTGGCAAATTTCTCGACGTTTTTGGCATGTATGATGAGTGGTGATATTCAAAGATTGATAAGCATTGATTAGAATCAATGGGTTTACAAATTTTAAATGTATAGCATAGCGAAAAATATTAACACTATTTGTACGGTTCATTTTATACAGTAGTATGTACAGTTGCACACTGCTTATACCGTAATATGTAGGCTACACTTTGTACAGCGTGATTCAACAATGACACTTTATTAAAAACAAGGTACTGAGAAATTAACGATAAACTGTTGACAGTAACCCAACTTTAAAGGCACAATCAAACCTACGATTAAAAGCTGAAGACATAATGTTTCGGAATTGATTTTTTTCTTTTATTACTCTTCAGTATGGCTAAGACTGCAGGTATGAACATGAGCGTAGAAAGGCAAAGAAGTGCAAATCAATAAGAGTAAAAAGTTAGCCAGCTTATTGTTATTTTGAGAGATGTAAGGTAAGGTTTTGCCGATCATGTGGTAAAGATTTGATTTCTAGCATTTACAGGGTGAACCACAAAACACTGTGCAGTTTTGATTAGCCGTATTTCTCACAGTTGATAAAATATTTTCCAGAGGTGAAGTACCACTAAAAGTTTTAGCTGGCTGAGACATTTGCAAAATTTCTTTTCTTTCAGATCCCTAGTAATAGATGAAATGTTTGATCCAAGTTACGTGTCGCTGAATGACTCCTGCCAACCTAGCATTGAAATTGTCAATAATTCGCTCCAATATATACGCCGGAATTCCCTTAATTTCGCGTTTGATGTTTTCCTTTAGTCTCTCAATTGTTGGAGGCTTTACCTTGTAAACCCGGTCTTTAGGTAACCCCAAGATTGGTAGTCTAGGCAATTCAGATGTGGGAAAAATTGAGATTATGGATTGTCTGTCCTTTAGGAAATTAACTTGACCCCTGAAATGTACTGTCTCAAGTACTTGACAGTGCACAGTCGTAACAATGAGCAGGCGCCCCATTCTGTTAGAAAACAACTGGGCTGAAGCGTTCCTCAGCATATTAATGTACCGCTCCGAGTTAATTGTGACTGTTTGTCCGTCATCGTTTCCAAAACAATAAAGATCAAAGATACTCCTTTCTCCTATTGCACACCCCATTCCTCCAGCAATTGAGAAACTGAGGAGAACATCAAACGCGAAATCAGGCAGACATGAAATCAAGAAAATTCAGGCAGACATGTTGGAGTGAGTTGTTGACAATTTCAGTACTAGGCTGGCAGGAGTCATTTAACAACTGGCACTTGGACCAAGCATTTTATCAATTGCAAAGAATTCAACCCGCTAAAACTTTTAGTATCGTAGTAGTGATAGCAGTGTGGTGGCACCTCACCTTTGGAAAAATATTTGGAAGAATGTTTCTTCAACTGCGTGAAATATGGCTAATCACAGTTTTTTGTGGCCCACCCAAAAGATTTAATTGATAATCTTTAGTTGGATTAGGTTAAGATTTGCTTAGTTTAGGTAAAATTAATGGGTGAATATTTATGTAATATAAACATAATCGATAAAGATTTATTCATTAATTGATAAATTGGTAGAGATGTATGTTTTGAAGGTTTTTATCATTAATGATATGTATCATTGAAGCCTTGCAAGCTTTAATAAGAAGACCTGAAACTGGGTCACACAGTTGTCTAAGGCATGTTATTGGAAATTATTTCAAACTATAGTATCTATCTCTTGTAATAATTTGATTATACTTAATATTTTTCATTACAAAAAAAACGTTACCTTTTTAATAATTCGTTATAATCTGATTAATTTGCCCTTCTTTGCCTTTCTACGTTCATGTTCACACCAATAGTCCTAGCTATACTCAGTGGCGTAGGAGCATACGTTGCCGCCCCTGGCTTTTGTTGAAAAATGCCGCCCTAAGAAGCACTTAAACTGTAGGGGAGACACATCTCCCTATCAAGAGGTTAGCGTCCCCCATCGAGATTTAACTCCTCCCATCGAGATTTTAGAGTCGCCTCCTAGCGAGATTTCAGCGCTCTCCATCAAGATTAAGCGTCTGGAAAATTAGACAAAAAAGTGGCTGTCAGCACGAATAAATCCCAAACTACGGCTAAATATAAAACCAAATTGCGGTAAAGACCTTTTTTTGGGGGGTCTTCAATCGAATTTGGAGACAAAACCCCTTCAAATTTTGGTGAAGACTTTTTTGGTCTTCAATCAAATTTGGGGACAACATCTGACTTTGAAGCAAAATTTCATCTTAATTTCTGCCGCATTCCGCGTGCGTTTAGTCAAGGCTGTGAAAGCATCCTCCCAAGCAAAATTTAACAGTTTAAGTACTGGCCCTAAGTAGACTGAAGCAAGTTTTGAAATAGTGTAACGTTCAAGCAATCTTATCAATAAAATAATCACCTACAGATAATGTGCCTGGTCTCAGAAGTTCTATACTACGTGGGAAAATTGTAATTGTAATTGTAATTACACTTTATTCACCAAGTTTCCTTGGCCAGGAGACAGCGAAGGGACCTTTCGGTCTTCGAGTCAAGCTGCCACCTGCCCATCTGTCTACCCCAAGAAGCTGTGAATACCAATTTTTATAGTCTTTAGTTTGACCCAACCGGGAATCGAACCCGAGTCTACCGCATCAGTAGCAGACCCTCTATCCACTCGACCACAGAAAGGCCAAAAATAAAAACAAAATGGTGAACAAATGTATTTTGCAAATGAAAGATCAATAGCCACCTCAACATTGGCCTTTTTGAGCTTTCGCCCAAGCAAATTCAGCGATGATACCATCAAAATCAAGTTTTTGATCGTAGAAAGAATTGATAGAGGCAATAGCCGATCATCGTTCATAGTCGAACGTATATAGGACTTTATCATTTTGAGCTTTGAGAAACTCGATCCTCTCACATCTCGCAATTGAAACACCAAATGGTAAGATAACTTTCAGACTCAAGCATAAATATGATGTCGAATCAAGTAAGCATGATTTTGCTAACCACTGTAAAACATCAAACGCTGTTGCATTACGATTAAACGCGGTTTTACTGCTTCGTACCAGCCTCTTAAATCTGTCAGTTTCCAAAGCTAACGCAGTGCTTTCCCCATTGCTAAAACAATAAAATACATCAATATCTCAACTTTACTGCACCCAAGATCTGACTACGGAAACCACTGCGGAGTGCTGACTGCTGAGACAGAGAAAACAAATTGTTAGTTATAATCACAGATTTATGACGAAATAAATG
Organism: Trididemnum nubilum; assembly: GCA_963965965.1. NCBI lineage: Eukaryota > Metazoa > Chordata > Ascidiacea > Aplousobranchia > Didemnidae > Trididemnum > Trididemnum nubilum. The sequence goes on along the minus strand of OZ014473.1, from coordinate 35,968,559 downwards.
TTACCATGAATTGAACAGCAGACGGAGTACAGCATTGCAGCTATCCAACACCGAATAAAAAGCAACTCAACTTCAAACTTTTTTGCTGTGTGCTAACTGCCTCTTTGTAAATCATTTTCTCGTTTTACTTTTTGTATTTTTGCTTGCTGTATGCATTGCAAAACCTCATTTTGCCGCCCCTTTGCAGCCTGCCGCCCCTGGCGTAGAGCCATAACCGCCAAGAAATTGCTACGCCACTGGCTAGCTTCAACTGTTTGCGACGTATGGGCTTGAAAAAAACGACATAACTGCAATCAGAGACCTTGCATACAAAGGCAAAACGACGTACGTTACTGCACTCAAACTATCAGCTATATGTCGTTTTAGCAAAGGATTTAAAGCAAATAATCGCTCATTGCTGGCCGGTTAGTAATCGCGTACATTTGTTTGTTGGCAGGATGTCGGATTTTTATGAATATTTAGCTTAAAAGAGCTTTGACTTTGTCGCTATCGTTGATACTTGGCTAGAGTACAACCTTTAATCTCTAGAATCGTCCACGTCGACTAAAACTAGAGAACGACTGAGATGTTAATTGACGAATCGAAAATGGCAGGTGGCAGGAAATGGCAGATAGTCAGTGGCGGATCTGGAAAAATTTGGTGGGGGGGATGATAAAATTTATGAGCACAAATTGTGTATAATCTCAAAATTTTGGATGTTTATAATTAATGTTCTTGATCTCGCGCAAACTTGTTTGGGATATTTTTGATCCGTCCAATTCCAAAACGTTACCAGTATATAAAATATTTTTTTAAATTTAACTACTGACATAAAACTAGTTTCATGTCATTGATTTAACCAATTCAATTCAAATTAATAACATAAAACGCTCTTTTCGTCTTTCCTGCGTCAAAAATCGTATTTATTAAACTTTCGCCAGCATAACTGTCTGCATCTACATAGAACAGGCGCGTTGCCAGAAATTCGCAATGAGGGAGCTGCTTTGGGGGTCTGGGGGCGAACCCCCAGCGATCGAAAATTTTGCATCTTTTTGTAAAAATAACTAAATCTTAGGGTTATTTTGATAAAAAATAATGCTTTTAAAACGTGGCATAGCAATTGGCAGTGCAAACATGATTAAACCGGTTGCATAAATGGGCTATGTGAGAAGTGGCTAGTGGTAAATTTTTTTCTTGTTTAATGCTGGTAGATCATTAAATCCTATAGCTTAATAAAACTCACACGGAGTAATCTATTTCAACTATATTTTATAGAGAAAAATAATTGGAGGGGGCTCATGGAAAGATATTCGAGAGAGGTGATTAGTAATTAACCAATACTGAATAGATCCCTCTCCCTGTTCGTGAGTTTATAATATTTTTGTTGATAAAAACTATGTTAAGCATTTGCAATGAGCTATACTAAATTTGATTGCTTATTTTTGGCCATTTTTGAAAGTTTTTATTGATTTGTGAGTTTTATTTTTGACAAACTGGCCCCCCTGAATATATGGTTCAAAAGATGCTTTAAATCACATTTTAGTCCATTCTAGTCCAAAAACCAGTCTCAGAAGTGCTAAAAACGTGTTTTTTTTCTTATTCTGCACTTTGGTCGACAGGCCAATGGGTGGAGGGGGGGAAAAGCCTCCTCCCCGCCCTCCCTTGGCTGCGCTACTCACACAGAATGAGTAAAAACTACCTGCATCGGACTTTGATATTTCTATTGTCAAAAGTTTATTTTGTTTAAGTGTTCATTCAGCATACTGTAACTAACAATGTAACAAAACTACATTCCACAAGACATTTTACTTGATGTTCTACCAAATCGACACACATTTTGTGCGAAACCTTACTATTGTATTGCGCAGACGCGTTGCCAGAAATTCGCAATTGTGGGGCTGTGTTGGGGGGTGATGGAGCATTCAGCAGCCGGAGGTCAATGGGGGTCTGGGGGCGGAGCCCCAGCGCTCGAAAATTTTGCATTTTTTGCAAAAATAACTTCATTTTAGGGCTATTTTGATTAAAAAATAATGCTTTTAAAACGTGGCTAAGAAATTGGCAGTGCAAAAATGATTAAACTGGTGGCATAAATGAGCTATTTAGGAGGTGGCTATTGGTAAAATGTTAGTTCTATTTTTTAGATGCTGGTAAATTATAAAATCGAATAGTTCAATAAAACTCACACCGAGTAATCTATTTCGTATACAGTTTATAGAGAAACATAATTGGGTGGGGCTAATGAAAAGAAATTTGAGAGAAATGATTGGTAATGAATTAATACTGAATAGCCCCCCTTCCGTAGTTTATAGTATATTTGTTGATGACACCTATGTTTAGCATTTTTACACTTGCGATCAAATTTGATTGCTTATTTTTTACCATTTTTCAAAGTTTTCATTTATTTGTTGGTTATATTTTTGACAAATTAGCCCCCTTCCCCCTGAACATATGTTTCAAAAGATATTTGAAATCACTATTTAGTCCATTCCAGTGCATAAAACAGTCTCCAAAGTGCTAAAAACGTACTGTTTTTCCCATTCTGCATTTTGGTCGACATATCAATAGGGGGGCTCAAGCCCCCCCCCCTTCCGCCCTTGGCTACGCTACTGGTATTGCGTGAGGTTTGAGCGAAAATGCGCCATAATTGAATTCCTGTTGTGTTATGCGTTTATCGTTGAAAAGTGCGAGTTGTAAATTTTGCTAGTTTGGCGGTTTCAAATCAATTGGACCTGTAAACAACTAATTTCTGCTTTGTAAAAAAGTTCGCTGAAAAATAACTTTTTCCTCCCCCCCCCCCTACCCCAATGGCTTCAGAAATTATATGGCAGTCATCTGGCCTATCGAGTATTCACTGATTGCTTTTTTTTTAATGTTTAATATTATGCATATGCACGTTATGTTTAGGCTGGTGGGGGGGGATGCATCCCCCCCTCTAAATCCGCCACTGGCTCGAGCCCCCGCCCCCCTCCCCCTGGCTGCGCTACTGCTTTAGCCTATTGTGACTAATGCTTACTATAGATAACCTATCCGAAGAAATTCTTTCATGCTGAAGGCTAAAGCATCGTAACTGACTAGATCTTAGACTAAGATTCCAGTTTTAGTGAACCAGTAAGTTTTATGCGATTATTGCGCAATTAGTTTAGGCCGAAAGGTCTGAAGATCAGTTAGTTTATCAAGTTAATAAGCAATTCAAGTTTCAATGCAAAGCACTTTAAGTTTCAAAGCAATTTATGTTCAATGCAATGCAAAACGATTTTCGTATAGGTTTGCTACGGTTATCAGTAGGTACCTGCGAAGCCACTTCCTTGACTACTGCTAATCTAGTCAATTCTTTGGAACGATTTTGACTCACGTCCGTTCAGTTTGGTGATGTTCAGTTGGCGTTTCTCTTCAGTCTAGGAGGAAGAATAATTGCGAATATCTCACAATTTCTTGGCCGAAGAGAATCAAATTTGGTGCAAAAAATTCTAAAAAATTGCTAAAGTTTTTTCACTATGGTTTCACAGTAAAATTTTTTTAACAAAAACGCTCGGAATGCCCTTTCAAAACTTTTTTCAAATGACATTGAGCAGCTGGTGGCTTGGCTTTGCTATCCGGCAAGCCTCCATGATCTTTGCTAGCTTCGAATTCCACCAAAAGAAAACCGCCTTCGATTTACTTAAGTTCTATCGCAGAATTGTTGGATAATACAGTATGCTTTTCCTACTGAAGAATTTACATTTGCTTCAGTCTCGCTCTTAACAAAATCTTGTTGCGCGCTCGCGTGCTAGAAGTACAACTAATCAAGCATCAGCTACTGTACATTAGACACTGACATTCTCGGTCTTCCAAACTAGGTCGATGTCTTTAGGAATTGTTTGCACACAAAACTAGAACCATATGGGCGAAACAGGATGGACAGATTAACTTTAGGTATGCGTATGATGTCCGAAAGTTATAAAGGGTCTGACAAAGCAAGCGCTGATTTGAAAGATGTTGGCCTTATTACGGACCTTAGAAAGCAATATGACAAAGTCATTGTTCCGTAATTCCAGGTTTCCAACTGCAATATAAGCCTATAGAAGTTTTCATTGTTATGGACTTATTGTATACCGTAATCTTGAAAACATAATACGCTCTAATTGCGCGACCGTGACCCAAGGTCGAATTACGGAAGGGCCAGGGGAGAGGCGCTCCCACCAACACAAATTTGCCCCGCAAACCCAAAGCGACAGTAGTAGAAAATAGTGGTAAAATTTTAAGCGCCCCCTTACCGAAAAAAATTTGCCCCCCCCCTTCCTAGAACAACGCTCTATTTGCGGCACTGCCGCGACCGATTGCAAAATATCGTTAAAATAAAACTATACATTTCTTTTAAAAACCGTTTACTTGTGCTCGACCGCGGCGAACTTGTCTTATAATTTTGCGACGCGATATCTTCTTAGTTTTTGGACTTTGCCAGCGACTTCGCTAAGGCGACAATATTACAATTTGAAAAAAAGTATTGGAAATTTTTCTAATACTTTCCGTAAAAGATGATGTTAATTATTGTTACAATGTGAAAAAGTAAGACAATTTAAGCAAAAAGCAAAGTAGCGTTGCGTTTCTTGCAATGCTGCCTGTAGGAGCAGATTGTTATTCAATGGAGATATTGGAAGTATTGCAAACTTGTATTCAAATGCAAATATTGCAGAAATCTAGTTCTCTGTATTTTACAATAAACTTGAAGTTTTTGAGGATTAATAGATAGTGAAACATTGTTTTACAAAATATACTGCACTACAAAAGAAAACAAATTAATTAAAATAATAGTCGACGCAATAACCTCTCCCTATACACATTTTCAGATATCCAACTGCCTGGTTACAACGAAGCATCAAATATCACGTTTACGGACAAAATCCCGAAAAACAAAACCCCGAAATGGACAAAATCCCGAATTGGACAAAATCCCAATTAGGCAAAATCCCAATTGGACAAAATTTCAAATTGGACAAAATCCAGAATAGACAAAATCCTGAATTGGATAAAATCCCGAATTGGACAAAATCCCGATTTGGACAAAATCCCGATTTGGACAAAATTCCGAATTGGACAAAATCATGAATGGACAAAAATCCGAATTGGATTATATCCCGAAAGGACAAAATCTCGAATTGGACACAATACCGAATCGGACACAATCCCGAATCGGACAAATCCCGAATGGGAAAAATCTCGAATTGGACAAAATCCCGAATTGGACACAATCCCGAATCGGACAAAATCCTGAATTGGACACAACCCCGAATTGGACACAATCCCGAATTGGACAATATCCCAAATGGACAATATCCCGAATGGACAAAATCCCGAATTGGACAAAATCTCGAATGGAAAAAATCCCGAATAGAAAAAAATCTCAAACGAGCAAAATCCAGAATCGAACCAACTTCAAAGACAGAGAAAGTCAGGATTAATAGTGTACTCATTACTGGTTTATAGGCACTAACAGGTGCGTAGCCAGAAATTCGCAATGGGGGGGCTGTTTTGGAAGTCTGGAGGCGGATCCTCCAGCAGCCGGAGGTCAATGGGGGTCTGGGGGCGGAGCCCCAGCGCTCGAAAATTTTGCATTTTTTGCAAAAATAACTTCATGTTAGGGCTATTTTGATTAAAAAATAATGCTTTTAAAACGTGGCTAAGAAATTGGCAGTGCAAAAATGATTAAACTGGTGGCATAAATGAGCTATTTAGGAGGTGACTATTGGTAAAATGTTAGTTCTATTTTTTAGATGCTGGTAAATTATAAAATCGAATAGTTCAATAAAACTCACACCGAGTAATCTATTTCGTATACAGTTTATAGAGAAACATAATTGGGTGGGGCTAATGAAAAGAAATTTGAGAGAAATGATTGGTAATGAATTAATACTGAATAGCCCCCCTTCCGTAGTTTATAGTATATTTGTTGATGACACCTATGTTTAGCATTTTTACACTTGCGATCAAATTTGATTGCTTATTTTTTACCATTTTTCAAAGTTTTCATTTATTTGTTGGTTATATTTTCAACAAATTAATCCCCCCCTCCTGAATATGTTTCAAAAGATGTTTGAAATCACTATTTAGTCCATTCCAGTGCATAAAACAGTCTCCAAAGTGCTAAAAACGTACTGTTTTTCCCATTCTGCATTTTGGTCGACATATCAATGGGGGGGAGGGGCTACAGCCCCCCCGCCCCTCCCTGGCTACGCTACTGAGCACTAATAAATATGAATAATTAATTTGCCGACAAAACTGCATGTCTTTCATTCGCTTTTGTCGTGGCAACGTAAAAAAACAGCGCAGAGTTAATAGTGCAAAGCAGTTTGTCCTCTTGCAAAAGCCTTGCACTTTTCACGTTTGACGTCAACTCTTTCAGTTTGCCGGAGAAGAAGTATTTAAAATAAATCAGTATTTACAATAAATCAGCGAGTTGTGTTCCGGACAAAAATGTAAGCAATTAAGAGATGAAGAGGAAGTTGGCCCCCGAGCAAACTACGTGAAAATAACATTTTCTTTGTTTGCAATATTTCTTTTATTTTTGTCAAAAACAAAATTTGGTATGAGTGTTTTTTACAAACTCAAGTATTAAACGTTTTTCGCCGTAACTAAAAGGATTTCCTTTGAATTACACCAAAACTGGCAAAAAGAGCAATAAAGTTTAGAAAATTATACTTCATTTCAAATGATTATGTGGTATGGTCATTATATGTTTTAATATATTATTTTCTGCACGTCGAATTGGTCGAGCGCTAACGCGTTCGTCTCTGAAGGGGGAGGTTTGAGGTTCAAATCTCAGAAAGGTCACAGGACGTTAATGAGCCTTCGTTAATGAGCTTTCATTTAAGGACGTTAATGAGCTTTAAATTTTCAAGTCCTTGGTTTTGGCCTTGACCTCGTAACCTACAAGTCCTCGAAAATGTCCTGTCCTAGATTCAAGGACAGCATTCTTTGTTTGATTGGTTAGAAAGAAAAAAACAAACAAAAGACAACATATCTGATAGTCTGTCAATTCGTTGTTTCTTTTCCTTATTTGAAAAGAAATACAATGTGATAGCCAACTAAGCCAAGTAATACTAAAACTTAGTTTAAATGGCATTGAGTGAAAGCTCTAATTGGAGAAAAAGGAGACAAAACGCATTGTCGAAAAGTGCTGTTTTTATTTCTGCTAATACTTCCGGCACAGTGCTTCCGGTGCGGGCGATAAACTGCAAAGCACTACGGTAAAGCCATCCAGAGCCATAATAAGAAATCCAAGGGTCTGGACAAACCATTTTGAGTTGCTAATGCTAAAACATGACCGAGCCTATTGTGTGTGTGAATATAAAAGAAACTATGTGTGTGATAATGAAATGTAATGCAGTATTACCAGGGAAGGCATATTGATATATTGCCGTAATTTTGTAGGTATATCTCAATGAGAACGCAAACGTGTTTTGAAACTACGCGACTTTGAGATGAGAAAGAATAACTCTTAATCACTGGCAAGCAGTCTGGGAGGCAATGCCACGTCCACTAAACAATTTGTGTGTTGGAAATAGCCGCTAAGAATTCCAAATAACAAAATACTGAATCTCAAAAAAACGCGGCATGAAGTATAGTTAAATTACAGTACGTGTGACATTAAATATAACTAGAATAATCGAATGCTTGGAGTACTTATTCATTTTTTTACCAATCTTCGCGCTTATTCATTGGCAGACATTGTAGATGTGAGAAAGACAAAATACACTGAAAGGTAAAGAAAAGATTGACTCAAAATTAGAATTGGGAAATTGTGAAAAAACTAAAATTTTTTCTAACTTAGCATTTGCGGTATTTCTTTTTTTTCAAATTGCTTTAAAAATTTAATTGTGTAATCTTCTTTAATCACAAAAATTGTTATTTTTTTTCAAAAAAATAACTAAAATTATTTTACGGGGTTTATGGGGATATTGGCCTTGCCCCAAACCCCATTTTTTCAATGCCCAAAACTTTTGAGCTTACAAACATACCCTTTACGATATGCCTTCATTTTAAAAACATAAATTTACAGTATTTTGCAATATTTTCAGAAAACAGTTTTTTAAAAATTCCGTGAAAAGAAATGATTTAACCAAGCAATGTGGTTTGATTTTAGAAAACTACTAAAAACTTGGGAATTCGTTATCAGTGGGCGTTTGCATCGAGGCCTTAACTTATGAAATTATGGCCTTAAAATTGACTATTTCTACGTTTATGATTTAGCTATATTCAGCATTTAAACTGTGAAATATCGCATAGGGGGCTCTTAAGCAGCCTGACCAAATGCATTTGCAATGCCGTAGCAACTTGGTGTGAATTTTGCCCCGAAATCAGAAGAAAAATAAAAACAATCGCTATCTGTTGCGACTTTTTCACAGCCAAATTCGATTGAAGACCAAAAAAGACAACAAGGTCTTCCCCCCTGTTTGTGCGATTTTTATCCGCTTAATTGAAATGAAGACCAAAGCAAAATAGTTTTATTGGACAATTTTTTGTTATGGTTTTATTGCGCGATATTTGTTGTATTGTGCGATATGTATTTTTTTTGCGCGATATTTGCTTACTACATTCGAATGAAGACCATGCAAGCAAATTAGAAAAAAAAGGCATTTCCCGCTTATCCTTGTATGGGAGGATGCTGAATTTTCTATTAGTGGAAGCCAAATCTCAATGGGGGAACGCTAATTACCGTAGGGGGGGCGCGTCCCACCACAATTTGAGTACTGGCTATATTTTCATTCACGGGTTATGGCCTTGTTTCATTACTACGATACCGCAACGGTGCGAAATCAACATCAGCTGCTAACGTGTCAATTCAAAATGGCAGTGGTTATTATTTTAAAAAACTATTATTTTCGAATGAATTATCATCAAAAACTTTACGAAATGCAATATCTTAAGCACTTTCGCGCTCAAAATTTATGAAAAATTTACTCAACATAATTTAGAAAAATTGTGTCCTCGGTTCTTGGCCTTGGCCATTCCGGTCCTTGGCCACGAGAGGGTGTGTTCTCGTTACACGCTTCGGCGTAATGCAGCGAGTATAATGAAAGATTTGATTTGATTACAGTATATTGTATGTTTAATCAAATTACATCAACACATGCGATCAAACGAATTCAACAGTTCAGTTACATGTTGGATAAACGGGCGAAACAGTTTACTAAAGTTGCCACTATTAAAGAGATTTTAAATTTTTAAGATTTTAGATTTTAAATTTTAAGTTAAAAAAAAAAAAGTTATGGGTGATTTCCAAATTACTGTCAAGACAAAATGATAAGTGATCGAACGTTCAAACACTGCCTAAGCGATCAAAACACTTTTTACAGGAACTAAGTTTTTGATTTTGATTGCTTTGATAGTGTTTGATTGTTCTCACCATTTTGGGTTGACAGCAATTTGCAAATACAATCACGACAGCTACTACTTCTCTTTAGATTTCAAATATATATTTATAGTGACAACTTTAGTAAACTTTTTCGCCCGCTTTTCCAGCATTTAACTGCGCTATTTAATTCATTTAATCGCATGTATTGACGTAATTAGTTGGTTGTAATTCGAACGACTGCAAAAGTAAGCAAAAGTTAGGGTGCGTTTAGACTGGACGCGAAGCAAAGCGAAGCGACGCAAAGCAACCAAAATTTGACGTCATCGACAGCTCGCGAAAGGTTGCGACCGCTCGCAACCTTCGCGAGCAGTTGCGCAACAGCGCTTGCTTGCAGGCTGTAGTAAGATAACCAACTAATTCACTGATTTGATTTTTACGATCGCAGTTTGCTAGAAAATAATACAAATAGTTCATTTGTATGGTTTAGCGCCTATTTATCAGTCCAAAGAGTAGGCCTAGGTTGTTGGCAAAGTTAGATTCGCGGTAGCCCTAGGCTAGCCAAGTTAATTTGGGTCTAGACAGCTAAGGCTGTAAATCCTAGAGTGATTTTTCATAGCTGTGCTGGATCTCAAAGCTTCATTATAATGAATGCACCAAAGCAGTAGGCCTAGCCCCACGACATCTAGCTTTTAAACCAAAACTTTTTATTCTGTGCAGCATAGCAGAAGACCAGTCCAGTAGTTCTTTTGGCTGAGCAGCTTTTGCTTTTTTGTCTTAAAGTAAACTTAAACTAACATGATGTTTTTTTTTTCAGAATATAAAATAACCCACCAACAGGCTAATTTTGAGTGTGTTGATAGTGTTTTTACCCATTGTTTGTTAGCTTGTTGTTTTAAAAGTAAGCACAATTGAACAATTCCTTGAATACTGCAAAACTCGCAAAAGTTTTTTCACTGCCTTTTTGACCAAGCCAACTTGGTGAGAAGAACTGTATTTAGAATTGGTTTCAAGCTACACTGCTACATACAAGAGCTAGATAGATACAAAAAATCGAAAAATTTCTATGAACTTTTGGATTGGCCTAATTAGTCTGGATTCTTCTTTGAATAGCTAAAAAGTCACTTCTTTGAATAGCTACAAACATGGAATTTTTTCTTCTGAATGTCCTCTTAAAAGTCTTCTTGTTTCTGAAGGTTTGTGACCGTGATCAAGTTGAACTGGAAGCAATGGTTTTGGACTACCCCAAGTTTTATAATTATGAATATTGTAGTCTGGTAGTGATTTTTCACTCCAGTCCTATGTGATGAAAATAGAAATGTCAAGTGTGTTAAATATTCATTTACTGTGTCTTTGTGTAATATCTGAATTTAGTTGTTTGTGAATTTCAAAATATTTTTACTGTCTCTTAAAATTTTTTCTGCTTTACATGGTGAATAAAGTGACAAAGTAAACAATTTTAAGTCTGAAGTTCAATCATTGCAATTGCAGTCAGTGTATTTAGATGAACTAGAAAGCCAATATATATCTAACCAGTAGAAAGTGAGTTCTGTTTTTTTGCTGAGGTTACTATTATTGGTAGAGAAGTACCCGCCAAGCAAGTTCATTACTATTGTTCCATTCTCTAAACTAAACAAAAAACTTGATACAGCATTTATAATAAAAATAATTGAACTGGGGAAGGAAGCGTCAGTTACATAAAAATGTGAGAACTAACAACACTTTTATTCAGATGCTTGAGTAACAATTTTCAAATGAAAAAATCTAAATGTTTTTTTTATCAGGGGCATAACCAAAAACATGCTAAGAGGGGGCTTGACCCTTACTGCTATAAATTTGTCTGTATCTTACAAACAGTGGTTTGGAGCGAAGCCCTTTGAGGTAAACGCAACCGTCGCAACGTAGCCTACTGGTACCGCAAGAAAATGCAAACTAATAAAATGCTCTTGATAGCATTTAACTTCGCACTAAACATCGATAAGCGCTCCGCTAGCGAGTAAAACACCAAACTTAGTTTTAGAGGCTGACTTTTCCTCAAAGCAACTGCTGGTATCAGGTATCACTGTGCTAAATTCTTGTCCTTCGATGATAGTGTCAAATCATGCAAAAACTGCTATGTTTTTTTGCTTTCTCCAGCAAATCAACACAGCAATCCATTGCACAATAAGCAAAAAATCCACTACATAACTGATGACAAATCCAGCTTTCAGTTTCACTCATAGCGTTAACATTGGGAGTCTTCATAAACAGCACTAAATAACACATACAAACAACTGTTTAAGCTTACTACAGGTATCATAACATGCTTGCCTGAAAAAGAAAAATCACATCAAAAAAACAACATACTTATGATTTAAATGTACCTGTAGACTAGCCTATTGGTTTACACTCTACAAGATACCGGTAGATCTACCACTACCATAATGAGACATGGATGGTGAAAGCGTTTAAGGATTTGTTAACTGAGTAAACACTCAAAGAGAACTTTTGACATCTGCTTTCAGCTTTTTGCGTTTCTGCATTAAAACCCAGAACTGTCATCGTCAAAACAGATTATGGCAAGTTTTCTGTAAGAGGATCTAAACAAATCATTGATAGCTAGTAAATAGGCCAAGTACTTCTACTTTTTGAAGAAATGACTTGTCTTTTCATTTCCAAATTCGATCTACTGTACTTCGTTTTTCACTTAAACTTTACAAATTTTTTTTCTCAAGATTGTTTTGTTACCTGAGCTATTAGTCTAGACTCTTCTTCACGGTTATTGCGTGATAACATAATATAAACTCAATCTTCGTTTTACCGGTAATTCCAGCGCGCTATGACGAAACAGAACCTGTGATTACTATAATAGCGCTTCAATAATAAACTATACAAAGCTTTCTGCTCATTGAATACATTTTAAAAGTAAGTTGTTAAAATTAGCCTATGAAGCGACCAGTCGCGAAGATTAGCAACCACTCGCGAAGACTCGCGAAGGTTGGCAACCTTCGCGAGTGACGTAATCGACCACTCGCGAAGGTCGCCAACCTTCGCTTCGCGTTGCTTCGCGTCCAGTCTAAACGCACCTTTAGTGTTAATTAATTTTATTCTTTGTGGAAACTAGGGATTTCTTATATTGTTCAGATGCTGTGACAAGGATATAATGCTTTGCAGAAAAGCTTTTGTGTAATTTTTGTAAATAATGTAATTAAAAAAAAAATTAAAATAAAAACAGATTAGAATTGTAAGTTTCTTAATCAAACTGTTTTGCACTCCTCTTGAAGTAATGTTCGGCAGATGTTTTTGCTTATGTTTTAGAAAGAAAAAACAGCATTAAAACATTTTATGACCATAGCATATAATCATTGCGCTAAAATACAGTTTTCTAAACTTTATTGCTCTGTTGCCAGTTTTGGTTTAATTCAAAGGAAATCCTTTTAGTCTCGGCAAAAAACGTTTATTACATGAGTTTGTAAACACTCATACCAAATTTTGTTCTTGACAAAAATAAAAGAAATATTGCAAACAGAGAAAATGTTATTTTCAGGAAGTTTGTTCATGGGCCAACTTCCTCTTCATCTCTTAATTGCTTACATTTTTGTCCAGAACACAACTCGCTGATTTATTTTAAATACTGCCTAGCTTCTTTTCCTGCAAACTGAAAGAGTTGACGTCAAACGTGAAAAGTGCAAGGCTTTTGCTAGAGGACAAACTGCTTTGCACTTAATTAACTCGAAAAAACCGCAAAGGTTTTTTGACTTGATCATTCTGGTATTGTTTATGCGCTGTTTTTCTAGGTCGCCACGACAAAAGCAAATGAAAGACATGCAGTTTTGTCGGCAAATTAATTATTCATATTTATTAGTGTTTATAGGCCAGTAGTGAGTATACTATTAATCCTGACTTTCTCTATCTTTGAGGTTGGTTCGATTCTGGATTTTGTCCGTTTGAGATTTTTTCCATGCGGGATTTTGTCCATTCGAGATTTTGTCCAATTCGGGATTTTGTCCATTCGGGATATTGTTCAGTTCGGGATTTTGTCCAATTCGGGATTTTGTCCATTCGGGATTTTGCCCTATCGGTATTGAGTCCGATTCGGGATTGTGTCCGATTCGGGATTTTGTCCAATTTGTGGTTGTGTCCAATTCGAGATTTTGTCAAATTCGGAATTTTGTGTATTCGAGATTTTGTCCAATTCGGGAGTTTTTCCAATTCGGGATTTTGTCCAATTCGGGATTGTGTCCAAATCGGGATTTTGTTCATTCGGGATTTCGTCCAATTCAGGATTTTGTGCGTTTGGGATTTTGTCCAATTGGAGATTTTGTCCCTTCGGGGATTTTGTCCAATTGGGATTTTGTACAGGATCCCAAATATTGTGGTACTAAAATTTGAAATAAAATATTATCAAAAATTTAATCAAAACCGCCAACTTTTTTTGAAATATGAATAAAACATACTTTTTATTAGAAGTTATACTTGTACCACTACTGTCCCTACTCAAATCTCTGAAATAACAGTAATATAACACGCTTTTTTTAATTTTTCTTAACCTATAATATAGGGTGGCTCCTCGACTAAAACGCAGGAAAGACCATTCGTAGTCTATTCCTGGACTATTCAACTTCTTAAATTGTTCAATCATGAGACTTCTACAAATTTTATTTTATTAAATCATTATTTACTGTAGCAAACCACGACTCTTTTTGTAGTAGACTAGAAACAGATGCGCGGAGACAAAAAGAAAAGCATTGAAGAAACAAAGTTTGCTCTTGTTGCGAAAGTTTTTTGCGATCACACCAATTTGACTGATTTGATTGGGCATATTCGTACAACAAGAGAATCCTGAAGAAAAAAGTCATGCTAATTTGACAAATCCTTATATTCTAGAACAAGCAAACCGTTAAAAAAACGACAAAAGTATCAGTTTCCAGTCAACCAACAAAGTCTATGATTAAACTGTCGAACTGTGTTTCCAAACAAACAATGTAAATGTCTATAGTACCGGTACAGTACAGCGTAACCAATTAAACATATATACTGCAATAAATAACCCTAACCACTAATTCGTACAGAATAGATCAATAGTTTTATCGAAATCCGATAACGTTTATGCTGTGGTTATTAACCGAAACATTTCGTCTTTTTTAATAGAATATCGTTTTGAATTGTTTTCTCGATAAATTCAAAGCATTTAATGCAACGTTTAGCGTTGTATTCAAGATCGAAGGTCAGAGGCGTTGTTCAAAAGCAGCTAAACTTTTCGCAGCGTTCTTTAGCTCTTAATATCATTTTAGAAATATGAATCTTTGCAGAATTTGACCAAAATTTTTGCGATTGCTAGAAAAATACATGTACTATGAAAATGATTCGCCATCGAATGATAACTTCTGCACTAAATTAGAGAACGAACCTCGCTCGATCTATCCCTCCTTCATTTATTGGGTGTATCAACCAAATTGTTTTATGTTAGATTTTGACTAAAATGTTGCATTTTGACATGCTTAACAAAATCTTTAGAGCAGGGATTTCCAAGGTCCAGCACGGACGCCAATTGTAGCCCGCGAAGAAATGGAATCTACTCGCTTTGTGAACGCAATTTAGGCCGCAACCAAAGTTTTCGCCAGCAATCGTAAACAAAAGAAATTGGCGTGGCAAACTTGTTACCTTCATCGCATATATTGTCCAACCCAAGCGCAATAAAACAATTTTTTGGAGGGGTGAAACGACACCTACTTTTTCCACCCAGAAGATGCATCTGAACATCTTTTTTTTTCCTATTCGTTTTATTTTATTACCGCAAAATTCTAGTGCATGACCAAAATTTTGTTCTTCTCTCATTTCGTTTTTTGTGGACTTGATAGGCCCGCTCACAATTCTTGTCCAATTTTGTCCTCCCCCAAAAAGGCTTGAAAAACACCTCCTCTAGAGCTCAGGCTTTTCTATATTACCCCTTATTTGGCCTTACCCTAACCGCTTGAGATCTAAAAATCAAAAATTTTTAATGTATAGATGCCATTGGGGTTTATCACAGACATCGTCACGCAAACGCTTCAATTAGAAGCAGCACCATTATAATAATGTTGTAGATACTGCTGCCAGTTTCTCAAATAAACACCAACATCTCATACCATAATGATAACACTGAGCAAATGGGAAATCTTGTTGTTGTGTTTTTGTGGTTTTATTTATGCGTAAAAGTTGTATTTTGGTAAAGTTTTAAGTTCTTAGATTTTGCAAAAACCAAGCACGCTGAAATGTGACTCAAGATGCAATAATATTGGTGCGCCGTTTAAAATAGCATCTGTGGTAGCCGTGGCTACAGTAAGCAAATTGACGACATCCACACTCATAATCCATGGAAGCACTAGAAAATTAATTGTTTTGCACGTACAGTTTGGCAGCCAATGTCTTTAAGACAATTAAGGCGTTTAGGAAAATCATTCTCATTAACGGCAGGCCAGGATTCACCGTATGGCACAACAGCGCGGTCCAGGGGCTTTGCGCTCTAGGTATCCACAATTGGATGGTGATTGTAATGAAAATTTAGCAAAAAATTTTTTTATACGATCTTCACCTTTATTTGACAGGAAAAGCAGCAAAAATCTGATGAAGACCTTGTTACTTTGGAGATTATTTTTATTTTTTCAGCGTCAAAAGTGCCGAGGAGATGTAAATCCAGCCCTGCTTGTTGCGCATTGGAAGTTTTCAAAACAGAACTCTACAATTCTACAGGCTTTGAATAAAAAGCTGAAACAGACTGCAGAGTTTGTTATCTCGAGTTTACTGCACTTATCTCTGGAATTTTCATTAAGACCTTTTTCTATGATAACGTCAAACTCCACATGAATGAGTTCATATTTGACCTAAAAAAATTCGTAAGGGGCAAAGCATTTTCGTGCTGATGCGAACCTTGAACAAACAAACAAGGTTTCTCAGTGACTTTTCGGGCTTGGGGCGAGATCCACTTCGAGATTTTGTTTCTACTAAAAAAAAAAAAACGACAAATGAGTTCTCTTGCGACACTATGCAATACTTCAAAAATAAAATCTGGCTTCTTAATCCATACAACAGCGTAAGTCTCAACAGTTTTAGATGCAATGTTAATTATGCAAAAAAGTTGATACACGCACAAATACAACAAGTATTATAAGTGTGAAAATATTTTAATATACAGAATCGCGAACAATGAGACAAACATAAAATGTAGATCGTACCGGCCAGTTGGTCGAGCGGTAACGCGTTCGTCTCTGCAGCGGGAGGCGGAGGTTTAAATCTCGGGCCGGTCAAATCGGACACAGTGTTGCCAACGGCTTGCCACCGCTGCGACGTTTCTTTGAAAGGAACTGTGTTGCCCGGGCGCAATGATGCGGGGATGGGCCCCGCCAACTCGTTACACGCTTTGGCGTATTACAGCGAGTATAATGAAAGATTTGATTTGATTTGTTCATTAAAATCTTTAATTTCAAAAATTATCGAACGTATCCAGCTATTCAATGCTGATGACTTGCATGAAGTGGAATATTAATAGTAAATTCGATGTTATATTATGGAGAGGACAAAATAAAACCTTGCTCGTTAGTTTAATGATTTTGCTTTAGTTTCAGAGGAATGTATTGGAGAGCATTGCGAGAAGGTATAGCCTGTTAATACTGCTTTTCTTTACTGACTAATAATTGCCTAAGGCTGAAACGATTTTTGCTACAATAGTTAATAAACTAATTTATAAAATTGCTCAATTGATAAAATTTTAGTTTGTGACAAAGAAATTCAAGCCAATATGGTAAAACATAATTATGACACTTCCATTATTCGTCCCTGTCCCTGTATTAAATCAAACGCTGCAGCAATAAACAGACCCAAGATAGAGTGAAAGAAACCAAAACAAATCCAACACAAAGATGTATAAAATCTGACCTTCAAATTTTATTCGCTCGGCTCTCGGTTCCAATTTTTTTCCGATCGGATTTTCCCAACAAATAGGCCGATGTGCTTGAATCAGCTCAAAAAGCATGCCTGAAATAATTGTTTTGAACTTCTTATTCTTTTCTGACGTAAATTTTTTCGAAAATGAACCGAAGACGGCATTTTTTTTCTTTACCTTTTTACTAGGCCCTTTAATTTCACGTACAATTTTTTGTCCCGCGTCATTATCATAAAATATAATTCAAAAGTGATTGAACACCCCTATGTTGGCAGATTTAAGATGCACACTTACGTTACAGATTCGCAATGGCAGAAAAGCAAACTTCAACTTTTAAAGCGAAAGTCCAAGCATTGCTTTTTATTTCTTAGTTTGTCATCACCAACGCAGCAGTCGCGCACTTTTGATGTTAATCCAAAAACCAATGCTATTATTTTCTGTTAGTGTTGAAGTTTAAGTGTTTTCATGACTCTTACCTGAATGTCTCGGACCTACTTTAGACAACAACAGGCAGTGTCATCCAGCTTCAACAACTCGTATTTATAGGTCAACTGGGTAAAACTAACACACCCGTCGGCCTTCGTGCATTGTTATTGATAGCTTTGTGTTGGACTGTTAACAACTGACAATATCATTCCATTTTTGTTGATGGAAACTTCTGAAAATCAGAATTGAAATAACGTCATAAACGAAAGCAAAAAACCGTAAGTGTTGAAACACAATTATGTATGTCTCCAACAATGATGACGTCATAAAGGATGCGTAAATTTTGCCACATTTAATAGACCGGTTTAGTGATGACATCACAATGCCCATTGTCTGGTTCTTACTGCAGATCGTAGTAAAATTCGCCCATTTAAATCAATGGTAAAATTATTATATACACGCAACTTCAAACAGCCACTGTATGTTAGTGGGTGGCGTTTTTTGTTTGATTTTACTTTTATTTGAAGGGCCAAAGCTTCGTAATTCCATTTCAGGTTATTTCCGGGGTTAAAAGTTATTATAAATGCGTATTAAACTCATTTTAAAAAGGGCACTTTTGCACCGGAAAATAGCGTTTTAACGCTTATTTAATGACTTGTGATAGTTCTGAGCAGAGTTGCGATTGGCATATAGGACAAAAGAGTAAAATGATATTGTGCTTCGCTCCATGATGCGATCATACAAGCGAAAAGAGTAGTTGCAAATTCTACCGATTTCTTAAGAATAGCAATTTGGCTTCAAAATGGGAATCACGCTGCAGGTAAGCTTGTTTTATAATCAAAACTTATCACTGTATGAAGTCAAGTTTTTCGATAGAAGATTAGGAGAATTTCAAGCAGTATTATTTATGTTCACTTTTTTTGTTCCTCTGCAGGAACAATGATCTAAAGCACTGTGGCTAACTAACAGCCAGGTTCTTCGATGGAGGAGGAGTTGGGCAAGTTAACGCTAACCCTGACGAAAAGGAAAACTGTTTTCTAATTTTATTTATTGGGCACACTTTTTGCAGGTTTTTCGACTAGCCTCAATTTCTGTCAAAAGCCCTGCACAAAGGACGTTCATGGAGCGCCAGGAGTCCAGGTCCAAAGCTGGAGCGCCTCGCTACCCTAGTAATGATCTTTTTTGTTTAAGTTTCAGACCCTTTTTTGGCAAAGACACTTTTGCTTTACCCAGTGGTTTTTAAAAAACTTTAAATACTTTCTCAGTGATGACCTGTAACCATCATATCTGAAGTACGACCTAGGTATTCTACAGTAGAGGTAGATCCCTGCCGGTAATATTTTCATTTTTGAGAATAGGGCAACTAGGTTGGGTCGTTCGTGGAGTGCCCGCTAAAACATCAATCCGGCCCAGTGGTGAACCCAGAATTTTCAAAAAGGGGAGGAGAAAATTTTTCAAAAAAGGAATACTTTCGCTGCCGAATTTTTGGCTTTTTTTACTGAAAATAGGGGTTTCCACTCTATTTTAAGACAAAAATTAGCTAACTTCGTTCTCGTTTGCTAATATATTGTCAAATAAATCGATCTAATGGTTTTATTTGGCGTCGCATTCGCCCCGCTTTCAAAAATTTTGGACACGTTTGTTTAAAAAAGGTGACTTTAATTGAGATCTTCGTCCAAAATTTCACAATATTTTTTTCGGTTTTATTTAGGCATCTTTTGGTTTTACTTTGGCGTTTTGGGCTGCCTCGTGGCGGAGTGTCATTTAAGGAAGAAATAGATATTATAATAGCAAATTTTTGTCTAAAAAGCCCTTTTCTCTACTAAATATCGTAAGTGACATTACTATGGGACTGGATGTAGGTGGATTTAGCTCTCCTAGACATTACCCCTGCAGGCCCTGCCGCGCTTACCGTATACGCCTGTATTTGCGACTTTAATTTTGCATTCACAAAATAATCCAAAATCATTTACCTTGCTTTGACCTTTCTTCACTATGAGCTGTTAATTTAGAGCTGTAGCCTTCATTCTTATCTAAAATTGTTGTTGACCTTTTTTTGGTCTTAGATTGTTCTTGTCTTCACGTTTCGCTATGTTTATGATTGTTTAGCAATTGATTTTCTTTACAGTATATCCTGTGAAGTTGTCTAGAATTGCTATTCTGTGTCATAATAGTACCCTTTTTAAAATGAGTTTAATACGCATTTATAATAACTTTTAACCCCGGAAATAACCTGAAATGGAATTACGAAGCTTTGGCCCTTCAAATAAAAGTAAAATCAAACAAAAAACGCCACCCACTAACATACAGTGGTTGTTTGAAGTTGCGTGTATGTAATAATTTTACCATTGATTTAAATGGGCGAATTTTACTACGATCTGCAGTAAGAACCAGACAATGGGCATTGTGATGCGCCACTAAAACGACCTATACTGAAGAATGCAACTAGCTACTTGGTAAAAAGTGGAAATTTTCAA
The DNA here is from genome assembly GCA_963965965.1 of Trididemnum nubilum. Taxonomy (NCBI): domain Eukaryota; kingdom Metazoa; phylum Chordata; class Ascidiacea; order Aplousobranchia; family Didemnidae; genus Trididemnum; species Trididemnum nubilum. Next base: position 35,948,449 of record OZ014473.1, on the reverse strand, counting down.
GTGCATTGTGCCGACCTAAGATGTCAATATTTTTTTGTTCAATTTTTATATGCAAGATTATATTATACCACAACTAATTTTTTTCACTATTACGAAAGATTTTCATAAATTTTAAAATTTTTACTCCACCCTAATCCTATTGATTTGGCTTTAGTCCTCGTTTAAATCTACCAAAGTACGGAAAGCTATCTGTAGATTATCTTAAACTTTATGATTTGCCTGCCTGGAAAAAATAGTTACTGAAGATCTCAAATTATATGAAATGACTTGGTATTTCAATCATTTCAGACATTGAACAAACAATGATTGACAATGCTCTTTGAGAAAACCGAAACGTTTAGTAAAACATGAAAAGCAGTTGTTTTTTCTGCAATCATTAAGTGTTTTTTGGTGATCTTGATTAATTGAAAGTCTAGTTTTCAAAATCACGGACCTTATTTAACGAAAACCAAGTTGTTATGTGAGTAGAGATGAAACCGACGCACAAGCGAAAATAAACTTAAACGACAAAAAAATAATATTAATCAAACACAATGTTAAATGCATAAAAATAATAGAGTAAGCGAAAATGGCGATTATCAAATAATAATTGTCTGATTGTCCGTGTTTATATCGGCCTCTCGCAGATGGCGTAACTAGAATAACTACATGGCCCGTCCCATATCGGATCATTGCGATCGAATAGAGCTGCGCAGCAATCTCCGTCGTTATTTGGTTGGCCAGAATGCCACAAATTATCAGTGGAAGAGAATGAATCTCCATTCACCCAACGGAAGTTTCCTTCGCTAGCTTGGTCGCTTAGACCGATGTGGTATCCACGTGATCCGAGCGAGAATATTCGATGAAGCGAGCTGAAACATGAAAAAAATGTGACTTTTTAGCAAGCTGAAACAAGCAAAAACACGTATCAAAGCAAAAAGTTGTATCCGGTAACGATATATTCTAGAAAGTCCGAATGCAAAAGTCCGTAATGAGAGGAAGACCTGGCAGGCTGATTTTTACTTATGTCCCGTAAAATGACTATACTTCAAAATTTCACTTTGTTTGACTGAATAATGCGTATAGTGCATAATAATAAGCTTGTTGTTAATTCCACATTTTAGCCAGTAATATTTATATAAACGAGGGCCTTCTTTGGATTTAGAACCATTTTATTTCGGACAAAATTACCGTATATACCCGTGTATAAGTGGAGTTTCTCGGACCCGATTTTAAGGTAAAATTTCAGGAGTCGACTTATACACGGTGTTACAGACGCCCTCTGTAACTATAGCGTAAGATAGGTCTTTTCTAGGTTGCCCCAGCGATTCGAGACTGGAGCCGTCACCGTCCGTGCTGTTTCCACAAATAGAAGTTGAAGTCCAGAAGATAGAGGTTTATTGAAAGAATTGTAATAAATTAAAGAGCTACACGGCACGGCAGTAAAATATATTTGAAAATTAACCCAGGGAACAAAATAAAAAGTAACGATGCCGTGTGACTAACCTTACAAAAAATAAAACGTCCGCTTGCTTCGAATCCCAAAACGAAATGAATGACTACACGCTAGAACTCGGCAAAAACCAAAGAGCTGCGCGTTGTGCCGGAAATTAGGCGTTGAAACGAAACGTGCAAAAATTAGAAAACACAATGACGCGCAGACTAACACAGCAAAGTAAGAACCAAATAAAAGAGCCGAGTTCGAAAATTTAGTGGGGCAAATAAAACAGATCGGTGCTGTAACACACGGGTAATGTTTTTGGACAAGTTGCTGCTGAGTCGAGTTGAATGTGGTATGAAAAGAAAACTCCGTTATTACTTTATAACATCACTAATACTGGTATACATGCAATATACAAACATGTTAAAGTTACTTAACAGTATAGTAATACACAGTATACGATAGTATTGCTAATTGCACGTGTTTAAATGTTTGATTAGTTACCCGATTTGTGCTTCAAGTTACTAGTAATTATTCCAAAATATTCGCAAATTGCGGAGTCGACTTATACACGGGTAATACATTTTATGATGCAATTTCTTGTCTTAAAATGCGTATCGACTTATACACGGGGTCGTTTTATACACGGGTATATACGGTAACCACAAGCTTTTACCAATTGCCAAACAGGGCTGCGATTTTGATCGATTGTTATTCCAATTCAAGTTCGAGTTCAGCCTATTTTAGTAAGTTCAACTGTTCTAATTTAATTTTTTCGTTTTCAAGTTCGGCAAAAAAAGTTGTTCACGTTCAGTTAATTTCAATTGGCATTTAATTTTGTTCAGACAGATACTCTGCAAAAAAATTATACGTGAACTGAAATTCCACTTGCCAGAATGAACACTTGTCAGAAATTACACTTGCCAGAATGAACACTTGTCTGAAATTCCATTTCCTTAAAAACTTTTTTCCAGAAATTGCACTTGCCAGAATTTACATTTGGCCGAAATTACATTTCTCCAAAAACGTATTTTTCAAAATTGACTCTAGTCAGAAATTACGTTTGGCCAAAATTACATTACCCGGAAAACTTATTTTCCAGAAATTACATTTTTCAAAAGTTCATTGTTTAGAAACTATTTATTATTCGAAAAATCATACTGCATTCATATTGTTCATTTCTAACAAACGGAACAGACTTTTGGTTCAAATCAAGAGACGTAAGCTTACTAAATGAGAGATATAACCTGGCTGATTAGCCCTTTTGCCATTATAAGTCATGCTTCAAGCATAATGAAAAGTAGCTATTAAAAATCGATGCAAGCATAGACGTATACCGGTATATCGTATAATACAGTATTATGTTATCATGTTCATTGAGGCAGAGCAAGATCATTTTACCCAGGTTACACTTTTTTATGCTATATTTATGTTGCACTGTATTTATGTTATTTCTGATGCACAGAACAGTATTTGTTGTTAATATATCAGTCTTTCATTTCTGAGAACGTTCATGTCAATTTTTACAACCGTGTTTTTAAAACTGTTTTGGTATTTAATTCGTAATGCTCTGTCAGCTTGAGCAAAGACTTCTTTACTTCTTATGCAGCATCGTAAAAAGTAACGACGTTTTTTTTAACTTGAACGACAGTCAAAAATTGATGTCTGCGCAATGCGCAGCAGCAATCTATAGTTTTGGAATCGTTGCAATATTTTGCTTGTAAACCCTGGAAAATCACTAAATTTTTATCGTTCTGAATGAGTACAGAATTAGTTGCCTTTTATATTTGAAACCTTTTCTTTTTTGTTCTTATTTTTTTGTTACTGCTGAGGCTGACATTGTTCTTAGATTTCAAGCAAAAATGAGCCTCGAGTAATCATGAAATATTACTCCAATTAAAAAATAATGTAATTCGTCTTGTGTTCGCGACTAAAATTGAAAGTGCAGCTTTTAGTACAAATGCAGCCGAAATCTCCATCAAATGCAAAGCCAGCATAGCAACACTTGTTGCATTCCTCGGCAAATATTTCGTGCTCAAGCTTACAAAAACACAGAAAGCAGCAATGGCGAATATTCCCGCCTGCACAAGCTTCATCAATTTTTTCGTTCCAAGCTACAAAGAAAGCCGCTCCTACGGAGAGCTCATTATGATGTCAATCCCAGCATACTGCGCCATACACGTATTGATACAATTTACCGCAGAACATTTCATTTGCAGGTCATGCGAGGTATAGTGAAAAAGATTAGTGATTCCTTCCGGTTACGTCACAATTAAAACGAACGAGCCTTGCTGCAGCAAAAACAGACCGCACAATAATCAAAGACGTAGAATAAACGGTTTTGTCAAGATACCGTTGTGGAGGTGACCTGACTTCAACTGTAGGTTGAAAATTTGAAATTCCTGCCTTTATGAATTTTCTGCTGTTAGCAACCAGTCTCCAGCCAATTTTTCGATTAAACAGCTATTTAACCGATTTACACATTGGTGTCATTGAAGCATATTAATTTTTGCTTTTAATAAGTTCTCCCTAAGGCTCGTCATGTACTTCAAATTAAAATGGCAGTTCCATACGGTACTTTTTCTTAATTCTCCAAATTTATTGATACGAGTATTTCATTTCAGAATGCTTGTTTAAGAAAGCTGAACATGAATATTCATCAAAGAAATCTATAAGCTCAGGAGCAGGCGGTGTCTGCTCCATACTGGTTAATTACCGATCACTTCTCTCAAATTTCGCTGGATTAGTCATCTTCCAACCCTCTCCCAATTACGTTTCTCTATAAAGTATAGAAAAAATAGATCAATCCTTGTAAGTTTTATTAAACTATTTTTATGATTTGCCAACTTGTAAATAAGAAAACCGAGAGTTTTCCATAAATAACCACCTCCCACGTCGCTACCTTAGTGCAGAAAGGTTGTAACTGACATTTTCTAGAATTTGAGTAACAGGTGATTTTGCGTCTCCCAGGGTTCAAAGAAGTCACTGGCAAAATGTTGAAACTGTTGCTTGCTTTGTCTCTTTGTATTATGCAATGCAAAAATGGTGTAAGTGCAAAAGTTGCAAAACTTTTAGCAAAGAAAGGTTGTAAGTGCTGTTGTTTCAGTGGTGAAAGGTTGCAACTGAAATTTTATTACTGAAATAATAGCAATTTTATGTTGTGCGCTGGCAGTTAGTATGCTTTTTTTGCTTTTCAAGCAAAACTTTTTTACTTTTAAACGAAAGAGACTTTTTTTGGATTATTAGCATCAGTTTTGACCAAAAATTAGATGAGAGAAATTTAGGTCTACCAACTGCTCAGCAAAAGTAAGTGCTTCAACTTTGACTTGCTGAATGATTACGGAATATATTAATATGGCCATGCCAGCTTGGTGCCATGAAGGGGGAGATGGGGCATGTTGGGGCCGTGCCCTTCAAAACACTGCTTGGGCCCCCCAACGAGGATTGTGCTCCGAAAGAAAGTAAGAGGCCCGGTGCCACTGGAGTGCATTTTGGGGCGTGTTCCCCCCAAAAAACTGCTTGTGCCCTCCAGGCGTGAGTGAAATTTCGTTCCAGAACGAAAACCACGACTGAACGCCAAGACTGAGCGTAAGATTTTGCGCGGAAGACCTTTTTTTCGGTCTTCTTTCCCGAAGATGAGGGTAAAATTTATCTATGCCCCCAAATATTTTTTCTGCTCCCTCAGTCACGCTACTCTAGCGCCGAGCCTGGCTACTGCTTTGGCGTTTCTTTTTATCTTTGTGAAATATTACCGTAGCAATTATAATTATTGTATCGAAATTTTTGTTTTGGCAAACATAGTTGAAAATAAGCGGTCTGCTGTTCTGTGGTTTTGGATATGAGAAGTAAAGACAATCAAGATGTGATAGCGAGCATTTTGTTTCGTAATTGCTTTGGGCTGAGTTTGGTCATATTGCGTATACGTTCTGCAGTGGTGATCCCGACAGGATATGAACACGCAGAAACTAAACGCACCGATATCATTTCAAGTCAGACAATGAAACCATTAAAGTCTGCTAACAATTTTTCTTAAATAAACTGTCTTGATATCAAGCAGCGGCAGTGTATTGTGCTCATGAAGGCAAACTTGACGAATGTGCTTCTGCAACACCTGAAGATTTTGTTTCACCGGATCGTCGAGGGAAGAACACATCTCCAAATACAATCAGCGTTCATGTCAGAGCTTTTGTGAAACTGCATATGGAATCATTTCCTGAATTAGAGTCTCACTACTGCAGAAAGAGGACATTGCGCAAATACGTAGACAGCAACCTCAATGTCACTAAAATGTCTTATATGTAAAGAGGTCGCTGTGAAGAAGAAGAAGGATGAAACTCAGTGAAAATTTCTTTCTGCTGGTCCATTTTCCATTCGGACACTAATTAAAGTTTTCGTAAACAAAAAAATGAATGCAGCGTTTGCAATATATATAAAAACGCAAGTGCATTTGAGAAAGAATCTGTGATGACCAAATATCAAGCGCACAAAGCACCAAAAGAACAAACACGACAGCACAAGATCATTGATAAAGCAACGTGCAATTGAATACAGATTCCATTACGTCAATAATTTTTGACTTGCAAAAAGTTTTCAGGCGCGCAAATGAAGGTATCAAACCTTTATTTTCGCCAAAAATTGTCCACGTAAATTTTTCTATATCCGACATGGCATCCCCCAGTAGCCAAGCGCTTACATGTGACATGAAGGATTGGGCAAAACGAGGACCGCATGAAATTGCATCATTTGTCTATGACAGTAGTTCTGAACCAGTGGGCCATAGCCCACTGGGCCACATAACTATTTGAAAAATTGGCTATTTGGCTCAAAAAAGTATTTTTGTGCAAAAACTCGCGCATTTTGACGCGATGACCTTTTATTTGTACTCTTTACTTGGAGATCGTCTGAAAAGTGGCAAAAAATCGTAGACTCCCACGCGATGACCTTTTTTGTTTTGTTTTTGGAGGTCGTTTAAAAATTGGCAAAAAATCGCGGACTCCTTTGCGATGACCTTTGTAGATCGTTTGGAAGTTCTCAGAAAATTGCGAGAAAGGGCCATGGAAAATTTTCAAAATGAAATTGGGCCACGGTTACAAAAAGGTTGAGAACAGAGCTGTGATCGGGCCGACTAGTTTAGGCCCGAACCCGAAAATATAACCCCGAACCCGATAACTAATTTGAAGCCCAATTCATGTCCAAAAAAACCCTAAAAATAAGTTAGGTCTGAAAAACTTAGCAAAGTTCCCTAGTTATTTTGATTGTATTTTTGTGCACCAAAGACAAAAAGTACGTCTCAGGCCCAGATTGGAATTAAGCCTAAAATTTTTGTTAACTTTAAGCTCGAATCCGGCTTGAACCCGACCCGAAAAGCCCAAGCCGACTTACAGCTCTGGTTGACAACCCCAGGTCTATTTTTGTTGAAGGCTATACCTTCATCGATAAAAGAAATAAACTTTTACAGTGATTCTTGCAGTGGGCAACAAAGAAATCGCAACTTCTCCACGATGTACCTGCATGCTATACAGAAGTTGTCATTTGTGAATATCAACCACAAATATTTTGAAAGTGGGCAATCTCAAATGGATGTTGACTCCGTTCACTCCACAATAGAGCGAGCTACAAAACATTCGGATATGATCATGCCATCAGAATGATACACTACTGTTCGTTTAGCAAAACGTACACAACTCAAATATTTATGAAGTTGTAGAAGTGAATACATCTGATGTTTTTTTGATTTCAAGGAAGTAGCTGATGAATGTTTTACAAATCGAAAATCAACCGATGATCAAGGGAGCTTGTCATGGATGAGAGTGAAGTGGTGGCGTGAAGGAACCGACATGAACAGACAAAGATATATTTTAAATACCAGCTTGACGATACGGAGTTAAGTTCTATCACTATCAACCGAAAACAAGATACGGACGCGTTAAAAACGTAACAAATGCACAATCATCTAATGCGTACAAAGAAAAGCCAAGCAAGGCAAGCATCGCAGATTCGAAAAACAAAGATCTCCTCAAGCTGTGTAGAGAAGGTTACATTCCATCCGATCATCGTGATTTTTACAAAAATCTCCATCACCAATTACTCATCAAAGACTGTTCAACCAAACCAGATATTGAAGACCATCAAAATTACGATGATGACAAATAAGAAGTTCAAGTATTGCTTTACAATGCTGAGAATAAGACTATTTACTGCCAAAAAATCTTCAGTTACAACCTTGTGATTATTATGAGTCTTGACATTTCTTTAGAGGTAAAAGGTTGTATCTGCATTTGCCCCAAAACCGGACTTCTAATTTCAATAACTCTATTATATGCATTCATATTTCTCTGTGAATCATAAACTTTCATTGAGAAACGAAGTTTGAAAATTTATTGCTTGCATTTCTTTTTTGTGTTCAAACGTTAAAACCTGTTTTTCTCAGTTTCGTGTTTTTTCACTTACAACCTTTCTGCACTACGGTAGCGACGTAGCCTATTATTTTTGTCCAACCAGCTGAATCATGCTTTTGCTCTGCTAATTCGTATGCCACGTTTTATGAGCATTGATTTTCATCAAACCACGCCGAAAATTAAGCTATTTTTGCCAAAAACTACAAAATTTTCAAGCGCTGGGGGCTCCACACCCAATGGCGTACGGCAGCTGGGATGTGCAGACCCCATAAACAGCCCTTCTCCATTGCAGATTTTTGGCTACGCGCCTGACTAAGATGGGTACGTCAAATACCCAACGCTTGTGTAGCTAAAACTTATTTAAAATTTTTGATGATATTGATACTAATAATCTGAAAACACATCAACATATCATTACAAACTTTGTAAGAATAGTTTTGAAAATGGCACCTAATTTTGTTAAAAACCAAAAATATTTGAAACCTAATGTCAATGTAACGTTGTTTGTCAAAATTAGTAACATGATATGAGAGAATGCTCTCGTTTGCCCTTTTTATTCCACGCGTAACTTAATAATTTTTTTTAATGAACAACTATAATCAATTCTTTCCTTATACTCGCTGTATTCCACCGAAGCGTGTAAGGTGTTTGCGGGGCCCATCTCCGCATTTTTTTGCTCCCGAGCAACACAGCTCTTTTCGAAAAAATACTGCAGCGGTGGTGAGCAGTAGGCAACACTGTGTCCGATTTGATCGGCCCGAGATTCGAATCCCAGACATTCCGCTCCAGAGACGAACGAGTTACCGCTCGAGCAGCTGGCCGGTTAAGCATGATGATATATTTTCGTAATGTAAATTCAGTCAAAAATGAAATTTAGGACTAATTTGTGTAATTTCTGAAAAATAAGTTTTCGGAAAAAAGCAATTTCGGCCAAATTAACTTCTGACAAGTGTGAATTCTGGAAAATAAGTCTTCAAGGAACTGTAATTTTGACCAAATATAAATTCTGCCACGTGTGAATTCTGGTATATAAGTTTACTGAAAAATGTATTTTCGGCCAAATTGAAATTCTGGCAAGAGTAAATTTTGGAAAATGAGCTTTCGGGCTAATGTAATTTCTGGCAAGTACACGTTCAGGAAAATTTATATTCGGGATAATGTATGATTTCGGCCAAGTGATTTTCGGGAAAAGGTAATTTTTGAAAGGTGCTTTTCTGCGAGATGTATACGATCCCATTTCCTGAAAATAGCTTCGGGTTCTTTCCAAAAAAAGGCGATGTAGTCAAGTCCGCAACCTTTCATCATCAGCATAAACTATTTACAGCACACAAACTTGATTTACACAATCCGAATGAAAAATTGCGTCGTAAATTTAGAAGAAAGCTTAACTGATAAATGCGTGTTTTGAATGTTTCGTACGTTTTTGTTTTCTCAGTAAAAATACACAGTTTATCCTCCGAATAGGACCTTATTTTACATCATAGTCATTTTCCATAGCATCACAAACGGACGTAAATTTCCGACGATTTTTGTCGAAGAACGTCAAAAGCGTTGTTTCAAGCTGATTCTTTGTACGTCTCCACGTATAAATTTTTTAGAAAAAGTTTGTGTTCGTCTTTGATATAACTAGATTGGAGTTTGCCAGCAAACCCAGTGAACGACCGACGCGTAGCTAATGCTGTGATGTTCAAAAGTACTTTTCGTCTACCGCAAAATCAGCAATTATTCAAAAGCATCCGATTATATTTTAAAAGATTATGAATCCGATTATGAAATTATGATTATGATTATGAAATTTGTTAAGAATATTTAACCAGGAAATTTTTAATGAATGCAAAAAAAAGTATTTAATTACGTATTTTGTATTTGCATTATTTAAGTTATAGATTTGGGCTTAAGTTGGGGTTAGGGTTAAATTTAGGGCTACTTTCAAACTGAAGATGAGATTGTGGGGTGATACGATTGGATCAAAAACAAAAAAGAGGGATAAAAGGTGCCTTTATGTTCAGTAATCTTATGAATTGTATGGTGGTGGTGGTACTACCCGACCCCTTCCGAGGGATGGGGGCGCGGAGAAACTCCGCGGAGACCCAACAGTCGGGCCACACCCCAAGGTCTGGACCATAGATCGAGAATAGAGAGAGAGGAGCCAAAGATAGATTTGCGAAGGATTTCAGAAGCAGGACAGTCGAGGAGGAGATGATTAAGGTCCTGTAGAGGGTGTCCACAGGCTCTACAATCAGAATTCTCCTTTCGACTGATCCTGTGAAGATATGAAGATAAAAGAAGACTGTGACCATGGCAGCGAAGACGGCCGAGCTCACTGCGTATGGAGCGAGAAAGAAGGAGTTCCTCCGAAGAGACTTCGGGGACTTCGGATTTACTTGCCAAAACTGGTGCCTCTCTGCCCACTGATGCAATCCCAAGCCCTCTCCCCCCAGTTATTGCCAAAGTCCGTTATTCCCAAAACCGCAATTGGAGACGGAAGTTCAGATGGGAGTGTGAGATGTGACGTCTCCAATTGCGGTATTGGGAATAACGGACTTTGGCAATAACTGGGGGGAGAGGGCTTGGGATTGCATCAGTGGGTAGAGAGGCACCAGTTTTGGCAAGTAAATCCGCTTTTTCATTTCCGGAGAGACCTGCGGGTCCGGGGACCCATTGGAAGCTCAAAGTGGTATTGTTGGAGAGGGAGGAGGCAAGGGACCAAACATTCCATAGGGACTCAGGCAGAAGATAAGAGGTGGCTGAAGAAAGGATAGAGAGGGCTGATTGAGAGTTGGTTAGGAAAAGGGCTGACTGGAATTTGCAGGTCATCAAATGGCTAGTACACCAAGCAAGACCTTGCTTGAGGGCAAAGGTTTTAGCTGTGAAGCTGGAGGCAATTGGACCGGAGGAAAAGGGTAAGGAATTGGATGTGTTGCATTTGGAGCATGCTACATACAATCCAGCGCCTCCGGGACCAAAAAGGAAGGGGACAGATCCGTCAGTCCATACTTGGATATCAGACGGGGAGAGGGAAAATAGTCTGCTAGAAGCAGTTTGGAGTCGGGCTGTACTGTTGCCTGTGCAGTCGGGAATGAAGGGGGAAACAGTGAAGTGGGTTGTGGACCATGGGGGAAAAGGGGGGCACGTGATCAGAGACTCGCGTGGGGATGGGAGTGGTTGTGTGGCTGAAGAACAGAATGATTTCCAGGAGGGTTTCTTCTTTAGTCGACAGGGAACGTTTCTAATTGCCAGGGCATAAGGGCTGGAGAAATCGGGGGGAAGGCGCAGAGCACGTTCTAAGAAGTAGAGGGTCTGATGCTCTAGAGTCAGCTTTAGAGGAGGGAGTTGGGCCTCGAGAAGGAGTAGTGAGGAGGGGGTGGAAGAGAGGCAACCAGTAATGACCCTGCATGCAGCTCTGTGTAGAACTTCCAGGTGATTAGTTGCAGTGTTGCAGAGGAATGGGAACCATCCAGGAGAGGCATATGTGAGCACCGGACGGACAAAGGCTTTGTAGAGTAGGGAGAGAGATTCTTTTGTGGGACCCCAAGAGGCAGTGGCGATTGAGCGAAGGGCTTTGTGGCGTGGATAGAATTTGGAACACAGGGTTGGACATGGGCCCCAAAGGATAGAGTCCGATCAAAGGTTACTCCAAGGAATTTAGGGGTGGGATTGAACAAAAGAGGGAAGCCCAAGAGGTTCAGTTGGGGTTGGAAAGTGGCTTGTTGGGGATCTGTAGAGAAAAAGGAGGACTCACACTTCTTTGGATTGAGTGGAAGTCTCCATAAGTTGGACCATGTTTCTAGGACAGCAAGGGAGGATTGGACAACAGAGGAGGCTTTGAGTGGGTCTGGGGAGGAGGACCAGATGGTCAGATCGTCAGCATACCGGGAGGAATGGGCACTCCGAGGTAAATCCTTAGTGATGTCATCAACAAACAGAATGAAGAGGACTGGACCAAGTACCGAGCCCTGGGGGACCCCACGTCGATGCGGAAGGAGCAGCTGTGGGAACCACCAACCTGGACTTTAGCTCTACGATCAGAAAGGAAGGAGCGCACCCAAAGAACGAAGCAAGGGGGGAGTTTGAGCGAGAGGATTTTGTGAAAAAGAGCAGAGTGCCAGACCGAGGCGAAAGCCTTGGAGAAGTCAACAGAAGCCAAAATGGTTCGGTCTGGAGGTTTTTTCTTTTGGAAGCCGTCCCAGATAAATTGAGACAGAGTTAGGATTTGGTCAAGGGGTGACCTACCAGGACAAAAGCCGGCCTGGAAAGTGGAGAGGAGATGATTCGATTCAAGGTGAAAAGTTAGGCGAGAAAGAATCAAGCGCTCAAAAAGCTTAGAGATGCAGGAGGTGAGGAAAATGGGACGGAAAGATGACGGAGAGAAAGTGGGTTTTCCAGATTTATGAATGGGGATGATAGTGGTAGGTTTCCAACAAGAGGGGAAGGTGTGAGAGTGCCAGGACCTGTTAAAAAGTGAAAGAAGAAGGAGTTGTGCTGGCTCAGGCAGGTGCTTTAGTAAAGGGTAGGCAATCTGGTCAGGGCCAGACGCAGTGGAAGAGGAGAGATTGCTGATGGCAGTGGAGAGTTCAGTCAAGGAGAAGGGGGAGCAGAAAGAATTATGGAGGGAAGAAGCATCCTCACAGCTAGCTTTCCGGAGTTCATTCATGAACTGTCGTTCAGCTCTGCGCGAGGAACGGGGTGTCGCTTGAGATAGCTGTGAGCGAAGATAGGAGGCATAGTGGTTGGCAGTGTCAAGAGGGGAAGTGCAATCGGGAAAAGAAGGGTCTTGGGAGATGTTCTTTTTGCCCGAGATGGCATTGAGAAGCCTGAAGACAGCACGAGGATCAAAACGGGGGGACAGGTTAGAGCAGGTAGCTTGCCAGGTTGCAGATTTGGCTCTAGAAATGACTGAGGACGCCCTACGAGAAGCATCTATGTATCTGAGGCGGTGCGACTCAGATCAATGTGCCACGGAGCGGGCCCTCCGTCGTTCCCGCACTACAGATTCCGCTTCCTGGGACCACCGGGCTTTGGGGGAACGACCAAGGCGGCCAAAGGAGATAGAGGCCTTGGCAGCTTCGACTAAGAAGAGGGAAAAGGAGCGGGCAGCCTGGTGGATGTTGAGTGCATCAAAATCAAGAGAGGGGAGGTGCTCAGCAATATAAGATTGGTAAATATCCCAACTGGCCTTTCTGTAGTTGAATTTGGGGGGACGAGTGTTTGGGTGACGAACTGGAGAGAAGGGGAGGACAATTTCAATTGGGGGATGGTCTGAGCCAAGGCCAGGGAGAGTGCGCCACTCACAGTGGGGAGCGAGAGACGCAGGAGCTAACGAGATATCAGGGAAAGAACGGCTCCCAGTGGAACGGTGAAGGAGCATGGGAGAGGCGGGGTTGTTCAGAATTTCCAGACCGGAGGAAGTGATCCAGCGAAACAGGTCATTTCCGAGCGGGTTAGGGGGAATGAGTCTGTCCCATGTTGGGTGGTGAGCATTGAAGTCCCCGAGGATAAAAGTGTCAGGGGAGTTAGGGAGGATGTCAGGATAGAATGTCCTGGTGCGAGAGTCAGAAGGAGTGTTTCTGATGGGAGGGGAGTAGAGGTTAAGAAATTGAAGAGGAGAGTGGTTGGAGAGAAGGACTTTAACACAGGTGTAGTCTGAGTAGGGGTCCTGGGAAGACAGAGAGGAGACAGAAACAGGAGAGAAAGCCAGTTCAGAGTGGATGAGAGTGAGGACACCACCACCAGTGTTATGAGTACCGGAGGAAACAGGGTTTTGACTACCGAATGTCCGGTCCGTGCGGAGGGTATAATAACCAGGGATTTGGAACTTTTTGGTTGACAAAAGATGAGTTTCCTGGAGGAAAATGAGGTCATAGTGGTTGCCAGAAAGGAAGGCGATAAGTTCAGCACGGCGGGAGGAAGAAAGACCGCCGGCATTCCATAGCAGAAGTCTGAGATTGTGTGAGAGGCGTGGATTTCTTTGAGGGTGGGGTGGCAAGTTGTGGATTGGTTGTGAGCTTGTGGGTGGTGGTGGTGAGGCAGGTAGGGTAAAGGCGGAAGGAGGGTAGGTGTTAAGGAGGGGAGGATGTGAGGGGAGAGGTAGAGATGAATCCATAAGATCTGAGCAAGTAAGTGGAGGGGGTGTGGGTGGGGGCGGAGCTGGAGAGAAGGGGCGGGGGGACGCTGGCCGGTGGGTGGGAGAGGCAAGGTCCCCATTAAGACAAGCAGGGCAATTCCAACCCATGGGGGAGCCGGCCACGCAAATTTTGCGAAAGTCAGCCCGGGTCAGAGAGGAGCAGGAGAAGTGCACCCACTTGGAGCAGGTGGAGCACTTTAAAGAATCCTTACCTACCTCGAGAGAGCAAATGGAGCAAGGGTAACGTGGGGGGTTCCGAGGTGGACGTGATTGATAAAAGCCAGGCGGTAGTGGGGGGAAACCTGAGGGAGGGGGTGGAGGGGATGCAGGCGGCGTAACAAGGAGACGGGTCTGAGTGGGGAGGCCAGTTTTCCTTTGGGGATGGCACGCTGGGCATCGCCAGCCCACTGCAGTGCTAGTTGCACAGATTGTGCGAAAGTCAGCACGGGTTAGGGAGGAGCAAAGGAAATGCACCCACTTGAGGCAAGCAGAGCATTGAAGAGAATCTCTGCCCACATCCAGATGGCAGATGGAGCAGGGGTACCTGGGGTGAGAATGGTTGCTGATGGGGCCTGGGTTAGGGTGGACATTGCCACTAATAAGGAGCAATGCCAGGATAAGGAGACGCCGAAAGGGGTCCGGTTAATAAGAAGAAGAGGAGCCGCCCAGTTGTGACCGGTCAACGGGCGGCCCAGCGAAAAAACAGTCCGAGACAATGGGGGCGATCTTTCGGTCGAGCCCTTCGGGAGATCTGTCCTGCCATTTCGACCCATCCCCATTGGGGAGGGGACTGCACCACCACGATGAGGTGGCAGGACGTTGGTGCAGTGTGTCAGTGCGTCGTTGTGTTCTTCGAAAAGACACTTTACGCTAATTTCTAACTGGTGCCAAGCACTTTCTTGTTCTGCTGGCTCATTATAAATTGTATCGCATAGGGCCTCGGAAAACTCTTCAATACGATTGCTTGTAGCATTTGGATGTCGATCCATGGCTACAATTGTGATTTTTTTTTTTTTTGTCTATTAGCAAGACAGTTTAACCATAATCAGCAACCGTTAAAATTTCAAAATGAGCTTGTGATCTACCTGAAACCTGAACTTCGTCGAAACATAAACTTTCACCCCGCTGGCATTAGTAAGGGATTACACAAAACTAAACTTCTTAAAAACACGGTACATCCTTTCACGTCAAACAGCAACTTTCAAACAGAACACATTGCTGCATTTGCTTTACATTTTGGAAAAAAATCACATAATTACAAGTTTCAAATCAGTGCGTTAAAAACTGCAATAGCTGCGCGCTAAAAAGAAGTCTGCACAAACACAATGGATACGAGTTCAAACCTTCGCGGCACCACTATAATCGTCTTTCAGGCCATTGATTTCTTCTTCAATTTTGTACTTATGTTCTTTTTTTTTTGAAGATGGTGATTTATTAATGAAGGCTCATCATAGACTGTCAATTTGGCACCTACATAATCAGAATTGCAAACGGGCCGACTAATACAGGAGCGAACTCCGAAATATAAGTCCGAACCCGAAAAGCGATTTGAAGCCGAAACTAGCCCTGAAAAAGCTCGGAAATTAAAGTCAGGTCTAAACAATGTAAATCGCTATGCTCGTATGCGGTTAAAGTAGGACTCCTTAAGTGACTTTTACCGAACACGCGTATTTACGCATAAACGTAAAAAAAATACATGTACAAGTGTAAAATTTTACGCGTGCTGGCTTTGATTATTACCATTTACTGAACACTCGTACTTTTTACGGTACACAAAGTATTAAATAAGCATAGGGTACACTTAATTTTAAGGCATTTATAAAGAAAAAAATTTTGCAGCGTGATTTCACAAGGTTGCTTGATGTATTGGTTTCTGGTTATGTTTCTTGGCTTTGAAACTTTTAATCTGGGTTCGATTCTCATCAAAATCAAACTTCAAAATTTTTACAGAAAAAGAGTAAACTTTCTTTGAAATCAATCTTGGGGTCTATTGTTTGAAGCTTTTTTACAAAGTTACTAAAAGTATACCTAACTACTTTGATTAATCGATGTTTTTCTTTTGGTCTTTTGCTCTTCATCAAATCAAATCTTTCATTCTTGCAGTAATATGTCGAACCGTGTTAGGAATTGGCGGGGTCCATATACGCGTCATTGCGGCCGAGCAATACATCTCTTTTCAAAAAAATGTCGCAGCAGTGGCGCGCCGTTGGCAACGTTAAGTTTGATTTGATCTGCCCGAGATTTGAACCTTAAACCTCTCGCTCGAGAGACGAAAGCGTTACCGCTCTACCAATTGGACAGTCGCTCCTCCTCGTCGTGCTAGATATAGTTTCTTTTTAAAAGTTTGCTGAATTTGTCATGTATTTATTTGTTTGGTAATTGCCAGCAATACTGCAGTATTTTTGCTGGCAAATTGAACTGAAGACAGCGGAAGCAACTCAGTCGATCTTTTAACTTTTTTTTTACTTGTAACCTTAACTCAATTCACTGAGTGTGCTTTGTAATAAATTGTAACTCAATGAAAGTATTGGTAGTAAGTAACTTAATCTACAGTACTTATATTTTTGGAATAGTTTATTAATTTCCACACATTCGTCAACAATTACTTCTGTTAAGTGTTATAGTAAATTACCCCACATTTATTTCCTTGATTGGCATTAATGTTCATTATATTTGAGCGTGTAGATATTCATTATTATTATTTTTATTGGTGTTAAGTTTCTGGAAATTGAACTCAAGCGAACAAATAAACTGAATTGAATTGAATTGAATTTTGATAAAATAGAAGTATTTACCGCGGATTTGGACTGTTACGTAGAGATTCTAATGAACATGAACCGAATACTTGATTATTTGACTTGCTAATCAGGCATCTTTTTGAGATAAGCTAGTCGCTATAACTGGAATTTGAAAACTAGGCATTTCCAGGTTTTTGCTGTTTAGCAAATCACAAATAAAATAAATTTACCACAATTCATGTCAAAATGCAATCGTTGGGTATGTAAATATCTTTTGCTGTTGCAAACATTCAAAATACGAGATTGTATCAGAAGTTGAATGTTGTTCAAATGGACGGAAAGTTAAACCATGTTGATTTAAATGTGCTGTTGTTCTGGTTTGTGTCCTTAGATTCGAATACTACCAAGATTAACAGATGTTTTAAAGTAATAATCTTGCTTCAGGTTTTGTCAGAGCAAGTTTAATTTCTTATAGGCCAAGACAAGTTAGGCCAACGGCCTAACTCTGGGCCTTGCATAACCCTTAAAAATTAAAAGTTAAAAACCAGAGTAACAATATACCAATAGGTATTAACGTAAAGAGCTTCAGATTGTGAATTCGATTAAAGATTCATGCTAGGCTTTCATAACATACAACAATAGGCTACAACTTTGAAGCTCCCGTTAATCTAACGCTCATGCGCGCTACGAGGGTACTAAGAATAGGGATCACACAAAGCTAAAAATTTTTTGTATGAAAACTGTCTTAATTGAACAGGCTGCTCAGAAAACAGATTCAACTCAAACTTGTTACTTATGGGGGCTTGGGGGCGGAGCCACAATCGCTCCCTAGTCGGAACTGTAATCAGCAAAGCAATAATCTCGCGTTCAGCAGTTTCCGAGTGAGATGCAACCAGCGACATTTTAGACATCAAATAAAAGTTATTATCAAGCTCACCAGCCATTTATTTCATGCTTTTGAAAACATTTAAGCGTGTAAATACTCATGTCGATAAATCATCCCACTTAAAAAACGCGCGTATTTTATACGCGTATGCGTAAATACGCGTGTTTGGAAGACGACGCCTGAGACGGCTTTTACCAATCACGCGTATTCATGAGCGGAAATACGCGTGACACTTTTTTCAATTTAAATGCAAAAAACACAAATTAATGCATTTAAATGAAACCCGTATTTACGCGCGCAAATACGCGTCATTGGTAAAAGCCGCCCAATAGTGCTAATTAATTGTGATAACAATAATTGTATTGTAATGATTTCATTATTGCTTAACGAAATCGTCATTCAGTGTTACAAAGTAATTTCAATTACGCTATAATGAGCCCAAATTAAGCCCGACATTTTGTTAATTTTACGCCCGAACCCGATTTGAAAAATCCGGCCCAATTTACAACTTTGCACTCAAGTGTAATTTTTAAGCCAATTGTTTTAAACTTATTGTTGAATGTTTTTGTCAGATTTTAAAAGTTTACGCTATTTGAGGGGTTTGTACAATAATAATGGTTTTAGACGCTCTTTTTTGCACGATCAAATTTCTCATAAATTGAAAACTTTTTATCACTGCAGAAAGAAACTTTAAAAAAATTCAAAAACGATCGAGCCACTCCACTGCATTGTTATTGACGATACTAACAATATTACAGCCAATAAACTCACTCTCTTGTAGCAGCGACTTGAATTCCATGGACAACCAAATCTCCTCCCCAGCCTTGGCAAATTTCTCGACTTGCTTGCCACGACTGTAATGTGGTAATGTTCCGGTATCGATATCCATTGATCGGAAAAAAAGTCCATCCGTCAATTAATTCCGTGCTACCTTAACCATGGCGATTTTTTTACAATGCTACTTGCCTTATTATTTATATTAGCACACACTAATATTGTTTGATTAATATCCGATGCAATAAAAGTTCTACAGTATTATTGAGCAGATTTTATTTTTGCTATGACACACATATATAGTTATTTATTTATTGGATAGAATCAACGTCAAGTCACGTTGATTAGCTGTGTTTGGGAACTACGTTAATTTTCTTTACCAAAAAGAAGAAATAATGATTGATTTGTTGGACTTTCGTTTTGCAGTTGTTGTTACTAGTAGTTGTGGTATGTATAGTTTTTTTGTTTGCATTGCACTGATTGTTTTCTTGTGGTTTCATTGGAGCAGCCCTAAGCCCTAATTCAACACTCCCTAACCCTTATTTTAAATAGCTTATCGCTTACGATAATTGATTTGATTCAGCTATGACGTTTCCAAATGTGAGGCTAGAGAATTATGACTTTACTAGGTTGAGCATTATTTCCAATGAACTGCTGTATTTATGTAACTCGCACGCACAGTTAAACCGCGCGATTTTAAAGTTGCCAATGTGTTGCGACTATAAAAATTGAACAGATTTTTGGTAGTTCAAATTATGTAGATTTCATCTTTTAACCCTACGTACACGGGTTATTAGATCAAAACATACTACACTTGCAGAGGGGCAAAAATTCACCCCTACCCAACTTCTAAACTGAAAGTCATGGGAACGCTAAATTTGGCTTGTGGGTATTTTTACCAAACTTATGTGGAAAGTTTGCTTTTGAGTAGCATGATCATGGTGACGTCATGGCCAATTTTTGCAAAATGATGCGATTTCTGCGACGACTTCTTACCTAGTTTTTTGAATCTGAATCATACTATGCTGCAGTCAAAGTAACTACATCACAAAAATATATCATGATGTTATTTAAGTTAAATATGGGTTGCAAAATGACCAAATTGTTTTTGAAGTGACTTTGCCAAACCTCAAAATTGAAAAAGTTTCCTTTACTCCAGCACCTTTAAAGTTTAACAAGTTACGCTCTTTTTTTATTAAAACTAGTAAATTTTGAGTTGTGGCTGGATGTTTCTAATTTTTGCCAATTTTCTGCCTCAATTTTTCTTACTTTGTTTTTAAATTTTGAGATCATTGATGTAAATTTTTGCGACCACGTTTGTAAATCTATTTAATTCCGAATTTTCTGTCGGCTCTAGTAAAGTTTTTTTTTTTTTTGCTGTTTTTACTGCATTGTAAAATTGCAAACGCAAAAAAGCGAGTATTTTCCAATTTGAACGACTGCCAAAATTTTTCTCAGGTGCCTGGCAGTGCGCAGCAGCACTTTACGTATTATCTCAAAATCTTTGCAATTTTGCTGGGAAGTATTAGAGAATGACTAATTTTCATCGTTTTTAATCAGTACCGGCACAAAATTAGTTTGTTTTTTTTTTATTTAATTCTTTTTGTTTGTTCTTAAATTTTGATTTTATAAAAGGGGTTTGAATATTTTATAAACTTCGCAATTTTATAAAACGGTTTGAATAGAAAATAATGTCTTTGAGAATAAATTTGACTAAAAATTACGTTGGTTTCAAAAAACATTTTTTTTTGTGAAGAGAATCATAATGAAAAAACCGAAAGGGAGCATTTTTGGTTCTTACCCCTGTGTAAAATAAGGGTTAAAAAAAGCAAAAAAAATCCATTTTTAAATCGTCTGCGGCAAAATATTATTATTGGTAACATTATGGCGCAGGCGCATAACTAATTTTTAATATTAAAGTTGGGAAAATTTGGTGAGAATCACCAAATACAGTACATTATGAATCATATTATAATTTTGAGAAAGGCTAAGACAAGGGTCATAGTCAAGAGATTCCTAAACCGAGAGTGCTCAAGCCACTAACTCGGTAAGCGTAAATCAAATTCACTTAAGGGGGTTCAGGACTAGAGAATAACAGGCAAGAGAACAGGACAAAAAAACGAGAGAAAAGGACAAATTTTTGTGAAACAATGTCCCAAGTGCTCTTGTCCTGAACCACCTTAACTGAATTTGTTTTATGAATCATATTACAAAGATTTAGGTATTTCATAGATTTAAAAGTTAATGTATCTTGAAATTGATGGTAAAAAATAACCGCAAACTGACTTTGCGAAACATTTATTCAAATTTTTCTTCGTGCTCAGCCACTAAAACATATAAAGATCTTTCTAAAAAAGTCTTGCAAATTTTTTAAAGGAACGAAGAAGTGAAATTTGGTTCAAAAACTTACACTCGTACAATTTTTACCTGCAATCACGTTTGCTTGAAAAGTTTCGAATTGTTGGCAAAGTGATGTTAATTCATCTAAATAATACACAGCAAATAAAATTGTAGCAACTTGGCTTATTTATTCTAGCCGTATTGCAAAAATTATTACCACTTGGTATGGCAAGACTAAAATAAAAGGTATTTACTCAATTGCAATATCATCTTCAAACTCTTTTGTAGTATTGAACATTTACTCAATAAATTTTCTTAGCAGCAACTGTTACATTATCAACAAGGAAAGCTTTTTTTTCGAGTCACTAAATTTTGCACTTTCTGTGTTTTAGGCACTTACTCCATCGGGGTCTAGTGCCCTTATATTTGCGTCATGTTTCGAAGAGATGGAGGCAAATTAGCGGGAAACTGATTGTCCGCTCTTCTTTACATGTACATGCCGTATCAGTTTTTCTCGATCCTCATTTAGCCACCATTGCTCTACAGTTTTTAATCTTGACCGATAGACGCCACTTCGAAAAGGCTGTTTCTTTGTGCGCCCGGCCAAAAAGAAATGTTTTGCGGATTTCAGTCTCAACTTTTAGATCAAATAATGCCATCAGGTGGTGAAAGCGAAAGCAAAGTCGATCGGCAAATTAGCGCTTCCACATTCCTGGCACAAAGGTAATTAACGTTTTGCTGAAATATTTTACAAACAAAGAAATAATAATATTTTACAAACTGTCCGATATAAATCAATAGAATTTTGCATCCACTAAGTCCGCATGTATCGCACAAATATTTGCCAAAAATCTCTTAAACGTAAAATAAATTAGACTTAACCAGTTAATGACTTTAGTTTAAATAGCTCCGCATTTTAATTAAGTGGAAGGATTGCCTGAAAAATGTTGATTTACGGTACCGTTTAACCCGATTAAAAGCTTCATGAAAAGGTGAGTTTTAAATGGAGAAAATAATAATAAATTTTGTCTCTCCCAATCATCCTTTATTGTATTTACGTAATGATAATGATATTTTTGCTGTTTTTAAAAACAATGAGTCTTGCTTGAAGTTTTTATACACAGAAGAATTTGCTCAGTAGCTTAGCCGCTAAAGACCGCCCCCTAATTGGTCTGTCAAACAAAATGCAGAACAAGCAAAATACCACGTATTTGCACTTCTGAGATTGTCTTTTGCTCTGGAATGAACTATAAAATAATTTAAAGCACGTTTTGAAACGGTTATTTAGATGAAAAAGGGGCTAATTTACTAAAAATCAAACTCACAAATACATAAAAATTTTAAAAAATAAGCTATCAAATGTAATCGCTTGTTGACAAATGCTAAACTTATAGGTTTCATCAAAACAAAATATAAAAACTCAGGAATAGGGGGAGCTATGCAGTACTAGTTATAGCCGTAAGAAGCCAGGGGGGGGGAATGGGGCAGTTGCTCCCATTTGGTTCAAAACGTAGAAAATTCCAGCAAACAGTTTTTTTATTCGGGCACACACTATCGCAGTCACGCAATTGCTCCAACAGATGACGTCTTAAAATCAAGAAACGAAATAGCCGCAACCAAGACGCAAAGCCAACATAATAGCCTGATCAAAAAACCCAGCCAATCGCTCATAGGTTGTTCAACCGAGCCGATTAACTGCAATCGGAACGCGTTCCTATTGAGCCGTCGCAACACTGTGAGACAAAACAGATCAAACCTAATGACTGGTTAAGCCTCAACTTAGGATTTGGTTTTGCTTAAAAATGTAAAGACTATTTTGCCCACCAGAGGCTAAATGAGCCTAAACGCTGTTTAGTATTTACCCGTTTGCGGCAAAATAGACCTAACCAATATTTTTTCACTTGGGTTGCGCTCATCTTCATAGACCAGTGGTACAATTGGTATAGCCAGGGGTGCCGAAACCCGGGAGAGATGGGGAAGATATATCCCCCCAATAATTTGACTGCATCCCCCCGAAAAACTTGACTGTGTTCTATATCTGCATCCCCCCAATAATTTAACTGTGGTCTCCATCTGAGCGCTGGATGATGTTTGGATCTTTTTTTCGTTTTCACGTGATTTTGGGGGAAAAAACTCTACAATTTTTGGTGAAGACCTTTTTTCTTGGTTCTTCACTTACTTTGCTTACCTGAAAAAGATCATGGTCGAGGTTCATCTCCCCCAATGTTGAAAATTGGGCAAAATTGGGGTAAAACTGCAAATTATCAAGCACTTTAGGTATTTTGATAATTTGCATATTATCAATTGCAAATTATCAAAACAATTGGGGTAAAATTGCAATTTACCAAGCAATTAAGATTTTTGCATTTGTTTCGCCTACAATATTGCTGACAGAAACGTTGGGTAATTATGTGTAATAGTGTATTTAGTATATTCAAGGATATTGAATAATGGTTACATTATATCAATCATAAACTTCTGAGCTAAACAGAGCTTGACACTAACAAGAAACAGACGGCCATTTAGTGAAAAAGTTGCTCTTTGTGAAAAAAACTACTAATCCAAATGCACTTAAACAAAAAAAAAGCACATAAATCCACTGTTTGAAGATGAAAGCCGAAACAAATATGCATTCAAATGTTGAGATTTTTTTTGTTCAAACGTATTCACGAATTTAAAAACAGCTTTTAATATCGTTAGAGCTATCATTTTCAAATAAATTTTCTATATCTTTGCATAAACTTTATAGTATTTTAGGTGATTTTTGCAGCATGATAACAACCCATTGTCTATTTAACTTAATCAACCTCTAGATACCATCGCATTTTTGTTTTATCTTTATTCCTGCATAGATTCATGAAGAGAGCTGGACGAAAACGTTTCATCTAAAACAGCCTTTTTTAAGTCTATCCATTTCTCAAACAGTGAAAATGATAGCTCCGACGGTATTACAAGCTATTTTGAAATTTCGTACCACTAACAAGCTTTTTGGATTTAAAAACGTAATCACTTAAAAGGTTTAAACCAAATACGCAATGTTTCAGCATTTAAACGTATTTTAGACTTGAGCAGTAAGTGTGCGAAAGCTGATGAGACTGAACAACATAAATTTTTTTAAACTTTTCCAAATCTTAGCAATTTAGCTTTTTCTGATTGCTCTGAAAACGTCCAAAATGTCATCCAAATGGCGTTAAAATGGCTTTTTTTCCAAAAAAATTGCAAGATTCGCCTAGACACCTTTGCCCCCAGCCCCCATAGTGGTAACTTGTTTTCTCACACACAAGCTTCACAAACAACAACTTTCAAAATCATTATTACAGGGTTTCTGAATAAAAAATGTAACAAAATGCAACCTTCACTGTGAAACCCCGTTTTACTATAATAGCATGCATTTTCATTAATGGTTAAAATGAAGTAACTACAATTGGGTATCAGGTTTGGAAAAATTACTTTTTTTGCTTTAATTACAATTACAAATACAATTACAATCTAAAATTTTCAATCAAAATTAAAATTATTCAAGTTCAAGTAAGTGCAATTCAATTACAATTTTAATTACAATTACAACGAAAAGATCCTTAAAACATTGCGACCAATTCACTTACATACGAAGCCTCGAGTTTTACTTATGTCAACACTGTGAATTTGTTTTGTATTTCTATGTTAGACCTATTAAAGCCCCACTTTGCTCTATCCTTGTTTGTTTAACTTCAATTTTTGCAGTACATAATTTCATTTCTGAGCAATTGTCAAATATGTTATTGAATTCATTTCGTTTCCACCAGCATTATAGTTTTAGCTAAACTATGGAATGATACCACAATTATTTGTGCAAAAGAAAATAAGTTTTAACTCAATTAAAAATTGTAAAGAAGTTGAAATTGTGTACATTACAACTTCCAGTTACAAAAATTTTTTAACACTATTTTAACTTTTACCAATACGATCACAAATTTAGCATAATCATACAAAAAAAACCATTAGTGTCCCTTTGACATGCACACAAGGGCAAAAAAGCACACAAAATCTTAATATCAGAAGTAGCATTAAAGTTACAATCATAAGCGTATCCAGTGGGCGGGGGGGGGGGGGGGGGGGGGCCAAGTGGCCAATTGAAATGCCATCAATAAAAAAATGTGACAAAAAAGTTTTGTTCCTTCATTTTCAGTTTCTTTTAGCATCTTCGCCTACCACAGTACACGCGCACAACTATAATATTAACGACCAGGAGGCCCGGGCCCCATTATATCGATTTTGCCAACCAATGGAAATCTATAACCCGAATGAAATTAAAGGTTTTGCCCTGAAAGTTGTTACCTCACGCCCTTATCTAACCTTTTTATGAAGGTAATGCAATTACCAGGGCCGGATTTACCATGTGGCACAGTGCCAGGGCCCCGCGCTCAGACGGTAAGACTTTTTCTGGTCTTCACTTATATTTGGCATGAAGATGTTACAAAAATCCCCAAAGTACCAGGGGCCTTGTGCAATGTAAATCCAGCCCGAGAACAACATGGTTTGTAAGCGTAACTACCCAATGTACCATTTTCAATAACAATTCATCTCCAACTCGCCAGTTTTTACGCAGCACAAAATATTAAGAAAAAAGCTAGGGGAAATGCTCATTGAACAAAATATTGAATTTAGTTTGAGGGTCCTGGGCCTCTGGCCGTATATGTACTCCTAAAACTGGTTATTTTCATGAAAAAACAAAAATCTCTAAGGAAAATCTTTGAGTGGATTATTACTTACTGCTGAAATATTGCGGAAGGCAATGTGTCTTATTTTCCCCTACATAGACCAATTCACTTACAATTAAAATTTTACACAACAACGCAAGATTTTAAACGTGTTTTGCAATTTAGTTGCAAGTAAGAGGAGGAAAAAGAAATTTAATGTTTTCGATTGGCTTTCAATTGTTCTCTTAAATGGCTCTGAACACATGCAAAATATGATACAATGGCATTAAAATAGCTTTTTACTTCAAAAAATTACAAAAATCGCCCAGCGGCTAGGGGTTTCGTCCCCAGAACCCGTCTGTGATCCGTTTGAGTTACATTAGCTTACTCAACACGTCTACCAAGTTAGACAATTGCGCTTTTTAACTAGTAGTTTACCTCTCCCTTTAGCAAAATCCTGGTTAGTTGCCAACAACAGGCCACGGCTTTAGATCTTCCATTTTGCGATATTTTTGCCGCACAAAAAGTTCCTCTTTTGAAAATTTCTGATGACGCCATTGCATGTGATTTGTGGTTTGCCCCTCACCCCCTCCAATCAAAAATCTTGGCTACGTCTTTGGCTACAATGGTTACTTACCACAGGTTACAGCCATATCTGACGCCAAAATCCAATTTTATTTAAGGCTATTTTTTGGTTTATAGTTAGTGCTAGTTATGATTAGAGTAGGTGCTAAGTTCAGATTATGAATATGATTAACCTTATCTCTAAAACTAACTTTAACTATCTCTAACCTACTTTGATGTTCGCTTTGTGTCGTCAGATGTGTTTGTGACCGGTAGAAATCTTCGATATCGATTTGCAACCGCAGGAAAATTGAGTTTATTCAAACACGTTTTGTTCTCATCTATCTTAGTGAATAATAGAGTAATTGTAATTGAAAATAGGCAGAAAATTTTTCGATGACAATTGCAATTACAATTATCAACTTTTGAAAATTCTGAATCAGAATTACAGCAAAATCATGTAATTAATTACAATTTTGTCAATTACGATTATAATTTTTCTAAGCCTTTTGGGTACTGGTTGCTTTTTGAAAAATTGAACCCCACCTTAAAAATTCTGGGTGCGCCCCTGATGCGAAAGTATCAAATTTGATCAGTATCAAAGTATCAAATGTACAACTACCCATTTCTTGACTCTGCAATTTTATCTGGTAAGATAACTCTGGCTACAAGATAACTCTTAATTTGTATTTTTAGTGAAAAATTCATTATCTGAAGACTCTTTCATATTTAGCAGGTTTTTGTGCAATGCTAACTGCAATTACTACAGTTTTATTTAGCATGTACTCATATAATTTTTTGAGTACTAATTTTCTGAAAACTGAATCAAAACACTTTTATCTTGTCAAATGTCACAAAACGGGTGGACTTGCGAAAAAGATTCATTACTAAATTGGTTCCAATAAATTTACTACGCGTAATATTTAGGCAAGTAAACAAATATTCGGGCAATTTTGCCTTCGCCCCTCAAACTGTATCAGTCTCTTACGGCTATGGTACTAGTTAATTATCTATCACTTCTCTCAAATTTTGCTCCGTTAGTTGCTTCCTCCCAAAAAAACATCTTTGTGTACAAAGCATAGACAATAGAATTTTTTCGAAAAAATTTTCTCTATAGAAACAGCCTTCTTTGCAGATTTCTAGCCATGCGCCTAATTTCTCCTGATTCGTCGCATCTATTTTTTTTTTGGTACCGTCAAAAATCCAATTTTTTGCATGCATTTTATAATTCACCTAATTTGCCACTGTGTTTTTATCACTGCAAGCACTTCTTTTTGCATAGATTGTCATTTTCGCATTTGAATTACTTCTATATTTGGCCTTTTTCTTTGGAAGAAAGTATTTCACCATAAATTTTTTTGTGGAAGAAAGTATTTCACCGTAACCTTTTACCTACTTTTTATTGATTGTGACTCAAATTTTTATTCTAAAACTAACTCCAATCAAACTCGAACCAAAACTCTAATTTCAACCCTTAATGAGGCATTTAATTCAAGTTTTTTACTGTTGTCAAAATGTTGGAAAAAAACTAAAAAACATTTTTGTCGAATCTGACTTTCTAAGTCTTTTCATTTTTATGGCATTTTTCAAAATTAACAGTTTTCCTTTCACTTCAGTGTTGCAGTTTATTGCGACAGACTTCTGGAAAGCAGGCTTACATAGATTTCAAAAACGGCTAATTTACAATTCTGACCCGTTACGTTATTGTTTTAAACTCTTGTCGCAAAACACTTATTAGGAAATAAAAACATGCTGAAACTTTTTCAAATTTTGTTTCTAATAGGCAACAATGGCAAAATTTTTAAGAGAAAAAAGCCTTTGTAGGGTTAAATTTAACTTGCTATATCTCGGAAACAAAAAGTCGAAAAAATCTCAAGTTTGGTGAAGTCAGTCTCCACATCAGTAAAAATTTTTGAAGTAAGTTTCCATTAAAATACCGTTCTACAAACTGCTTTTTTTCAAATAGATTAAAAATGTGTGGATGAATGATTCTTATTTTTGTTTTATTTTCTTGAGCTTGAAAATTTGCAGGGAAACAGTCACCCCTTTTTTTTAAAGCGAGCGCTAATTTCCACTCAGCAATTTGCAAATACAATGCATAACTTACAGTGATCAAAATTTGAGTGAATGCACATACAAGTCGAAAAATAAGCTCACATTTTCCATCATTCCAGTTCAGCGTTCGTTTAAATGCACGGTAAACTTGTACTGGCAAAGAAAACGATAATTATCCAATTAATTATTCTACCGTAAAATTTACAACAGATAAACCATACATCAAAGTGTCATAAATCAATGCATATTCTCTAAATCAGACCATCTTTGTTGTGAAAATCATGAAAAAACCAAAACAACAACCATTGCATTTTGGTTAAGAAAAGACTGTGATTTTATTAGCTCATGTCAGCCTGCTTCCTTTTGTCGCCCAATACCGTTTAGAAATTAAATGTACTCTTTCGTGTGATTCGACCTTACACAACATTGTTAATCAATTTTACATTTGAATACCGGAGTAAAAGAGCATAGTCGTAAATTGGACTGGCAAGCGTGAAAGTAAAGCTTTAATTAATATAGTGTAATATTTCATGTGATGCAAATGTGCGATATGACGTAAGTTCTTTAATGGTTCTGAAACAATGAAAATCAAAAGCAAAATGATGGAATCGGTAAATGATTCTCGGTGAAAAGCGCAGAGCCAGAACAAATGAAAATATTCAGCTGTTTACTGCTGCTTACGTACGTTTCGAGATTGTTCTCATCTCATTTTTTGATAAATGAGATGAGTACAATCTCGAAATCTAAGCAGCAATTAATAGCAGAATTTAATCATTTTTCGTGATTCTGGCCTAAAGGTTACCAGCGCGGAAGCCTAAGGAAGAGTCACCAGAACGGCGACTTTTTAAAACAAGCAATACGAAGAAGTTATCCTCCCACAGAATTCGAACCTGCAGCTTTTGGATTACTGGTCCACTGCTATACCACATAACTTTATTCACCATGTAACTTCATTCACCAAGTTGCCTCTACGACATAACTTTATTCACCATATTACTATATTCACCAATTTGCCTTGACCAGTATACAGCAAAAGGGCCGTTTAGCTTTTGAATAAAGCAAAGCGCATATTCAGAAATTTGCAATGGGAAGATTCTGTTTGGGGGTGTCGTGGCAAAGCCTTATTTGCTAACTCTGAAAATGTCATGTGTCCAGCGTGCGTGGTGAAAATGTTTGAATTTTGACGGCCTTGTTTAAAGGGCCTGTTAAATTTGGCGACTCTTATGAGTAATCGAATGCTAAAAACCCGTATTCAAATTTTGGGGACTCTCATTTTGGTACTCTCAAATTGTTTCAAATTTTATCTTTTTTCATATTTGCCTACCCTGAAAATTTCATGTGTCTAGCATGACCGGTTAAAAAGTTTGAATTTTGGCTGCCCCGTTTCGGGTAAGCCCCCATTTTGGTACCCCCAAACTTTTTGTCAAATTTTATCTTCCGTTTACATTTACTTACTTTAAAAATTTCATGTGTCTAGCTTAAAAGGTTAAAAAGTTTGAATTTTGGTCAGCCCGATGGGGATGAACCCCATTGTGGCACCCCCAATTTTTGTTAGGTTTATTTCATTTTTTGATCTATCTAACTTTAACAGCTTAAAAGTTCTAAATTTTGGAGGGCCCGATTGAGAGTGATCCTCTCCAACCTGGCATCTTTGATTTCAGTTGCACAAAAGTCCTCCTTGATATCTTCAATCGCTCAAACTTTAAATACGGTGCGTTTAGTGGTTTAAAAGTAGATAGCACGAAAAGAAAAAGAAAGAACGAAAACAAAAAAAAAAGAAAAAAAACGAAACCAAAAAAATAACATTCAAGTTGGGGTAAACAAACATAACCAAAAGAAAAGTGGTTAATACTGTGCTTAAAAATCACAAACCACTTTTTTATATTGGTCATTACCGAGATATATCAATTCAAATTCGTCAACTTTTCGCTCATTATCGGCCTGTAAAATTGTGGTAACGTGACCGGGCGCCCTTAAACTCGGTTTTCATGAAGCATTCATAAGCACCTATATCATGCCCAAATTTCAGCTTTGCACGTCACGTGGTTTTTGAGTTATAAGCGAATTGATGAGTTTTCAAACCAAAAATCGTCGTTTTTTATGTTTCTTTGCGTCTCAATTCACGATCACGTGACCTAAGATCCCCAAAAATGGCACACATGACGCTTTCATTAGTTATTTTGTTGAGTCCAAATTTGAACTTCCTAGGTTTTACCGTTTGCTAGTAATAAACATATCAATCTTCATCTGCCAAGACTCGCAAACAAAAACAAAGTTACAGTAAGCTACTACACGCTCGCGCGAAATTGTGAATAAAAAATGACCCTGAAAGAAGCTGCCCTAATAAATTATTACAGGTGCAACATACAACAGAAAACTTTCACGTTTTTATAGTTATACCATTGTACAGCAATAAACGCACGTTGTCAGTGCATTGCCTTTTCAGATACGTTAACATTTGGCAAAATGTTTGTGTAACAGAACAGATTCTGCAGCATTTCAATCATTTTAAATGAAACCGGCTGGTAAGTAACGGCAAGATTTTGATTTGCTTCACTTAAACGTTAAGCCATGTTTATGCCATGGCAATGTTGGGTCCATTATTTGTTCTACGGACGTGTAAATTGTTTAGGCAAACAGGAAAAAAATTTAACTTAAAATCAGTTAGCTTAACAGTACAGGATATGTTGCCTATACGTACGTAATGGACGTTTTTGTTTTCCTTACCCACACAACTGGGATATGGCAACTGCTGAAGCATGTAAATGCGGCAGTGAAAACTAAACCTCTATGGATGGCAGTACGGTACAGGTCGATACAGTACGCCTCAATTTTTGCTAGGAAGTACGGTACGTCTTTTTTGTAACGGTACGGGTACGGTACGTTGGTACGCTGTTTGAATTAAAAATCCCAGACTTTTCGCACATTGCGCTGGCTTTTTGCATACAGAGGCAAAAGACAGCTGAAGCCAACGCTAAATGTGTGAATTGAGATCGCTGATTTATAGGCTAGTGATTTCAAAGTCAGTTAAAGTTGCAGGTAGTTAAAAGCAAGGATGGCGGTACGGTACGGTACGTAGGTGGGGGGAAGCGGGGTAAGTTGATCATAGTAAGGGTTCTGGTGCTATAACTTCTTAACCAGATGCAACAGCATCATGAAATTTTCACATAATCAAGAGAGGTTATTTTCGACCAGTTTTTTTGCAAAATAATTGATTCTACCAAATTTAGAAGATATCTAAATCAATCGAAAAAGTGTTGTATTGCAGAACTTGCCCAAAGCATGGGGAAATTGATCCAGGCCATGGGGTAAATTGATTCATGCTGTTTAAACGAATATCATATGGTATTTTTGATCTGCTTTTATTTAACGAACGAAACGAAAACTCAGAATACAGCAGTAATGTCATAGCAAAAAATATAAACAATAAATGTTGCAAAGTTTTTTCATTAATCAGATTCCTATTCATCGTTGGGATCCCAACCGAGATCGGAATCCATATCATATTCATGATCATCAGGAGATGTTTGCATACGAGCAGCTGCTACTTCTTTTGCTGAATTCAAATCAAAGCGTCTTTGTTTTCTCTTAGCGCGTCTCATAGGTTTTGTGGAAAAGAACTTTTGCTTTTAGCGTTGTTTTTCTTTTTCCTTCTCTTCCAATGCAATTTTTTCTGGAGTCCTTGTCCAAATTTTCGTTTTCTCAAATCGAGATCGTCTGGTCTATGATTTTCGAAGAGGAGCTTTTGGCAAAGGAAGCAAGGCACCAGGAGAAACATATGAATTCGAAAAAATAATTGTTGGCTGAAGATCATCTCTGCTTGAATTATTGGGGGTAGCAATCATGTTGTCCAATCGAGACAAAGCAGCAGGATTGGTGGAACTGGGACAGTTTGATTCCACGTTCAGTTCACATTGACAGACAGACTTGGAAGGGAACAGACAGTCACTTTCAGGGACAGAATCAGGGTTGTTGGGAAGAGGCTGTTCGATTCCACATTAATTTCACAATGATTAGCAGATGTGGAAGCATCCTGGCAGTCACTATCAGGCAAAGCATGACTTGTGGGAACTGAGCAGGTTGATTCCACATTCATTTCATATTGATTGGCAGACGTGGAAACAGCTGGGCAGCAGTTATTCTCTAGCAAAGCAGTAGTGCTCGTTGGTACTGGGTAGTTTGATTCTACATTCATTTCTACTGCAGGCAGGGTCTCAAAGAGAAAATTTTCCAGGGGGTTCGAAGGTCGATACCGGCGCCCCGAAATCTTATTGGGCCCCCTAAGCCTTATCGCGGCCCATGCTGCTAAATCACTTTTTTCCGATGGTTGTAGATCTTCATTTAAAAGTAAGGGGATAACGATATTCGCATATAGTTAGGACCTATGAAAAACACAAGTAGACATAAAATTGTTTTAAATCCAGCTAAGGGGGTCTGGGGGAGCGCTGAGAGCTCCCCAGTGGGGTCCGGGGCAGTGCCGCGGAAGCTTTAGCACTTTTTATGTTTCTCGAGGGTAAAATACAACAGTTTATCAACATCCCAGCACTAAACTTGCTTAAATTGACAAACAGAAAACGTGATATACGTGAAAGAAAGTACATGAAGTGGGGGATGATGACATTGACACAATATGATATAATATAATGACTTTAACGCTGCAAATCCAAATATTTTACTGATAAAAGTTTTAAGAAGTCATCTGCAATCATAGACTTTACAAATCCAAATACCTATTAAGCTAATACAGATAGAGTGAGTTACTTAATGATAGTAGTCTAGTATGTCAACTTTGACTCCGTTCTTTGAGGTTGAAATACTTTTGGATCTCTGGAAATGTTCGTGGGCCCCGTACATTGTTATACCGTAGAATTAGGGCTCTCAAGTCAGAGAAATAAAACAAAGTGTAAATTTTGGTGCAAGTGTACGGCTTTTGATACATTTTCCTCTTTTTTTATTCAAATCGGCCACTATTGGATGCCCTAAAGGCTGCGTAGCAAAAATAGCGACCAATTACCAGTACTGAATAGGCTGACTGAAATCTTTGCTGTAGGCAAGTTTGATTACCGTGTTAAGATGCAATACCAAAACTTAACGCGTAAACTTGAACTCTTCTGCACCCCTTGAGCCCGGGCCCCCTAGGCCCGGGCCCGGGTACGATGTACCCCCTGAACCCCTCTCTCGCAGGCCCTGACTGCGAATCTGGACGGTTAGTAACATAACTTGAACAGAATTTGCTGTCCGGAAAAATAACATTATCATATTGATAAATTCCACAAGCTCGGAAACCGATAGTGATGTTGGAATTAGAGATGGCGAGGTTAACAAAAAATGTATCCGCATGCTGCGCTGCATTCGCAAACTTTGTCTGCAAGCTGCACCGCACCGCATTCAAACACAACTAAGTTGACGCTGCACCGCGCCGCACTGCAAGTTAAATATTTTTTAAATTTTCACTAACATCGGAAAAAAATTAGCTCTCTAGCTTATGACATATAAAAAATTGATATTAGGGGTATTATTTTGGAGAGTTTTCAAAAGAGTCACTCTCTCAAATTATGTCAAAGTATTTGTTTTTTAAACATCTGCCCATACAAAAAAAAGTAATGCCCTAGCTTGAGCCGTTCAAAAAACTAATTTCTGGGGAGTCTATTTGGGGGCCCCTGGGGGGGGGGGTGGTACCTCCATAATGCGTCAAACTATTTGTTGCTTAAGTATCCACCAATATAAACAAAAAAACTATCACCCTAGCTTGAGCAATTAAAAAAATTAGTTTTTTAGGGCCCCATTTTGGGGGGTTCTGGGGAGAAGCCTCAAAAAAACTCAGGAGACAAAATTGCATTTGCAGCCCAACAAATTTATCCAAAAATTAGATATTAATGTTGCGTGGTTTAGGAGAAGAAGAGTGCACAAAATTTAGAAAGCAAAAAATCAAAAAAGAAAAAAAACTCAATGTGGCTAAAAGTGTAGGTAGAGATGAAAGAGTATCTTACGACATAAAACCATGTGAAATATTTTTTGCCATATATAAACCGTTTTTCAATAAGACCGCTTTTTACACCAAACTTTTGGGGTAGTTTTCGGGTCCTAAACCTGAAGTTACGGGACTCATTGCCTTGAAATTTGGCACACACAAATAACTTATAAATCTCAAACTGCAGTCAAAATTTCATGTAGCTAGATCAAACCATTATTGAGTTATAAGTAAAAGTCTGAAACTTCACAGTCGTTAACTTTAAAAATGGCCGAGTTAAAACTAAAAAACACGCGACGTAAGATCAGTCGTTTCAATTATAGGCTTTCAGGTTTAATCTGCCTTGTGTGTGCTTTCTCTCAGTTTTTCTGCACCATGTTTTGGCAATCAAAAACAATCTACCAGTCTACCTGATGATTTCATGCAACTACTGTGCGGTACCAATCCTGAACCAGTAGCTCAAATAATGAAGGTAGTGACTATTTCACCGAAAATTTTCAACTTAGAGAGAATCAAACGAAAATGAGAAAGATTCATCCGCGCTTTTTTCATTTGCTTTTTTAGGGATTAAGATTAGGTTTGGGGTTAGGGTTCGATTTGGGAACAGTTTTAGACTAAGCATTGGAGTATGTGTTATATTTGAGTCAGAATTAATAAAAAACTAGATAAAAATTTTTGGTGAAATAAAGCCTTCCAATAATGCAATATAAGGTATCACATGCTTTGCATGCTGTCACAAGCTACTACACTTGTATGAAACTACCCTATGTATTAATACGTTTGCCGTTTACATGTGTGTTGGATTGTGGAATAAATTTTGCTACTACGTACCGGTAGGCTATTTTGTAATTGGAAATTTGTGTAGCCTAGTCTTCGTACTCTACTACATACAGACATAGGTCTACCAGGTCTGAGATAGGCTCCAGACATAGGACCGAAAGCCTATGCCATGACCTGTTGACGAATAGGCTACACTGAACTAACTCTTTCACTCTGAAATGCAAGCGCATGTGTAGTAGAAACTGTTGTCTAGCCTTGGGCTTGTACCAATACCATAGGCCTACTGCGTACAAAGAGGATGTGTCGCTAGGCTTTGTTTTGTGCCTCTACTCTGATGATCGTTTCCCACAAATCTGTTTCTTCTACATTTGTCTGCCTTTGTTTCATCTTCTCACCGACAGGGGTGCCGAGGGAGGGATGGGAGATATATTCCCCCAGCAATTTGACTGTATCCCCCCAATAATTTGAGTATAGTCTGCTTCTGCATCCCCCCAATAATTTGACTTTGGTGTGCATTTGAGCGCAGGTCTCCACTAGAATTTGGGGAACAAAGTTTTCCTTCTTTTGATGAAGAACTTTTTTTTGGTCTTCACTTAATTTGCTCACCTAAAAAAATCGTGGTCGAGGTTCATCCCCCCAAAGTTGAAAATAGGGCAAAATTGGGGTAAAATTGCAAGTTATCCCCTCCAATGCTCAACGAAGATCGGCACCCCTGCTCACCCAAGGTCCTAAACCTTTCCTAGTCTAGTCTACTAAAACCAAAATCTTTTTGTTGGTGTCAAAAAAAAAAAACACGTTCAGCCGATCAAAACTAAGTTTCTTGTAGCCAAAATAGCCGATTCTATGATGCTCCAAATTCTGAAAAAATAAACTTGAACTGAAGGCACCTTTTCCTGTTTTAGTAGCATGCATTGTCTTCAATTCATATAATAGTTTCATCCAGACTAACCATTGTTGTTCATAAAGAGAAAATCACCTACAATAAATGTAAAAAAAATGTAAAAAAATTTTTGTATGCGGCGCTGCGCTGATGCTGTGACGTAATGCAGATCTTAGTTGCCACGCTGCGCGGCGCGGTGCACCAACAACAGCGCGCGGCCGCGTACGCTGCGCTGTTGCCATCTCTAGTTGGAATGGTTAAATGCTTTAGCTTAAGCGGAGTTTACAGCTGCAGGAATATCGTAAATATTCATCGTCATGCCATGGTGACTGCGATGCCAAGCATCAATAGCATTACCATAACATGTCTTGAAAAGATTATAAACGGCAACATTCAGCGGCTGTAACTTATGGGACGTTTTGGGTGGAATTGTAAGGAGTACAATCCCATGTTCACGATAAAATTCTACAACCATCAAAGAGATATGGGCAGCGAGATTATCCAATATCAGCAACACCTTTCTTTCTGGAGAACATCTGCTGTGGAGCACAAAATGCTTTAAGTACGTTATAAATATGTACTTATTCATCCAGCTGCTTTTGCCTGCTGCACCAATTGAACCTACAGGTGCGCCATTGATAAAATTTCTGTTGTACCTGACCCTGGGAAATACTAATAAAGTAGGCACAGAATTTCCTGCTGCATTGATGGTGCATGCCATAGTTACCAATCAACCCATTTCTGCTAAAGTAACACCGCCTGCGCTTCGCCGTCCAGTATGACACAATATTTTCTGTGGTGTTTGAACCGTGGTAACTCCGGTCTCATCCATGTGGTATATGTCTTGTGGTTCAAAATGATGCCTAAAGTCATATTTTACTAATGTTTACAAAACTCATAAATTATTTAAATCAAAGCAACATACCGATAACAGTACATAATTAAATACTTTAATAAATCAAATGTAAAGCAATTTCATTAAATAAGCAGCAGCCAGCTATGCCAAAATAGCCAAACAACCGAACGCTCAAATGTGGGCACAGCAAACACTACCGGTACTCAAAAGCATACCATTCTAAGACGATATAACGTAGAGTAGCGTATCTAATCATGTACCGGTTGTTGTTTTCTGATACACGGAGATGGATAGTAAGACTGTTTCAGCCTATAATATATTCCTCATCAGCTGCCATCAATAGGTTGATTTTACAGAGTGATTGCAGTTGAAATCCCAAACTCTCCACCACATGAGCTTATTTATGTATTCCTTCTTGCACGTTTTTTTTTTGGCTGACTGCATAACATTACTTGATAAAGTTTTAGATAATTTTTGTCCCTATGACTTATTTATCCGTTACTGATAACAAGTTGTTGAAAAACTCCATCGCGTTATGTCGATTGAATGCCGTCATTCTTCCAGGAGATGTTGGCTCTAGTTTTCTTAGAGATAAGTGATTTTTTGTTTTAAAACCTTGAAACCAATCTGTTTCTAAACAAACAGTTAATTAACAATAGATCTACTGTGTAATAATATCAAACGTTTTTTGATCTAAATTTTGCTAGATGCAGTAGACTGTAAACTTGTGTAAACTATTATACTGTAATTAATTATACTGTAAACTTGTGCTATTTACTATTGCTGTCTATCATAGGCCTAGCTAGCATATACTGTTTATGTTTAGGTTTTTCCGATCCAGTGACTTATGGGTCCGACCTCGCGCTTTTGCTCGCTGATTGCACAACACCGCTGTAACACTGCAGCATTTTGCTATTGCTGTAGTGCTGCAGTGCATTGGTGAGGTTAGCAGGGTGGAGTGAAGACAATAGTTGCTATGATTTTATTATCTCTATTGGACAGCATTTTATCACAGATTTCACTTTTATTTTATTTGCATGTTTAGTTGCCTACCCACCTGTTGAGTCGAAAGGCGATACAGGCTGTTGAGGAACTTTAATAATTTAGATTATCTGATTGATGAATTATAGGCCTAGCTATCTATTTTATCAACTAACCTGCCATCTTGCCTTCAGACCAGTTTTTTGGTATAGGAATATGATTGCTGTGAGCAAATTGATAGGCCAAACAACGGCAAGTGCAAAATGTCACGCCATAAAATTTGTCTGCCAGTTCATTTACATGTCTGCAAAGATCTTGCTCCTGGGCTTCAGTGAACACTTGTAAACGTAATTGATTAGCTTTGTATCCAGAAGTGCTAGCCAACCCTTTTTGCTTTCTTGACATGTAACGTGTAAGCGTCATTTTATCAACTCCATGTTGTTCTGCAGTTTCCTTACGGAAATTCCTCTTTCCACTGATTTGAGGCTATTTCCAAATTTTGTTTACGATATTGCTTTTATTTCGCGATGTCCGGTGGTTTATAACTACGCACCATCTTACTTAACAATCGTACAGATCTGCTGCAAAAATGAATTCTACATAAGATTACATGCAAGGGGCATGTTGAGCAACATTGGCGCAACTTGCCCCATGCCGACCATTTTGCAATTTCAAGACATAGTACACCTAAGAAAGCAAATTTGGTCGTTGCAACTTAGTGCATCTACTAGCCTAGTAGATGTATTTCTCGAATACAACAACGAACTGCTTGCTGACTAGAAGTCTTATATTTGCTTCAGCTAAAAAGTTCTAAAGGTCAAAAAAGTTAGAAAAAACACCAAAAACCACTAAAATCTCTCTAAGCTTGCTTTAACCTTAACAGCACTTGGCAAACACTGTCTATTGAAGCCACGTGGTGATGCAGATGTAGTAGTGGCGCTAAAGAGTCGTTGCAATTATTAGATAAAAAAATAAACGGGTTGATCTACTTGCCCTGGTGGCTCAGATTATCTCAGTTCCCCTTATGGTACTCCTTAATTTTTGCTAAGAAGTACGCTACGCCTTTTTTTAATGGTACGGGTACGGTACGTTCGTACGGTACGCTTCAAAAATTGAAATGAGGGACGGTTCGCTAGTACGGTACCGCTGAAGGTGCGAGGTACGTAGTACGCAAATACTGACCGTACCGTACTGCCATCCTTGTAAACCGCAGACCACATAATAACAGACTGTTCGCTTTATTCTCAATCCCACGCAATAAATGGACTGATCCGATTAAATGAAGATACAACCAGATGGTTAAAAGAAACTGCCCTGACATTTGACGCCGGAACGAAAGAAGCATATGTTTGAAAAGCACAACTACATTAACAGTAAAAATAGTAAATTGTCGTAACCTTTGTAATCCAAAAATAAAACCTTAGTTGAAGTAAATCACTTATAAGCAAATTGTTTGAATAAGAATTTGGCAAGAATTTTCAATTTTAGCATTAACGTGCTACGGTTTCTTACACGTGTGTTGGTTTTCAAGCAAGATTTAAAAGATCAATCACAAACCCCTTTGTTCCTTGCTACAATTTTATCTGGAAATTATATATTAGTATCTAAATTTGTAGTATGAGCTGATCAAAAATCGAAGCGTAGTCTATGCAATTGAAATAGCAGACGTTTTAACGTCAGACGCCACTAATTGGAATCAAAATATTAGCATGTAACTGTAATTATGACCTAAAATTCTTGATAATACCATAGGGTAGTGGTTCTCAAAGTCCAATCAGCGAATTCTTAGCAGCCGCGAAGAAATTTAAAATCCTGCCTGCGTGCAATTTGCCTGAATGCAATTTTGACCGGCGACCAAAGTAATTAATTGCCAGCCATCGTGAACAAAAAATGAAAGATACTAGTGTTACTGTAAACGCCTAATCAGAAGCAGAAGAAGACCTCTCCAATTTTTGGCCTCATTTACACCGCTGGAAAAAATGAGCTCCAAATTCAGTGAAGACTTTTTTTCGGTTTTCACCTTTTTTTTGACCCGTTTGGCCGAAATGATGTACTTTTCTCATTTTGGTTATCGTGAATTTGATTGGCTCACACGCAACCTCGCTGAGTCTAATTTGGCGCTTTATTGAGCAACATTTGGACATCGGCTTGTGCTAAAACATTTCATTTTTGAAACAATTGTACTGTAGCTTCAACATTGCTGAGCTATTGACGAAAAGAAGTTACTTCATCTAAAAATCGATTATTAAACAATATCCGCTGCAACTAGGCACGTCGTTATTAGGTTTGACTAAAGTATTATTATTGAACATCCTAAAGCTTAGCAAACCAAAAACAACGATTGTTAATATTCATGTTTACAAACAATTATTGCTGCATTGTAGTACGTATAGACGTAGCCAGGGGGTACCCAAGAGCCTGCCCTCTCCCAATTGAAATGCCACCAATAATAAAAATGAGACAAAAAAGCCTACTGTTTCAGTTTCTTCGAGCATTTTTAGCATACAACAGTTCACGCGTACAAATTGCTGAATAATATTGATGACCAGGGGGCTCGGGCCCCCCCAATTCAATTTTTACCAGTACCAACGAATTTAAATGTATAACTTGGGAGAAATTAAGCGTTTTTGTCATAAAAGTGGTTACTGCAGGCCCTTATCTAACCTTTTTATGAACCTAATGCAATTATCAGGGGTGGATTTACTATATGGCACGGTGCCAGGGGCATCGTACTCAAATGGTAAGAAATTTTGTTTTTGGTTTTCACCTACATTTGGTAGGAAGATATTGCAAAAATCCTCAAAGTGCTAGGGGCCCCACGCAAAGTAAATTCGGCTCATACAATATCATGGTTAATAAGCGTACTCATTGATACCTAGTATCATTTTCAATAACAATTCACCTCTACCTTGCCAGTTTTTATGTGACAAAAAGCGTTTGAAAAAAAATTAGCATGGAAAATGCTCATTGAATAAACTATTGTATTTTAATTGAGGGGGCCTAGGCCCCTTGTTGTATATGTACGTCTACATTTTCATGACAAAACAAAAGTTTCCCAGCAAAATCATCAAGTGGATTATTATTTACTGCTAAAATATTGCACGAACCAATGCACCTTACTTCCTCTGACCTGGGCCAAATCACATAATTTAAACCCCAAATGCAAGATTTTATACGTGGTTTGGTCTTACTGTGGATTTTAAGTAAAGGGAGGATTGAACAATTTAATTTTTTCAATTTGCTTTCAAAAGTTAAAAATCTAGCTCTTTCAAGGGATGGCTTTAAGCAAGTGTGAAATGTCATCCATAATGGCATTAAAATAACTTTTTTTCCAAAAAATTACAAAAAATTGCCGAGTTGCAGATGGCTTCGCCCCCAGACACTCATAGTCTTCGGCGGCTGGGGGTTGCACCCCCAAACCTCCATTTGTGATACGCTTAATTTGCACTAGTTTACTCAACACGTCTCCCAATTTAGACATTTCACTTTTTAACTTTTGGTTTTAGTCTTTTCCCTTAAGCAAAATTCTGGTTACGTGCCAAACCAGGCCACGACTGCTGATCTTCCATTTTATGAGATCGTTGTCCCACAATAAGTTCCTCTTTTGCGAATTTCGGATGACGTCATTGCAAGTGATATGTGGTTTGGGCCCCTCCAATTAAAAATCCTGGCTACGTCAATACTAGTAAAAGACATCTGAGCAAAGCCCAAGTTTGAATTTGAAAGACCTCAAGCTTTTTGACAAAAATAAGTTTAACTTTAGTAAAATTTGAATCTAAACAAGGTCGAGTCTAAAAAAAATCCAAAAATACTCCAATGTGAACTAATTTTTGTCAAAAAAAAAGCAGCTAAAATAAAACAAAACATTCTATTTACGAGACGTTTCGACTTAAACTTGAATAAAAGTAAAAATGACTGAAGTTTAAATCAAAACTTCAAAAGGCAAAACAAAGCTTTTCAAATCGTTCCATTTTGTTGCTCCAAAATAATTTTATTTTTACTTTAAAATCACTAATTTCATTTGACTCCTAAACCTTGCTTGTAAGACGTGATTGAATATTAATAGAAGCAGACAAGTAATATTGTCCAAGCACTTACTGTTCAATCTTGCGATTTCTTGGTGTGCTTCGTCAATGCGAAGCTCTACATTCCTCTGGACGCGATTGATTTCATCGTCCAACTCTCTGCTGATATTTGTTTGAATTTGTGAAACTGTCGAGTCAAGTCGCTTGAGTTTAGCTCTGGTATTATCAGCTTGTCGTGTTTCACCCTCGTCGCCTTTCAAACCTATATTTGTTTATTCCATAGGTGGGCACAAGTCCGGTAATCGTTAATCCGTTAATAACGAAGCTAACTTTTTCATTAACTCGTTAATCCGTTAAAAAGCTTTTCATGTTAACGGACTAAATTAACTTCCGTTAAGTTCTGTTAACGGACTAAAGTAACTTTTGTTTAGTTCTGTTAACTTTCGTTTTTTATCGTTAATTTCTTGCACCATTCATTCATCGTACCGGTACAAACCAGTTTGCACTGGTAACACTTGTTGCGTATTAGCACGAGTTTTATAGAAGAAAGCGAAGAAAGGAGCTCTTTTTTGAGGCAAATGATAACCTGCAGCCTCATAGGTCTTTTAATTACCGCTGTTCACAATTTCCAAAGATTTTCCGATCGCAGCTTCGTTGTGCATTTGAAATTATTTTTATCTTGAAATTAGATTAGACTGAAAAATATAATTTCCAAAACACAAAAAGACCACCATAGCAATAAATATTTCCTTACAATCAGCTCAACAACGTCAATGCGTGTTCTGGAAGCGAGTGAAAAAAGAAATGTAAATTACACGCAAAATGTTAACGGATTAACGGACTTCATTAACTTCCGTTAATTAAAGCTGAAAATAACCGATTAACGTTAAAGGAGATGTGAAGTTTGTTAACGGACTAGTGATTAGCGAAGCTAACGTTTTACATTAACTTGCCCACCTATGGTTTATTCAATACGTGAGAATGCCACATGGTGTAATAGGCCTAGCACTTGATTGATTGATGATTTTGCTTAATTTTATATTTTCATGTCACGAAATTGCGACAAAAACGCTTATTTTTCCAACAAATTAGCACCCATTTTCCAAATTTTCTGATTGCACCCATTCGTATTGACTTTAAACTTTTTCCACACCAAACTTGGCG
Organism: Trididemnum nubilum; assembly: GCA_963965965.1. Taxonomy (NCBI): domain Eukaryota; kingdom Metazoa; phylum Chordata; class Ascidiacea; order Aplousobranchia; family Didemnidae; genus Trididemnum; species Trididemnum nubilum. The sequence goes on along the minus strand of OZ014473.1, from coordinate 35,905,814 downwards.
TATTCAAAACCACTAAAAAGAGATAAGCATAATATATAAGGACGCAGCAACGTACCAGGGCGTGAATTAAACCCAGAGTAAGGTTGATCGAAAAAATGTCACTTTGGATTTAAGCTATGCCACCAACAATACTGAAAAGTAATGGCTCGATAAATCAAAGCAATCAAAACGCTGTTCGGTTATTGCTCCGTCATTCGGAATTTTTTGAAATGCTATGTGGTGTCTGTGCAATAATGTGTATACTATGTTCAAAAAAATTTTAGCTGTCGATTTTTTAGCGAAAAGTCATTCAAAGTTGTTGCTTTGGGAGTTAAAACTATCATACAGTCAAAACCGGTTAAAAGCAAAACTTGCAGCAGAAGCAATGCTCAAGGTTGCTTTGTTTTTGCGCTTACCGCTCCAGTACAATCTTCAGAACAATATATTTTCGCTGCTCCCCAAAATCAGAATAGCTTTTGGTTTTGATTTTTGAATGCGTAAAAACTAGGGTTTGGATTAGACTGAAAATAGCAGAGAGATTTTTTAATTTTAAACATTAGTGGAGAAAAACTTTTAGATAAAAACCCGCCAAAATGCAGCTAAAAAGGTTGCCAAATAGTTGGACAAATTCCACTTCTTACGGATTCATCAACCAATTATCATTTCTCATTATTGTGCTGATACGAATTTTCTTACAGTCAAGGCGGTGAACTCGATTGATTTTTGTTAGAGTTCAAGTTCGGCCGATTTCAGCAATTCCGAGTCTAGTTTCGGTTCAAATTTACAGCGAAGTGGCTTTGACAATACAAAATAAAAGAAAGTAATTAGGACAATAATGGAAACACAATAAAATAATGAGTGGCAGCTCGATTTTGAGCCGTATTTTCCTTTAATCTTCACGAAAAACGCTTTTCAGGCCAGCACTGCGGTGGCGAAAAGGCTAAAATTGTACCATTTTATATTGGCCATTTCAAAAAATGGAAATTACAGTAAAAGTTCAACCTACTGTACAATCATTATGTTTCATGGTACATATCGACTTCAATCATAAAAACAAATTTGAAATTTTGGAGCATAAAAATTGGTCTTGAGAAACAGTTTCACTAAGAATAAAAGAGCCAAAGCTGTCGTAAACATTTTATTTAAAAAGAGACGTTTCGACTAATTACTTAAGTCATTGTCAATCTTATTCAAATAGAATCTATTCTATTTGTCAATCTTATTCTATTTGAATAAGATTGACAATGACTTAAGTAATTAGTCGAAACGTCTCTTTTTAAATAAAATGTTCACGACAGCTTTGGCTCTTTTATTCTTAGTGAAATTTGAAATGATTTCTCGATTCACCTTAACAATGCCTGAGACTTTTAAAAACCAACCTCGGAGTTCTTTTTCAAGCGCTGAATATTTTGCGTAATTTCCCATTGCGATTCCAACTCCCGCAACTGCTGCAATCAAAGCCACGACCATGAAAAAGCTGAACCCCAAAAGCAGCTTTTTGTGCATCTTTTTTAGGTTTGCTGGATCTCCTGTAAATAATGATATTGCAATAGTACGGACATGGACACCACAGTCGCGTAGAGTATTGTGTGTTGATCATTGCTTCAGCAACCAGAGAACTCTGGCTGAGGTGAAAAGTTTTGAAGTTCCAAAAGCTTCAAAACTTTTAACCAAATGCAAGTCACTGCCCCTGTAGTAGCTGGCTATTTGCTCCAACTAAACGTCTCCATCGCTTCTTGGCTCTCAATAACTCAAATCAAATGTAGTATGGTGTATTTCCACGCTTATACTTGAGTATTCCAATGAATGCGGGGCCCTCAACGTTGTGAAAGGAACAGCAATCATAACAGTAGCCTGTACCGCATTAAGTGGCTAGATCTTTTCTCCTGCGCTCCAAGTAAGTTCACAATAGATGCACAAGCGTCTACTTTGCTTAAAGCCTAGCAACAATAGATTTAGAGTGCTCAGAGCAACTGTGGTTGCCTGACGGGTGTTTGCAGTGCTTTTAAGCACATCAATTACCCCCACAAAGCTCCATAACTTTATGAAATTACCAAAAAAATCTATCAGAGTGAAATATTTACGTTTTGCATTGACTAATACCCAAAGCATACGTAGGTTGCTAGAAAACCGATTATATTTAGTTAAAATGTTCGATGCGCTAGTTTTTGTCGCAGAAAAATAGATGTATGATAATTTCATCGATGAATCATGCTTAAAGTTTTTAATGTCGTACATTCTACTTCCTGTGCTCAATTGGACTTATGCTGGCTTGCTTAAGTATAGATACGATAGCCACATATCAGACACATGTCAAAAACACCGCAAAACCGATTGGTTTTAATTATACTGTAATTTATTGTTCTCATTTAACGATTTTTATGAAATGATAAAGTTTTAAAATTAAACATTTTTTTGGAATAATGCAGCGATTACGATCTGCGAAACTTACCGCTTTCGTGTTTTTTTCTTGATTCTAGCTCCGATCCTCCTACAGTTTCATATACTTCTTCCTGCAGCGGAATTTCATCCGGAAGCGCGTTAGGTACTGGTAAACCTCGTGAATGGTTTGCAGTGGGTAAACTTTTGCTGTCATTTATGTAAACATTGCTTGATTCCATGCCAAATTGCCGTTAAAGTAATTACATTGACAACTTAACAACTTAACTAATACTGAAAGTAATAACCCAATAATATTGTATTTAACAAGTTCTAAAGCCTAACGTCCTTTGTGGCCGACTCCTGGGAAGTCAGAACAACTTCTACCGGCAGTTAGATGGCAATATCAACCAGCAACCCTGCAGCCGCAAGCAGCTCGAGTTTTGATGAACGGAGCTGGACATATTTTATTGATAATGCAGCGCACTGTAAACACAAAAAATCACTTTAGTATCGAAATTGGCAAAAGCGATAAGTTCAAATGTAAATAATACAATCAACGAGACCAAGAAAAAAAACAACAATAAAACAATATGTACGTGGAGATCATCACATCTTTCCACTCAAATAAGGATTTCCAACTGTTGCATCTAGTTTTAGATTCCTAAAAATGTGGTGATATCTTTTGCCTGCTTTTTTCTTTTCTTTTTTTCACAAATCGCCAAATAGTCATAAATTCTCGCTATGATATTATTTTCCCTGGATTGCGAATTTTCTTCGTTACTTTTTATTCGTAGTTGCGAAATAGTGTAGGTAGTTATTGAGTGATAAAATTGTAGTTATTGATTCAATATATGTTTTTGCAATCATCATTTAGACAAAAATTGATCGGAAATAGTGAATTGAATAAATTTTGTTGCAGATTTGTAGTTTTTTTTTTTCATATCAATTTGATTGTATCCCATACTTTTTTTACTTTCCCACAGTTGACGAACAACCGAATCGCGGACTATCAAATGAAACAAATGAATTGACACACACAGCGCTATTTCGAGTTTTTAGCTCTCATCAGCAGTTCCCAGTATATCTAAATCTTAGGTATTTTTTTTTTCATTACAACATTACAAGAAACGAACAGAACACATCAAGTCACAAATATATTCAACGTTAATCAAATTTTTTAGCTTATCTAAATCTTCAGTATTCCCCAGTTGTATTTTGGCCTTATAAGATACCCTAACAATGAATGCGCTGTGGCAGAGGCTTTATAGGGAATAAACTATTTTTCACTTGTGGTACTTCACAAAAGTACAAGAGAAAAATTGCTGGGGTTTTGTATTAAAGACAGCCTTAAGCTATTCTTGCGGCCGCAGGGTTGGTGGTTAATATTGCCATCTAACTGCCAGTGGAAGTAGTTCTGACTTCTCGGTAGTCGTCCACGAAGGACGTCAAGCTTTTTAAGATCTAATTTCCGCGGCCACGCAGGGGGAGCCCTTGTATTAAAATTAGCTTTTGGCTTCTTCACTAATTTTTTGGCAAAGTACCACAAGTGAAAAGTTGTTTGTTCCCTATAAATCCTCTGCTGCTATTCACGAAGTTGAGGTTAGTCTAGTTTGACCAAGAAATAATTGGGGACTACCTTATTTCAGATATGCTGAGAGTTATTGATAAAGCTAAAAGATTGGAACTGTGCTGTCCAGCTCTGCGTTCTATTTGAACAAGGTAAGTTTCGACGTTCCTGAACGTTCGGAACTGGTTGAGATCTAACTGTTTGTGATTGAAGCTCAAGACAAAGTTAGTTTTGTTTATATTTGTTGTGAGGAGGAAGAAGCTTTACGAGAAGTTGGTGATAGAGGTAACTACTGTACAAAGCGCAAGAGTATGCAGCTTTCCAGCAGCAGCAGTCAACTTGAACTGCTGGAGTTCGACTGGCAACTAGCAGCATTTCGATTATGAAAATAAATTTGAAATTATTGTAAAATTTAATAGCAATATAATGCAAGAAGGAGTACACTAAGACGTCAAAAAAGTTAACTGGCCCTAATCAACAATATTGTTGGTATAGTTATGAGACCGGAAATTTGGTCGACTTCACTCTAAAAACGAAAGAGAATGCTATCAAAATGGCTGAAAGTTTGAGGAAATCTGAAATCATTCGAGATGTTGTGACCCATGCAGACTCTGTATCAGAAGTCAAAATCGATTTCATCCCTCCTCGATTCCTTTCCAAACCCATCGTAGAATACCTGACAAGTAAACATGGTGAAGTACTACACGCGCCAATTCGAATTAGTGACAGGTGCAATATCCAGACTGGGACCAGAGTTTTTAAAATGGAAAAAAAAAGCTTGGAAACCAACCCCACACCCAGTTTTATATTCTTTGGCAAATATAAATTTCGAGTCAGGTATGCTGGCCAACCAATGACCGGTGGCTACTGTACAGAGGAAGACCACCACATCGAAAGAGAGTGTAAACGAAAAACAAATATGATTTAACTAACGAAAAAATCGAAATTATTTAAGCGACAAGCACCTGACGAACAACAAGAAAAAGATAGAAGTGAAAAGCCCTTATATGACGAAGCAAAAGAAGCATTCATCAGTAAAAACGAAATGCCTATTCAACAAAATAAAACCAAACCAGGTGACTGTAAAATTATCATTAACTATAATAATAAAAGTCTAAAACGCAGTCACTCAAGCACTAAATCATCGAGTGAACGTGATTCACGTCGGCACAAAGGTGATTTGAACAAAATGCAAACGCTGAGTCTCCACAAAGGAGATTGCGACAATGTACCGCACCTAAGTTCTTTGTTCAATCCCGAAATAGGCTCACTCATTTTGGATAAAACGGAATTGGTTACTTTAGACTTTGACATCGAAGCTTGTTGCCGAGACTTGATTAAAAAATGTGAGGGCTAATAGTTTACGTGTGCTTGTGAACAAAGGTTTTTTAAGCGCAAATGTGGTTTGAAGCCCGTACCTTCAAAGAAGGGCGTGTATTCTTGTAAAAGCTGTACCAACTTTATCGCTAATTGCAAAAATTGTGATGAATTTGTACCCAAAAACAAGAAGCAACCGCTAAAATGTGAAAACTACAATTATGTCTTCCAAGCCGAAATTAAGACACCTATTAAATACTGAACAACTATTAATATTGCTTGTTAGTTTATTCTTTGGTTTTGATATTTGTGGTGTTTTATTGTTATTTCGGTAACTATCACTTCTAATCATTATGGCCTTATACCTCAAATTAGCCACCGCCAATTGTCGTGGCATTGGAGAAATAGCAAACAGGTCTGCGTTTCTTGCGGAATCAAAAAAATAAATGCTCAGATTTTCTGTCACCAGGAGACGTTTTCAAGACCATAAAATTAACAAAAATGGGCGTATGAGTGGTGGAAAGAGCAGGCAATCTTTAATTCGGGTGCAAATATCCAAAAGCTGATTCCAGCACAGCCATCCTTTTAAACCAACTGCTGATGAAATTTGGTCCTTCTAGCAAGAAACACCGAGGGCCGAAATTTAACTACTGAAATCCACTGCGATACTTTCAAACTTCAAATTATAAATGATTATGGAGATTCTGCCGTGCCGTTCAGTATATCCCAAATACAAAAGAGAAAATTTCTTCGAAAAGTCGTACGGTTTTATAAACCCAAATTTACCAGTAATTCTTTTTGGTGATTTTACCACGGTTGGGAATCCAACCCGAAACCGATTGCTTGTGAAAAACAGCAATCGGTCAAAATTAAAACAGTTTAGTGAACTAATTGAACTTTGCTACGTACAGGATTCACACAAAAAGTTTGATCGTGCTGGTGCAAAGTTCACGTTTTATTTACAAGCCGCAAAATCGCAAATTGATAGAATTTACGCTTCTAATGAAATATGCTTGATTTCGGACGAAGTTTTACCTAATCAATTCTCTAATCATGAGACTGTAATCATTCATTTTGAATCATCGCTACCAGTTCAAAGTGGCAAGAGCTACTGGAAAAACAAATGCCTCCGTTTATAACGACGATAAATTTTTAAACAATTTGGAAACAAATTGGATTATCTGAAAAACAAAAGCTTCGGACACAAACATTACAGAATGGTGGTTAGACACAAAACTAAAAATCAAAAAATTAATTATCCAGCATTCGAGACAAATAAAAAATGAATACTTGGCAAATGAAAATGATCTGAAAGAAAAACTAAACAAACTAGCAACACAATAACACAACCCAATTCGGCCCGAAGCAATAAGACTTACTTGAACGCAAAGAAATCTCTTGCCAGAGTGCAAATTGCGGAAACAAAAAAGAAATTGATTGAGAACCTAGATATTTATCAAAATTCTAGTAACTTTTCGAATAAGGAATTCTTCAAAGATTTTTTGAAAAAGATAGAACAAACTACAATTTCAAAATTAGTAGACGAACGGAGAATCCAAAAATCTTCCCCCAGAGAAATTTTAAATTTGGCACAAATATTTCATTTAAAACTCTATCAAAGCAATGAAATTTCAATCCCCGAACAAAAGTTTTTGGGGGCTTAGTTAATACTAGGATTTCGGAAAAACAGAAAGAAGATCTTGAAATTGAAATTATACGAAACGTAATAGAATGTGCAATTTGCAATATGACAAAGGGCAAGTCCCCTGGTCCAGATGGCCATTGCATCAAATTTTATCAAGAATGCTAGCCTAAAATCAAAAACAAAATATTCCTTCTCTTAGCAAGTATCTCATCTGTGTCGGAAATAAATGAAAACTTCAAATCAGGTTTTTTGACCTTAATTCACAAAAAAATTGACAGAGAGCAATTGGGTAATTATTGCCGGCTTTCTCTACTAAACTGTGACCCAACAATTCTCACAAAAATTTTGGCAAATAGACTCAAAACAATCATTGGCACTATAGATCAGAGATAGGGTTAGAAAAAAAACTTGTTTTTGCTTTAATTACAATTACAACCTAAAATTTTCAATTACAATTATTCAAGTTCAGGCAATTGTAATTCAGTTACAATTTCAATTACAGTTACAATCAAAAAATTCTCAAAACATTGCAAACAATTCACTTATAAACGAAGCCTTGAGTTTTGCTGAAGTCAACACTGTGAATTTGTTTTGTATTTCTATACCAGATCTATCATAGCCCCATTTATCTCTTTTCTTCTTCCATCAAACTTAGTTTAATTTTATTTTTTGCAGTACACATTTTCGTTTGTAAGCAATTGTCAAGTATGTTATTGAATTCATACAGCTTCCAGCAACATTATGGTTTTAGCTAAATCGTGGTATGATACCGCAATTATTTGTGCAAAAGAAAATAAGTATTAACCCTTTATTGCGCGTCAGTGTGTCGAATCGACACAAGGAAATTTCAGAACGAAAATTTTTTGGGATATCTTTGTCCGAAAATTGTGAAATTTCTTGACTTTTCCTAAAATTTATTCAAATTTGTGATGGTGAAAAGTTTGTTATCAAAAAAATTATCGTTTTAATGCAATTAACGGTTTGTTGAACTAGATCCTCAGTTTTCAGGCAAATATGAGACATTAGAGCTGTCAAAATAAAATTTAAATGCCCTGGCACCGGCAAATTCTTTCACGCTGTCTGGTTTTCAAGAAATTCGTCATTACGTCGTTTTGCGGCGAAGGTGTTGCGCTTAGTCATGAACGAAAGCGGCAGCGTAACTTGTTTCGAAAAGTCTTCAAGCAAATGAAACTTTGTATGGAGGTAATCAATTATGATAATTCATGAAAAGAGATTACGCTTGCTTCACTTTACAGCTTTTTATGTTTTGACACACGGCCATTCCGTTTGTAACGAAGCCAGAAAGTTACAATATATAATTACTTTGCAACTTTGGAAGTTTTTTTTCGTTTTTTTCCAATCAATTTTTTTTTCATGGCAAAAATTCACTTTTTATTCGTATCAGCGTTACTTGGCGAAGATGCAAACTGTTTTACGAATGTTGCTATAGTTTTACGAGAGTTTCTAAACGCACAACCTCATAAACTGCATATATAACATAAACAAACGCGAAAATTTAAAGATAGAAAAACAAAATTTTAAACATTCAACAGAAATCAGCGTGGTTCGCACTTCATTGTTGTTGGACTGGAAGGGCTTATTTTGAAATTCTTCTGCAATACTTATATTTTCAGATTGCTTGAATTTAAGTTTTAAAAAGCTTTTTTTCTTGTTGGTAAACTTTTTTACCTCCACTACCCAAAAAAGTTAATTGAAATTTTTGTTATTTTTTAGAAACAAAGGCGAAAAGTTTTTCTTGTATTTTTGTAGTTGCAATGATAATAATTGACAGAATCGACACTTTTATTATTTCCGAATTACAAAAGGATCCTAACTTGTACAGTGCATCAACGAGTAAGAAAATCGACCAAATTTTGTCAAAATCTAACCTCCTTAGCCAGCGATCCAACAATCGCATTAATTGTCAGGGATTTTAACTTCTCGATGAACATTAGTGACGGGGGCTAGACTAAAGGCACTGGGCTGTTTTTGCTAGCTCGGAAAAAGCATTTTGAATAGTTTTTAATGCAATTTGGAACATTTTTACACGTTTTTAAAACCAAATTAAATTGCAAAAGACTATATTAGGCCGCCTTGTACTTTCTCTTATTTTTGAAAATTTGTTACATAGGTTTCAGCCCTATAGCCACCTGGTTGCACCAGTGATTGCCTAATTGTGGTAAAACATTTTATTTTCTAAATGAAAATATTAAATTTTTTAAATAAGCCATATATAACATTTTAATGCAGTTCAGCTTTGACTATTTCAAGTCTACTATCAATGGTCCAAAACGCCAAAAATTGCCACCTTCTCAACTCAAAACAATACTCTCCACGCCAATGTCAATATTTTACCGTGCGAAAAAATAAGCGAGAGTGGAGATAGGATAGATATGGGGATAGGATAAATTTGGTTGCACCTTTAAAATCAAGTTTAGACCTTAGTTGATGATTTAGGACTGTTGCAGTTAGTCAGTACAACAAGTCCACAAGTTTTGTGAAAAATAATGGCTCGCAACAGAGCAACTTAATAGTTTTAAATGTTATTTCTGTCACCACAATGACACCCAGATGATTCGAGTTGAAATAGACAGACAGTGCCGAGATATCAAAAATCGCCTCTATTGCACGAAGCAGAGATGGAAACCAGTCGGGTCGAACGGCCGGTCGGGTCGAGATTCTTCGACCAGCCGGTCACGCAGGTTGAAAAACCGGTCAAACTCTCCTTTCTGGCAACTAAAAGACATCTAACCACCAACCGAAATATTCTTATATATTTTATCGTAAGTAAAGCTTTTTATAAAAAAACAGTATTTACAAACCACATCTTTCGAAAACACTTGTTGAATGGTTTCAAGCTGTGACTAATATTCTGTGACCATTAAGACATGCACATCCAGGGACGTATTTAAGGTGGGAGTATTGTGCCATGCCCCCCCCACTTTGGGCCACGGTACAAAGCAAAAAAGTGCAAAATATACGTTAAAATTGCGTAATCAGATTCCAATAAAGCATGCATGTGGAAGAGGCTTGCGCTATCTAGCATCATTTTAATCAGCTTAAGAGTACTCCCGTCATTTTGCAAAAGGGAACATCTCAAAATGTTCCCTTTTGTAAAAATTGATATTTTTGTTCAAAGCCGGTGGTCCAGATCTGGTAAAAATTTCAAGCCTCTTACTCGTTTAGTTTGCGAGTTACCGATTATCTTGATAAATAATTTTGCAAAAGGGATCATCTTCATCTTAACTATTACGTCACAACAGCTGTTTTTCACAATTGAAAACTTTAAAATTTTATATGCGGCAGTCATTGATGCAAGACAATGCGGTGTTTAATCATTAACGCGTAGCGTGTAAAAGCAAAGCAAAAAGGCAAATATTTAGAGATGCAATTTGTTGTTTTTTAAAACTTTAACTTGATTGACGACACCAATAAACAGCGTTTTTAAATAGGAAGTGCTAATCAACAAAAATATTGATTGATTGATTGATTGATTGGTGCATCTTTATCCTCCTATCACGAGAAAGCGACGGTGCGCTATGTTTTGGATGAATCCGCACCCGCTTAGGAGTTGACCATTTTCCAAGCTTTCCTGTTGACGCTTTGACTTCTTCCCACGTAAATTTGCTGCTTGTTCGAAGCCACCAAGCAGAGATAATTATCGTAAAGCGTCTTATCCAAGGACGCAACAACGTGACCAGGGTGCGGGTTGAACTCATGATCCTGCGATCAGAGTCGTCGTAAAAACGACGCCTTAACCCATTCGGCCACGCTGCCGAATAATTAATATTTATTCAATATTAATATTTATTCAGCTTCAATTCAAGACCCAGCTTTCAATGACAGAAACATTTTTACACTGAAAAATGATTTGTGTTATGGTATGGTATGTGCAAAACATTCCAGTATTTTGATCTACATAACGACTTAATTAAGAAAACCAAAAAAATGACTTTCTAGCTTCTATTTATACGATGGTCGTTGTTGTAATGGCCGGTCAGTCAGTTAAAAAGGTCTTTGATTTGGAAAAACTGGCGATATCAATAAGTTTCCAAACTGATGTAGGACTATCTCGACTGACTGACCGGGCTATCAAAACCAACCGCTAATTTAAATACGAAGTTTTTGTCGTTAATGGGCGAGAGTTTATTTCTTTTTAAACGATTTGCGTGTCCTTTTTTAGCAAAATCCTAGTTGTGCACTTGCTGGACACTGAACCAACTACAAAAACTACCAAAGGCCATATAGTTGAGGTCTACCAGCGACTGGAAGTTAAGAGAAAAAGCAAGCAGCTGAGGAAACGCATCCAGTCGCTAAATGTTAGCTGAAGGAACCAAAAACTTGCGCAATATCTTTTGCGACTTTGCGCATAAGTACTGCAAATAGATTCTTGAATAGCGTGCAAAACATTCTGTGGAAATACGGTTAACTCCGTCTTTTGTAATTATATTTTTTTTGGCAACTCTTTTTTTTCCTATGACGCAACGAAAAATAATCTGTCTCTCTCTTTTCGCTGCCAACGTGGCAGGATAAGCAACTAAAAAAATTTATCTTCGTTAATCGACGATTATGGTAATTTTTGTGAATTCATTTTGGTAGCATACAATAAACTGGAGAACAAGCAATCACTCGAGTAATCTATCAAGCTGGAAGGAAATTGTGGCCCCTCCAGTGACAGGCTGGAAGGAGAACCGTCACAAACTGGTGACCCCGTCGACGACAACTTGATCGTCAGAACACACAAAACCGGTATTTGGACCAGTATTTGGCTTTGCATTCATTTCAAGAAAATTCCAACTGGACAAACAACAACGATAAAGCACCGAACTCGGTATCGCGGTAGGCCTACTAGCCTAGCAATATTTACTGCATGATTAGCTACAATCCTTTCGATGAATTTTTCAAATTTGGCCTCAACCCTTTTTGGCCGTGAAAGGGGCAGCTGGCCCACTTCGTCCACCTTACCGGGCACACCCCATTTTTCTGCCTTTCGAGACCTGGGTGCGCCAATCAAGCTTCCAAAATTCTATGATGATGACGGCTTGCTATGGTTTACAGTACCCGAGACAATTTTTAACTTTCGTGGCCTGAGTGATGACAAACGTAAATGCGAGCTCCTGTTGTCCGCTTTAGACCGCAGGCATTTATCGATTTTGGAGTTCCCGTTGGCACACCTAGGAGAGCACCCCTATGACGATTTGAAATCTGCGCTTTTAAGGCACTATGCGCCCACGGAGGAGGAGAAGCTGCATCAGATCCTGTATCAAACCACGCTTAGTTTTGAGCAGAAACCAAGCGAATTGCTTGGCAAAAAGCGCAGTCTCATGGGTCCAAATGTTGTGCTACCCCCGCGTGTTTTACGCAAACTATTTTTGCATCAAATGCCGTGCGAAACACGAAAAATGTTATCGATGCATGACAGTGAGGATTTAGATGGCTTGGCCAAAATGGCAGACCGAATTCATGAAAATGACAGTCGTGTCTCTCGTACTGCTGCCAGCTCAGCATGCCATTTTTCTCAAGTGATCAAAACGCCTACGACTTCATTATCGTTGGATTCGGTCTCCGATAAATTAAACAATTTGAGTGTGTGTGTTGAGAGGCTGAATGCTACGGTCAGTAACCTTTCTCAATCTCACCCTGCCCCACACAACAACTTTTCACCACAGCATTTTTCGACTCCAAAAAGAGATGGTGAATTTTTTCGTGGCCCAAGAAACTTTCGTAATTCTTCCCAAACTAACTTTCAGGGCCCAGCTGCTCACGCAACGTATTCGAAAACAACCAATCGAAACCAAACTAGCAAGGACGTTTCTTTCAGATCTGAAAACGAGTTTAACAAGCCTAATTCGGATTTGTGTTTCTATCACGCACGTTTCGGCGCTAGCGCCCGTTTTTGCTGGCAACCGTGCAACTGGCTTGGCTCGCGGAGAAGTCTTTTTCGCAACCCAAGGGACAAGCCAGTTGGTTTGATTAATGCTAATTTAGGTGTGTGGATGGTAAAAGACCCTAACACGTCGGTAAACTTTATGGTAGATACGGGCAGTGCGGTCTCACTTTTGCCTTGTTCCCGCTCTGCAGGCGACAAAAGATTAACAGGTCACATGACGGCGGCTAATGGCACATTAGTTCCGACCTACGAGACTATCCCGTTAACGGTAACTTTTGGTTTGCGCAAGAGTTTTAAATGGAACTTTTTACGAGCTGGTGTTATTTGTGCTATTTTAGGACTTGACTTTTTGACTCATTCGGTTTTGTTTTGGACTTCGCAAATAAAACATTGCAACTCCCATGTCATGATAAGGTTGATGCTAAGCTCACTCGCCCTGGTTGTGGTAGTACAATAAAGGAACCCGACGTTTCGATCGCTGAAGCTGTTGAGCGTGTTGACAATAGTTTTTCATCAGAGGATGAGGCATCGCAAAGTGATGTTGTTTTGGACCATAAGTCCTGTACCGAACTGCCTGCTAACTTTGTTGAAAATAGCCTAGTTGATGATTGTAGTTTTGACTCGGTTGATGGGCTTTGCACCTTTTACTCTGATTTGCTTGAGGTTGGCTATTTTAAAAAACCGACTAAGCATAAGACTCAGCATCATATACGCACTTCCGGCCCACCATGTGTTGCTAAAGTTTGAAAATTAAGCCCAGAAAAGTTGGAGATCTTTCGCACGGAGTTGGATAAGCTACTCCAATTGGGAATCATTTACAGAAGCAAGAGCGAATGGGCTAGCCCTGTGCATCTAGTCCAGGAAAAAGGCGGCGGCTGGAGAATAATTGGAGACTTTCGTCAACTAAACCGCCAAACCATATCAGACCGCTACTCCATTCCCCTTTTATCTGACTTTGTGGGTGATATGGAAGGTTCGACCGTCTTCTCAAGCCTTGACCTGTACAAAGGGTACCATCAAGTGGAAATCGCCCCAGAAGATCAATGCAAAATGAGTATCATTACGCCGTTGGGCAACTTTGCATTTCGACGCCTCCCCATGGGAATCTCTTGCGCAGCCAACTCTTTTCAACGTTTCATGCATGAAGTTCTTCAGGGAATTCCTAATGTCTTTTGCTTCATTGACGACCTCCTCATCAGAGCCGTAACTTCGTCATTTCGGGCCCCGTTGCAAACATCCCTTATGGGGCCCCATTTTTTAGTACAAAACGTTCAACTGGGCTACTTTTTACAGTACAGGGATCATTGCGTTTCTTTGGGGGTTTTCGACGACTCCGTGCTATAGAAATTGATATTTTGCAACATCTATGCATGCTTTGCGTTGCTCTTGTGCTTACATCTTTGTTAACCGGCTCGGCCTCCGCTGTTGCCGAACTAACCTGCTCGGCCTCCGCTGTTGCCGAACTAACCTGCTCGGCCTCCGCTGTTGCCGAACTAACCTGCTCGGCCTCCGCTGTTGCCGAACTAACCCAATCGGCCTCCGCTGTTGTCGAACCATCTCTATTACGCGCAGCTTTTTCGGATGTTTCTGATTGAATGCGGCGACTCTGATGTTCTAAGCACGAGCTCAAGCTCCGAAAATTTCTTGCAGCCTCAGCTAATTTCTTCTTCTTATCACGCTGTTTTGGTGCGCCACTTTTGTAAGTTCTTTTCATAACTAGAGTTTTCTAATACAGCATTTTATGTTACTCAAAATCTAAAAAGTTTAATGAAATTTAGTCAATAAATTAGTAAAGTCTTGAAACTTCATGAACTTTATTCATTCAGCGTCACTTTGCTGGTCTATACTCTGCCACCTGTACTAACTCGAAATGAAAACGTACGCGTGTTGCAACTGATTCTTGTGAATCGTTTATTTCGTCACAAAGTATTAATCGCAAACAATACAAAGTACGTATTACAGTAATGGCAAACAATCTAACGTTCCAAGGGGCCCCGTAAGAAGGCAACGAGTCGACTAACGGCATTACGCAAGACGCAATAAACTCAAACGCTGGGCGAAAAAATTACACATGCAAATTAATTGAAAAGATAAGTTTTACTTAAATAAAAAAATAGATGAAAAAAATAAGTTTTACTTTTTCAACGTAATATTTTTATTGCAGTAAGGGGCCCCGGTGTGCCGCACCGCCTGCACCGATGGTAGTTACGGCCCTGCTCCTCATCTTTAGTCGGAACGAGAAGGAGTATATCCGACACCTACAATTGGTCTTTGAACGCCTATCCCAATACGGCTTAATCTTGAATCGCTACAAATGCACTTTCAAAGTACCTGACATTGACTTTTTGGACACAGGATTAGTCACAAAAGAGTCCTACCTTTGGTTCAAAAAGTTGAAGCTATTCAAAATTTCCCCATGCCTAAAACCATGCGACAACTGCGAAAATTTTTGGGGATGATCAACTTCTACCGACGTTTCATCCCGCAGGCTGGAGCAATACTGCACCCCCTGGAACGGCTTCTTTCCCCACAGAAGAACAGCAAGAAAAGTATCTCTTGGTCAGAAGAAAGTATTGATGCTTTTGAGTTCGCTGGACACATTTTGGCAAATGTTACTAGTTTAGCTTTTCCGATTAAAGGAGGAGAAACTATTTTGACTCGTGACGCTTCGGATGGAGCGGTTGGGGCCGCTCTTAATCAAGTTCTGAGTGGTGAGTTGACACCGATTGGTTTCTTTTCAAAGTCGTTCAACGCTACACAAAAAAATTATCCTACGTTTGATAGGGAATTGTTGGCTATATTTCTAGCGATTAGAAGGACGCGATTTTGTGATTGAAACGGACCGTTCCGCTTTAGTTTTTGCTCTGAGGTCTAACCATAGGGAGTATTCTGGTAGGCGATTGAGACAGCTGCAATTCATTTCTGAATTTACGTCAAATATTTGCCACATTGAGGGAAAGCAAAATGTGGTTGCGGACTGCTTGAGTTGACCCCCTGACATTGGCGCTGTGTTTGGTGACTTCCAGACGGTAGATTTGCTCGAGATTGCTGCTGAGCAACAGACTGATTCGGAGATAAATGATATAATCAGGGATAAAACTCATATCTTGTTTTGGAGAAGGTCACTATCCCTTGCTCTAATGAATGTATTTGGGTAGACAAATCTTGAAATGTAACTCGAATTCTAGTTCCGCAAAAACTGCGCTTCCGCATTTTTGACGAAGTTCATTCTTTAGCGCATCCTGGTGTGAAACTGACCAGAGAGTTGATTGGTCAGCGATTCGTATGGAAGGAATGCGAAAAGATGTGGCAAAGTTTGTTAGAACCTGCATCCCTTGCCAGCAGTCTAAGATTGTTCGCCACAATAAAACCCCTTTGCAAAGGTTTAAAACTCCTGACGCTAGATTTGTCCACATACATTGCGACATTGTAGGCCCATCGGTTGAGTGTAACGGCTTTTCGTATTTGATGACCTTCATTGACAGGTTTACTAGGCACGTAGAAGTAGCGCCCCTTAAGGGCACGAGCGCCAAAGAATGTGCTGACGCATTTTTGCACACTTGGGTTGCCAGATTCGGTTGCCCTACTGAGTTAACTTGTGATCGCGGAGTTCAGTTTACTTCGCACTTGTGGAATGAATTGTGCAGTTTTTTGGGTTGTAAACTAAACCACACTTGTGCGTATAGACCCCAAGCTAACGGATTTTGTGAGAGAGTGCACAGAACATTGAAGGCGGCTCTTAAAGCCCAAAGAGAGCCGCACAGGTGGTTTTTCAACCTGCCTTGGGTTTTACTCGCTCTGCGATCTGCCCGTAAAAGTGATCATGGATTTTCTTCGGCGGAATTGACATTTGGCACTACCCTGCGACTGCCTGGTCAGTTTTTTGAGTCGCCTAAATCGGTCTGTGAGACGACATAAGTAAAAGAGCTTAACTCCTTAATGTCGTCTTTGAAAGCTCCGCCGACCAACTATCACACCCAACGCGACACTTATGTTGAAAAAGCATTGGCGACGTGTGATCATGTTTTTGTACGTGATGAAACGAGTGGTGGATTTCACAGAGCGTACAAAGGACCATTTCGTGTTGTGTCGAAACATGTCAAGTTTTTTACCCTAGACCTTGGCAACAGAATTGACACGGTGAGCGTTGATAGATTGAAAGCCGCTAATTTGTTAGAAAACGTATCAGAAGACGATTGTTTGGACTGTACATTCAAGGGCAACGTAGCTTGCGAGTCCTCTAATCCTGTGGAGTTGGCAGCAGCGCCGTTTGATGAGCAACCTGCTCCTGTTTTTCGCAATAGGCTGGGTAGGATAATTCGCATGCCCGCCCGTTTTGACGATTTTGTCCCTTTGTAAAGCTAAACAGTTCCTTTTCGGTTAATTTGATGCTTTAGTTTGTTTTGATGAGTTTTTTTGTTGGGTACAAGCGCCCGTTTCTTTCGGGGGATTTACGGCCTTATCGCGCGTGAGTTATTGTTCATTGCTTTGTTTTCCTCGTAGCTGCTTGGTTATTTCAGTTTTGCTCAGAGAGGTAAACCTCGGCTAGGACGTGTTAGAATTTTTTTCTCGGGTTTTCGGCGTTGTTTTTTATGGGTGGACGACTGATCACCGTCCACAGCTCTGGGTCGTGCACCCCAGACTCCTTCGGAGACCTCGCCGATTTTTTTTTATCGGGTGTACGGTCGCTGAGATTCAAAATTATTCTCTATTTAATCCTTCCTTCTGAGTTTCAGCTATCATACTGCTGTTACTGTTCTTTATATTCCACTTTTCTGTTTGAAACCTTGTGGCTGGATTTTTTTTGTGTGTGTGTTTGTGTCTGTGACGTGCTTGGTGTAGCCTTGTTTTGGCTCAGCAGTTTTTTTTTGCTGAGATCGGTTTTGTTTTTGGTAATTTTTTTTGTAATCTCACCTTTTTCTTTTTTTTCTTAGCTAAGCTTGGTGGGGGGTCGGTCCCTAGCTGCTCTCCGTTTTGCATATGAAACTCCAAAATAGGACACCTTCCCTTCTCCATCCCTGGATTTTTTTATTTCGAGTTTTGGAGCAGACTTCGTTTTTGCTCCATATACCAAATCATTTCAGCAATGTCTTGCACAAAATTTTTTTTGTCCCTCGCTCGCAGCCACTGACGTCTGAGCCAGAAATATACAATCCTTTGTGGACTTTGGTACAAGGACAGTCTTAGATGATTACTTCTTCGACCACCCACTGGATTTTTTTTAACTTTTCTTTTTTTGTCCCCAGCCTAAAGCGGAGGCTGATTCTTTTATTTGTGCCAGTTTTCTTGTTGTGTCACTTGCTTGTTTCAATGCTCCGCTGTGTTTACATTAGTTCGTTTCTTTGTTCATTAGTTTTTTGTTTTTTTTTTGTATTCCCACAGATTCGTCATTCAGGCTTCGGTCGATTGTACCAATCGTCCGATGCCTTGGTGGTGGGTATTGTGGGGATACGGTTAACTCCGTCGTTTGTAATTATATTTTTTTTGGCAACTCTTTTTTTTCCTATGACGCAACGAAAAATAATCAGTCTTTCTCTTTTGGCTGCCAACGTGGCAGGATAAGCAACAAAAAATTCATTTGCGTTAATCAATGATTATGGTAATTTTTGTGAATTCATTTTGGTAACATACAATAAACTGGAGAATAAGCAATCACTCGAGTAATCTATCAAGCTGGAAGGAAATTGTGGCCCCTCCCGTGACAGGCTGGAAGGAAAACCGCCACAATACTGTACAAAATATCAAGAAGGCTATAATAGGTTTGAACCAGTTTATTTGGAAAACAATGGTGTTTTTATGTAACGTTTTTTATTTAGTTGATAAAACACAACTTACAACGTGCAAAAGAAATGTGAATTCATCTGATTCAAAAAAGTGCTCTATACCTGAGACTTGAGGTTATATCACAAAACAGACCACGTCCAGGGCCGGATTTAGGAGTCTAAGATGCCTAGGCCCCGGGATCCCCACCATTTACCACTAGCAGCTAGTGTCTTTGCGCGGTGTTGCGCAAAAAATACTTGTCTTGACTTGCAGTAAACTAGTTTTGTCAACTTTTTCACTTTCTTTCGTAGTAGGTTAATTTTGGCATTTTGATGTCACAAGCGCAACTTTACTGGAGTGGGTTGGCATTAAATAACTTCGTAATCTGCTTGATGTAACAATCATGTTTTTTCGCAGCTTAGGCTGACGAGTCAGTGTCGCAACCAGCTAGGGTGGGGGGGGGGGTAATGGATAAGATAATAGATAAGCGTTTCAACACGTTTTGGACTTGTGAGTAAGGTGGGAGCTTGAAGAGACTAGGCAATTTATTTCTGTCACAGGATTTCAAATCTGAGCTATTTTAGTTATTTTAAGCAGGGTGTCGAACCGAACCTGAACCCTAACCGTAAACCCGAATGAACCGTTTCATTTTGGTGAACCCGAAACGAACCTGAATCAGCAAAATTTTACTTCAGTGAACCTGAACCCTCAAAATTGTGCTCAAGTGAACCCGAACCAAACCTGAACCCCTAACAAAAGTAAAAATATGTTTTTCTATATCCGGATGCCGCTGGCGCTGGTACACGCACAATAAGAGCAGTGGTAATCATCAACAGGATCAGCGATTTCTCCTTTTTTTTCTGGACGAAACGAGTAACGACAGTTAATTTTAAGTCAATGAACCCGAACCGAACCTGAACCAGTAATATTTTACTTGAGTGAACCTGAACCTCAAAAATGGTGCTCAAGTGAACCCGAACCAAACCTAAACCGCTAAAATATTTTGAGCAGGAGCTAAACCTGAACCCGAACCGTTATTTGAAACGGTTCGACACCCTGATTTTAAGTCGTTCTAAAATGGTACAAAATTTGATCAAAAAAGCGTTAAAATTGCAATTTTTTCTGAAAAATTCCAAAAATTGCGTAGCGGCTGAGTCGCACCACTTGTCTCGGCACGCTGCTCAATTGAGACTTTTTTCAAGCAAAATTGTTTGACGTATGGGTTCAAGTCCTTTTTCAACAAAATCCTGGTTGCGCGCCTGCAACGACTAACCTTCGAGCTATTTGCACTATCAAAAATGGGAACCCTACCAAATTTGGGCCACAGCAGGGCACTTCACCTCATAAATCCGACACTGTATAGATGTTATTGAAGTTTTGAATAAGATTTTATTTAAATAAGATACCCCATATGATCCCGAATACGGTTAAAACAGAATTTAAATTTTTAAATAGGATTTAAAACTTTAATTGTGACGTGTATTGCTTTATAAAACCACAAAATATCTTCAAAATTCAAAAAGATTATGAATCAAAAAAGGGCAGCACCAAATTGCTCTTTTCAGAGCGGAACTTCCACCCTTTAATTATTATGCTACTGGCCGAGACTGAACTAAAAAGAGAAACCGAAAGGATTTTCGCGTTGTTGCTGCATTATCAGATATTTCTTCAATGAACAGTTTCCAAAAGGAGGCCTGCTATCTATGTATTCCTGCCATAGGCTTAGCCAGGGGGGGCCCAGGGGGCCCGGGCCCCCCCCAATCAAAATACCACTAACGACAAAAAGTTATGACAACATAGCCTGGCGATGTTTAGTTGCAGTTTTTTTTTTCAGTAATTACGCACATAACAGTAATTAACAATAATATTAATGACAACAAGTGAGTCCCGGGGCCCCCAACTAACAACCAGGGGGCCCTTACTAACAACAGGGGGCGCTGGAATTCTTTACCGACAACCAGGGGGTCCGGGACCCCTAACTGAAAACCAGGGGGCCCATAACTGACGACCAGGGGCCCCAGGGCCCCTAACTAACAACCAAGGGACCCTAACCAACCAGCAGGGGGCCCCTTAACTGACAACCAGGGGGGCCCAGGCCCCTAACCAACAACCAGGGGGCCCCAGGGCTCCTAACCAACAACCACGGGGCCCTGGAGTGCCTAACTGACAACCAGAGGGCCCCGGGGCCCCTAACTCACAACCAGGGAGCCCCAGGGCCCTAACTAACAACCAGGGAACCCCTAACCAACAACCAGGGGGTCATGAGTCCCCTAACCGACAACGAGGGGCCCTCCTAATTGACGACCAGGGGGCCCCAGGGCCCCTGACCAACAACCAAGGGGTCCTGGAGTCCCTAACTGACAACCAGGGGGCCCCGGGGCTCCTAATTAACAACCAGGGGGCCTGGGCTCCTAACCGACAAGCAAGGGGCTACGGGGACTCTAACTGGCAACCAGGGAGCCCCAGGGCCCCTGACTGACGACCAAGGTTCCCGGGCCAGGGGCCCCTTAATGCAAATTTTCAACAATTTATATGCAAAACCTGTGAGAAATCTAAGAGTTTTGACCTAAAAGTTGCCACCCCAGGCCCTCGTTTAACGTTATTATAAACTTAATTATTTACTGCTAAAGTATTGCAGGAGGCAATGTTCGTTACTTCCCCCTATAGACCAAATCACTTACAATTAAAATTTTACACCATAATGCAAGATTCTAAGGGTGTTTTGGGATTTAATTGCAAAAAGAGAATTGAAAATCTAAATTTTTTTGATTGGCTTTGAAATGTTAAAAATTTAGTTCTTTGAAATGGCTCTGAACTCGTACGAAATGTGATCCAATGGGATTTAAATAGTTTTTTTTTCCAAAAACTTACAAAAATCGCCCAGCGGCTGGGGGCTTTGCCCCCAGACCCCCATAGCCATCGGCGGCTGGGGGCTCTGCCCCCAGACCCCCGTCTGTGATACGTTTGAGTACACTAGCATACTCAACACGTCTTCCAAATTAGACTTTTACACTTTTTAACAATTAGTTTTTGCCCTCTCCCTTTACCAAAATCCTGGCAAAGTGCCATCAGGCTACGGGTTCAGATCTTCCATTCTACGATATCTTTGCCCCACAAAAAATTACTTTTTCGAAAATTTCTGATGACGTCATTGCATGTGATTTGTGGTTTGGGCCCCCTCCAATCAAAAATCCTGGCTACGCCTATGATTGCTGCTATTCATTTTTTGTGCTCTCCAAGCTACTAGTAAACGACCGACGCATGCTTAATTAAGTGATCTTCAAAACAGTTTTTTGTTTCCCCGTTTAGAGTGCAATTCAAAAATAGTAGGTTTTTTTGGAGCCTTTATGGAGTTTAAAATCTTTAACAGCGTCAAAATATATTTATCAACCTAATAGTGACTGATCCTAATACATACATCTTTTCAACTTAAGCCATTCAAAAATCAATTTTGTAGGGCACAATGGGAGGTCTCCAACGGGTGGCCCCCGAACGTTTGTCTCTAGAATATCTATTAGCCAGACATGACTTTACAAAATGACACGTTTGCACAGTAGCAGGGACTCCGGGCTGCGGTGACTTAGCGCCTGAGGCATAGAACTTTTTTATTTCTTTGGTCGCAACGTGTAACGAGTTTGAGAGACCCATCTTCGCATCTTGGCGCCAGGGCAACACGGTATTTTCAATCTATGATATTGCTGTGAAGAAAATCGTGGGATAAGAAGTTTGTAGTTTATTTTCTGTCAAAATGAGCGACTGCACAAAAGTCAATACAGTTTTCAAAACTAAAAGCTTCCTAAAGAGCTTGCGAAATTTTAAGTAAGATGATTTTGTCTTGTATTTTTGTCTCTTTTTATGCAGTTTGTCTTGATATGACGTCATCAAAATTTTCCTGATATGACGTCATCAAGATGAAGTATAATATTGTCAAGCACAATTGGATTGATGGAGTATAAAAAGTACCTCCAAGAAAAAATCTTAAAATTACGATTTATCTCCGCCCTCGTCCACATTATAATTGCAATGAGCCTCATATTTTCTCATTGTTAGAACCCACAAACTTTTTCTTTGCATTACGCCATGGCAAGCGCTTCATGCCATAGTTGTAAACAGGGTGTCGAACCGAACCTGAACCCGAACCGTAAACCCGAATGAACCGTTTCATTTTGGTGAACCCGAATCGAACCTGAACCGATAAAATTTTACTTCAGTGAACCTGAACCAAACCTGAACCCTCAAAATTGTGCTCAAGTGAACCCGAACCGAACCTGAACCCCTAACAAAAGTAAGAATATATTTTTCCTTATCCGGATGCCGCTGACGCTGGTACACGCACAATAAGAGCAGTGGTGAACTTCAACAGGATCAACAATTTCTCCTTTTTTTTTTCTGGACGAAACGAGTAACGACAGTTAAATTTTAAGTCAATGAACCCGAACCGAACCTGAACCAGTAATATTTTACTTGAGTGAACCTGAACCAAACCTGAACCTCGAAAATGGTGCTCAAGTGAACCCGAACCAAACCTGAACCGCTAAAATATTTTGAGCAGGAGCTAAACCTGAACCCGAACCGTTATTTGAAACGGTTCGACACCCTGGTTGTAAAAGTAAAATTTGCAAATTTCCCAACGTCAGAAACAAGAAAGGCTAAGAAAATCATCTATATACGTTAAAAATAACATTTTTTTCCTAGTAGTGCTAGATAGCACCAACAACAGCCCTCTAATTAGAGTTTATGATCACATTCGACATTATCGTATCTAATGAATTAACAAAACACCTGTTTAAATTTTTTTTAGGAAGCTAATTAGCAGAATTCGCGGTTTGTGTTTTTCCATGCTTTTGTAAAATTTGGCCACCCCCCAACTTTATCTGAGTTTGTTATATAGCAATTTTCGCGTACAGCTACTTCAACGATTATTCTTTGACAACAACAATGCTCACCATATATAAGTATTAGAAGTAAAGTATTCAATGTTAAAAAAGCAATATTAGCGATATCAAAACAGTGTTAATAAGTGATTAACGATAAAAATCACTCCAGCAGTTCAGACAGAAGTGTTTTGAACCGCGTTTTGAAACTACATTTGAAGCACTTTTGTGATGTCTGAATTTATAAAAATAAAAGTAATTTTAACAGTTAAAAATGATTGCCTATACGTATGCATTTTGAGATTTAGTTCTAATTTGTAAGTTAGGCTACTGCATTGAACTTGTATACATTGGGTTCAGCAAAATGAAAACGTAAAAAAATTGGTGAAGGATGAAGCTCTTACATCCTGTGAGTCATGACACGTTTTTGCTGACTGACAGAGAAACGGAAGATCAAGGTAAAAAAAACTATAACCTGCAAAACTTCGTCATATGAAGCAGAAGAATTTATCGTTTAATTAATTGTTGTTTCACACGCAAAACTTATTGTTGTCTAGTTACGATAAATGATCAGCAAAATAATTGTTTGGTTTTGATGACAAATACTGCGTAAAACTTTATAACTTTGCAATAGCGTTTCGACATAATGCCAGGAAGGTCACGATCAATCCTGTTAGTCCTTTATTCTAAAATGGTAACCCCAAACACGTAATTGCAATGGGTTCATTGGTTGAGTCAGCGTGCAAAAGTGATTCGAGCTTAGCAACATTTTTATTCTTGATCAATCAAAATCAATCTGCTATACTAACTTCGCAAGGATGGAATGCACAAACGACGATTAAGTAAATCTGCAGATTAATTGCTTTGCTATTCACAGTCATAGCGATGAACATGTAAAGAGGAAAATAAAGGAAAAGGTTATTTCATCTACTTTTTTTAATTTAAATTTTATCTATTTTTATCTACTTATTTTTGGCTCGAATTTAACCCAAACTTAAATTCTTTCTCTAGAACTAATCCCAAACCTATTCTTAAGTGGAGTGCCAAGATATTTTCAACTAAACTTGCATTGCCTGCATATAAAGGACTGTCAGATATAATAACTTTAAGTGTTGTTAGTTATGATTATTTGCCTGCCTTAATTTGTGTGCCTTAACGTGACTGCTTTACTAGTTTCGACGCCTTTTGTGGTTTGGAATGTGCGAGATAATTGACTTTTCCTGTATGTTCTACGACCTACTGCAGTTACCGGGGTACTTCGTTGTTTACGACTTTTAATTGCTCTATTTGGACTTGAAGTTTGTGACGTTATAATTACGTTGCAATTTGTTGTTGTAAGCTCATATATTGCTTCTCTTGTGACGTAATAACAATTTCTCTGGAATATTCGAGCACTTTTGCGGTTAATATAAATAGGTGTATTTTCCTTTTCTACTATTCTGATAATTCCAGGAATCTAATAGTTCTAGTGGTAGGGATATTAGTTTCGTAAACAGTTTAGCCGAGATTGTGCATCAAAATTTGGCTTGTGTAGCAGTAGTGTGCGATTTGAATTGGTCGATCGCGATAAGTTTTAGTGGAGCGATTTTGTTCGGATAGATTTTGTTTTTTTTTTCAATAGAAATTCAATATTCAATAAGTCAGACTTCGCGCGAGCTTTAATTGGGACTTAATTTGGACTTTACCATTGGTTTTGTTCGCGAATTTTGGCATACGTTGATTGATTTGCTTGATGCTGTAACTAGCAAACGGTAAAACCTAAAAAGTTGAAATTTAGACTCAACATAAGTATTATTAAAAGCGTCATGAGTGCCAATTTTGGGGATCCTAAAGTCATGTGATCGTAAATTGAGACACAAAAGAACAGAAAAATCGGCAATATTTGGCTTGAAAAGTTATCGATTCGCTTATAATTCCAAAACCACTTGACGTGCAGAGCTGAAATTTAGACATAATTTGGGTGCTTACAAATGCTTTTGTGCGAATCGAGTTTGAGAACTAAAATTTTACTGGCCGAAAATGAAATCCCCAAAACGGAGCCGCCAAATTTCAGACTTTTCAACCACTCACGCCAGACACATGAAATTTTCAAGGTCGGCAAATAAGTAAAAAAGATAAAATTTGGGGGTATCAAAATATGGGGTCCCCTACAAATGGGGCCGCCAAAATTTTAAATTTTTAAACCGTTACAGCTAGACGAATCAAATTTTCGGAATGGGTATATATTAAAAATAAATTAAACCTAAAAATTGAAGATTTCAAAATGGGGGTCCCCTTAAACGGGGCCGCTAAATTCAAACTTTGGAACCATTTAAGCTAGACTGATAAAATGTTCAAAATAGATATAACATGACAAAACTTATGGATACCAAAATGGGGATATCCCCTTCAAATGGAGCCATCAAAATTCAAACTTTTTAACCTCTCAATTTTGTCTTTTTACTTTTTTACCTTTTTTATATTTTTATCTTTTTCACGAAAAAAAATTTTGTCTTTTTACCGTAACTAGTAGGCTATACAAGTTTTATACCTTTCTAAACAGCCAAACAGCTTTTATATGCGCTTGCTTAACTGCTTAAATCCATTTGGTATCGGCAGCTTAAAATGCATTTTATCAGCAAAAAAAAAAAAAAATACAACAAAAAACACGCCACAAAACGTGTAGACGACGCGAAATCTCTTCTGTCTGCCGTGTCTGACGCCTCTACACGCGTTAACTTATCTTCTTATATTGTCAACGGTTTCTGTAGAAAGTACGCCAATTAGCAATTTCGGAATCAAAAACGAACGTAAATATTACTGCGCAGCACCAAATAACTCCCACAATTTGAATACATACAGTACGCCAAATATCCAAACAGAAAGTAACAACTACGGTATAATTACGATTTAAGAATCAGACTGAGAATACTGATTAGAATAATTGCAATAAAAAACCAAACTCATCGGTGGTTTCGTCTTCAGGCAGACAGTAAGCTTTAACTCCAAACGAAGTCTTCAAAGAATGCAATCTCTGAAGTGGGCCCCCGGGAAACGGTACGGAAACACTTGATAGAGAGGACAATAGTCCAGTAAATAATTATTCTCAATCTTGAGCAACAGCTCGGGGGACAAAAGGTCCAAATATAAATAAGATGGGACCCACCCAGGACAAGCTTTAGACCTCGAGGAAGGACTGCAATTTTGAAACTCCAAAGCTTGCTAAATTTCTGAAACAATCTGATACTTAATAATTTCAAATTTAAAGATTCTTGGTAATTCTGAGTGTAAAAATTTAACGTCCTTCCTCGACTACAACCAAATTTGACTGACCCAGAACAAAGGAGTTATAGCGCGAAAATTCAAGAAAACAGTTTCAAAAAGTTGCGCAATAAGATAATTTGCATACAGTAGAAAAGGCGCGCTAAAACGCTTAATCGGTGACATCACGTGCGTTTTGTAGCATTACGTCATTGGAAATCCTTAGCAGCCAAATACACACGAAAAGCGAGTGTTCGAAACCTAGATGCAGTAGAGCGAGTGTTCGAAACCAGGTATAAACAAGAAAACATAAGCGACGTTACAAAACGCATAGTCTTCACAAAAAAACAAAACGATGTATTGTCACAATATAACTCAATTTAAAACTTTCACTCCATCTCGATTGTTGATTTCTTCCTAAAACACTACCCAGTCATATTTTGACAATTCATCACTCTGCCAAGCATTTCATCAATTTGTATTCCAGTGCTTCAGAAAATTACATATTTGCTATTGCAAAACTACTCTTTCTTACTTAACAAAGTGCGAGCAAATGTTCCTTCATGCTAAATTATTTTCGAAAAAAGTCGATATCTCAAAATCTAGGAAAGGTAAAATCTTTAAATTTTCACCATTGGCTAAAAAATTAGCATAAGCTCCAAAAAATATTCAGTTTTAACCCAATTTACTTTACTAAAAAAGAAAGAAAATTTGTTAGAAAAAGTTAATGTGATGGTTAATGGTACGAAAAATCAAAAAAAATTGAAATTTGCCTGTTTGCCTTAATTCCTATGCAAGTTTTATGGCTTGTCAAAGAAGCTCGCATACTAACTGGCTAATTTAATCAGGTTTCGGGAATTTGTTTGATCTTTGCCAGGAAATAACTTGGAGCAACACGCAATTGTTTGAAATGAACTTAATTTTTGTCTTTAGTGACAATTTAAATTTTTGTTTTAATTCAATAATGATGAATATGTTTCGAAAAAATATAATTCAGTCACATTTTGACAATTTCAAATGCCCTGAAAGTATAAGCCAAATGCCTTGACAAGAAATGCTGAGCATAGACGTAGCTAGGGGGAGGCCAGGGGGCCCGGCCCCCCCTCAATTGAAATGCTACCAATCATAAAAATGTCACAAAAAGACTATTGTTTCTTCAGTTTCAGTTTCTTTTAACACCTTCGCGTGTAACAGTACACGCGTACAACAGTAATTAACAATAATATTGATCCAGGGGGCCTTGGCCCCCTGAATTTAATTTTTGCAATCAATTTAAATGGGCCCCCTACAATAATATTTAAATGGTCAAGAACTTAAATGGGCCCCTAACACTAATATTGATCCAGGGGACCCGCCCCCCCCCAATTTGATTCATGCCAACCAATTTAGATGGGCCCCTACAATAATATTTAAATAGT
Organism: Trididemnum nubilum; assembly: GCA_963965965.1. NCBI lineage: Eukaryota > Metazoa > Chordata > Ascidiacea > Aplousobranchia > Didemnidae > Trididemnum > Trididemnum nubilum. The sequence continues at coordinate 35,877,739 of OZ014473.1, read as the reverse complement.
CCCCAATTTAAATGGGCCCCCAACAATAATATTGATCCAGGGGGCCCGGGATCCCTCTATTTAATTTTTGTCAACCGATTTAAACGTATAACCCGAGTGAAATAAAAAGTTTTTATCCTAAAAGTTGTTAACTGAGGCCCTCATCTAACCTTTTTATGAACGTAATGCAATAACTCGGGACGGATTTAAGATATGGCACAGTGCAAGAGGCCCTGCGTTCAGATAAGACTTTTTTTAGTCTTCACCTATATTTGGCAGGAAAATATTGCAAAAATCCCAAAGTGCCAGGGACCCAACTCAATGTAAATCAGGCCTGGGCAATAACATGGTTTGTAGACGTAACTATACACTGTACATTTTTCAATAACAATTCACCTCCACCTCGCCAGTTTTTATGCAACAAAATACTTTTGAAAAAAAATAGCTACAGTAAAGGGAATGCTCATACTGTAGAACAAATTATTGAATTGAAAGAGCCTCTGAATACGTGCGAAATGAGATCCAATGGTATTAAAACAGCTTTTTTTTCCAAAAAATTACAAAAAATCGCCAGGCGGCTGGGGCCTTCGCTCCCAGACCCCCGTCTGTGATAAGTTTTAATTACAGTACACTTCTTTACTCAACCGCGTCTCCTAATTTAGACAATTTTGCACCTGAATGTTAGATTTAAGCCCTCTCCCTTGAACGATTTCCTAGGTACGTGCCAACACCAGGCCACGGCTTTTGATCTTCCATTCTCCGATATCTTTGCCCACACAAAAAATTCCTCTTTTAAAGTTTCTGATGACGTCATTGCATGTGATTTGTGGTTTGGGCCCCCGCCCCTCCCAATCAAAAATCCTGGCTAGCTTATGATGCTGAGAAATAGTGGAATCAAAACTGGAAGATGGCAAGAGCGGATTTCGTTCGGGTCGCAGCGCCATGGAACAGATCTTCATTCTGAAGCAAATCTTCGAAAAATCTTGGACGTATGGCAAAGATACAGTAAGTCGTTCTAACTGTTCCATGTGGGCGTTGGGCTTCCGCAAGGGTGCGTTTTGTCATCTCTCCTTTTCATTGTTTAAATGAATTCAATCGACAAATGCAGCCAAGCTGATGAGTGTGCCTCGATTGGGAATTGTAAAATTAGTCGTCTGCTATTTCGTAGTTTACATGAATTGGGTCAACAAATGCAGGCAAGCTGATGAGTGTGCCTCGATTGGGAATTGCAAAATCAGTCCTCTGTTATTTGCTGATGATTTGGTTCTGCTTTTTTCCACAGAATCTGGCCTCGAGCGCGTATAAAATAGCTTTGCAGATGCATGCAACACCGCCGGAATGAAAATAAGCGCAGCCAAAATTGAGATATTTCATCTTCCAAGGAACCCTGATCAGTGCGTGTTGCAAGTGAATGGAGCGACACTGAAGCATCAGGAAGAGAAGTTCAAGTATCTTGGGGTTACATTCATGAGTGACGGAAGGCAAGACGAAGAACTGGATACCCAAATTAGCAAGGCTAGTGCAGTAATGCAAGCTTTGCCCTTTTCTGTAGTCATGAAACAAGAATTGTCAAAAAAAGGCAAAACTATCAATTTTCAAAACAGTTTTTGTCCCCTTTCTTCTCATCTATGGTCATGAATCTTGGGTAATGACCGAAAGAGTGGGATCACAAGTGCTAGCGTTCGAAATGAGGTTTTTAAAAAAGTTACACTAAGGTGCGTAGCTCTGAGATTCGAAAGTCTCTTAACAGAGGTGGAGTCCTCGAGGACGTCCTTGGCCTCGAGGACGTCCTCGAGGACACATTTTGAAGTCCTTGGCCTCGAGGCCTCAAGTCCTCGAAAATTGGTCTGTCCTCGGCTCGAGGACAGCACAATTTTTTGAATAGTTAAAATTTTGTGAAGCACTTGAAAAATTGTTTGGAAAACGTTTTTTAGTGGAGATCGCTTGAAAAATTTTTGTGAAGACCTTTTTTTTTTATTTTTTGGAGATCGCCTAAAAAATTTTTGTGAAGACCTTTTTTTTTGGAGAGCACTTGCGCTTGTGTCCTTGGTCCTCGGCCTTGGCCTCGAGCATTCCTGTCCTTGGCCTCGAGAGTGTCTGTCCTCGGAAAGGCTGTCCTTGGCCTTGGCCTCGGATTTTTTTTGTGTCCTTGGCCTTTGCCTCGAGCCTTGTGTCCTCAACTCCACCTCTGTCTCTTAACATCGAGTCGTTACTTTTTCCAATTGAAAGATTGCAGTTTAGATGGTTTGGCCATTTGAGCAGAATGTCTCAGGAAAAACCACCCAAACAAGCTTTACTTGCCAAAGCAAATGGGAGAAGAGCAGTTAGACCGACCTAGAACTAGATGGACCAATTACATCGAGGATCTTTGATGAAATCGCTTGAGACTTCACCCAAGCAAAATGATGGATGGGATGAAGGACTGTGAAGTGTGGCGGTTTAATCTCAAGCTGCTGCCCCCAACCCTTACGAAAAATCGGGCAACAAAAAAAGAAGAAGAAGCGCGTAAGAAACTTACAAATTTTCCATCGTAAAACTATTCTTTATTACGTAATAAGACGTGAGCAAATGTTTCCTTTTGCCAAATTATTTTTGAAAAAAGTCGGATGTATCAAAAACAAGAAAAAATAGGCTTTCCAAATTTTCACCATTAGCTTAAAAATCAACATAAACTTTTAAAAATTCCGGTATAGCTTAGTTGATTTTACTTAAAAGAATGAAATTTTTTTGAAAAGTCAGTAACGCGAGTGGCTATAGGCGGACTTCCGTTCCAAAATCCTAACTTCTGGTAGTTGAGGGTTGCATTCCAGATTTACAGTATAGCGAGGTCCACAAACAAATTTGAGGTTTATGCTTTGAAATCACGTTAAAATTTAATTTTCTTTCTAAAACGATAATACAGTTACGGGACTTTTCCTCAAGCCACGACGAAGAATTTAAACTTTGAGTTAATAAAAACATAAATCCAAAAAAGTTACGCATTAAAAGTTAGCAAAATTTTAGAGCGGCTGGAAACTCTGACTTCAGATCTGTGTATCCAAAACGTAGCAATGGACACTTGATTTATTAAAAATTTTTGCTTCGCTCCCCCACCCCTCTAAAATTCAATAGCCTCTTCCTGATTTTGTCAATGGCTACGGTTTCGCTAAGCGAGTGCGGATTAATCCGAGAGAATTGGCGACACTGTCGCTTTCTCTTGACATAATGAAAAAGATCAAAAGAATTAACTTACCGGTTCTGTTAAAGATGACATAAGCATATTAACAAACAAACTTTCAAGACAAACTATTAAATTGAAGTAAACTTTTTATGTCAAACATCGCCAGTTACAAACTTAGCAAATCAAAACTAGAACGAAAGGTGCGAAAATGTCTGTTTTAATTTTGGTAACATTGAAAGTAACAACAACACTTTTTTATCAACAAGCATCAGAACTACCAGCATAGGCGTAGCCGGGGGGGGGGGGGGGGGATCCAGAAGGCCCGCCCCCCCCCCCCCCCCCCCCCCCAATCAAAATACCACTAACGACAAAAAATTATGACAACATAGCCTAGCGATGTTTAGTTGCAGTTTTTTTTTTAGTAATTACACTCATATAACAGTAATTAAGAATAATATTAATGACAACCAGGGAGTCCCGGGGCCCCTAACTATCAACCAGGGGGCACTAACTAACAACTAGGGGGCCTTGGGGCCCTTAACTGACAACCAGGGGGCCCCGGGACCCCTAACTGAAAACCAGGGGGCCCATAACTGACGACCAGGGCCCCTAACTAACAACCAAGGGGCCCCTAACCAACAACCAGGGGTCCTCCTAACCAACAACCAGGGGGCCCTTGGCCCCTAACCGACAACTAGGAGGGCTTGGGGCCCCTAACCAATAACCAGGGAGCCCCTAATTGACGAGCAGAGGGCCTTGGGGGCCATTGACTGATTGATTGCAAGGTGCCCCAGGGCCCCTAACCGACAACCAGGGGGCCCCGGGGCTCCTAACCAACAACGAGGGAGCCCGGGGCCCCTAACCAACAACCAGGGGGCCCAGAAGTCCCTAACTGACAACCAGGGGGACCTGGGGCCCCTAACTCACAACCATAGAGCCCCAGCGCCCCTAACTAACAACCAGGAAGCTCCGGGGCCTCTAACCGACAACCAGGGGGTCCCAGGGCCCCTAACCGACAACCAAGGGGCCCCGGGGCCTCTAACTGGCAACCAGTGAGCCCCAGGGCCCCTGACTGACGACCAAGGTTCCCGGGCCAGGGGCCCCTTAATTCAAAATTTTAACAATTTATATGCAAAACCTGTGAGAAATCTAAGACTTTTGTCCTCAAAGTTGCATCCTCAGGCCCTCGTTTAACGTTATTATGAACTTAATGCTATAACGCAGGCGGTAATGCAAACCCCCCAAATTGAAATACTACCAATGATTAATACAATGAGAGCATAGCCAGTATGTTGTCCCTGTCCGGAATTGCAGTTTCTTTAATTTAGAATTTAAGCGTACAAAAGTAAGCAATAATAATGACGACCACATGTCCACGTCATAATAATGTCATGCAATTCTGGGATGTTTCAAAAAACTGTCAAGTGACTTGACTCGAGTCCTCCACGTTTTGGAAAAGAAGTTATTTTAATTTTGATGTGAATGTTTTTTATTATGAAAGAATTTATTAGGGGAGCGATCTTATCTCAAAATCATTGGCATAGCCAGGAGTGGCCGAGAGGACCTGGGCCCCCTCAATCAAAATGCCACCAATGACAAAAATTTGTCAAAAAAGCTTTGTTTCTTCATTTTCAGTTTCTTTTAGCATCTTTACGTACATCAGTACACGCGTACAACAGTAATCAACAATAAAAAAATATTGACGACCAGGGGGCCCGGCGCACCCCCTTAATTCAATTTTTTCCTACCAATTCAAACGAATAACCAGGGTGAAATCAAGAGTTTTTGTCCTAAAAGTTGCTACCTCAGGCCCTCATCTAAATTTTTTTGGACGTAATGCAATAACCAGAACCGTATTTGCTATATGGCTCAGTGCCAGGGCCCTGCCCTCAGATAGTAGGACTTTTTTTGTTCTTCATTTATATTTGGCAGGAAGATGTTACAAAAATTCCCTAAGTGCTAGGGGCCCTGTGCAATGTAAATTCGGCCCGGGAATAATATGTTTAGTAAGCGTAAGCATCTATTGTACCATTTTTCAATAACGATTCACCTCCACTTCGCCTATTTTTACGCACAAAATACTTTTAAAAAAATAGCTAAGGAAAATGCTCATTGACCAAACTACTGAATTTCAATTGAAGGGCCGGCCTGGGCCCTTAGGCCGTACATGTACTCCTATAACTGGTTAACTTCATGATTAAACAAAAATCTCTAAGAAAAATATACGAGTGGATTATTATTTACTGCTAAAGTATTGCAGGCGGCAATGTGCCTTACTTCCCCCTATTGACCAAATCACTAACAATTAAAATTTTGCACCATAATGCAAGATTCGAAACGTGCTTTGGGAATTAATTGCAAAAAAATGATTGAACAACTAGGTTTTTTCCATTGGCTTTGAAATGTTAAAAATCTAGTTCTTTGAAATGGCTCTGAACTCGTGCAAAATGTGATCCAATGGGATTTAAATAGCTTTTTTTCCAAAAACTTACAAAAATCGCTCAGCAGCTGGGGGCTTTGCCCCCAGACCCCCATAGTTACCGGCGGCTTGGGGCTCCGCCCCCAGACCCCGTCTGCGATGCGTTTGAGTACACTAGCTTACTCAACACGTTTCCTAAGTTCGACATTTACACTTTTAACTATTAGTTTTTGCCCTCTCCCTTTACCAAAATCCTGGTTGAGTGCCATCAGGCTACGGCTTCAGATCTTCCATTCTACGATATCTTTGCCCAACAAAAAGTTCCTCTTTCGAAAATTTCTGATGACGTCATTGCATGTGATTTGTGGTTTGGGCCCCCCCCAATTAAAAATCCTGGCTGCGCCTATGACTACCAGTATTAGTTTTTAACTTAATTCGGCGTTGTAACTTAGATACTTGACTAGAAATTTGACATGCAGTATTTTCCCAGCACCCAAACCTACACCCACAATTTACAAATAGCCTGTTGCGGTATTTTTTTAAAGAACTATATTATATGAACAGTCTACTCAAACGTTAAAAACAAAATCAGAACAATGTCTGCCTTAGTAATCATCATGGAAAAAGATAAGAAAACCGACGAAATTCATGAATATAAATCAAATTCTTATCTCAATGATAATGCAGAGTCTAGTTTGAGCGGTTGAAAGTGTTAAATTTTGGAGGGCCCATTTGGTGGACCAACTCAATCTCCCTCAATCTTCCAAAATGGTTATGTATCATTTATATCTAGTTACATCAACCTATCCTTGAAATTTTATTTCTTTACTTCAAATAGTAAAAAGTTTACAATTTAATGGGCTTGTTTGGGACGTTCCACCGTCGTGACATCTCCAATTTTGGTATATTTTACATCTCGTTTATACTCACCTTCACCTATTCTGAAAATTTTGTTTGTCGTGCTTGATAAAAAAAACATTTCATTATTAGGGGGAATCCTTTAACATCGAACTCCTAAATTTTGCTATACTTTATCTTTCATTAATTTCATATTTGTTTTATTTCGCTTCATTCAAAACAACAAACAAAGTCTCATGGACACACATAAATACAATTAAATAGAACAGGAAGCTGCAAAGGTCATCGAGTCAAGCAGCCACCCAAAACTTAGTCATGTTAAGCGGCTAGGCGTGTCTTGAATATGTTGCATATATAGGTCAAACTTTAGCTTTCGTCAATTTTAATTAATTTAGAACTGTGAATCACTTGTAACTTAACAATACATATTTTTTGGATTTTTTAAATTGATCGAATGGTAATTTTTTAAACTCATATGGTAACAAGTTCCAAATTTTGGCTCCTTGATACTTAAACCTTTTTTGTAATTTTTGTGTTTGTACCTTGGTAAATACAATCTAAGTTCAGAGGGGTAAAGCGAGGCGCGTTGTTTGTGTGTGCATCGCCCTAAAAGAACTGAAGTGACGATTTAGGCGATTCGGCAGCTTTTTTCGTGAGTTTTTGTGCATTAATTTTGCTACTTCATATACCGTAAATACAAGTTTTTCAGTTTTAAGATTTGAAATCGGTGGTAAAATGGTGTAACGTGGTCCTGCCGCAATCCACCTGCAACTATTTTGACAGCTTTATTTTGAAGAATGATCAATCTTTTCAAATGATTATCATAAGTGTAACCCCACACTACAATGCCATATAATAAATGAGAGTGAATCATACTATAATACAATTTACGAAGAGCTGTAAAAGGTAAAATATTTCTCAGTTTAGACAAGATACCCACAAATCTAGATATTTTACATGTCAACGTGATAATATGCTCTGCAAAGTTTAATTTTTCATCAATTGTAATGCCCATATATTTTAGTGATTTATTGACGGAAACTGGATTTTTGTTGAAAAGTATTTCGATCGTTTGGATTGGATTGGTAATTTTGGGGGTCAATATTAACGCTGAAGATTTTTTAGGGTTAGCAGTTATTTTGTTGGCTTTTGTCCATTCTAGTAGACTCAGTAACTCATGATTAACTTCAAACTTACCCCTAAAATATCATTTTTTAACTTAAGTGCTAACAAATTTCGAATTTTTAGAGACCCATTTGGGGGAGGACCCTACAACGTTGTACCCCAATATTTTGCCATTCTCCATCTTTTATATTCACTTGTCCTGACAATTTTAGCATTTTGGTTTAAGCGGTTAAAAATTTTGAATTTGGAAGGCCCGTTTGAGAAGGACCCTGCATTTTAATACCCCCAAATTTTGTCTTATCAAAACCTCCCTTTATGTTTGCCTATCTTAAAAATTTCGAATGTCAATCTAGAGTGAAAAAAACTTTTTAATTTTAGAGTAATTGTTTGGGAAGGATTCTCCACTTTGGTACCTCCAAACTTTGTCAAAATTTATCTTTTTTTTATTTGTATTTATCCAAAAAATATCACTTATCTACCTTGAGTGGTTAAAATTTTTGACTTTTGGAGGACACGTTTAAGGAGGACCCCAATTTTGGTATTTCCAAATTTTGTTATGTTATAACGATTTATTTGTATTTATACCTATCCTGAAAGTTTTATGACTGTATCTAGTTTGAGTGGTTAAAAATTTAAAATTTTGGAGGGCCCGTTTGAGGGCGAACCCGATCGTGTTACCCAAAATTTTGATAGGATTATTTTATTTTTAATACCAACCCATTCTGAAAGTTTAATCCATCTAACTCCAATGCTTCAAAATTTCAAAATTTAGAGGACCCATTTGAGAGGGAATCTCCCATTATGGCATCCCCAATATTTCAGGAGGGACCTTGTCCTTCCTAACATCTCCTATACAATGGCTCAAAATTTGAATTCTGTGTGTTTAGTGGTTTAAAAGAAGATAGGTTGGGAAGAAAACCCGAAAAAAAAAAAAGAAAAATAGTATCAAAGTCAATCGGGGCAAATGAACATAACCATAAGAAAGGTGGTTGATAATGTGGTCAAAAACTACAACCCGTTTTTCATCAATATCGGTACTGACCGAGATATACTGGTTCGAATTTGACCCCTTTTTGGCAATTTTTGACCTCTAAATTGTACGTACAGTATGAAGTCGCTGTTTGCTCCATGCTGTGTCCAAATTTCAGCTGAACAAGTTTAACGGTTTTCGAGTTAAAAGCAAATCAAAAAATTTTCAACAAACACTGGCAATTTTTACTCAATTTTTGAATTCTTAAACCACGATTACGTGACCTATGATCCCCATAATCGGCATACATGATGCTTTTATTCATTACCATGTTGTTTCCAACATTTAGCTTTCTGGGTTTAACGGTTTTTAAATTATAAGCAAATCAAATAAGTTGCAATGCTCAATTGGCCGAGTATATATACAAAGATCCAAGGCGCGCACGCGTAAAGTCTCAACAAAAACAGTCAAGTAGGGATCGCAAAATATACATTATTACATCCAAAAATTCGATGGTGTTGAGCAGTAAGACATTTTTTTTTTCTTTTTAACTCTATGAATGCATTGGAAATAAACTGTGAGGCAATTTACAGATATTCAGGCCAAGAAGATGCTCATTTTGAGACAACTGTGGGCTCCATTTTCATCTTATTCAATCTCTGGTTTCAGACAATGCGCTCCCAAATTTTCGCAATTTTTTCTTTGCATAAATTCTATTCTGCTGGTTCCCTTTGGTTGAATTAAAATACTACTGGGAATATACAAAATGCTCGTGTTTTTTACACCAAAACCAGTGCATGTTGTCGACCATTATAGTTCCAAACTCCTAAGATACCATATCATAAAAAACAAAAACAAATATGAAATGAAATTTATCATCAACGGTAGCTTTCGAAAAACTTTTCTTCAAACTTAAACAGGATAGTTAATTAGACCCCAAATAACTTCTGGACTACGCAATGTCATTTAAATTAGGCCTGATTTTCTGGTTTTAAATCAAAAAAGATTTTACGCCATTAAATGTTAAATTAGTGGAAAAATTTTTGGCTATTTAAATAAACTAACGCATGTTTTATTTAATCTAAAACGCTTTTTTTTTAATTTAGCAAAAGGGAAAATATCTTAATCAGCTTAAAAAAACGGTTTTTAATTTAGAAAAAGGGAACATTCTGATTTTACCTTATGGCATAATAAATAAAAATATGCCTAAAATTTCAGGGCAAACTTCAACATACCATTTATTACGTCATAGTTTGACAACACAGGCGCATAAAAACTAAATTCAGAAGTTACATAGCAGACTTAATCATAAAGTTGTTTTTTTTTCACGGTTGTGAGGTAGCACTTACCTCACATATCTGCTTTCCCATTAGGCTTGTGTTTCATCAGCATCTGAATTCACACATAGCCTATCCTGGCATCCCACCCGAACCTTCAAACCACACACGAGGGCAATTTCTACACTTGCCATCGTACCCTCTTCTCAGATTACTCTGATCTAAGTCTGACAGCAAGGTCACCAGAAAGAGGATTCTCGACCAGTATCACACTGGCACTTCACTTAGCTCAACCGCATTGCGCTAGCATCACTAAGCATGGACACCATATATGACATCACATTAGCAATTTACCACAATAGTACGCTATACGCATATTTCAAACTTGTTTGTTATCATCAGGCGTACATAACTGTGTAAATGCCTATTACAAATTTTGAACCCCAAAAGCCAAAAATGGCAAGTGTAGAAATTGCCCTCGTGTGTGGTTTGAAGGTTCGGGTGGGATGCCAGGATAGGCTATGTGTGAATTCAGATGCTGATTAAACACTAGCCTAATGGGAAAGCAGATATGTGAGGTAAGTGCTACCTCACAACCGTGAAAAAAAACTTTATGATTCAAGTCTGCTATGTAACTTCTGAATTTTCAAAGCACATACGAGTAAATGAAAATTTATTCGTATGGGCGTTGACTGGCGTTGTATATAGCAATTTGCTTTACCGATTACCGACAAGTAGGTTAATTTTGGCTTTTGGGGTTCAAAATTTGTAATAGGCATTTACACAGTTATGTACGCCTGATGATAACAAACAAGTTTGAAATATGCATATAGCGTACTATTGTGGTAAATTGCTAATGTGATGTCATATATGGTGTCCATGCTTAGTGATGCTAGCGCAATGCGGTTGAGCTAAGTGAAGTGCCAGTGTGATACTGGTCGAGAATCCTCTTTCTGGTGACCTTGCTGTCAGACTTAGATCAGAGTAATCTGAGAAGAGGGTACGATGGCAAGTGTAGAAATTGCCCTCGTGTGTGGTTTTAAGGTTCGGGTGGGATGCCAGGATAGGCTATGTGTGAATTCAGATGCTGATGAAACACTAGCCTAATGGGAAAGCAGATATGTGAGGTAAGTGCTACCTCACAACCGTGAAAAAAAAAAAAAATAAATAAATTATCTCGGAAAGTTAAAATTGAAAAATTAAAAATGTTCCCTTTTGCAAAATGACGGGAGAGTAGAAGTAGTGCAAATTTCATATTTTTTACTACATGCTAAAATCTTGCCGCTTTGTAAAGCTTTTTTCAAGTTAGTTTTACCACACTCTACACTGGGTAAGAAAGACATACTGTAGTTCTTTTTTTTTTTATCTGACTAGCCATGGCTGCTTGTTCTGAAGTAGCAGCATTTCTACAAACTGCTGGGGCGCATTACTGTATATTTCGAATGTTTTCCAGCCAATGTCGTAAGAGTTTGGTGTTTTCAATGAAAATAATGGACGCGTTGCGTTCAGCGGGATAGTTATTCATAACCACTTCCTACTACCGATGGGTTTATTTATTGTTTTGACGTTTCGCTTCCCTAACCGGGAAGCTTCTTCAGAACAATTTTCGGCAGTGCTGCCTTTGCAGTTGCAAAAAGATAAATGAGAAAAAAATAACAGCAGAAGATAGGCAACAGTAAAAACATACGAACATCACAATAATTGTACTATTATACCCCAAAACATCAAAACGATCGAGCAATAACATTACATAACATTGAAATTTATGTCACTAACAGCGTGAAAAAAAGGAATACTGAAAAATTATGCCACTACCAGCGTGAAAAAATTAACAACTACAAAAATAATATTTATAACAACTAGGCTGCTTCACTAACAGTTTGAGAAAGTATGAAAAGGATCTATTGCAAAACATTACGTACTGGAAACGGTCTTTAGCTCCACAGAGATTTATATTAAATGTTCCGTCCGTATATAAATCTCTGTGGAGCAAAAGATCGTTTCCAGTGCGTAATGTTTTGCAATAGATCCTTTTCATACTTTCTCAAACTGTTAATGAAGCAGCCTAGTTGTTATGAATATTATTTTTGTAGTTGTTAATTTTTTTCACGCTGTTAGTAACATAATGTTTCAGTATTCCTTTTTTTCACGCTGGTAGTGACATAAATTTCAATGTTATATAATGTTATTGCTCCATCATTTAATGTTTTTGGGTATAATAGTACAAGTATTGCGATGATCGTGTGTTTTTACTGTTACCTGTCTTCTGCTGTTATTTTTTTCTCATTTATCTTTTTGTAACTGCAAAGGCAGCACTGCCGAAAAAAAGTTTTGTGTTTGCTGCTCGGCAAACAATCTGTCACCAATAGCTAAAAAATTGTAACTTCATTTTTGGCCTTTCGCAAAATATCATTAGAAAGAACGTTTAATAATTTAGCTTGTGCCCTCCAGTGCTTTTTTTGCTTATTTTGCACACATTTTGCGCTGCTCAAAACAGGTCTTTCAAACCGAAACTTAACCAAAGAAGGTCTTAAAGTTGAGTCATTTTTGCAAAAAGCGCAAAAAATTTTTTGCGCTTTTTTTTCAGAGACCTCCACCTAATGTCACAAATTTTAACACCTCACCCATGCCTCCCCCCTTTTGAAAATTTTTCATTAAATACATTGAATAGTGAAGAAAAACCTTCTGTAAAAAAACCGGTCGACCGGGCTGGTCAGAAACCGGTCAACCGGCCGGTCGACCGGCCGGTCAACCGGCGATGATTTTGAAATTTACCGATCGGGTCGTGTCGAGAAAATCCTGACCGGTTCCATCTCTGGCACGAAGTTTGAAATTTTTTGAATAAAATTAATTTTTTCTATAGGCTAATTTACATTTATGTCTAAAAAATTTAATCAAGTACTGCATACCGGCGAGTTGCTATAACTTGTGCGCATAATATAAAATATATTGTTACATCTTGGGAATATTTTGAATGTACTAAAAAGTAATAGCACCATAGGTGGGCAAGTAAATGCAAAGCTTTAGTTTCGTTAACCACTAGTCCATTAACAAACTTCATATCTCCGTTAACGTTAATTCGTTATTTTCAGCTTTAATTAACAGAAATTAATGAAGTGCGTTAATTCGTTAACATTTTGAGTGTAATTTACATTTCTTTTTATTCACTCACTTCTAGAACTCGTAATCGCACTGTTGAGCTGATTATAAGGAAAAATTTATTGCTGTGGTGGTCTTTTGTGTTTTGCAAGCTACATTTTACAATCTATTCTAATTTCAAGATAGAAACAGATTCAAATGCACTTACAAAGCTGCGATCAGAAAATCTTTGGAAGTTGCGAAGAACGATAATTAATGGATCTATGAGGCTGCAGCTTAATATCTGCCACAAACAAAGAGCTCCTTTCTTTGATTTTTCTTTCTCAAACACTCGTGCTAATACGCAGCAAGTGTTACCGGTGCAAACTGGTTGTACCGGGAAGATGAATGAATGGTCCGAGAAATTAGCGATGAAAACCTTAACGTAAGTTATTGAAACTTAATGGAAGTCAATTTATTTTGCTAGCATAAAAAAAATTAACGAATTACCGAGTTAATGAAAAAGTTAGCTTCGTTATTAACGGATTAACGAATTTGTGCCCACCTATGAATAGCACCACGTTGTCTTCGGCCTCTACTTTGGTGTTTTTGCCTCTAGTACGCACTTAATTACATTATGCAATAAATACCGACCAATTCATTTAAAAAATATTGAATTTTTTTATTAAAAAATTAACTACCCTTTTAGTTACAGACCTGCTTTCTGTTTTTCAGATGAATTTAATTATAAAGATAATGCATAATTTTTGTTTTTTGAAAAATCTTTATGGCATAACGTACATTTTAGTGCAGCATTTTTAATAAACTACGACTAATGACAAAATCAATGGGGGTATCAAAAGCTAGGCCAATCGCATAAGACTAGGTTGGCGTTGACTCGATTCTTCTTGACCGAGCCGTTCCAACGATATTTTACTTCAAACACGACGCAGGGGCCTCTAATGGTATAACTTTTATTGGCAACCCTGATGTTAATATGTTAATGGCTTTTGCGTCGTTAGCGATGCTATTCCAATTCTAACCTTAAGCAAAGCTGCGGTTAGGCTACTGCATTGAGTTGTTTCGCTTCGCACTAATCAGTTTGATCTAGTCCAGTGGCTCTCAACCGGAGGCTATGCGACATTAATTAAGGGGCCACGGGACATTGGACGAAAAAAAAACCTGTTTTGGACTTCCATGGAAATTTGGGATTTGGAGAAAAATCCCTTCAAAGTGTGGTGAAGACTTTTTGTTTGGTCTTTAATCAAAATTTTGGGAAAAAATCAAATTGTGGTGAGGACCTTTATTTTTTGGTTTTCAGTCGGTTTGTCATTGGTACAGAAAACTTCATAGCCGCCAAGGGGGCAACTGGTGTTGAGAGTCTCTAAAAGGGGCCACATACTATCAAAGGTTGAGAACCATTACTCTAGTCTAGTACGGTTCGCCTAACTTTAAATACCCTCATTGACTTTGCGTTTAGTCCTCGTTTAGGTGATGGCGGTAACATACGCAATAATTTGAAAAAAAATTGAACGCGATATAACATAATGTGCTTAGATATTACGGGAAACTATTCAAACTAACAAGTATTGGCAGTTTAACTTTTTCTGTAGGCCATAATTTACAATATTGGTGTTATTTGTGGGTATATCTGTGATCTTTATCGAAAAAATATTTGGGAATTCGCGACACACGCAGTGGTAGCTAGGACCTATGTTGTTATACTCGCGATTTGCATCAGAGGCTACAATTATTTGAAGTTCATTACTTTGCTTATACAGTAACTCACAAAAGGTAAATGTAAAAACATGAAATTTGAACGCGAAATGGGGATAGATAAAAGCGTCAAACAATAATACAGTACAGCCTGAGACCCCGAAAATACCTACCATCATTCTAAAATCCGTGAGCAAGGACCGATTTTTTGCAGACTCTGTGGTGAAGACCTTTTTTTATGTCTTTACTCTCGAATTCGAGGAAACAAAGTTTTTGTGTCCCCCAAAAATTGTTTATGCCCCCACCCCCCAGTCATGCCACTCTGGCGCCGGGCCTGAGCAATAAAACTTTGTCAATTTGCTACAACTTGCAAGCGACAGAATGTGGTAATCTGAAATTTATACAGAACACAAAGATACCGTAGATAAAATCTACGAGCAAACCAATTTTGGTATATGCGATCAAGTTGTCACAATTTCACAGGTCGAAAACCGAAAAAACGTGATTAACATTGAAACGTTATATCTCGGAAGTAAACCAACAGAAGTTGATAATAAATGGTATCTAAACACGCGAACCAAATGGAACACATTGTTTTGTTAGTTCTTTTATTTGATTCCTACTCCTAGACCGTTAAAATCGAAACTGCAAACTTTGATCTGTCGTAGATATCGGTAAATTGTAGTGCCAAGGGGGGAAATTCTTCTGCAACGGCTCCCTCAAAATTTGAAAGTTGTTAGTGCTTGAACAAAACTTGAACAATTCTTGAACAAATAAAATTATCAGGATAGGGAGATATAAAAAGAAATAACTTTGGGGTTGGGAATCCTTTCCAATTTGAATCCCACAAGATTTGAGTTTTTGTAAACAAACTTGAAACCTAGTCTTTTTTGCTGATATTAAATACCAGTAGTCAAACCAAATCGCAAAAAATTATTTTTTGAAGACAGATTGTTATGCTGCTAATCGGAATTTTATAGTTCCGGGGTCTGAAGAGAAAAATTATTGTATACACTAAACACAAGATAAGCAATAAACAAAGCATTTAGCCGTTTAACACTTACCAACATTTGTCGGTTAGTTGGCTACCATAGCTTGGGTTTTTGTGTAAACAATGAAACTTAAATTTATTTCCGGCAAAATCAAAATGCGTTGATAGTGTAGTTCGGTAATTGATGCAAAAAAAGCTTGCTTTCCAGCGGTCCCCAGATATCGCTCTGCGGTGTTAGATTCTAATGCAGTATTTTTGAAAATTTGTCACTTCTTCACGAACTATCCCATGCAGTAGCGGAGTAGGTCAACAATCAATTAATTAGTAAAGCGTGGAGTTGGTGATTAAAAGGTTATGTACTTACTCCTAGTTTGATTCTCCAACGGGTGAATTATTTTTCGTTACTTATAACCTTGTACTATTGACGCATTCTCTAACCACAAATTAGGGCCCCAACAAGAAGACAAATTTGCAAACAGAACCCTAAAAAAACTGCCCTGCAATTGGTGTGGTCAGCTAGAACCAAAAGCGTAGTGCGCAGTTCGTAAGCATGAATCAACATAAATCATTACAATATTTGACTTTTGAAATGAAAGACGTTAAATACAATATTATTTATATTAATAAAATTTTAGTCTATACCGTAACCACATGAAATTAGCGTAAAATAAGGTAAAAAAAGTCCGCTAATATTTTCGATTAATTGCGTTGATATTTAATTGAGATGTAGTTAACTGATAAAATACAGTATTATGTTTTAGTTAGCTGAACAATTACAAAAAATTAAATTTTAAGCCATGTTACACTATCTGTTGAATTTTGACACTTTGAATTCAGTGATTCGTAAAAATGTGATTAATTTGTTTGTGTTTAGCAAATATTTTTACGTTGGGCTTTACGTAAAACACGTCATCAGCGATACAGATACTGAGCGAGTCGTCGATTTCCTGCTAAGTTTGTGATTAATGATAGCGAAAACAAGCGAAAAATAAAGGATTTTGATAACTTTTATTTAAAATTAAATTGCAAATGTTTTGCAATTAAGAGTAAGATGCAGTTTAGCTTTAAACATTTTTGAATAAATTTTTCACCAAATAGCGAAAAAATTATGCAACTAGCTCGTTTCGCTTAAAAGTTATAAGCGTTTGAATTTGACTGTGTCGAAACGTCACAGTGTCTCGCTATTAGCATTGATCTTGAGCACCTGCAAAATAGGGTTAAAACAATCAATAATTGTAAAAAAGCTGAAATTGTGTTTGTTACAGCTTCAAGTTACAACTACTTTTTAACACTATTTTAACTTTTACCAATACTATCACAAATTCAGCATGATCATACAAAATAGAACCGTTCATAGTGTCGCTTTGACATGCACACGTGAACAAACAAGCAAAAAAGCACACTAAATCCTAACGTCACAAATAGCCTTTTGGCTATTGAAACGTAAATTATAGGCTCAGTAGGCCTATCTAAATATTGGCTTTTTTGAACGTTTTATGTGCTACTTTTTGTTTTGCAAAAGTGTCAAGAAAAATTGGTTTTAATACAAAGATTTCACGTCAACTTCATTACCAATATTATTAGTCTTCATTGGTCGTTAAAGCTTAGTTGTGATTCTTTGTACAAACCTTTAACCAGAGCCGTAGACAGCGCAGGCCTAATCATCAAGTGGGACTCACAAATTACAGTTGGAAAGCTGGCCCAAACTTAACTATAAATAAAGGTCACTAGTGGCCAGTGAGACAAAACCTTGAGGCAAAAAATAGTCCTTCGAGCTCGTTAATTTTGTCTGCATGTCTGCTAGGCCAACCATTGCTTTAGCTTTTCTAAGACGGTTTCAGCCCTGCCTCAACTCTTCTGGCTATGGTCCCTCAAATTGTAATTATAAAAGTCTTTAAAATCAAGACTGAAATTGCTTGAAAAACCATGTTTGACATCTTAAAATACGTATGTCAAAAATCAGAAAAATTTCAACGTATTGGGTGCGCCAGCTTTTTTTCGTTTCAAAATGAAATATTAGTGTAGAAATACTAATATTTAAAAGTTCATTAATTACAAACCCTGGAATTTAGTTTTGTTCCAAAAGTTGAAAAATTCATAACCCTAATGTACACTTTGTATAGTGTGATTCTGCAATGACACTTTATTAAGTACAAGGTAAACTGAGAATTTAATGATAAACTATAGACAGCATTCAAAATCTTAAAGGCACAATCAAACCTATGATTAACAGCCAAAAACATATTGTTTCGGAATAGACTTTCCTCTTTTATTTCTCGTTAGTATAGCTGGGACTATTGGTATAAACATGAGCGTAGAAAGGCAAAGAAGTGCTAATTAATGCGAACAGAGTGTTAGCTAGCTTCTACAGGGTGAGCAACAAAACACCGTGCAGTTTTGATTAGCCATATTTCACACAGCCGATGAAATTTTTTCAAAGGTGAAACAATACTAAAAGTTTTAGCGGGTAAAGGCATTTGCAAAATTTTGAGTTTTTTTTTTTTTTTGAATCCCTGGTAATTGATAAAATGCTCGATTCAAACTCTGCGCTGCTGACTGAATCCTGCCAGCCTAGCATAGAAATTGTCAATAGCTTGCTCCAATATGCCTGCCGGAATTCTTTTAATTTCACGTTTGATGTGCTCTTTAAGACTCTCAATTGTCGAAGGCTTTACCTTGTAAACCGGGTCTTTAAGTAACCTCAAAAGAAGCAGTCTGGGGAGTTGAGGTCTGGGAAAAATGGAGGCTATGGATCGTCTGTCCTTCTGGAAATTAACTTGTCCCCTGAAAAGTACAGTCTCAGGTACTTGAAAGTGCGCGGTTGGAACAATGAGCAGGCGCCCCATCCTGTTGGACAACTACTGTATTCATGTAAACTGCCTTCTTCTTCTGCATGGCTGAAATGAAACTTTCCTCAGCATGTCATTGTACCGCTCCGAGTTAACTGTGACTGTTTGTCCGTCATCGTTTCCAAAACAATAAACATCAAAGATACCATTTTTTTCCTATTGCACACCCTAATCCTCCAGCAATTGAGAGACTGAGGAGAACATCAAACGCGAAATCAAGAAAATTCCGGCAGACATGTTGGAGCAAATTATTGACAATTTCAATGCTAGGCTGGCAGGAGTCATTTAACAATTAGCTCTTGGATCAAACATTTTATTAATTACAGGGGATTCGAGGAAAAAATTGAGAAATTTTGCAAATGCCTCTACCCGCTAAAACTTTTAGTGGTAGCAGTGATAGCACTATCGTGGTACTTCACCCTGGGAAAAAATTTTGCAAAAATGTTTCACCAACTGTGTGAAATATGGCTAATCAAACCCGCACAGTTTTTTGTGGCCCACTTAAAGATTTAATTAATAATTTTTTGTTGCAGTGGATTAAGATTTACTTAGTTTAGATAAAATTAATGGGTAAAGATTTATGAAATATAAACATAATCGGTAAAGATTTATTCATCAATTGATAAATATTGGTAAAGATGCATGTTTTGAAGGTTTTTATCATTGGTGATATTTATCATTTAAGCCTTACAAGCCTTAATCAAGAGACCTGAAATAGGGCCAAACATCCGTCTAAGCCATGTTTTTGGAAATTATTTCAAACTATCGTATATATCTCTTGTAATAATTTGATTATACTTAATATTTTTCATTAAAAAAACTTTACCTTTTTAATCTGTTGTTATAATCTGATTAATTTGCACTTCTTTGCCTTTCTACGCTCATGTTCATACAAATAGTTCTAGCTATACTTACTAGGAATAAAAGACAAAAGTCAATTCCGAAACAATATGTCTTCGGCTACATTAATCATAGGTTTGATTGTGTCTTCAAGGCTTTGGACAATGGACATTGTCTACAGCTTAATATTAACAGAGTATTCATTCTCACAACAATATTGTAAACATTGTTCTTATGCAGTGATAAACCCACGTTGTCAGTCAGTAGCGTAGCCAGGGGGGGGGGGGGGGGCTATAGCCCCCCCATTGGCATGTCGACCAAAATGCAGAATTGTAATTGTAATTGTAATTACATTTTATTCACCAAGTTACCTTGGCCAGGAGACAGCGAAATGACCTTTCGGTCTTCGAGTCAAGCTGCCACCTGCCCATCTGTCTACCACACACGATGGAGGCTTCATATTGTCCCTTTAATTGCTGAACGTAAAGCAGGGAAGCTGTGAATACCAATTTTTATAGTCTTTGGTTTGACTCGACCGGGAATCGAACCCGTGTCTACCGCTTCAGTAGCAGACGCTCTATCCACTCGACCACTGATCGGTTGAGAATGAGAAAAACACTACGTTTTTAGCACTTTTGAGACCGTTAAATGTACTAGAGTGGACTAAATAGTGATTTAAAACATCTTTTGAAACATATATTTAGGGGGGCTAATTTGTTGAAAATAAAACTAACAAATAAATAAAAACTTTGAAAAATAGTCAAAAATACGCAATCAAAGTTGATCGCAAGTGTAAAAATGCTAAAAATAGGTGTCATCAACAAATATACTATCAACTAAGGAACAGGGAGGGGGTGCCTTTCAGTATTGTTAATTACCAATTTCTCTCAATTTTTTTTTCATTAGCCTCCCCCCCCCTCCCCAATTATCTTTCTCTATAAACTGTATACGAAATAGATTACTCCGTGTGAGCTTTATTAAACTATTCGATTATATAATTTACCATCATCTAAATAAGATAACTAACATTTTATCATTAGCCACCTCCCAAATAGCACATTTATGCAACCAATTTAATCATGTTTGCACAGCCAATTTCTAAGCCACGTTTTAAAAACATTATTTTTTTTATCAAAATAGCCTTAAAATGAAGTTATTTTTGCAAAAAAATGCAAAATTTTCGAGCGCTGGGGGCTCAGCCCAAAACAGCACCCCCGTTGCGAATTTCTGGCTACGCGCCTGTTGTCAGTCATAAACAAAAACAAACCCACAATGCCAGAGTTATGATCCGTGTTTAGAACGTTAACATTGTGCAAAATAGTGTAGTTAAAGACTGGACCCTACAACATTATTCATCAATGATTATTATTATTTAAGACGACGGACAAGCAACGATCAAGATTCCTTATTAAACTTTGAACCTTGTTCATGCAATAAAATAGCTTTGTTGGATCAATAACTTTGCCAAATTACAGTAATCAAGAGATAGAAAACCCGCCCCTAGTTTGAATAAGATTGCTCCATGATGATCCCATGAGGAAGAAGTAGGCTGTTGGGGATTTTTATCTCTTTGATTACTGTACAATAATTTGAATTATTCTGATCTGGGTTTTCAATTGAGCATACTTTTGATGGTAACGCCAAACCCTAATCGAACTGCTTGCAAATTAGGTAAAAATGTAAATGTAAAAATGTTATTCTTCTTCAGCCAGCTTAACAGCATTTAGCGTGAAAAGCAAAATATTGTTTGTGTAACAAAAGTATGAATTGCAAGTTTTAAAATCGTCGCACCTACGTTATCGAAAAATAGAGTTTTACTTAAAACAATTATTTTTTTTCACTACACGGTGTTAAGCAAGATTTATAAAACTTTTTGCAATGCACAGTCGTGGCCAAAAGTGTAAGACCACCTTCAAAATTTTTGATTTTTTAACACATCGCTTTTGTAGTGGGTGGAAAGTAAAATTAAGCAACACAACAAGTACATGTTGCAAACAACAAACATTTTTTTAAAAAATATAGCACATGTTAACGTAAAACTTGTGCAGAAATTCAATATTTTGTTGAACCACCCTTGGATTTGATCACAGCTTCTAAACGTTTAGGCATGCTTTCCACAAGACTTTGGCAGTACTCAGTTGTCATTTCTCGCACCCAAACTTTTTTTATGGCTTGTTCCAACATTTTTGCATTAGTTGGTTGTCTTTTGGAAACTGTTCTTCAAAACTGTCGATAAGTTTTCTATTGGGTTCAGATCCGGACTGTTTGCAGGCCAGTCAAGGATTTGGGTTTTCTTTGACTTTAAAAACTGAGTAACAATTTTGGCTCGGTGTCTTGCACTGTCTTGCATGAAAACTGTACAATTATGCACCGTCATGCGTAGTTGCAATTTGTTTTTCAATAAATCAGTGTTTCATTGAGCATTCATGGTCGTTTCAACAGGCAAAAAAAGAGTCCAATTGTCCCATTGATTGGCAAACCTCCCCAAATCATGACACTTGGGGGGTGCTTCATGGTTTGTATCGTGTATTTTTCATGAAATCGCTTTCCGATGGGTCTACGGACGTAACGTTTCCGGGTAGTAAACTCCTGCACTGTTGATTCGTCTGAAAATAATACTTTGCTCCACTGCTGTTTGGTCCATGTTGCATGCTTCTTGACAAAAGCCAAGCGCTTGTTCTTCCTAGCTTGTGTTAAGCGAGGTTTACTTGCAGGCTTATAAGCTTTTAAGCCGAAATCATCCACTAAACGCCGACTGACAGTCCTCCGACTAATGTCTGTACCTTTTGCCTTCAGTGCAGATAGAATTTTGTCAGCAGAACTCATCGAAGAATGAACTGCTTTTCTATGAATGACGGGGTTGTCCCTTGGGGTGGTTTTTCGTGGTCTACCAGATTTTTTTCTAGTGGAATAGGAGCCTGTGTTTTGAAATTTTACAACTGCATTGTAAACAGCGGATTTGCTACACTTAATTTCTTCACTTATTAACCGTTCCGAGTACCCCTCCTTATGCAGAGCCGCGATTTGAGCCCGTTGAACTTCTGAAAGTAGCTCATTTTTGCCCATTTTTAAAAATTCTTTATCCTTAAAACTTCAATAATAAGACTACGAATTTTACAAAAATAAACTCGGAGACAAAAAAATCATTAGTAAAAGTATTATTTTACCTTCCTAGGCCAACAAAAGCGATTACATCAAATTGGCAAATGGTATTCCACCCTGATGCAGCTTGTAATAATAAGTCAATTAAGATGTTTTTTGACGTTTGCAATAATAAGTCAATTAAGACGTTTTTTGACGTCAATTAAGATGTTTTTTGACGTTTTTTGACGTTTACGTGCTTCTGGCCTAAAGGCTGCAGGTTCGATTCCTGTGGAAAGACAATTTTTCGCATTGCTTGTTTTAAGTAGTCGCCGTTCTGGTGGCTCTTCCCTAGGCTTCCGAGCTGATAGCCTTTAGGTCAGAAGCACGCAAAACGATTAAAATACTGATGCAGGTTGTCAGATAAAAATTACAAAAAATCACTATTTTACTTAGTGGTCTTACACTTTTGGCCACGAGTATGTAGAACATGTCATTCAAACTATTCTCTGTTTCTAGCTCCAAGAGGAGTTTATGTGCAGTAATATTTCACTCTTGTTTCAATACCACTACCATTTTGATACAATTATTTTAGTCTGTAATTTGAACCGATCGGGAATCGAACCACCGTTGAAGTAGCAGACGTTCTAACAACTTATAGGCAACTCAAATCGGTATTAAAATATTAACGAAGACTGCTTGTTGACACTCGGCAGTGCTCCAGTATATCGCAGAAGCTATCATATGTACCTTCAACATTGCTAAGCCGTTGACGCAAAGAAGCAACTTCATCTGAAAGTTATTTAATAAAATTATTTGCTGCAGCAAAACTAGATTGTTATCAGGTTGATTACCGTATTTAACTTACTACATATTAGCGCAACAAAAATAACATTTATTGGTAGCATCTACCTTAAAATGTATGATTATTATATTTAAGCAAAGACTTGCCTAAACCTTAAACAATTTCTTGAACGTTCTAACTGAACTGAGGAACTTTTAATAACACTCAAAATCTAAGCAACGTCGGGTATAAAAATTGTGCAAAAAAATCTCGAATGTTAGATAACTTCATTTTAACTTA
The DNA here is from genome assembly GCA_963965965.1 of Trididemnum nubilum. Taxonomy (NCBI): domain Eukaryota; kingdom Metazoa; phylum Chordata; class Ascidiacea; order Aplousobranchia; family Didemnidae; genus Trididemnum; species Trididemnum nubilum. The sequence continues at coordinate 35,854,312 of OZ014473.1, read as the reverse complement.
AAAAAATGACCGCTTAACTTTTTTTTAAGACTTGATTGAATATTGATAGAAACAGGCAGATGTCCAAACACCAACTTACTGTTCAGTCTAGTGATTTCTTGGTTTGCTTCATGAATGCGAAGCTCTCCATTCCTCTGTACTCGATTGATTTCGTCGTCCAACTCTCCGCTGATATTAGCTTGAATATGCAAAACTTTCACGTCAAGTCGGTTGACTTCAGCTCTGATATCATCAGCTTGTCCTTTTTCACCCTTGTCGCCTTTCAAACCTATTAATACGTGAGAATATCAAATAATATCACATGATTGATAATTACCAATGGCGCAACCTGGGGGCTAAAGGGGCTTTAGCCCCTTCCCCCCCTGAGTCAAGTCATTTAGAAAATTTAAACCACAAAAGTAAGCGTTTAAACGTGTTTTGGATTTGAGCTGCATATAAGGAGGAGGGCTGAAAGGGGCTGATGGCAGTAAGTGAATTGATTCTTTCAAAAGGTACCCTAATTTAAGCAATCAAGTTCTTTCAATTGGCTTTAAAAGCGTACAAAAATGTCTTCCAAAAGATTTTAAAGTGGCTATTTTTTGCCGAAAAAGTACAAAAATTTCCCAGCGGCTGGGAACTTCACCACTATATTTCTGTGGCATCCGGCTGCTTGGGGTTCTGTCCCCAGAATCTGTTTATGCTACGCCTGAGTTGCTCATAAATTAACTCATTTTAGGAGCAAATAGTTTTTATGATTGGTTAAAGCCCGCTTCCTAGCAAAATCCTAATTGCGCGCCTGATGATTACAACAAACGATTCATGATTACGACAGATGATTGATGATTAGGACTGATGATTCATGATTACAACAAATGATTGATGATTACAACAGACGATTCACGATTACAACAAACGATTGATGATTACGACAGATGATTGATGATTAGGACAGATGATTGATGATTGCAACAAAGGATTGATGATTACAACAGACGATTGATGATTACGACAGTGACGCTCATTTTTCAACTAATTGGTTCCCAATCTCCAAGTTCTCCCAGCACTGCAAGTTAAGTTCGAGTTTTCTAAATTAAATTTTTTCGAGTTTGAGTTCAGGCTGTCAAAAATATCTGAAGCAATCAAAACTTCAATTTATACGATTTAACCTTCAAAAAATATTTCTTTCCGACAATTTTTTTACTTTTTTAATTTTCTTTAAAAAATCGGACGGTTTTAAGTTATTCGAGTCCAGAAAAAATAATTTTTTCAAGTTCAAATGCGAGTTCAGCAAGTTGACCAAGTTTTTCGAGTTCGAGTTCGAGTTTGACCCGTTACAGATAGATGAGATCATCCGAAAAATAGGAAATCACAAGCAACAATATCGTCAAAAAATAGGGAGGCAGCAGTGAGCAGACACGTGAGTAATCTGTCACAATCGCAGTGTTTACCGGAGAAACAAAATTGTTAGGTTTAAAACTTCATCAAAGCTTCACTGTAAACCTAGAATTGCAAGATTAGCAGCAAGCTAAAAAAATTGATTGCAAAACCGTACCAGTATTTAGCAAAGTAGCCTGTTCAAACCAGTTACAATTTTTGAATTTATCAGACGTTTTTGTTCACTTTGCTGACTTCTTAAATAGCTTTTCGGATTCGGATATTGGTTTTGTTTGACTTGGTGAGTTTAATCCTAAAAACTTTTTTTTTTCATGCAAGTTCAACTGAAAAAATTTTTCACTTCCGGACTGTTTTGCTGGTAGTGGTGGTTTAGCAGAAGGATCAGTTGAACCTTTTTGACTTTGCTGACATTGTTGTGGAATCAATTTTCCTAGACTTATGGTTGTCTTTCCATTATGAAAGAGCAGCATATATATGAACATAATTATAAAACGGTATTTTAAGCATATGAACAATTGGTGTATGTAAGCATGTACAAATTAACCCCAATATGGTTTTACAACTCAATTACCAAGACAACAAACAAATTTGTACCCACCTGGAGCCCCGATTTCTCCCCTACTTCCACGCTTTCCTGGGACACCCGGAGTGCCCCTTGCCACGTTCGGTTGGGCAGGACACGACACCACAACTTGCTGAGAGCTTTCTTCATCTTGGGAAAATGTTGCAACCACGAAAGAAGCAGCTACAGTCACCAAAAGCAGATTCATTTTGTGATGTAAAAGTTTCCTCTCCTTTATTAATGTTAAGGTAAACAATGCTTTTAGAACTTGAAACTACAATTAAACTAAGTCAAGCCTGGAAATGGGGTAAATTTGAACTGCTAATCACATCTTTCATTTTTTTGAAATAGGTCAAAACACTAAAATGATGACATTAATTTTGCAAAAATGTTATTTCAAAACATTTGGTTAAACGTCATTTCACGGTACATGACAAATTTGGTAATCTTGCGACTTTCGGTGAAAGAGTTGCCTACAAGACATATTTTACCCAATCAGTTTTTGTAGGAATCAGTTTAACCCTATTTTAAACGAGAAGGGCAAAAATGCCCTTACTCCTTGTTTTTTTTTTGTGATAAATTTCTTCAAAAACCATTAATCTTAGCTTTTAATTTCAATTAACTTGATATTGAGTCAAATTTATTCACAATTAAATTCTGAAATGTTTTAGTTGCCAAGGTAAAAGGATTGTTAAGTTTTTCGATTTTGAGTTTTGTTAAAGTCATTCGCCAAAATCTCAGCATCTTTTGACCAATATTTCAACGTATATTACGTCACAAGACGTTTTTCAATTTTTGGCATAACCACTTTAGCCTAGGCATTTTATGATTCAGTATCAAATAACGATTCTGCATAACTTACAGTGGGTAGTAATTTAAACCGCTAATGATTCATCTACAAAATGACATCATTTTTCAAAAAAAAGGCTGTAAAGTCAATATGATGACATCATCAACTCAAAATTAGTTTTTTTTTTAATTTGAGGAAACACTAATTCGCATGATGCCAAATTTAGTGTTTCCATAAGGTTTGGTTTAAGAGTGAGATGGGGGAAAACTTTTGTCCCTCCTCCCTAGAGAAAAATACGTTGGTTAAATTGCCCGTGTAACACAGGGTTAAGATAATACGTTGGTTAAATTGCCCGTGTAACACAGGGTTAAGATAAAAGCTGAAAATTTAAATTGCATTAACAAACGTAGTGAATGACTACACAAATGAATTTCCTTTTGAATAAAAATATATTAGCTTAAATTGAAATTATACATCCGCTAATAAGGTTGTGATAGTACATTTGTTACAAAATGCCTTATATATTGTGCTGATAGAGTATTGTTGTACTGATAACAAGCTGTAAGTTACGCGAACGTGCAACCAAAGTTTGGCCAGGAAGGTGGTTGAACCAACTAGCGAAATTTTCGTTGTTCGCAAAATATACTGTATGCACCAATCAAAGCATTAAAGAAACCGAATCATGCCTATCACAGATTGGAGTTGCTTGGGACAAAACCCCTTAATTTGTGGCTGCTGAGCGATTTTTGTGATTTTTGAAAATAACTATAATGACGCTATTTTGAAAAAAAATTTGCACGTTTTGGAGCTATTTAAGTGCGCTAAAATGTCAAGCTTTTGAAGCTCTTTGACAAAATTATTTTGGAAAATCCCTCAAGCCCTTTTACTCACTGGTCAAGTTCGAATTACGTTGAAAGCTTGCTTATTTTATATAATATATTCCAAATGACTTAGTTAAGAGCCCCTTTCCTGGTGGCGCCTAAGACAACACAGTTAAAGTTATCGGTAAGTATTATAAATCATTGTTGGTAGGCTTGTGTTAACTTTTGGCTCCATATGTAATTTTTAGCTCGTTGGTTTGAGTTCAAAGATAGCCAGAATCAACAAAATTTGATTTTTTAGCGACAAAAATTGCAACGTTTTGAACGTGAATGACAAGTTTTTATTTAAATTTTTTTAGTGATTATTATGGTGTTTACCAATACCAAGTACTTTTGCAATAGAACTTTTACTGCATGTTTTAAAAGTTATTCAAAAAGCAAAGACAGAGTGGACAAGCTTTGCTTTGTCTTCAAAATACGAAATCCATATGGTAGTCAACATCTACAGTAACTTCAGCATGATTTCCGTACTACAAAACATTTCACAACTGAAGCAACTATATAAATAGATGAGAGCTTGCTGAGGAGCAAGCTCTTTGAGTGATCGACACATATTAAATAATAAGAATTGATTTTTTGGGGGTTCATTTGGCGGGGTACCGAAGGGGTGGTACTCCTACACCATGTCAATATATTTGTCTCTTAAACGTTTGCTGATATTAAAAAAACTAACGCCCTAGCTTAAGTCTTTCAAAAAATTGATGTTTGGAAGTCTATTTGGGGGTTTCCGGGAGGTGATACCCCCAAACTATCCCATTCGGACAAGATAAAGTAGTTCTTTATACAAAAATTTTATTTTTTATTTTGTTTATTACGCAAAAATTTTCGTCCGATAGGTTTTTATAAGCCACTAAACCAAAAAAATATTTAGTTTTTAATTTTCTTTTATAAATATGCAAATTAGGGGGGCGTACAATTGTACGACTTGTGACTGACTTGGTTGTACAATTGTACGATTTGTGGCTCAACTGGTCAAAACGTGCACAGTGTATGTATTCATTGCTGACGTTTGATGTAGGCTAGGCCTACCAAGTTTCTTTGATAGAAATTTTTTTGATAGAAACTCCGTTTGTTTTTCTCTTTTTAGGTACAGTAGAGTCAAATAGCAATTAAATTATCAAACATGTATTAAATTTGTTATTTGTTTGCTTTTTGTTATTTGTTTTATTTTCTAGGTTATTTCCAAACCTAGGTTATTTTATTTCCAATAAAATTCAAATTTAATATCCAATCTGCGACACTATAACTTGAAATCCTTGTTTGATATGTTTCTGTAACGATTCGGAGCGCAAGTGGCTGAAAAATTGAACTTATTTTGCCGAAAATAAATATACCTTACTTACATTAGGTTTTGCTGCTTAAGCCACATTGAGACGCAAAGCGTACCACTGTGCATGATTTTGATCAAAAATTCTGTAGGCTAATCTATATCAAAAACCGAAACAAAAACATTCCCTAAATAAATTCAAAGAATAACTATTTCAAAATGCAAGCCTACTTGTTCATTAACTTATTTGGTTTAGATTATTTTCAAACTTATTTTGCGTACTTTCACTTGCTGCAAGCATGTTGGCAACCATCTTGTTCGACAGTTGACTTTTGCTTTGACGCTGCACGCTTGAAGCCAGAACTACTGTCATGTGATGGTGTTATTGATTGGTGCAATTGTACTACTAATGACTCAAACGTTCTATACTATTGCAGTAGGGCAGACCCTTTTTGGGTCATTTTGGAATTTCATCTTGCCTGGGTGTTAGATTATTGCCTTGGGCCAAAAAAATGGGAATTCGAAAATTTATTTCAAATCGGACCCCATTTACATACTGCCCACGGAGCTTTTTTGGATTGCACCCCCAAAAATATACTAATATTGATAGAAATAGAACCATTAGTGCTAGATATTCAATGTTGGTATTCATATTATGTAATGCTATTTAGAGAGAAAGACATCTATGACCATGAACATTGCATTAGGGTTAGTTAGAATTTTTACAATTTTTCGAAATTTTTCATAACCACTTCGTACTGCCGATGAGTTTATTTATTGATTTTGGCGTTTCGCTTCCCAAACCGGAAAGCTTCTTCAGAACAATTTTCGGCAGTGCTGCCTTTGCAGTTACAAAATTGTTCGGAAGAAGCTTTCCACTGTGGGAAGCGAAACGTCAAAATCAATAAATAAACTCATCGGTAATACGAAGTGGTTATGAATAACTATCCCGATTAACGCAACTCGTCCGTTATTTTCGTAATTTGTTATTAAAAAATAATTATAGCATTTTAGCAAGGTTGCCAAATCAAAAGTCGGTTAGTTTGAGTAAATAATTAACTGCATCAAGAATCAGACTTACTGAAATGCACATTACTGTATTTGCTTGATTTCTGAAACGGCCAAAGATAGTTGAGCATTTGAGCTGCCCTTTTGCGATTTTTTTATTAAACGAAAGCTTATTTCTTCCCAAAAGCAGTACTGATGTTTTTAAACCAGTCATTATTGACCAGCTATTTGACAACTTCTTGTTTGGAACTTTACATTTCATTCCTCATTTCAAGAATTAGTTTATTTTGTGCTTATGCACTATTAGTTATTGGAAGCTTATGTTATATCACATTTCTTTTTGAGTAGAACGGAGGAAATACAAATACAGTAGTGTGCATAACCAGCCCTCTCATCATGCAATTTAAGCAGCAAGTGACAAAGCTACAATATAAGTTGACAAACTCAACCGCCTTCTGCACCCCTTTATAAAAATCACCATCTCAATCACATGGAAAGCAGCATTGGTAATGTTGAAAACACTGACTTTCCAGCAGTCAGATACCAGAGATTACCTGTTTGAATGTTGCAACAAAACATGGCAAAATGGGGTCAACTGAACAACTCCAGATTCAGATTTATTCATTTACTCCAGATTTTTAAACACACCACATGTGAATACAAATGGTTGGGAGACAACGAAAAGATCGTAAGGTCAAAGTCAGTTGCCACCCTACTTACGGTTCATAATTAAATAAAACAATGATAATGCCAAATAAATTTGTAAATTTCGAGATTGAAACAGATATTACGTTTTAGGAAACATTACGTAAACAAATAGAAGGAAAGAAAAAGGAAAGGAAAACAAAAGGAAAACAAAAAGCAGACCACAACAGACAACAATAATTGATAAAAGAGCAAAAAAGTAATTTTTACTGTGGTGTGGAACCTCATACCACCTAACATCTCATGCAATGCCAGTTTTCCATCTACAGAAATTCAGCTAGATATTAGATTTCAATTTTGCGGTCTAAGCTTATATCAAGAGACTGGAAAAAAAGAGCAATTGGAGATCTGGAAAAAGAATCAAGCAAGCATAAAATGTTAGATCAAAATTACTTAAGTATACCGTTTTTTTATTTGTATAAATTACTTCAGTATCCCCACGATTGAAATGCTACCAATGATAAAAATGTCACAAAAAAGACTATTGTTTCTTTAGTTTCAGTTTCTTTCAGCATCTTCGCGTACAATAATACAAGCATACAGCTAGCAATAATTAACCGCAATATTGATCCAGAGGGCCCGGGCCTTCTCAAATTAATTTTTTCCAACCAATTTAAATGGGCCCCTTACAATAATATTTAAATGGCCCCCAATTTAAATGGGTTTCCTACAATAATATTGATCCAGGGGGCCCTGGCCCCCTCAATTCAATTTTGGCCAACCAATTTAAATGGAACCCCTGCAATAATATTTAAATGGCCCTGAATTTAAATGGGCCCCCAACAACAATATTGATCCAGGGGGCCCGGGCCCCTCAATTTAATTTTTACCCACCAATTCAAATGGGCCCCCTACAAAAATAATATTTAGATGGCTCCCAATTTAATTGAGCCCCCGACAATAATATTGATCCAGGAAACCCGAGCCCACTCAGTTTAATTTTTGCCAACCAATTTAAATGGGCCTTTTACAATAATATTTAAATTGCCTCCAATTTAAATGAGCCCCCTACAATAATATTAATCCAGGGAGCCCGGGGTCCCTCAAATTATTTTTTGCCAATCAATTTAATTGGGTCCCCTGCAGTAATATTTAAATGGCCCCCAATTTAAATGGGTCCCAACAGCATTGATCCAGGGGTCCGGGCCTCTCAATTTAATGTTTGCCAACCAATTTAAATGGGCCCCCTGCAATAAAATTTAAATGGCCCCCAATTAAAATGGGCCCCCAACAATATTGATCCAGGGGTCCGGGCCACTTCAATTTAACGTTTGCCAACCAATTTAAACGTATAACCCGAGTGAAATTAGGAGTTTTTATCCTAAAAGTTGTTAACTGAGACCCTCATCTAACCTATTTATGAACGCAATTCAATAACCAGGGATGGATTTAACATATGGCACAGTGCCAGGGGCCCCGCGCTCAAATAAGACTTTTTTGATCTTCACCTGTATTTGGCAGGAAAATATTGCAAAAATCCCAAAGTGCCAGGGGCCCAACTCAATGTAAATCCGGCCCCGGCAATAGCATGGTTTGTAGGCGTAACTATCTATTGTACATTTTTCAATAATAATTCACCTCCACCCAGCCAGTTTTTATGCAGCAAAATACTTTTGAAAAAAATTAGCTACGGTTAGGGAAATGCTCATTGAACAAATTTTTTAATTAAGAGGGCTTGGGCCCCTGTTCGTATATGTACCGGTACTCCTGTAACTGGTTGTTTTCATGACAAAACAATAATCTGTGAGGAAAATATTCTACTGGATTGTTATTTACTGCTAAAATAGTGTATTGCAGGAGGCAATGTACCTTACTTCCCCTACCTAGTCCAAACCACTTACAAAATTTAACCCCAAAATGCAAGATTTTAAACGTGTTTTGGACTTAAATTGCAAGTAAAAGGATGACTAAACAAGTTAATTTTTTGAATTGGCTTCCAAATGTAAAAAATTAAGTACTCTCAAGTAGCTCTGAATACGTTCAAAATATGATTTAATGGTATTAAAATAGCTTTTTTTTTCAAAAAATTACGAAAAGTTTCTCAGCGGCTGTGGGCTTCGCCACAAGATCCCATAGCCTCCGGCGGCTGAGGGTCCGCCCCCAGACCCCCGTCTGTGATACGTTTGAATTACAGTACACTTCTTTACTCAAACACACGTCTCTCAATTTAAACATTTTTGCATTTTACTATTGGCTTAAGCTCTTTCCTTGAATGAGTTCCTAGTTACGTGCCAACACCAGGCCACGGCTTTTGATCTTCCATTCTGTGATACCAACACAAAAAATTCCTCTTTGAAGTTTCTGATGACGTCATTGCATGTGATTTGTGGTTTGGGCCCCCCCAATCAAAAATCCTGACTACGCCTATGTTAAAGAGTGTCATTGATTAGGCCTACATTGTGCAAATTTCAACTTGTGTGATAGGTGTTGCAACCATGCAAAGAAAAATCGCTTTTTTTTTGTCCTTAATATCCTCTGAATGTCTTAACGTCTGACGTTGTGTCGCTACGTCTTCTTCCTAACTCTAAGTGTTATTATATTGTGTTAACATGCATTCGCTATTGCTATGGTGGTCAAGATTAAAAAATAAATAAATGAAAATTTCCCCTTTTTCAGTTGCCTTGGTCAAATAGCCAGTATAAAATAGTGTTAGCAATTTTAGAAGAATCCATTTTTGTATCCACTAAACAGTTAACGTATATTTAAAAGTTAATTGATTATCATTGCTTATTTGCTTTAAAATTTGCTTTAAAATTGCTCCTTGAGGTTCATCGACTTCAACTTACAAGACCTGGTGAAAGCAAGTCTTTCGCTCAGAAGTCGTGTCGTAAAAAATACTCATTATAATTACAAATACACATGATAATTATCGGATTCATCGTTGGATCTTTTGAAATGTTTGGTAGCCGTGAAAAAGGTTGTTGAAAAAATCGACTCGAACATTTTTCGCCTCGCCCGCGTCAAGAATCACCGCGAGAATAGAGATTGGAGTTGAAAATTGCGGCCTTTTATAGTTTTTCAAGACGTCGGAAGTTCCACCTTAAAAACTATATATCATGTGAATAATTTTGATTGTATGATTGTCAAACTTTGTATGCCCGCTACTTAATGAGTAATTATTTATTGTAAAATTTAAAGAGAGTTGACAATTTCTTATGCAGGCACAAAATTGGTTTCTGTGTTTTGATGAAAATAGCTTCTAGTGGTGCAAAGTGAAATTGGGTTCTTGCTTTTGCCAAAACTGAAAACTGTCGATCATGATAGTGGGCAGCGCAGTTACAATTTTGGAGCAAGTGTATAGTCCAATGGCTGAATCATATTCCAATTGCTTTAGAGGAGTCTTGGTTTTGCAGTTTCGTTTAGGTAAAGTCAAGAACCAAATGCCACTTAGCAGCGTTAAAAGCTATTTCATCAAAACACAGAAACCAATTTTGGGCCGGCAGAAAGAATTCGTATACACTCTTCATATTTTACAATAAATAATCATCAGGTACGAAGCTGGACAATCATCTAATCGAACTTAATCACGTGATATATTTTTTTAAGTGAAAATTTCGATGTCTCAAAAACTATAAATGGCCGCATTTTTCAACCCCAATTTATTTTCGCGTTGATTCTTGACACCAGCGAGACGAAAATCGTTCGAATCGATTTTTTCAACTGCCTTTTTCAAGGCTACTTAAAATCTTCAAAAAATGCAACAATGATTCCAATAGTTATCAAAGCAATTTTAAAATTTTGTACCACTAAACAGCTTATTTACTTTACAGCGCTGGTAAGCAATGAGCTTTTATTTGTACTTGAATCGCTGAGCAGTTTACCTTCAGCTTAAAAGCATTAATTTTTGCCAAAATAAGCATAAAACTAAGTTATTTTTGCCGAAAAATTAATGCACAATCTCTGAAAGGTTGGGGATTATTCCCAAATCCCCAGTTTCTGGTGGCTGAAAGCTCCGTCACGAGACCTCCAAAACAGCTACTTTCCCATATTGCAAATATCAGGCTACGCGCTTTGTTTTATTCGATGACCAAACGGTCCTTTTACTGTATTCTGCCTGGCCAAGGCAACTTGGTAAATAAAGTTGTAATTACAATCGTAAGAAATCACGAACTATTGAGATTCGCCTTTGCGTCACAAAAGTGCGAAGTTCTGCTTTGATCTTGCTCGATTTTGAAAAAACAAAACAAAAGGCTTAATCTGTTTGATTCAGCAAAAACCGAATCAAAGCTTAAAAACACTTTACAGCACAACTAAAACCATTCATACCAAAATTGTTATTTCAACTTTTATTTCAAATGGAAGCAGCACAACTACTTAGTTATTCTGGCGATGTTACTGCGGAACTACTTTAAAACAGCCTTTTGTAGTTGTAAAAAAGCAAAAAAATAGAAGCAACCACAAAAATATCAGTTTTATTTACATAAATACCGGTGAAGTTTTATGACTCCCTGGGCCCTAATAGCGGAAAGGGAGCATTGCCAAAACATGCTCCCCGCCATACGGCTCTTAAATTCCAAAAAGAAAATATGAAAAAATCTATTATAATTTTTCACATTATTGAAAATTTCACCTTGATTTTTTTGTATGATGTATGAAAATATTTGTTTGTTACCGGGAGCACCATAATATTATGCTTCGAGAAGTCAAAAATATAGTTATTATGTTGCAAGCTATATTTAAATTGCCCTGTAACTCGAAGTTCTAACTTTTTCAAACTCACGCTAATTGTAATTTACTACCGGTGTCTGAATTTAGAATGACGTAAAAAACAAATATTTTTTCAATGCAAAATAATTCAGCGGCTTAGTAATTCCAGACATCCGCCATAAAAATGAGGTTACATAAATTTCACTTACTGTATATCTGCATCTAAAGGGGATGAAAAGCAAGCGTCCATATACTATAGGCTAAGTGTTAATGTAGCCATATCAATATAATATGTTCCTAGATGGCAATTGTTGTTCGATGCAAAGAACTGGCGAGGATTAAATTGCGTACTTAAATTAAATTTACCGTGTTTTGCATATACTACGCTATGAAAACCGCAAACAAGATCGAGTAAAATATTTGCAGTTGTAATTTATTCGACCACAATACATGTAGAGGGAATTTTTGCACTGAGGAATACTGCTTTATTAATTACTGTAGCTACAGCAGTTCCTTACAAAGAAAAAATTAGTCTTTTCTGTACCCGCACATATGAGGGTACTCTCGCACTGAAAATGCAAATCTTGTTACAAAAACTTTCTATTATCTTCATGCAAGTGCTAGCATCAAAGATTTTTTGTTTACGCAGTTTGCAAGGCCTCTTCATGACATCGGCAGATCTTTCCTTTGGCGACATGAAAAGGTTCATGCAGATGACGAGTCGTCATTTTTTTGAATCATCAAAGTATCGCAACTCAAAAATTGAAAATCATGCATGATGCTGGCATCAATTGCCTCTCTGGCAAAGCGGTAGTTGCTTGACTCGATGACCGTGAGGTTTTTCGCAACTTCCCTGTTCCGTCTTAAACGAATGCTAATTGATTTCTACTTTGTGCTAAAACGGAACGATGAGATAAATTTGTCTTGGACCACTTCCGTTTTTAAACTGATAACCGATGACGTACGGTGGTACATTTTCCAACATGTAAATTAATTACAATGATAATGCAGGTTCATCGAATTCAACTTACTAGACCTGGTGAAAGCAGGTCTTTTGCTCAGAAGTGTGTCATAAAGTGTATATATGCACAATCACACATAATGAAGCCATTAAGCTTAGAAACAAACTAGTGAAGTAAAAAATAAAGTTATCATAGAATTAACAAAATACGAGTATAAATCGAAAAATAACAAATTTGAATGTGTTGCCAGTTTGCTGTAGTATATAATCAGTAAAAATTATGTGGCTGTAGATTGAAAGCTCCACTAAATAACTACCGTTTCAATCACACTTGAGTTTTACGAATTTTAACTAATTTTTTAGTGCGGTCGGTAATTGATTCCAAAGCTTAGGAGCAGAAATCAAAAATGAACAATCACTAATTTTAAAGTTGTTGCGTTGCACTTTAAGACGAATAAAACGAGTAAACTTAAAATTAACTGAAAGTAAAGACTTCAATTCTTGAGTGTGTGCATTTTACAAACAAATTCGGGTTATTGCGTGTAAATGTCAGCAAAAATATTTGATACAAAATTCTATGTTTTATCGCAAGTCATCGGTGGAGTTTAATCAGTAACTCAGTTACATTGTCTTATTTTATTCGAATAACGTTAAAAATTGTTAGTTTTTTCTAAAATCACAAAAATCACCCTGTGGCATGAAACTTCGTTCTCAGACTGGAAAAGACTTGAAAAAATGACGCTTTTGCTCAAAGTCTTCCGCCTGTGTATTCTAAGTAAATTTGATGTCTCGATCAGGTGCGTAACCAGGATTTTGCTTAAGAAAAAACGGGCTCTAAACCTAAACCTAAAATTGTCTGCACCTCACACATTGAGATTTGTTTTGTGATTTTTATTTTTTGGGAAAGAAGTAGCCATTTTTACGCCATTTCGATGACATTTCGCACGGTTATGCATTGTACAACCAATTAAAAGAGCTAATTACAGAGATTTAGAAGCACTTTCACAGAATTGAATCATTTAGCCCCTCATGACCTTTTATTTTCAAGTTAAGTTCAAAATACTTTTAAAAGCAAGCATATTTGGGTAAAGTTTTCTGAGTGACCTAGGTTTAAGGGGGCTTCAACCCCCTACCCCTCTGGTTACTCCACTGGTTTCGATTTACGTCCAATTGTTGGATGACTAATTACTGAGCAATATCTAGAGGGCGTAGGGGAAAATCCATTATAGATTGACAAGCTTTTGTCAAGTTGACGCTGAGGGTTAAACAGCTCCAGCATCAACTGGATGCAAAGTTAACAGAACGTGTGCTTGAGGATGTTTAAGTCAAGATCACATGAAAAGTATTGTTAAACGGAGAAAGTGCATAAATTGGTAGTTTCCTAATGAGCATTTCAATTAATCTGCCACAATTTAGATTATTTTTAAAGCTCAAAAATGTGTTTGCTTTTGGTGGAGCTTACAGCGCTCCCCCAGGCATAGGAGTAGCCAGAATTTTTGATTGGGGAGGGCCCCAAACCACAATTTAAATGCAAGTGACGTCATCAGAATTTTTTGGAAAAAAAGAAACTTTTTGTGGGAAAAAATGTTGTAGATTGGAAGACCGGAAGCCGCCGTGGACTGTGTGCTGGCACATAACCAGGATTTCGCTGCAGGGAAAAAGCTTAAACCCACAGTAAAAAGTGTAAATTGGGAGACGTATTCAGCAAACTAACTTAGTGTAGCTAGATATATAGATATGCAGTAGCGTAGCCAGAGGGTGGGGCGGGGTGGGGTTGAGCCCCCATTGGCTTGTGAAGGATGCAAAATTGCACGCTTTTGTTGATTTTTAGGCCGATTTTTGGTGAAAAATTGAAAACATTACCCCCCAAAGGAAATTGGGTGCCGAAGTCGTGAAGTAGATGTCGTGATTCGGTGTGAAAAAGTGTTTGAATGTGTGATATTGGCCGAAAAATTAGACTCAATTTTGGCGAAGATCTTTTTATTTTTTATTTTTTTTTGGAGACCACCTGATTTTGGGCTGAAAAATCGTTTGAATTTCCGAATTTGGCCGAAAAATTAGACGACAATTTTGGGGAAGACCTTTGTTTTTTTTTTTTGGAGACCACCTGTTTTTTTTTTGGGCTGAAAAAACGTTTCAACTTTCCGCTTTCCGAGAAATTTTGTCTTAATTTTCGGACAAACCGTGTGAAACTGATTCAAAACATTGAAAATTCGGGTCAAGGTTGTTTGCACTTTTCTCACTCTTTCAAAAAAGCCCCCCCCCTTTTCCAAATCCTGGCTACGCGCCTGTAGATATGAACACCTTTATTTTTTGGAAAACACTTGCTTGCATGTTGTGTTCTTGGTCCTTGGCCTTGGCCTCGAGCATTTCTGTCCTTTGCCTCGAGCGAGTCGCTCCTTGGCCTTGGATTGTTTTGTGTCCTTGGCCTTGGCCTCGAGCCTTGTGTTCTCGACTCCACCTCTGCTATTATTTTTTTAAGGTACACCTTATTAGGCCTAACTAGTGCAGAGATGAAATGCAAGGAGGAACAAATTTCACGTTTTTTTTTCTTTGTTTTCTTTTGTTTTGAACAGCAAAATCGTTTCAAGTATTTTTGAGTAGTTGACATCTTCTGAAGATAACTAAATCATAGAAATAAGCTGAAACTGCAATTCCTTCTAATGAATGCCATGGAAATGCAGCGTTAATTTTTATCCTGCTGTTGACCATAGGCGTTACCAGGACTTTAGATTAGAGGAGCACAAACCACATGCAATGACGTCATCAGAAATTTTCAAACGAGAAAATTTTTGTGGAACAAAGATTTCGTGGAACAATGATATCGTAGATATTTTTCTGCAACAAAAGAGATTAAAAGCTGTGGCCTGGTTAGCCGAAAGTGAAAAACTGAAAATGTCTAAATTGGAAGACGTGTTGAGTAAAGTAGTATAACTCAGTTGTTTCAAAGCCAGGGATCTGGGGGCTCCGCCCCCAGCTTCCGGAGGCTATGGAGGTGTCAGGGCGAAGCCTCCAGCCGCTGGAAATTTTGGGAAAAAAAGCTATTTTAAGACCATAGAATTACATTTCAAACGTGTTCAGAGCCATTTCAACGAACTAGATTTTTAACGTTTGAAAGCCAGTTGAAAAAATTAAATTGTTCAATCCTCCTTTTACTCACAATTTAAGTCTAAAACACGTTTAAAATCTTGCACTTTGTGATTAAATTTTGCAAGTGATTTGGCCCAAATAGAGGGAAGTAAGGTTCACTGTCTCTTGCTATATTGTAGTGGTAAATAATAATCCTCTCAAAGAAGATCCTTAGACATTTTTGTTTTGTCATGAAAATAACCAGTTGCAGGAGTTCTTGGGTGACCAGGGGTATAGGTGTAGCCAGGATTTCTGATTGGCGGGACCAAATCACAAGTAATGACGTCTTCAGAAACTTTTGAAAGAGGAACTTTTTGTGGCACAAAGATATTGTAAATTGTAAGATCAGAAGCCGTGGACTGTGTGTTTGCACGTAACCAGGATTTTGCTATTGGGAGAGGACTTAAAACAAAATTAAAAAGTACAAAAGTGTAAATTGGGAGATGTGTTAAGTAAACTAGTGTAACTCAAGTCCATCACAAACGGGGGTCTGGGGGTGGCCTAGGGGCTAAGCCCGCAGCGGCTGTGCAATGTTTCGTAATTATTTGTAAAAAAACTAGCTATTTTAATGCAATTGGATAATAATTCGCACGTGTTTAGTGCCGTTTCAAACAACATACATTTTTAGCATTTGAACACCCATTGAAAGATCAAATTGTTTAAGCCTTTTTTTACTTACAATTTAAGTCCAAAACACGCTTAAAATCTTGCATTTTGGGGTTAAATTTTGTAAGTGATTGGGCCCAGGTAAGGAAAATTAAGGTACTTTGCCTCGTTCAATGTTCAGCAGTAAATAATAATCCACTTGAAGATTTTCCTTGGAAATTTTTTTTTTTCATAAAAATAACCAGTTGTAGGAGTACATGTACGAGTACATGTATTATTGAATTTGAATTTGTTTAATGAGCTTTTCTCGTGGCTAATTTTTGTTTTATTAAACGTACTTTGTGGCATAAAAACTAACGAGATGGAAGTAGATTTTTATTTAAAAATGGTACATTAGATAGTTACGCCTACTAACCATGTTATTGCCCGGCCTGGATTTATATTGGTCGCGGCCCTTAGCACTTTGAAGATTTTCACAACGTTCTCTGCCTAATATAGGTGAATAACAAAAAATATCTCATCATCTGAGCGCGGAGCCCCTGGCACTGTGCCATATTATGGTAAATCTGGCCCTAGTTATTGCATTACGTCCATAAAAAGATTAGATGAGAGCCTGAGATAGCAAATTTTAGAACAAAAACTCTCAATTTCTCCCGAGTTATACATCTGAATTGGTTGGCAAAAATTCAGTTGAGGGGGACCCAGGGTCCCTGGTTGTCAATATTGTTCACAAATGCTAAAAGAAACTAAAACTGAACAAACATTAGGCTTTTTTGCCACATTTTTGTCATAGATGACATTTCAATTGGGGCGGGATCCTCTGACTCCCTGGCTACGCCTATGGCCAGGGGCCCAGGCCCCCTCAATTCAAATTCAATAACTTGTTAAATGAGCATTTCTCCAGCTCATTTTTTCAAAAGTATTTTTTTGCGTAAAAACTGGAGAGGTGGAGGTGAATGGTTAGTGAAAAATGGTACAATAGAATGATGGTTACGCTCAACACCATGTTATTGCCCGGGCCGAATCTACATTGCGCGAGCCCTTGGCAATTTGGAGATTTTTGCGACATCTTCCTGCCTAATATAGCTAAAGGCCAAAAAAAAGTCTCACCATCTGAGCATGGAGCCCTTGGTGCTCTGCCTTATGGTAAATCCTGCCCAGGCTATTGCATTACGTTCATAAAAAGTTAGATGAGGGCCCGGGGTAGCAACTTTTAGGACAAAAACCCTTAACTTCACCCGGGTTGTACATTTAAATAGGTTGGCAAAAATTCAATTGAGAGAGCGCGTGCTACCTGGTCATCAATATTGTTGTTACTTACTGCTGTACGCGAAAAATGCCAAAAGAAACTAAAGAAACAATAGAATTTTTTGTCGCATTTTTATCATTGTTGGCATTTCAATTTGGGTGATCCGGGCCCCCTGACCCCATTCTGGCTACGTTTATGTTGTTGACGCTTAGTATATAAAGTACTGTAACTAAGTTACTGCAAAAGTAACTTAGTTACAATTACCCTTTCTCGGGGAAAAAAGTAACTAAGTTACCGTACAGCTACAGTTTTAAAAAAGTAACTAGTTACCGTTACAATTACGGTTATAGTTACTTTGATTGAGAAAACTTTGATCCTAACAAAGCAAGTGCTTATTGCTCAGGACGGTCATTTTTTTATTTATTGATGTTTGTGCATTGTGGCTTGCGGGTTCTGCTACGCTTGATTGAGCAGTGATGATGTAGTGGTAAGAGCGTCCGTCCTGCAGTCGGTAGACCGGGGTTTATTCCCTTGTCGAGCCATACCAAAAGACTTTAAAAATTGGTATTCACAGCTTCCCTGCTTGACGTTCAGCATTAGAGGGACCGAGTGAAAATTTAGCCTTGGTGTGGTTGACATAGGTGGCAGCGACTCGAAGACCGTATGGTCATTTCGCTGTCTCCTGGCGAAGGCTACTTGGCGAATAAATCAGTGAAACTGAAACTGATGCAATCGCTTGGTGATGACCTGGTGTGTGTGTGTGTGTGCACCTAGTAATTGGCTTGCGCAGCGCACGCAGTTAATATAATTACCAAACATAGATCGGCATGCGTGTATTGTCACTAAAAAAAGTAACTGTAGCTAGTAACTTTTGAAGATCTTGTTTTATAGCTAGGTACCGATTTCGTTGCAGTTTCAAAAGGAAATAAGTTTCCGTTACAGTTACTCAAAAAGCAACCAGTTGCAGCAACTAGTTACCAAAGTAACTAGTTACTGCCCAACTCTGGTCGAGCAACTGTGCTGTTTTCAAAAAAAAATCTTTTCTGTTTTCAAAGAATTTGTTCTTTTTTCTAACAGCTATCGTAGTTTTTGGATGCCTAAGTCAGCATCGAGTGACTAAGCTAATCATAAAATTGCCTACGTCATTTGATATTGACTTAGGCAATTTTATGCCTAAGTCAATATCAAATGACATAGGCTAATCATGAAATTGCCCAAGTCCGTCTCTGGACTTAGACATTTTTATTATAACAGCATAAAGCGCCCTTTAGTGGCGATTTTTGAAATCTGAAAAGTTTACAAGGTGCGCCTTTCCATGCTGATCATTTTGGTATGAAAAACTCATTTTGACTTAGATATTTATTTAATTTGGCTGACAATAAGTAACTTGGCTAAGGGCGAGAGGGCTAAAGTCTTCTTGGCCGCCGCCACCCACCATTCGCGCCTCTAGTTACTTTAAAATATCTACAGTATGTTTACCACAAAAACATGAGATATAAAAACTGTGATAGATAACTTTGCAGCTATTTCATCCCGACCGCTGTTGTTCACACTTTGACTGTGAGTTATATTTAGCTTGTGGATGAAGAGACAGGTCTTTTTTGACTTGACATGTATTAGAAAACGAGGGCGAAAAACAGAGCCTTGGCATTTTTTACTTTCAAATAGCCTCCTAATCTTAGCGATTAATGTTTTTCGAATAGCTTTGAAAGCGAGCAAAATGTAATCCAAATGGCGCTAAAATGACTACTTTTCTACGAAAATCACGCTAATCGCTTAACTAAAAACAAAAATAATTAATCCAGTAGCGTAGCCAGATGGAGCGGGTAGGAGCTGTAGCCTCCGTCCCCTATTAGTTTGTCGATAAAATGCACAATAAGAAAATTACCACTGTTCTTACACTTCTGAGACAATCTTTTGCAGTGATATAAACTCTAAGGTGATTTTTAGCCAATTTCGAAGTATTTATCAAAGGAGCGTAATATTTTGTCAAAAACAAAGCTTACAAATCAGTAAAAAGTTTGAAAAATTGTTAAAAACAAGCAATGAAATTTGATCGCTTCATGCAAAATGCTTAACGTTGACTTCAAAAACGTGATGTGGAATGGGGAGAGCTATTCGGTATTCAATTTAGCTTATTACCAATCACTTCTCTAAAACCTAGTTTCTTTAGCTCTTCCACAAAATTTCCTTTTTTCAATGCACACAAATTAGATTAAAAATTGTTTTTTTGTTATGATTTACCGGTTTGTAAAAAAAAGCTGAAATTTTGCCATTATCCAGCTGGCTCATAGCTCGTTTACCTTACCAGTTCAATCATGTTTTTGCTCTGCTAATTTTTATGCCAGCACATTTTAAAAACATTATTATTACCAAAATGAGCTTAAAATTAAGCTACTTTGGCAAAAAAAAATTGCGAAATCTCCGAACGCTGGGCGCTCCGCCCACAAACTCCGAGATAGCCCTTCCAATGCAGTTTTTTGGCTACGCGCCTGAATTAATCCACGATTAATGCGAAATTGTGTGCTTTGTATCAATTTAAACTAAAAATAGTAGTCAATTTAAATAATGCTTGTATAGTGGTCGGCAAAATGTATAAAATGCTTGATGACAAATCAGATTGAAATATCAACTACTTACAAACCAATGCAATATTTATCTTGCCCCTACAGTCTGTTTGCAGGGTAGTCAACGATACGAAGCCAAACGGATTAAATCATAGTTTTACAAACAAGGAGAATAGTGGAAGAGGTTTGGGGCATTTATTTATTATTTCAAGTTGTTCTTATTTCTTCAACAAAACCGATTTTGAGCAGTATTTCTTTAACAGCAGATCAAAAAAAAACATTTCACCAAAATTTTTTGAACAATTTTTTTGTTAATTTTTATTTAAATCTAAACCAAACTCAAACTCTCACTCGAAAATTAACCTTGATCTAACTCACCTCGGGCCAGATTTTTGACCCTTAAAAGCAAAGAGAAAATGTGAAAAAGCAAGGGTTAATATTATTCCTCGTTTCCATTTTACATTTTTCACTAAAATTTTTTGACGAAATAGTCAAATAGCAGTTTCCATGCAGTTTATTTCATAGCTCTCGCTTAGTGTCATGCTCTTTAGTTAGTTTCTCGTTTCTTTTTCTAAGGAAGAGTTTTGTTTAGTTGTTTTTTGTTGTTTTTTGTTTAGCAGTTGCAATTTGCAGTCATGGAGTAAACACGCAAATTTTGAGCAGAAGCAATTTGACAGAGATCGGCAGCTGCAGCTGTAACGCCTATCAAAACAAAGCAAAAAGTTGAACAGGTCTCAAGCGTTGGCAGTAAAAGGTTACAAGAGCAAATAATTTGACAAAAGATTATACTGGTTGAATTATTGTTACCTAAATTCTTAGCTACTACCGGTTTTATTAAAAATGGAAGATATGATCCGACCGTTTGAGAAAATTATTGAACAAAAAGTGACGAAGCGCCTTGACAAACTTGAGGAAACGATTGCTGCTTATCACACAGAAATTTTGTCATTGGATGTAAAATTTACCAAAAGATGTGAAGCCATAGAAGAAATTCTTGATAATAAAGCTGATGCCAGTAAAGTTGATGAACTAAAAAGTTCACTTGACGAGCACGAGGAAATAATAGATAAAATTGTGGAAAGAAAGGCTGACGTCAGCAAACTTGAAGATCTTAAAAAGCGGTGTGATGAACAGGAACAGAAAATTGCCGAATTAGCTGATGAAACTAAAAATTATATTGAGGCCGTTAAACGTGAACAACTTAGTCGCGATGCTTATAACAAACGATTCAACTTATTAGTGCACGGCTTAGAAGAAAACCCGGATAACGACTGGGAGACTCGTACTCAAACCAACAGCATATTTCGAAACTTTTTAACTGAAGCCCTCCAGTTAGAGAAAGCGAATGACTTGAAAGTAGTCGACGTACACAGACTGCCCCAACATCCTCTTAAAACTAATGGTGTCAAAGTCAACCGGCCGATAATATTTAAACTGGCAAACAACAACGATAAAGTAATGATTATGCAGCGCCTGAAATTTTTGAAAACTTACAATCAGGACCGTGAGAAGGACTCGAAGAGCCAAGTGTTTGTGACTGAACATTTGCCAAACGAACTTTACCAACAAAAAAAGAAGTTACTTCCTCTTTACAAGGAAGCCCGGCGCAATCATAAACAGGCAACTTGGATGATAAAAAATGGTGAATACTGTCTTTTAATTGAAGGTAAACGAGCTTTTAACTAAACTGCGTTTGCCATTGCCTAACTCAAAGATGGCTTACTAAGTGTTCTTGTGTTCTTATGTAATACTCATTTTATTACCATATTTGCCCCAATAGTAATTGACTTTAATTTTTTAATGAGTCGTAAACATACAGTACAATACCCTATTCCTTTTTTGATGCTACTACAGGTTCACGTGGTATAATTATAACATGACTGGATTGGTCACACTTACTCTTGGACTTAATACTCTTACAATATTCAATGACAGAGTTATTTTTTCAGTAATTCTACCGTTAGAATAGAAGACCTGGCTCTGCTTCCTATTAATGAATAGCCAAATTTGCTCAATCTGATAGAATTTGATTTTTTCCTATTAATTCAGGGCTCGTGTATTGTTGTGTTTCAGTGCAGTTTGCTGACTTTGTGAATTTTGTTTTTTCATGTGCTCACCTAGTTCAAAATGAGTCTTGACAATTCTTTCAACCCCACTCAACTTGACTGCTCTCCTGCAATCAATGGCACGGCGTTTGATACTTCGAATGACGGGGATCTACTCAACTTTGTCTGTCCGAGTCAAACAGCCACAAATATTCTTGTTGATCAGTTCGACTTGTGCGACAGCTTGTTCGGCTCACTTACAAAAAACATTAAAAAATGCAAGTATCGTGATGCTAATTTTACCTTTAACGATTTTAACGACCGTAATACCTTGATGCTACTACATGTGAATGCGAGATCATTGCATAAAAATTTCGACTCCTTTTCTGATTTTTTAGAACCTCTGAAACATAAACCTCATGTTATATGTATCTCAGAATCTCAAATTATATCTCAACCCCTTCTAAATCTTGGCCTTGAAAATTACAGCTTTGCTCACGTTAGTCCTGTGATTAATAGGGTTGGCGGTGTGGCAGTGTATGTTCATGATGATATGAGTTTCAGAATATGCCAAAACCAATTTGCACTCGCAAATTCTGAATCTTTATGGATACATTTAAACAATAATATGGGCTGGACCTTTACCATTGGTATTGTTTACCGTCACCCTGATGCTTCTAAGGTAGACAATTTTATCGAAGATCTGTCAACTTGTATAACTGAATTATGTTCAAGCAATGAAACCTTTTTCGTTCTTGGCGATATTAACATCAACATATCTCCCGTTAATCGATCAACCGCTGCTAATCGGTATATAAATATGTTACTAAGTCATGGTGTTCTACCGCTTATCACATTGCCAACCAGAGTCACTGACGTTAGTGCCACAATAATTGACCACGTTTTAACGAATGACATTAAGCATAGTCTTGAACCCGGAGTAATACAAACGCAAGTCATTAGCGACCACTACCCGATTTACTGCCAAATAGGTAATGTGCCTACCTATAAAAAAGCTGAAGAATCATTTGGCTATTTTCGCGACAAATCAAAATTTGACAGCGACACGTTTAACGAAGACTTGAATCAAACTCTGGCCAATTATTTCTCAAGTGTCCCTGACCTCACTCGAAACAATTTTAATGAAATTTTCAATGAATTCTACAGACTAATATCTAAAACTATCAGTCAACATGCTCCCTTAAAAAGGTATTCAAGAAGGCAAAGAAAATTGCTTAAAAAACCTTGGATTACTAAAGGAATTCTAACATCAATTAAGAAGAAGAATTTCATGTTTAAAACCCATTTTCTGCACGGTAATGCAAGTCAAAAATTGTTTTTCAAACGATACTCCAACAAGCTTACTAAAATAAAAGCAATGTCTAAACGTTCCTATTTTAAATCTAAATTGCAAAACCACCAAGGTGACGCGAAAAAGACATGGGAAATTTTACGAAAATTACTTCCTGCGTCGGGAAAAACATCTAAAGTACCTACTACTAGTTCCCAAATCAGTGAAATATGCGGTAACTGTAGCGTAACAGATAAATGTGAAGAATTTAATAACTTTTTTTGCACTATTGGTAAAAAATTAGCCAACAACATTTCATTGCAACCTAACGAACCTTTTAAAATTTTTTTAAAAAAGCGCACAGCTTCATCTTTTTTTCTTGAGCCTCCCACTGTCAATGAAATCGTGGAACTCATCTGTTCCCTTAATGTGAACAAAGCTGTCGGCCATGACAATATTCCTCCTTTCTTCCTTAAAACAGCCCCTTTTGTAATTGCCAACTATCTTTGTGTGTTTGTCAAATTTTCCTTCGAAAATGGTATTTTTCCTGATGCTTGTAAAATAGCAAAAATTGTCGCCATTCACAAAAATGGGAACAAAAGCAACCCCAGCAACTACAGGCCGATTTCTATCCTTACTTGTTTTTCAAAAATCTTTGAGGGAATGCTGTATAAACGATTCGTTTGTTTTTTTGATAAACATAAGATCCTAATTCCAGAGCAGTACGGCTTTCGAAAGAATATTTCTACTTCACACGCTCTATTAGACATTGTCACTACTGTTTATGACAACATCCATAAAAAACATTGCACTGGAGCAATATTTCTTGATTTAAAAAAGGCTTTTGACACTGTTTGTCACAGGACCCTACTATGTAAGCTCGACCATTATGGAATACGTGGCTCCCCGCTAAATCTTATCAACTCTTATCTTGAAAGAGAACAATTCGTTAGCTTAACCCTTTACCGCCCAACTCACCAAATTTGTCACGTTTCAATTTTATGCGTTGTACGTAATGATTTGTAATTCCCTCGCAATTCTGCGAGTTTCAGCGAATTTGTAACATTCCAAATAATTTTTTATTTGTGGTTACTTTAGAAAATCGCTTTTTTTGGTTGTTTCTTCAAGCATTTTACTGTAAGAATAAAAAGCAAAAACACAACTTTTTTTTTTTTTAATGAAAATTATGGCAATAAAGGGTTAAATGGTGTTAACTCTAAAACACAGCGGAATAATTTCGGAGTCCCACAAGGAAGTACGTTAGGCCCCCTTTTATTTCTGATATATATTAATGACATGCCCACGGCTATTGAAACCTCACCAAGGCTATTTGCTGATGATACTTGCCTAATAATTAACCATGAAAAAGTAAGAACTTTGCAGGATAAAATGAACATGGAACTAAAAAAACTCCATAATTGGTGTAATGCCAATAAACTTACTATAAATCCATCAAAATCTACCGTAATCCTAATCTCCCCAAAACTAAACACCCAAATTACTAACGTCAATATCACAATTGATAATTCCCCGATAACAATCTCAGAAACTGCTAAATATTTAGGAGTTATGATCGATTCCAAACTGAATTTTCAGAACCATTTAAAAATCATCGAAAGCAAATTATCTAGAGGCGTCGGAATACTATATAGATTGAAAGCCGTGCTGCCTCGGGAGGCATTATGTAAAATTTATTTCGCTCTATTTCACCCTCACCTTCTTTATGGATTGGTCGCATGGGGATCTACATTTCCTACCTATATGAGTAAATTAGAAAGTCTTCAAAATAAAGCTGTTAAAATTATAGGTGGTGGTACTACCAGAGAAAGTCCAACTCCATTTTACGGTCAACTAAAAATTCTGAAACTTACTGATTTGTATAAATTTGAAATTGCCAAACTAGTTCATGATTTTTTACATGACAAACTGCCATCCTCTTCCGGATTTTCTCATCTTTTCCAAAAATCCTCGCAAATTTCCCATCGCTTTACCAGATCCAGTTCAAACAAAAACAAATTGCATATTCCTCTTTATCGCACAAACCGCTTGCAACGTAGCATCAGGTATCAGGGTGTTTCCGTGTGGAACTCAATACCCATGGAAATACAAAATCTTCCCAAGCATTCCTTTAAAGTCAAACTCAAAGAATATCTTTTACAATTGTACATCTGATCATGAGCTTGACCACTTGTTGTCGCACTTTACTCGAGCAATTGATAGACTTAAAGGTCTTAAAAAGAAAAAATAGCATTTTGTTTTTTGACGTTCAACAATTCTCTTCGAATTGCGGACATATAGGGTGGCTGCTTTGACTCGATGACCGATGAGGTCTTTTCGTAGCCTCCCTGTCGCTGAATTACCTAAATTTTTCAAGCTGCTTTTTTACTAATCGTTTGTTTTTACTTTTTCGTGATGATATCAATTGAAACTGTGTTGTAATCGCGACAAAATAAACAATTGATTGATTGATTGATTGACGAAATAGTCAAATAGCAGTTTCCATGCAGTTTATTTCATAGCTCTCGCTTAGTGTCATGCTCTTTAGTTAGTTTCTCGTTTCTTTTTCTAAGGAAGAGTTTTGTTTCGTTCCAAAATTAACTTGCCACATTATAGTTTGTTCTTTATATTTTGTCCCGTTTTAATTTGAATTCGAGTTTTTGTTCGCGCCCTTGCCAAGCTTTAAAATTTCCGAGACTGAAATGGCACAATGTTCAAGCAATAAACTGATATGCTTGTTTTTCTGGGCTTGATCGTAAAGTAGGTGAAGTTTTTAAAACTAATTTCCATCTACGCTTATTTTATAAGAACAGCAGGTTCGTTTTTCTTTAAAATTTAAGAACAAATAAGACAAAAAATTGGTAAAGATTTAAAAACAGCCAACTTCATTTCAAAACTTAAGGGTTCTTAAAAGAAATGCAATTTTACCCACCACACCTCTAAACCGAAAATCATCAAAACTCCTAATTGGAGATGATGGTGATACCCATTTTGTTGTGATTGAGTTGATGATGTCATGGAATCGTGGTAATAACGGTTATGAACCATCTACGTTTTAAAGAGGTTAAAATTTGTTTTTACTTAGTTTTATAACAAAAACCGCCAAATGTCCTAATCGACTTAATGATGTCACTGAATCGTTTGATGACGTCCTCTAATTAACAGGCATTATGTGCAAGAAAAAACTTAAACAAATAAGTAACTTAATGCAAATGTAAAGTGCAACTCTGTATGTAACAATTCAAGACTATCATCTAAAATTAGAATTTTAATAATATCAAAAGTGCTGCTAAAAATATTTCCCTCTAAATCTTATTTTTTTACATTTGCTGATTTAGTTTTTTTGTTGTTGTTGCATTAGCTGTTTGTCGAATCAGAAATAAAAACCGACTACTCCAATTTTACTACTAACAGATAACCATACGAATGCTGATCGAGGCACAAAAAAGAATGTTTTTTATTTTCAAATCATTCATGTTTATATGTGTATGAGTAAAAAAAAAACAGTAGCTGCTTGTCGTTTTCAAGTTTTGAAACTTGTTGAAAGGTTGCTTTCCTTCAGCTGGAGGATTTGCAGTGTTCTTAACTTTGCTCTGCTTGTGTGCAATAGGCAGCACCTAAGGTAAAGCTTTAGGATTCTTTTCTTAAGATATTTTATGTAAATATTTTAATATCAATTTTTTTTAAACAATCCAAAACAGTGATCATTAAATCAAAGCTTTTCGTGACCACATTGAACATTTCGCATCAAAAAAGGCATTGCTCGAGATTGACTTCGTTGAAAAAATGAGAACTACTTGAGGTACGTGTTCCAGCATCGGTAATTGAAAACTTCTTCTCTTACTTTCAAATTGCTTTTATTTTTTGTTTTATTGCATGCTGGAGGCGAACCCTTGGTCTTTGTTTCACTTATTTCTATCTTGAATTCGTTTTGGTTGCAGCTGCTAAGGGGAATCAATTATTGTAACTACAAACAGCTCTTTTCAGCTGCCGTTTTGTTGAACACAATCATTCTTTGCCTTTTCAAAACTTTTTAAGCACGATCAGTTTTGTTATTTTGAGTTACAAAATGCTGCTTTTAATTTTCACAGTAAAGAAGAAAGCCTAGGTTAAATTAGCACGGCTTTTTATTCTAATATTCAGTTTGACTGTAGATTTTATCTGTGTTACTATTTACACTATTGCAACTTAATTCAACTGAATAAAACCTAGACGACAGCCTCCTTGAGAACTGTTTTTAATTCAAGCATAGCGAAGAGTACAGTCTTGTAAGAAAGTAGAGCAAGGCTTGGGCGCTCTGCCGGGCTTTTGTGGTTTTCTACCAGTACGTTTATTTGGTTGTTTGAGCTGCTGGTCAATTTCATGTCCGGGCAGTTTATCTTGCCAAATCAGGATCTGAATCAAAAATCCATGGTCCTGAACCTTTTACTACAGTTCCGTTCGCCAGTGACGTTAGCACGGTTATGGACTGGTCCACAGATAGATGGAAATCTATGTGGAATGACTAGAAGACTGCTTGGGGATTAGAAGCTTGTCGATTGAACATTTTTACGACTAACAATGCGTGTTCTTAACCTAAATTACAAGCTGTTAATTAGCAGCTGTTGCATCCAAACCCAAATTTAATTTACATGCAAGGATTATTGCAACAATTAACCGCTTTAGAAGTCTGATTTGCCATTCTCACACATCTTTGCTGATTTCACCAGCTTTTTTTTGTTTTTCGAAAACCTCGCGCTGATCTAATGACATCATAACTTTAAAGTTGTTTATCAGAGATTGAATTCTCAAGAACGTCCTTGGCCTAGAGGACATCCTCGAGGACACATTTTGATGTCCTTGGCCTCGAAGGTCAAGTCCTTGATGGCCTTGGCCTCGAAGCCTCAAGTCCTCAAAAATTGCCCTGCCCTGGCTCAACGAAAGCAACATTTTTCGAATTGTTAAAATTTTGTAGATTGCCTGAAAAAAATTTTGAAGACCTTTTCTTTTAAAGATTGCCTGAAAAAAATATTTGAAGACTTTTTTTTTCGAGAACGCTTGCGCCTGTGTCCTTGGCCTTGGCCTCGAGCCTTGTGTCCTCGACTCCACCTCTGTTGTTTATAAAGCTGCATTCTTTCTTTGTCAATCTTTAACTGCAATTTAGATCGGTAAACAGTTTGGTGAGTGCTTTGTTGCATTCGCAATATTGTTAAGTTCCATTTAACTTTAGGTTAACTCATAACTCATAATTTAATAATCTCTTAATGCTTTTGTAACGATAACTTTGATTTACTTCTGCGTAGGCTTAGAACTTAGTTTGTATTATTAATTTTAGAAAACCGTCGTCTACGTCTGCGTCTTCGCCGCAAGACTCCTCAATTTTCTTACATCTCAGCTCAAACATCTTTGTGTTTAGTAAACTGTTTGAAATAGACGGAAGCAAACTGAGAGAGGCGTTTCACTTTTGCCGAGTTTACCTAACTACAGCAACAGCAGCATCACCGCTAGATATCAAAAAGTCGGAAGTGATGTAACTCAGACTATCGAAGGTGAAGCAAAGGCCACTGCACAATTACTGAAATTAGACGACATTATAGAACAGTTCAGCACAAAAGAAGCTTTTGTCACATTTAAGATTAAAAACAAAACTTTTCAAACAACCCAAAATGTAACTAATAAACCCTTCTAAGTCTAAGACTGGTATCATCAGCAAGACACGGCTTGACAAATAAATTCATTTATTCGATCGCATACCAAACTTAACTCAGTGCGTGACATTTCTGCTGTCATATCATGGTTCAAAGCAGGGATGTAGAAGCGGCAGTTTTTGAATCGCTTCCGCTTCCATCACTTGATGACGTAAGTTTTGCTTAAAATTTTTTGACAAAAATTTTTTTCCAGATAAGTCGAGATAAAACAGCATTGTTATCATCATCTCAAACACATTCTAAAGAACCAAAATATATAATTATATTCAATGGTTTGCCATCGCAAGAATCTGCGCATGGGCTTAGTCAGGAATTCGGATTTGAAGTGGTCCTAAAGCAAAAAGTCGGATCCCATACACCTCCCCAAAAAACACTTTCCAGAAATTAAATTTTCCTGAACCTACATTTGGCAGAAATTGCATTTTTTTGAACGTGCACTTTCCAGAAATTACACTTTCCTGAACGTGCACTTTCCAGAAATCAACACTTTCCTGCACATGCACATTTGGCGAAATTACATTTCATTTTGGCTGAAATTGCTTGTACATTTGGCCGAAATTACATTTCACCGAAAGCTTATTTTCCAGAACTTACACTTGCCAAAATGTTCATTTGGCCGAAATTACATTTCCCCGAAAGCTTATTTTCCAGAATTTACACTAGCTAGAATGTACATTTGGCCGAAATTACATTTCCCCGAAAGCTTCTTTTCCAGAATTTTTACAAAGCAAAATTTACGTTTGGTAGAAAACACATTTTCCGGAAAACTTATTTTTCAGAAATTACATTTCCACAAAAATTCATTTTCTAGAAACTATTTTTCATTCGAAAAATTATACTATGTTTAGGTTATTTATTTCTAGTAAACAGAACAAACTTTTAGTTGAAATTAAGAAACGTTGCGATAACAGCTAGTTAGCTTATTGATCGAATGAGAAATATAACCTAGCTTATTGGTCAATTTGCTATCATAAGTTGTGCTTCAAGCGTAACAAAAATTAGCAATTAAAAATCGATGCAAGCATGTTCACAGAGGCAAAGCAAGCTTACTTTAACCCAGATCACACTTTTTTTGGAAGAGCCAATAAATTTTAAGTTGAGCTGGCTTCTCATAGTTTTTTGCCAATTTTCTGCTTCATTTTGTTCTTAATATCAGTCCTTGAATTCTGAGAACATTCATGTCAATTTAAACGACCATGTTTTCAAAGTTATTTTGGAGTTCAATTCCTAATGCTCTGTCAGCTTGAGCAAAGACTTTTTTGCTTTTTTTGCAGCATCGTAAAACTACAAAAGTGAAAAAGTACGGAGTTTTTTGAAGTTGAGAACATCCAAATATTTACGAGTTGCTTGCGCAGTTTAAAGCAGTACTTTGTAATATTAGAATCGTTGCAATATTTTGCTTGTAAATACTGGAAAATTACTAAAATTTCATCGTTTTGAATTAGCACAGAATTTAGTTGCTTTCAAGATTTGAAATTTATTCTATTTTGTTTCCAATCGTTTTGTTACTGATGGAGGCTGGCATTTTTTTAGATTCTGAGCAGCAATAAGCCTCGGGTTTTTGTGAAATATTATTGTTATAAAAAAAAAATAGTGTAATTCGTCTTGAGTTCGCGACGAAATTAAATCTGCAGCTGTAGTACGAAGTAGCCAAAATCTACATCAAATGCAAGCCAGCAAAACAACACTTGTTGCATTCCTCGACAAAAGATTTTGCGGTTTAGCTTACAAACACTCAAAAAAGCAGCAATGGCGTGTATTCCCGCAACCAGCTTCAGAAAGCTTTTAGTTGAAATCTACCGAGAAAGCCACTCCCACGAAAAGCTCATTATGATGTCAATTTCCGCCATTCACATTTCATACAATTTAGAACATTTCATTTGCAGTTCATGCGAAGGTAGCAAAAAGATAAGTGATTCCTTCAGGTGACGTCACAACTCACAATTAAAACCAATCAGTCTTGCTGTAGCAAAAACTGAACGCATAATGCAATGTAAGGAATAGTGATGCCACTCCTAGTGAATTTTCACTAGATCTAGTGAATTTTAGTCCGGTTTAGTGACCTAGTGAATTTTACGATCAAGTGAATTGTTTTGTAGAATGTGAAAATTCCTGAAAGACCTCTTTTTTCAGAGATGACCAAGAAAATTACGCAAAAACCGTGCGTCGCTGGAGTGAAGACCTTTTTTTGGGGGGAGGGAGGGGGTGGGGGAAATCATCTCAAAATTCACGCAAAACTACCACCAGTGGTGCCACTCCTAGTGAATTTTGGTCCGTTTTAGTGTCCTAGTGAAACGATCTAGTGTAAGTTTTTCATCTATCTAGTGAAATTTTTGTAACTTACCAAGTGAAGACCTTTTTTTGGGGGGATCACCTAAAAAGCAGCTCATTGTCTTGTTTTTAACTCAATTTTAAATGAAAAAGGACAAAGCGTTGTGAAAAATTTTGTGTTTCACAAAATTCTTGTGAATTTTGAAGAGCAGCCTGTGGCAGCACTGGTAAGGAGCAACGTAGAACAAATGATCTTGTCGATGTTGTTGTTGGGGAGGTAGCTGGACTGCAGCTGTATAGGATGAAAGTTCGAATTTCCTGCTGTTAAGAATTTTCTGCTGTGTACTTTTGACCAGGGAATTTTGAGTTAATATTTGTTTGCAACCAGGCTCCTGTTAATCTTTCGAATTGAACAACTTCACCAATTTACACATTGGTGTCAGAGAAACATTAATTTTTGCTTTAAATCAATTTTCCCTCAGGACGCGTAATGTACCTCAAAACAAAATGACAGTTCCGTACGGTGTTTTTTTTTATTCTTCTAATTTATCGATACGAATAGGCCTATTTCATTATACTATTGTATAATTATTGCGAAAAAGCCCTCACTTCACGAGCTCCATTAAAGCAAGACTGTAGGCCAGTGCTTGCCAATTTTTCATCACCGTGATCTATTTTCAATTCGAAAATTTTCCATTGCCCACATCTAAATCGCTAGCTTAAACCGCAATTTATCAATTTTCAGGTGATCTCCCCCCCAAAAAAGGTATTCACGCCAAAAACCGCAAATTTTGTGCTAGCTCGCTCTCTGACGGGTCCCAGAGCCCCAATGATTAAGACAGTTTTTTAAACGAATTTGCAATTACCCAAATAGCTCTAGCCCACCACAAAATGCTCCTTTGGCCCACAAGTCGAAAGCCATTGCTGTAGGCCATACGTAAGCGTAATGATCGTGAAATATCAGTTTCGTCTTTTCATACGTGTAAGTCTGCGCTAAGGTCAGTAGCGTAGGCGGGGAAGTGATGCAGTGCCGTCGCTACAGGGGGCCATGTCCCCCGATTTCAGTTTACTCAAAATGCTGCTTTTGCAACATCACGTAAAGATAGGACAATATTAGTCAATGATAGAAATATAGCAATAATAACTTTCAAACATAATTTTCCTTTGACGTTTTCAGATCTTTTGCCAAATTGTTGGCAATCAACTGGTGTACATAAATGTGACGGAATTACCCGCCTTTTTACTGTAACACGCCTATACAAATGTGTCGCAGAAGAAAGATATAAGACTGCAGAATCGCTACCGATACTTTGTTCGTGATTATGACATGAACAATTATAGGTGAAAACATTTTTTTCCAAGAACAGCTGTTTTTGATCTTTGGAGCACTCTCAACATTTTTAGGTCGCAGTGAGTGGAGCACCATTGTGAAGGGGCTTAGGCCGGCCCTCTTAGCCAAGTCACTTAGAAAATTTATCTTCAAAATATAAGCGTTTAAAAGTATTTAGACTTGACCTGAATTGAAAGGACAAAAGAGGGGAGGGCTAAAGGGGTTAATCAATTTAAGTATTTGAAATGACTTCTGAATTTTATCAATTTAGTCATTGATGCCGCTTCAAAAAGTGCGAAAGGTGATTAAAATGCCGTTAAAATCGCTATTTTTGAGCTGTAGAATCTCAAACATTGCTTAAGGGTTGGGCCTCCACCCCCAACCCGGGTCTGTGACATGCTCGAGTTGCATCAGTTTGTTTAGCAAAAGGCCTAAATTGGACAATTTTTGTGCAAAAATAATTACTTTTGTTTCACCCCTCTTTAGCAAAATCCTGGTTGCGTGTTGGGCAGCATTCACTGCTGCAGATAAAGTTTTCAAGCGACTACGGCAGGGCCGCAACTCAGAGGGGGACCAGGACGAGCGGCGTCCCCCAAACAAAAATTTTGCCCGCCCAAACCCCAAAGCGACGATAGGAGAAAATATTGGCAGGCCTAAGTAGCCCATTGTAAGGCTGTTGATTAATGATTTGAACTGATGCGAAATATTGCGTTTCGCAAAACTTTTATAATCGGTACATTGATTGTGGTGGCACTGGCACCCGGTATGCATAAGCCTAATGCATAATCGCAATCCTTGCTTGATTTAGCTGATAAACTACAAATTGTTTAGTAAGTAAAATCTTTGAAGAATATTGCAAAATTTTATTGTGACGCAATAACAACTATTTTACAATCAAAAAATTGACGTTAGGTGCGATTGCGGTAGCACCATGGTAGCACGCTAGCATTAGCAATGAGTGCACGTGGTCACTTTGACTTTGGCCAAAAAGTTGTTTAGTAACTGTTGTACATTGCGTTTTGTCTTGTTTGGCAGTAATGGATAGGTTTGTCATGAGAAGTATTGGAGACCCTCACCCCGATCCGAATCCTGCATCTTCTGAAGCTACCGATACTCTTTCCACTTAATTATCTGCACATGCACCTGGTGCCCCTGGTTAGCTTAACCTTCTTGCTCCTTCACGTCCAAACTTGAATTTATTCCCGAAAGGCAAAAATAACCACTGCTTTTGTCCTGAATGGTTTCGAACCATACCCGCACCAACCAATGAATTGAACTCAACTAAAGAGGTGGCTAAAAGCTTTCTTATTTCTAAAACAAACTGCCAGCACATAGGCGTAGCCCGGGATCCCGCCCCCCGCCTCCAATTGAAATGTCACCAATGACAAAAATGCGACAAAAAGCCTCTTGTTTCTTCAGTTTCAGTTTCTTCTGGCATTTTTTGCTTACAACAGTAATTATTAACAATAAGTGACGACCAGGTTCCCTCAATTCAGTTTTTGCCCACCAATTTAAATGTATATATTACCCACGAGAAATGGAGAGTTTTTTTCTAAAAGTTCCTATCTAAGGCCTTCATTTACCTTTTTATAAACGTAATGCATACTACGGCATACTAATGCATACAATTTTTATAAACTACGGCCGGATTTACCATAATATGGCGCAGTACTACGCGCTCAAGTGGTGAGACGTTTTAGGTCTTCACCTATATTTGGCCGGAAGATGTTACAAAAATCTTTGAAGTGCCAAAGGCCCCGCACAATATAAATCTGGCCAGAGTAATAACATGGTTAGTAGGCATAACTATCTATTGTACCATTTTTAAATAACAATTCACCTCCACCTCGCCAGTTTTTACGCGACAAAATACTTTTGAAAAAAAAATAGCGCAGGAAAATGTTCATTGAACAAACTATTAAATTTGAATTCAAAGAGCTTGTACCTCTTGGTCGTATATGTACTCCTGCAACTGGTCTGGTTATTTTTATGACAAAACAAAAATCTCTAAAGAAAATCTTCGAGTGGATTATTATTTACTGCTAAAATAGTAGAGTAGGCGATGTACCTTGCTTTTCCCTAACTGGGCCAAATCACTTACAAACTTTAACACCAAAATGAAAGATTTTAAAATGTTTTGGACTTAACTTGTAAGTTAAAGTAGGATTGAACAATTTAATTTTTTCAATTGGCTTTCAAATGTTAAAAATCTAGTTTTTTCGAATGGTTCTAAACATGTGCAAATTGTGGTCCAATGGCAATAAAATAGCTAGTTTTTCAAAAAATTACAAAAAATCACCCAGCGGATGGGGTTTTGCCCCCAGACTCGCTTCTGTAATACGTTAGAGTTACACCAGTTTGCTCAACACGTCTCCCATTTTACACTTTTTTGGGAGGTTTAAGCTCTCTCCCTTTACCAAATTACTGGTTATGTGCTAATACACTGGCCACGGCTTCTGGTCTTCCAATCTACAATATCTTTGTCCCACAAAAAGTTCTTCTTTCAAAAATTTCTGGTAACGTCATTGCACGTGATTTGTGCTCCTCTTCCCCCTTCCCTAATCACAAATCTTGGCTACACTTATGGCCCAGCATGCTCGTGTTGTAGAAAAAGGCAGCAATTTTTGGCCTCCCCTGGAAGAAATTTTGCCCCACAGAACAACGTTCTAGTTGCGGCACTGTATTAGGGGCCGCAGACGAAAACGAGAAAAGAAACGTTGCCAGCTTTAAACGTATTTTTTTTAGACATGAATACAGCATTTTTAAAAATGTATTTGTAGCCGTACCAGATGTGAAGATCGGTTTTAATACACAAAAGTTTAGTCTATTTAAGTGCCCCCCACTTTCGGCTAGTGTCCCTTCGCTTCGTTTGCCCTGGCGACGGTACTGGGGTAATGGCTATAGCTTTTTGAGACTGCAGTTTTTTGCACGGGAATTGACTCAAAATGATTTAAAGCAACTTTTGAAGCAATTATTCAGGGGAAACTGATTTGTCAAAAATAAAATACACAAATAAGTAAAAACGTTCAAACTGGCAAAAATAAGCAATCAAATTTGATCGCTGGCTAAAAAATGCTGAACATGAATATTCATCAAAAAAAAAACTTAAAACTCAGAAATAGGTAGGAGGGCTATTCAATTTTAGTTATTTACCAATAACTTCCCTCAAGTTTTATCAACCACTTCTTTCAAGTTTCATTTCATTAGCCCGATCCCACAACAATTACCTTTCCCTAAAATATACACGAAATAGATTACCGCTTGTAAGTATTACTGATCTAGGATTTTATGATTTACCAGCTTGTAAATATGAAACTCAATTTTACCGTTTATATTCACCTTCTACATAACCCATTTCTGCAAACAGTTTAATCAAGTTATTGCACTGCTAACTTCTTATGTCAGTTTTAAATCAACGGTTTTTATCAAAATAGGCCTAAAATTAAGTCCGTTTTGCAAAAAATACAAAATTTTCTAGCGGCTATAGGCGCTCTGCCCCCAAACCTCCAATGGCCTCTGGCTGGGGGCTCTGCAATCAGACCTCCGAAACAGCCTGTCACGAAATAATAATTTTGAATGCCTGAAATATGATTATTTGCTGTATTTACTACGTACGAGACTGATTTACTGCTTTTGCCGCTTTTTTGATTTAGAATATTCGGGTTATTCTGGATAATTCCTTTCTTGTATTTTTTACTGTCTTCTATTAGTTACCGGAATAATTAGTTGTTTACATGTCCTAATTGCTATATTTAGACTTGAGTTTGTGACGTCATAATCATGTGGAAATCTGTTTAAGCTGGTGTATTTTTTCTATTGTGATGTTCATGGATTGTTCTGGGATATTCGATAGCTTTTACCTTAGTATAAATTGGCGGGTCGTTGTATATTCTAAGATTCTAATATTCTAAAAGTGAACGATTTTTAGGAGTTAGTTTTGTAGGCAGTTAAGCCGAGTTTGTGTATCTGGAGTTGGCTCGTATAGCCGTTTAGTAAGAGGTGTGAGTGGAGCGATTTTGATCAGTTAGTTGGTTTGTGTTTGAATCTTAAATAGAAGTTTTAATTTAAGATTGGTGTGCTGTTTCAGAGATTCAAGAAGCTAAAGGAACTGTCAACTGCCATTTTCGATTCGTCAATTAATATCTCAGTTGTTCTCTAGTTTCAGCCGACGTGGGCAATTCTAGGGATTAAAGGTTGTACTCTAGCCAAGTATCAACGATCGCGACACAGCCCCTCATTGCAGATTTCAATAACTACGCGCCTGACTAAGATACTTTAATGATACGACGCTTATGCTGATGTTTTTGTGAGTTTCAGCTATTATCGAAATACCGTAATATTACCGATGATCTAAAAACACATCAAAATACCATCACTAACTTCGGAAAAATAGTTCGGTTCTGAAAATGGCACTGATTTTTGTCAAAAACCAAAAATATTTTCAAAGCGAACGTTGTTCGTCAAAATTAGTTACAAGACGTAAGAGACTGCTTTCCTTTGCCCCTTTTATTCTACACGTAGCTTATAAATTTTTGAAAATGAACAAGCATAATTATATATTTTCGTAATGTAAATTCTATCAATAACGAAATCGTGGTTTAATGTATATAATATCTGAAAAATAAGTTTTCGGGGAAATGTAATTTCGGCCAAATGTACATTCTGACAAGTGTAAATTCTGGAAAATAAGTTTTCGGGGAAATGTAATTTCGGCCAAATGTACATTCTGGCAAGTGTTCATTCTGGCTGATGTAACTTCAAACAAGTGTTCATTCTGGCAGATGTAATTTCAGGCAAGTGCTCATTCTGGCAAGTGTCATTTCTGACAAATGTTAATTCTGGAAAAAAAAACGTTCAAGGAATTGTTTTTCTGGCAAATGATTTTTGGGGAAATGTTTTTCTGCGAGGTGTAAGGATACCAGCCCAAGCGGATGGTAGTTTTGTTTCAGCTGATGCAAATTTTTCTGAATGTTTACCCAAAAGTTTAAAATAATGAGCGATTATTTGGGGTCTGGAGATGGATTTCCAAGCGCTCAGGATAATAACTTATTTCAACTGCATCTGCGCTGTTAAGAGCAAATCTTTGCTTGGAGAATTAGGTAGCCCTGGGGGAAGCTTTCAGATTTGCAGAATTTTTTTTTTTGGTTTTTTAATGCCTTATTTGTGCATGTGATTTGCTCTAAAATTTTGCTAGCAACATGTATTTTTAGGACAGCAAAATAAAAAAAAACATTGCAATAGTTATGCGGTGATACACAGTACCATACTGTAGAATACTTCTTGTAGCAAAAGGTACTTAGCAATAATTAAGACAAGCATTATAACATCATGTTTAAAAGTCATACAATTTTACAGTAAACTGTGTTTTAGAGACGTTATGATGCTCTTCTCAGTTTGCGTTTCAAAAATACATTATCGTAATGAAAGAAATTGAATTGCTGGAACTGGAAACTTTTTTACGTTAGTAAAAACAATGTGTTATACCGGTATGGCTCCGGATTTCTAAAAAATGGCAAAGCCCTAACAAAAATATTTTTGAGAAAGTCTTTAAATTTCAGGACTAAAATGAAATAATTTTGAACATTTATAATTAAAAAAATGAGTTGGTCAGGTACATGGTTCATCTTTGAGTTGATAAGGGTGGAGGGTACGCCAGATCTTTGTGAACCACAAGCCTTAACAATGTTAAATCTTTGCAAATGTTGATCGATGAAACCAGTAGCGTAGCCAGGGGGGGGGGGGCGCCCTCAAACGTTTGAATCTCCAAATTTGGCCGAAAAATCAGTCTCAATTTTGGTGAAGACCTTTCTTTTTTGGATACCACCTGAGTTTGGGCGAAAAAAATTTTGAATTTCTGAGCTTACCAACAAATTTCGTCTCAATTTTCGGACAAATTGTGTGAAACTGATTCAAGAACAATGAAAATTCGGGTCAAGGTTGTTTGCACTTTTCTCACTCGTTCAAAATAGCCCCCCCCCCCCCCTTTTCCAAATCCTGGCTACGCGCCTGGATGAAACATTCACTTTTCGTTGAATATTTTACAAAAAATTGCACCACTATCAAATTTTTGACATTCGGTATAAATTGCCAAAGTAGAAGCGATTCCTTCTTACATTCTTCAGCTTCCGCTTTCACGAAAATTTGCCGCTTCTACCGCTTCCAGCTTCCGCCGCTTCCGCTTTCACATCCCGGGTTCAAAGACCTTCCAAAAAAGCGCATGCCGATTTGTAAAATTTGACGTTGCTGAATTTTACCCATCAACCGTGGAAGAAGAAGTTTTTTTTTTGGTTTTATTTTTTAGATTAATTCTCTCATAATGACTTCATTTTTATACTGGTAGTTCCAACAAGTTTTTTGTTTAATTTTTTTTAGAATGGGGATTGCCCACCGATCACAAAAATCGAGTAAGTTATACAATGTCTCTGCAGGAATTCTACGTTTCATATGAGCCCGCATTTCTGGGGGACGATGCTAAATTAAACTTTATGAGGGATAACGTGTTACTTGTTTACTTTTTGCGAGTTCTGCTACAATTTGTCCAGGCTGTACGACAATTATACTGGTCTAATTTGCATGTTACATTCTAATAAACACTTCAAGATGATAATCTTTTCTATGTTCCCTCATTCCCACCATAACTAACTTCAACTCTTTTATACTGGATTAGGTGTTTCTCTGTGTTAGTACTGGCAGTGGTTTATGTCTTTGACGCCCTAGTGGATTTTTGCCTTGCTCGAGCCATTCACTGATTAACAGATAACAAATTTAGATCAACCTGATATTTAACGACTGGCATCATCTCTTTCTAGTGTTACATGTTTACTCGGTCATTTTATTTAGTTTGTTTTGTTTAGACTGCATTACAATAAATCTTAGCCACCTGAAAATACGGGCAAAACAGCTGTTGGAACATAGTAAATTGTGATGGTCTGTTAGTAGTTAATGGTAATTTTAAATGTACCGTATTTGACGGCATTTAGGCCGCACTTTTTTTGCAATAGTTTGGCTTAATAAATTGCCCTGCGGCTTACATGGCGTAAGTAAATTTCGAATTTTTCCTGAATCGGACCTGCTAAAATGGGTTGCATCTTACATGCCTGTGCGTCCTACATGGCGTCAATCAGTGCCGTCCCCAGAGCAAACGAAGTGAGGGGGCACCAGCCGAAAATGGGGAGGGGCCTAAAATAGACTGAATTTTTGCACATAAAAACTGATATTTTACGAGTACAAATAAGCGCTATTTTAAAAATTTTGTAAACATGTTTGAAAAAAGAGACGTATAATCTCGGCAGCGTTTATTAGCTCTTCTAGACTGCTGCCCATGTAATCGCTTGAAAAATCTGTTCTCAAGTCTACAAGAGTGAATGCGACCAGAAGCGCAACCAGAATTTTGCAGAGAGGAAGCTTAAACCAAAATTTTTTTTTTTTTTGCTCAAAAATTGTCCAATTTTGGCCCTGTGCTGAACAAACCGATGCAACTCATGCGTACCAAAGATTCCCCAGCCGCTGGGTGATTTTTGCAATTTTGCCGCAAAAAATTGCAATTTTAGCGCCATTTCAATCACGTTTCGCACGTTTTTAAGCCATGTGTATAATCACAGTAAATTGTTAAAATTCAAAAGTCATTGAAAAAATTAAAATTGCCCAGCCTTTTGATCTCCCTTATACTTCAGCTCAAGTCCAAAACAAGTTTAAACGTTTTTTTTTTGGGGGGGTATATTTTCCAAATGACTTAGCTAAAGGGGGCTGATGCCCCCTTAGATTTTCCCGCTAGCTGCGTGACTGACTGCGACCTAAAAATATCTTTAATGTGCTCTCTACATTTCATTAAAGATTAATAATGTTTGATATTAATCTCTGTGAAAATGCAAAATATTTGGGAGTTCAAATAAATTCCCAGCTGATCTTTAATTCACATATTAGAATGATAGAGAATAAAATATTAAGATCAATGGGAAAAATTATAAAACTCAAATCCTTTTTACCCCCCACAGCCAGCTTAAGTTGTATTACGCATTTGTACATCCTCATTTACTCTGTGGTTTTCTTGTTTGGGGTACCACCTACACATCGTACTTAGCTAAACCCTATGACTTTCAACATAAGGTTGTCCGACACATTGGCGGTGGCAGCTTGCGAGAAGATTCAACCCCTTTCTACTCTAATTTAAAGATTTTGAAGCTAAGATAGTATTTCGACACCTACAGAACATTCTTACCCCTTTTATTTACATTTTATTCATCAAAATTAACGGCATCTTGGTCAGACACACTGGATCTTCAAACCCATTCATCTCGCTCAATCTTTACATACCTAAACATCACTCCGCTGGATTACAAAGATGCATTCGATATCAGGGAGTGAAAATTTGGAATGACATTCCTTCAGATATTAAAAACAAATCCTTTAATCTCCTCAAACGCAATTATAAAAAATATCTTTCAAACCAATACTAGTACACAACAAACATTGCTCATTTTATTCTTCAATTACATTTTTTAATTAGAATGACTTGACTTTGCCTGTAGTAGCACATACATGCTCAATTATTCATAGTTGATTACAATCTCATTCTGACTATGAGTGGCTGCTTGACTTGAAAACCGAAAGATTCGTTCGCAGTCTCCCTTACTGATTGACTAATATTTTCTATTTTTATTTTCGTGTGCTAAACCGTTCGTTTGTTGGTAAACCAGTACAGAATAAACTGAACTGAACCCGACAAAAATAAAAACAGCTGTTTTATTTAATGTTTTCATGTATTGTTTCAGGTCATAATCATTAACGCAGTACCGGTAACGATTCTACAGGCTTACATCGCTATTCCGCGATACATCCGTAACGGCGCTTAATAAGACGGAT
This sequence comes from Trididemnum nubilum, assembly GCA_963965965.1. Classification (NCBI taxonomy): domain Eukaryota; kingdom Metazoa; phylum Chordata; class Ascidiacea; order Aplousobranchia; family Didemnidae; genus Trididemnum; species Trididemnum nubilum. Next base: position 35,813,083 of record OZ014473.1, on the reverse strand, counting down.
TATTGCGTCACATTTTTGTACAGTACTTGGTGGCCAGCAATTTTGCAAAGAATCGAAAAAACTTTAAACAAGAATTATCTTTAAACGTAATTATTCCTTTTTCTATTATTGCCTGTTGTCTTGTCGTTGCGGGATGCTCCAGAAAAGTATTCGGAGTAAACTGAAATGGGGGGCCACAAACAGTCGTTAGGGGAGGCACGGCCCCCCAGGCCTACCCGTAGCGACAGCTCTGGCGTCATTATATTTAGTTATTTACAGTAAAAATTTATGAATTCTAATTTACGTGATCGAGTTTTCTCAAAGTTTAAGTATTCATATACTATGGGCAAAACTAGTTCGCCTTACTGAAAACTTTCTCTCCCATACGGCTATGAGTAAAATCTTTAGTGATTCGAATCATTTTGTCAAAATTTCAGTTCTCATAATTGAAAATAGTAAAGGATCACACTTCATATACATTTGATACCAACAGGTACGAACCGCAACTGGAAGCGCAAGCTGCGGCCGGATTCGAAGCTCAAAATAAAGAAGCTCCAAGATAAACTTTGTTCGAATCGGAAATTTTTCAGTTATTGTAAATATCTTTTTAAATTAAAGGCCTAACTAAGAAAAAAAGAAAAAAGCACATTTTTGCTGGGTTCCGTTTCACCACCGTGGTACTTATTGCCGATTAACCTTTTATTCCTTTTTTTAACAAAACTGTAAAATAAATTGTCTGCTTTGCAAATATAGAGCTAAACTTTGCACTTATCTAACGTACACCGTTTGCCTTTTTCAATCAGATTGAATAATGAATGTTTCGATTAAAATATAATTTTTGATTTTGTGGTTGTAAGCATTTCAATTGTTTTTTAACAATGCCTCTCAGGTTTTTAGTTTTTGCATCTCATTTTCGCACAAAAAAAAATCAAAAAACTTATTTTGCATTTTCAATCGCGAATATCTTAAAAACTACACTTACCAGAAAGCCAATTTTTTTGCAAAAGACCAAGAAGAAAAAAGTCTTCAAAACAAGAAGAAAAAAATTTTTATAATTTTTGTTGTTTTCTTTTTGCAGCACCCGATAGCGCTCTTTACAAAATCCTGCTGTGTGCTCGTGCGCTAAAACAGTGATTCCTAATCTTTTAATATCGGCGCACCAGTCAAAATTAAGCAAATGTTCACGGGCCGGCACCAAAAAATCATAGCGAACATATAATAATACCGGTGTAGCTATTATCGCGTTTGTTAACCAAAGCAAAATTAATGGCACAGCATAATCCTTGTATTTCGGAAAATGTTAGGCATTTAAAAACAAAAATTCAACAAAATGTCAATCAGCTCAAACAATGAAATGTTAGTTTATGGACCGCACACGCAACCAGGATTTCGTTAAGGGTAGAGTTGAACCTAAAGGTAATTAAATGTTTCGCCTGAAAAATGCATTATTTGGGTAGCGTGCTGAGCCGACTGGTGCAACTAATGAGTATCAAAGGCGGGGGTCAGGGGGCTGAGTCCATAACCGCCCAACTGCTGGGCAATTTTTGAATAAAAAATAGCCATTTTTGGGCCATTTGAATCAAGTTTTGTATTTCTTTGGAGCTACGTAACAGCACTAAATTGCTAAAATTAGAAACCAGTTACAGAATTAAACTGCCTATAGCCCTTCCACCCACCCCACCATACTACTCACAGGTCAAGTCCAAAACATGTTTAAACGCTTCCTTTTTACAGTAGGTTAAACTTTCTAAGGGACTTGGCTGAGGAGACTAAAGAGGCTGAAGCCTCTTTAGTCTCCACTGGTTGCGGCACTGTTATGGACACAAAGTGCAAAATCAAAGCTATGGAGAAGTACTTTGCTGTTTCGATGCTAATATGAGAAGCAAGCGAGGCAGCAAAGAAGTTCCTGTATCACGAAACCCTGCTTCAGCATCAAATCGATTCTTTAGCTTTGTTTTGATTTAACTGAAGTCAGAGCTGAAAACATTTTCTCGCATTACTAGCAGTTTGAAAATACCATCAACAACCTAATTGTTTTGAAACTTAAACGGATTTTCGTTTTTAAAAGATCTCGAGAATTTTATTTCTCCCTCTTTTTTTTTTTTCATTTCCCGCTTTTCCGTGATGGCTACGGGGGCAGCAGCTCAAAATTAAGCCGCCAAACATCACGTCTTGCACAACCTCGATCATTTCACTTGGGCTAAAGTCAAGTAATTCCATCGTAGATTTTCTATGTAATTGATCTATCTAGTTCTACTTTGTCCAATTGGTCTTCTCCCATTTGCTTTGACAGGTAAAGCTTTCAATTTGCAGAAGTAGCGGTTTCCACAATTGGGACAAGGATTTTTTGATTTATCTTGACTGCGAAGTAGAATCGCAACGTAGTTTAATCAGTATTTTCTTCCTTTGGATCACGATTACATATGCTGACAACTTCGATGAATGATGACAAAGAAGCAGAGAAAAGCCAGTTTCATTGACTAAAAATTGGCCAACCTTAAAATGTTCTATAATTAACAAAAACATTGCAAGGATGACTGTGTGGAAAGAAGATATTCTGCGGACCGGCAAAAATTTAAGCGGACGGGCGGTTGGGAAACATTGTGCTAGAGGAACGGACCGGCGATTGGGAACCATTGTGCTAGAAGAAGTACAACTAACCAAGAATGAGCTACATTAGGCACCAAATTTCTCCGTCTTTCGAACTGAGTCAATGTCTTCAGAAATTGTTAGCACGAAACAAAAACGACGTGAGCGAAAGCGGTTAGAGAGATCAGGTGAATATATGCGTGTGATGTCAGAAAGTTATTGTGGGTCTGACAAAGCATGTGCTGCATTGAAAGAAGTTGACCTTGTTAGAGACCTTAGAAAGCAATACCAGGTTTCCAACCGCAATGTAGGCCTACAGAAGCTTTGTATTTTCATAAGCTTACTATTGTATACCGTATTCTTGAAAACATAACAATGAAATGTTCTAATTGCGCAACCTCGGCCGATTGCAAAAATGTCACCAAAATCAAAGTTTGCGTTTGCTTTAAGTTTTTGGACTTGGCTAGCGACTTCGCCAAGGCCACAAATTTACATTTTACAGTAAATGAAACCTGGGAAATTTTCATAATATTTTTCCTAAAAGGTGATGTTATAATTATTGTGACAGTATGAAAAGGTCAGGCAATTTATGCAAAAAGCAAAGCAGCGATGCTCTCCTCGCAATGCTGCCTGCAAGAGCCGATTATTATTTTTCTTGGTATTCAAATGCAGCCATTACAAAACTCAAGTGCTCTGTATTTCACAAAAAACTTAAAGTTTTGAGGACAAATAGATAATTAAGCATCGTTTTACAAAATTCAAAAGTATTTCAAAAGAAAACGATTAAATTAAAAGAATAGTCGGCGCAACAACCTCTCTACACAGTCAAACCTCAATTTAACGGGTTAATGCGAAAATGCGATTGTTCGCTACTCGAAACGACACGGATTTTACCTAATGTAGATGCACAATACACGTTTTGGTTAAAATCAGTTTATTATTGTTATGTAGCAGAAACATACTGCGCCTGAAAAGTCGAATAACTTGGCTGCAAAGTCTTAGCAAAATCAGTTTGTTACAAGCTTACATGAAGCCTATGCACTAATGCGGTTGAAAAAAGAGTATACAAATTTAGTTCAAGTCTGAGATGACCATAGACTTTTGACTGGTTCATGGTACAGGATTGATGGATGTCGTGAGACCAGAATCGCTCTGCGGAACAAAAAAGCTGGTAATCTTTCTTTGACGTCCCATCATATGCTGTTTTTTGATGATTAGCTCTTTAATCATTCAAAGACTGCCATAGTGATGTGCCATTTCGGGTAGGTGATAGTAGGATAAATAAGCCAACACAATTTTCGTTGCCAAGAAGTTAAGAACGGTTTTAGGCTAATTTGGGGGTGCTAATTCCAAGAATGATCTTGTTTTTGCTCTATCAGGTCAATTTTTTGAAATATCCAACATTTTTGGTTTCTATGCGATAGGCTGTTTAGCAGTGTCTTCAGTAGGATGCTGTTTCATGTCTTAGTCTTGCAATTTACTTGATTGGTGTTTCAGAAGTGTTTTTATTGCTGCTTTAGCAGGCAGGAAATATAAACACCTATTGTTTACACACAATCAATCAATCAATCAATCAATCAATTACGTTTATTTGAGCTCAAATCAAAATAATCAGATTTCAAAATACAGCACAGAAAAATAAAGCACCAGGAGATGGCAAAAATGACCGTCCGATGTTTAAGTCAACCACCACCTGTCACAAGTCATGTAGCGTGAAAGTATGTTTTGAGAAAGTACATTTACACACATAAACAAAAACAAAAAATCAAAAAATCAATGAGTAAACAACAGCAAAAAATGAAAACAAACCATAGTTCAAATATTTACATTACATATGACTCTGATAATGTCACATTTATTTTAACCTAATCAAAAGTATATTTGCTTATGAAATGGAATTTTAGTTTCCGTTTGAATTGGCTGAAAGGTAATAATTTGAGTTCGTTAGGTACAATATGCCATACTTTTGTTCCCACAAAAGAAAACAATTTTTTACCAAAATCTGTCCGTTTCCGAGGAATGAAGTAGTTATTCTTTGATGAGAGTCGTGTGTGATGTTTGTGTATCTATGTTGCAAGGCCAAAGATTTGGTTATATGCAGCTGAAGAGCTTAGCACTGATAAACAGTCACGTTTACTGCTTAGTGCATAGGTTGGAAAATTAGCATAGGTGGGCAAGTTAATGGAAAACGTTAGCTTCGTTAACCGCTAATCCGTTAACAAACTTCATACCTCCGTTAACGTTAATCCGTTATTTTCAGCTTTAATTAACGGACTTAATTAACTTCCGTTAATTAAGTCCGTTAATCCGTTAACCTTTTGCGTGTAATTTACATTTCTTTTTGTTCACTCGCTTCTAGAACACGTATTGACGCTGTTGAGCTGATTGTAAGGAAATATTTATTGCTATGGTGGTCTTTTTGTGTTTTGAAAGTTATATTTGACAGTCTAATCTAATTTCAAGATCAAAACGATTTCAAATGCACAACAAAGCTGCGATGGGAAAATCTTTGGAAATTGTGAACAGCGATAATTAATAGACCAATGAGGCTGCAGGTTATTATTTGCCTCAAAAAAGAGCTCTTTTCTTGGCTTTCTTCTATAAAACTCGTGCTTATACGCAACAAGTGTTACCAGTGCAAACTGGTTTGTACTGGTCTGATGAATGAATGGTGCGAGATATTAACGATGAAAACCTTAACGGAAGATAACAGAACTTAACGGAAGTAACTTTAGTCCGTTAACAGAACTTAACGGAAGTTAATTTAGTCCTAAACATGAAAAAACTTTTTAACGGATTAACGAGTTAATGAAAAAGTTAGCGTCGTTATTAACGATTAACGGACTTGAGCCTACCTATGAAAATAAGCATATCCACTTGCAGGACCTATCAGTTGTGATGATATTGAAGTGTATGTCAGTTTACAAGAGAAGATATAGATAGTCAAGTTAGATATACAGATATAGTTAGATATTGTACCACTGTATATTCATTAGTTAGATACACCATACTAGGCCGTAGTATACTGCTATATCATAGCGTTACCGATATATGAAGCTAATATTAGTTTACATTGTTATGCAGATATATTACATCTAAAGCAGTAAGTTATGGCTACTTTATCTTGAAGAAGTTGTGTAAATGACCCTAATGTTTTTTGTTATAGATGTGGCAAATACACATTGGAGCACAACCGAAAGCTAATCACCGATTTTGTGAAACAAGCTTATTTAGCTTATTTCAAACTAAAACTTGGTGATCAAGACAAATCGTGGGCTCCCCATATTGTTTGCAAAACCTGCATTGAGCATTTACGGCAATGGACAAAGAAACAAAGGAAAGGTTTGAGGTTTGCAATTCCGATGGTGTGGCGAGAGCCAAAAGATCATTACAGTGACTGCTACTTTAGTGGAATAAAGACCAAAGGCATCAATAGGAAGAGTAGAACCTCATTAACATATCCAAGTTTGGATTCGGCAATCAGGCCTGTTCCACACAGTGAAGAACTTCCTATTCCTGTTTTTAAAGGTTTGCCTCAACTTGAATCTGCTTTATCCAGTGAAGATGATCTTTCCTCTACTGACAGTGAAACTACTATTGCAGACAACAACTTTCGACCTTCTCTGTTACCTCCACAACTATTTTCACAAAATGAACTAAATGATTTGGCAAGAGACCTGAACTTGTCCAAAGAGTCTTCTGAATGTTGGCATCAAGACTAAAACAAAAGAATCTTTTACAACCAGGAACATTTATAACTTACTACCGAAATCGTCACGCTGAATTGCTACCTTATTTTACACAAGAAAAAGATATAGTATTTTGCAATAATGTTGAGGGCGTTCTGAAGAAGCTTGGTGTCACCCAAATGATCCCAATGATTGGCGACTTTTTATTGATAGCTGCAAACGAAGTTTAAAATGTGTTCTCTTGCACAATGGAAATGATTTTTGATCTATTCCCTTTGGACATTCTACAACACTCAAAGCAAAATACAGGGATATTAAATTTGTTTTAGAAAAAATTGGCTATTACAAGCACAACTGGATCATATGTGTGGATCTGAAAATGGTTGGATTTTTATTGGGATTACAAGGAGGATATACCAAGTTTCCATGCTTTATTTGCTTGTGGGATAGCCGAGCTAGAGAACAGCATTGGAGACAAAAAAATTGGCCAGTGAGAGAACAGATGGTACCAGGTGAGAAGAACATACCAGCTCAACAGCTAGTGGAAAAATCCAAAATAGTTTTTCCTCCATTACATATCAAGCTGGGAGTCATGAAACAATTCGTTAAAGCACTGAACAAGGAAGGTGCATGCATGGTGCATGTTTCAAATATATCTGCGGCAAATTTCCAGGTCAAACAATAGAAAAATTAAAAGCTGGTATTTTTAACGGACCCCAATTAAGAAAATTAATGATTGATCATGAGTTTCCTTCATCCATGAGCAAAGAAGAATTTTATGCCTGGGATGCATTTGTGAAAGTAGTTAAAATTTTTTTTGGAAACAAAAAGCATCCAACTACAAAGAGCTTGTAGCTAACTTACTGAGCTCTTTTGAAGATATCGGTGCTAAAATGAGCATCAAGGTTCATTTCTTCCACAGTTATCTTGATCGCTTTCCTGAAAATTTGGGTGCACTAAGTGACGAACAAGGAGAAAGTTTCCATCAAGACGTTAAGGAAATGGAAGAGAGGTATCAAGGGAGATGGGATGCCGTCATGCTAGCCGATTACTGCTGGTCTATCAAACGTGATTCTGTTGCCACTCATAGCCGCAAATCATTAAAACGCAAATTTATGGTTGGCACTTCATAGATATAGCAGCCTATTTTTCATCATTCTGTTGTTTTAGTGTTTTTGCAGTTATTAAACAAATTGGTATGTGCAACATATTTTTGATGTTACACTATCTTATGCTTTGTAAAAAAACTTTTACAGATATTAAAATGGTCATCTTTTAGTACAGAAATGCTCATTAATTGGTGTACCATAGCAAAAAAACTAGACCTGATGGAGAAAAAATAACTGCATTTTTGAAATCAGCGACCCAAAATTAGCCAAGATCAGTCATAAAATCATTGGCACCATTCAAAAAATTTTTTTTTGTTGGCTAGTGTATATCAATCAAGGCATCAACATAAGTGCGTAAGGTAAACAGCTTTTTTCTTGGGAAAGCTATCTCTTCATCGTTAGTGCTCTCTCTTTCCTCTTCTCCTAACACAGATGACATTATGTTGAATAAGAATTGTGCGTACCTCATCCGAAAAAATCTTCAGCACTTCTTGATAAATGCGCGCAGCTGGCACAAAATGATTTAAAAACCAATTGGAAAAAATTGCGGAGTTGAACCAAGTTTTCTTGGAGTGATAGTAAACGACAGGCAGATCACACTCAATGTTTTGACCTACAGATGTTCGTGGTTTCTTTGACTTACCAACCACAGCAAGCTTTAATCGGTGTTCTCCTGTAGCTTTATACCGAACAAAAAGTGAGAGTCTCTCCTGGCTTGATTTTTTTCTCATGGCATTTTCCTCACTTTTGCGTATCTGGGTATTTTTAGACAAGGAGCGCCAAAAAATGCCTGTTTCATCTGCGTTATAAGTTTGGGAAGGAAAAAGCTCTCCATTACTAATAAGCTTTTTCAGCTTCTCACGAAAGGGGGCCACGCTGCTCTTATCTGCATCACCAGCCTTCCCATGAAGAACTTTGTTAAACAATCCGTGACGATTTCGGAATCGCCGAAGCTTCCCTTCACTGCTCTTAAAATCGCTAATGTCAAGGTGAGCAGCAAGCTTTCCTGCAGCTTCCAATATCTCGGTTCCTCTCATAGTAACGCCATTAGAGCGTTTCTGCACATACCACTTCATAACTGCCTCATCTAAAGACTCCTCCTTCTCTGTTTTCATGTACTTTTTGTTGCCAACTTTGCCTCTCTTAGAACACGCGACATCAATACAGAATGAGGCTGCTAATTTTTCTACCCCTTTCTTGTTCTTTCTAATGTCCTAGACCGTTTGCCTTTTTACTCCGTATTTCTCACAAACATTTTTAACAGTCGCTCCTTTCTCGATCTCTTTAACGAGTTCTAGCGTTTTCACCAGATAAATTTACACGCTTTACTGATTTGCTAATGTAGCTGCTCATCTTGGACAAAACTCAAAATTTCTTGGCTAAATCGAATGAAGGCTATTGCTAAACTGTAAAAGAAAGTCAATCCACAAACTTACACTTAACGTAGCGCAACTATTGCTGAAACAAAGCCCATTATCAAGCAATAAATGGGAAATTTGAAAACGCTCTAAATTAATTGCAATTATGACATAATAGCGCATTAATGAAAGTATGTACAGTATTAAAGTTAGTGTCCTATGCAATATGACATGCGTTGCACACTTGCTTGCACTTAAGAAATATCTTAAAACCAAATCTTTTGCTATCTATTTCAAACAATACAAAAATTGAAAAATTTTGCAGCTCAAATCAATGTCCGTAAAATCCGAAATCCGTTATGACGAGGGTCGTTAAATCGAGGGTTGACTGTATCCATTTTCAGATATCCAACCGCCCGTTCACAACGAAGTATCAATTATCATGGTGTTAAAATAAGATAAGTTACTATCGGGCATAAAATTAAAAACGATAACTTTATTTAAATTATGCTTAAAGCATAGTTTTGAATAAATGCAATTAACTTTTTATTAGAAGGTGTACTTTTACAGTTCTACTGGTACTGTCCCCGCATAATTTTCTAACATAACTTTAAAATAACACGCTTTTTAAAATTTTTCTTAACCAATGACCGGGTGGCTGCTCGACTTGAAGACCGAGAAATCTATTTGTAGTCTATTTGTTGACTATTTAACTAAATAAGTTAAGTAATCTTGAGACCTTCATAGGTTTTATTTCATTGAATTGTTAATTATCAACCATAGAATCTTTATTTTGTAGACGAGAAACAGACGTGCGGAAACAAAAAAAATGAGCTGTTGTGGCGGAGGATTTTTGCAGTCACGCGTATTCGACCAATTTGATTGGACATATTCGTGGAACAAAGGAACCTTGAAGAAAAAAGTCATGTTGATTGGACAAATCGGCATATTCTAAAACAAGTGAACTGTGGAAAAAAATGAACAAAATATCAGTGTCCTGTTAATTAATAATTAGTCTAAGATCAAATTGTCCAGCTGTGTTTCCAAGTAAACAAGATTATGACACAGAATACTATAACCAAATAAACATATACAGTTTAGTAAATAACCTTAACCACTTATTCGAACAAAATGAGACTGATAGTTTTTTTTTTTAATTCGATTATCTTCATACGTTTTTAACGTTTTTATTTTGTACTATAGATTGTAGATTTGAAATGTTTTCTCGATAACGATCCAGGTGCTGGTTTTAACGGCTGGTTTTCTCGATAACGATCCAGGTGCTGGTTTCTCGATAACGATCCAGGTGCTGGAGAGGTTGCTAACGATCCAGGTGCTGGTTTTAACGGCGGAGGTGGAGGTAGCTGTTGCTGGAGCACCGCTGGGAATGGTTGGGAGTTGAGGTGATGGAGATGGGTAAGGTGATTGCTCTGCTTCATTCCTGAGGGGGTTAAGCGGTGTTTTTTCTATCACGATTGGTTGAGGTTGTGCAGGTGACGGTTCTGTCCGTAACTCAACGCCTGGACACTGAACCGGTTTTGCGCACTCGTTCTCTACAATTCGAACTTTTTTAGGCGGATTGCATGCATGGTTCTTTTTTTCCTGGAACAAATCAAATTGTGTGTTACATCTCTGGCAACGACAGCAAGTTTGTTCATGACGGTCAAGGTGGGATTTTCTTTTAATTTTTTTTTCACATTTCCCACACTGGCTCCTAAGGGAATTATGCGGTGTTTTTTCTACCTCGATTGGTTGAGGTTGTGCGGGTGATGGTTCTGTCCGTAACTCAACGCCTGGACACTGAACTGGTTCTGCACGCTTGTTTTCTACAATTCGGACTTTTTTAGGCGGATTGCATGCATGGTTCTTTTTTTCCTGAAACGAATCAAATTGTGTGTTACATCTCTGCAACGACAGCAAGTTTGTTCATGACGGTCAAGGTGGGGTTTTCTTTTAATTTTTTTTTTCGCATTTCCCACACTGGCACCTAAGGGAATTAAGCGGTGTTTTTTCTACCTCGATTGGTTGAGGTTGTGCGGGTGATGGTTCTGTCCGTAACTCAACGCCTGGACACTGAACTGGTTCTACACGCTCGTTCTCTACAATTCGGACTTTTTTAGGTGATGTGCATACGTGGTTCTTTTTTTCCTGGAACGAATCAAATTGTGTGTTACATCTCTGCAACGACAGCAAGTTTGTTCATGACGGTCAAGGTGGGATTTTCTTTTAAATTTTTTTTCACATTTCCCACACTGGAACTGTGACTCCCATTCGTGTACTTCTCGTTTGTGTCGCTGTAAAATCCAATTTCGATCAAAGGTTTTTGCGCAATTATCACATTTGTTCATTTCAAAAAATTTTTTTAGAATGAAAGGGTCGTGCACTTCTTCGTTATTTATAGCAGAAAGCGAAGTTTTCACTAACCTTGCGCCACCGCGTTTTAGACAGGTTTAGACGTGTCAAAGTTGTGCGATCAAAACATAATAACAACATACTGTTGCGCCACTGTCTCCATAGAACAGTTCTAATATATCACACTGCGATAACGTCATTGCTATTATTATTGCACTCACGTTTATGACAGCATCGTCGAGATATTACGCTGTATACCCGTAACAAGAAAATAATTCGATCCCGTTGAACATTCTAAAAAGAATACGCTCTCGTAGGGACTTTCCCTGTTGAATCACCGCCGCTTGCCTATAAATTTTAAAATAAATCTTCCACTTTTAATTTGTTCAAGAGATGTAACTCATAACCAAAAAAAAAGTCTTGGTCTTTGATTTACCTTAGTTGAATGTATTAGAGTCTTAACATTCAGGAACATGGTTCGGTTCCCAGGTACGTCTCACAACTTTAAGAAATCTTACGAATTTTAAACAAAAGCATTAGCTAGCTCTTGTTGGTTCGAACCTTAGGCAAAACACTCTTCTACTCTTGACCAAGTTCCAGATTCGATTCTTATGGTTACAGACCTAGGGTTAGACTCTACCTAGTTCGATTCTTAGGGTTACCGACCTAGGGTTAGGTTCTACCTAGTTCGATTCTTAGGGTTACAGACATACGGTTAGAACTTACGATCTTGCGAAAATCAACAACCTCAAACCGGCAACCTCAATTTTGCAACCTCAAACCGGCAACCCCAGCAACCCCAATTTTGCAACCCCAGAAACCCCAATTGACACCTTTTGGAGCATATAATACTACTGACAGTGTCATGAAGAGTTAAATGATATTTTTTTGTTTTCTTTTAAAAACCAATTAAATAATCGGTCTCTAATATTGCTGAAAATGGAGCTCCAAATTTTCACTTCAAAGTATTTAAAGGATTGCTGAGTTGTTTTAGTTTCGAAAGACTGAGTTTTTAGCCTGGAAGATGACGTAGTTTGTGTTTGCTTCGATTTGGTAGTGATCTAAAACATGCTAATACCTGGTACAATTCTTGAACTGGCAATGCATTGCTGTGTCCTTTAGAAACACACTTAATGCTTATTTCCCATCGAGACCAAGCAATCTGCCCGTTGTGGTGGCCAAGACTGACAAAAGACTTGCAAACAGAACCCCCAAAAAAGTACTCTGCTTTGGAGTGGTTAGACAGACGCAGAATGCCTGGTTCATACAAATGAACAAGCAAGTAAGTTACCAAAATATTACGTGGTTGATTAAAATACTTTCCAAATACTCTGCTTTCTGTTTGGAAAAGTCATTGTCTGGTTTGTGATACACGATTTTGAACTCCAATGCGTGCAAAAAATTTGAATGCTACGAAGCATTATGAATCAGAAATGGAAACCGGTCGGGTTACCGGTCGGGTCGAGATTCTTTGACCGGCCGGTCAAGCCGGTTGAAACACCAATCAAATTCTCCTTTCTTGCAACTAAAACGCATCTAAGCACCAACCGAAATACGCATGTATATTTTATCATAAATAAAACTTTTTATAAAACATACAGTATTAACAAACTACACCTTTTGAAAACACTTGTTGAATGGCTTCAGGCTGTGCCCATTAAAACATGCACGTCCACGCAGGCGCGTAGCCAGAAATTCGCAATGGGGGGGCTGTTTGGAGTCTGAGGGCGGAGCCCCCAGCGCTCGAAAATTTTGCATTTTTTTGCAAAAATAACTTAATTTTAGGGCTATTTTGATTACAAAATAATGCTTTTAAAACGTGGCTTAGAAATTGGCAGTGCAAACATGATTAAACTGGTGGCATAAATGGGCAATTTGGGATGTGGCTAATGGTAAAATGTTAGTTCTCTTGCTTAGATGCTAGTAAATTATAAAATTGAATACTTTAATAAAACTCACACGGAGTAATCTATTTCGTATACAATTTATAGAGAAAAATAATTGGGGGGGGCTAATGAAAAGAGATTTCAAAGAAATGATTGGTAATTAACTAATACTGAATAGCCCCTCCCCCCTATATCTTAGTTTATAGTATATTTGTTGATGACACCTATGTTTAGCATTTTTACACTTGCGATCAAATTTGATTGCTTCTTTTTTACCATTTTTCAAAGTTTTTATTTATTCATTGGTTTTATTTTTGACAAATTAGCCCCCCCTTCCCCCCGAACATATGTTTCAAAAGATGTTTTAAATCACTATTTAGTCCACTCCACTGCATAAAACAGTCTCAAAAGTGCTAAAAACGTAATGTTTTTCCCATTCTGCATTTTGGTCGACATGCCAATGGTGGGCTATAGCTCCTCCCCACACCCCCTGGCTACGCTACTGCATCCACGGGTGTATTTGGGGGGGTATTGTGTCGTGCTCCTTCCTTTGGGCCACGGCACCAGGCAAAAAAGTGCAAAATATACGTCAAAATTGCGTAATCAGATTCTAATAAAGCATGCATGTCGAAGAGGTTTACGCTACGTAATATTTTAGCATCATTTTAATCAGCTTGAGAGTAGAAGTGGAGTAGGTTTCAGATTTTTAGTACATGCTAAAATCTTGCCGCTTTAAACAGCTTTTTTCAACTTTAATTTACCACACTCTACACTGGACAAAAAAGACATAGCTCTTTTTTTTAATATCTAACTAGCCATAGCTTGTTCTGAAGTACTGTAGCAGCATTTCTTCTAACTGTTGGAGCACATTAAATTTCGAATATTTTCTAGGCAATGTTATTTCAGTTTAGTGTTTGCTGCTCGGCAAATTGCAAATAATCTGCCACAATAGCTAAAAAACTTTCACTTCTTTTTTGAGCCTTACTCATAATATCATTCAAAAGAACGACTAATAATTTTGCTTGTGCCCTCCAGTTCTTTTTATGCTTATTTTGTGCACGTTTAGCGCTGCTCAAAACAGGTCTTTCAAACCAAAATTTAACCTAAAAAGGTCTTTATATTGAGTTATTTTTGCAAAAAAAAACAAAAACTTTTTGATTTGTTTTTTCTGATACCCTCGTCCAGAGTTGTAAGTCGGGCCGGGCTTTTCGGGTCGGGTTTAAAGTTGACAAAAATTTCGGGCTTGAGACATACTTTTTATTTTAAATGAGCAAAAATATAACCAAAATAACTTGGCAATATTGCTTAATTTTTCAGACCTAACTTAATTTTCGTTTTTTTTTCAGGCATGACTTGGGCTTCAAACTAGTTTTCGGGTTCGGAACTGAACCAGAGATGGAACCGGTCAGGATTTTCTCGACCCGACCCGACCGGTAACTTTCAAAATCATCACCGGTTTCTGACCGGCCCGGTCGACCGGTTTTTTTACAGTACAGAAGGTTTTTGTTCACTGTTTAATGTACCTAATGCAAAATTTTCAAAAGGAGGGGGACATGGGTGAGGTGTTAAAATTTGTGACCTTGGACGGGGGTCTCAGAAAAAAACTTAAAAATAGTTTGTTTTTTTTCAAATATGACTCAATTTTAAGACCTTTTTTTATTTAAGTTTCGGTTTGAAAGACCTGTTTTGAGCAGCGCAAAATGTGCACAAAGTAAGCATAAAAATCACTGGAGGGCACAAGCTAAATTATTAGTCGTTCTTTCCAATGATATTACGCGAAGGCCAAAAAATAAAGTTACAATTTTTTAGCTTTTTGTGACAGATTATTTGCAATTTGCCGAGAAGCAAACACTAAAATTTTTTTCGGCAGTGCTGCTTTAGCAGTTACAAGAAGATAAATGAAAAAAAAAATAACAGCAGAAGATAGGTAACAGCAAAAACATATAAACATCACAATACTAGTACTATTATGCCCAAAACCATTAAATTGATGGAGCAATAACAGTACATAGTATTGAAAATTATGTCACTAACTGAGTGAAAAAAAAGGAATACTGAAAAATTATGTCACTAACAGCGTGAAAAAAGGAATACTGAAAAATTATGTCACTAGCAGCGTGAAAAAAATTAATAATATTCATAACAATTAGGCTGCTTCACTAACAGTTTGAGAAAGTATGAAAAGGATCTATTGCAAAACATTATGTACTGGAAAAGATTTTTAGCTCCACAGAGATTTATACTAACTGTTCCGTCCGTATATATAAATCTCTATATAAATATCCGTCCGTATATCAAGATTTTTAGCTGCACAGAGATTTATGATAATTGTTCCGTCCGTGTATAAATTTCTGTGGAGCTAAAAACCTTTTCCAGTACATAATGTTTTGCAATAGATCCTTTTCATACTTTCTCAAACTGTTAATAAAGCAGCCTAGTTATGAATATTATTAATTTTTTTTTATGCTGTAAGTGACATGATTGTTCAGTATTCCTTTTTTCACGGTGTTAAGAACGTAATTTTTCAATATTTCTTTTTTTCACTCAGTTAGTGAAGTAATTTTCAATATTTTGTAATGTTATTGCTCTATCATTTTAATGGTTTTGGGCATAATAGTACAAGTATTGTGATGTTCATATGTTTTTAGTGTTACCTATCTTCTGCTGTTATTTTTTTTTCATTTATCTTCTTGTAACTGTAAAGGCAGCACTGCAAGTCGTTCTGAGGAAGCTTCCCGGATTGGGAAGCGAAACGTCAAACCGGTAGTACGAAGTGGTTATGAATAACTATCCCGATGAACGCAACGCGTCCGTTATTTTCATTGAAAACACTAAACCGTTATGACATTGGCTAGAAAACATTCAAATAATAATGTGCCCCAGCAGTTTGTTGAAATGCTGCTACACTGTAAAAAATATTCTGGTAATTTTTATCGTGCCGGCACAGGCAGCAAATTTAAAGGCCGGCATAGTAAATTTTGCTTGGCATATTTAGTAATTTTTACCGAAAATATTTGGGATATTTACTATTTTTTAGAAACTTTACATGTATTTTTTAGTAAAGTTTTACTGTAGAGGTTGTAACTTTTACCAACGTTACCCAAAATTCACTAATATATCGCGGAATTATTACCGTAAAAACTGTAACTTTTACCAATTCTACCAATAGTAAATCTGTCAATTCGGTAGTAATGTCTCCACGAACCAGCAGTAGTTTTTACCATTTTTGCCAAGTAATTTTTACCCACTTGCGCATGAAAAAGAATTGGTAATTATTGCAGTGCCGGCACAGGCAGCAATTTCAAAGGCCGATGCAGTAAATTTTACTTTGCCAAAACCAGCAATTTAAATTACCAAAACGGCCACGTTGCGGTTTTACCAGTACATTACATGTAAAAATAATTCATTCACTTGTAAGTTTTACTTGGCATCCGTTACAATGTCTAATGTCTGCAATAACACCATAGCAATATCGACCAGAATTCTGTCGTAAACGTAACTGTTAATCAATTAGCACAGCAAATCAACTGAAGAATATTTATTCTGATTGAGCAAGTTTTGAATGAAACTCACATCACCACATTGCTGATACCCAGCACTAAAGAAATACTCCGAAATTGTCTTCATTTTCAGCATTAGCAAATTAGTTATAAATGACACATACAACGCCAGACTGGCTTGATGTACTAAAAAATCGTTCAAAAGTCAGTATATCTTTCGATCACAATGTTAGCTCGGTGTAATAGCCTTTTCGTTGATGGCTACTTAGTGCATATGTCTTTAACTTCTGTTCAGCATTTTGCTAAGTTTCACCACCTCTGGGTTGACTGTATGACGACGTTTTTTCTTCAGTTTCTGTCCAAGTTCATTCATTAATCTTTGCGTAGAATCTAAGAAAGAAATTAGATTAGTTAAAAAGATAATGACTTGGCTACCTCATCTGAGGTTTGAAGGCGTAACGTACAATGTTAGTCCTTGAGGTCCAGCAGGCATTCAAGCTTAGACCCGGAATATCATATAAATACAGCATAACGAGATTTCATTCCAAGACTGTGGGATTGTTTCTCGATTGCTTGACCTCCGTGGACTGAAGAGCGAGTTGGATCCACCACCAACTCAAGATGGCAAAAGACCAAATGGAATATTCGTTTGTCTACGGGACATAAGACATTTTATGACAGTGAAGCAACCTACTCAGCAACTTTTCTAGAAGAGACTATGGAGCAACCAGCAGTGGTGGCACCTATATGGGGCCACTTTTCAGTGGGTGAAACAAAATACAAACAAGAAACAACATACTGTCGTTCAACATGTTGAAACAGAAAACACGCATACATAGAGTCGTGTTATCTAGACTGAAATGAAGAAATAGCTTGGTATATAATGTGAAAGAACAGTAACAAGGTCCTCATAGTTACTGCATATTAGTCATTACCACTTGGAATTTGGCGTGGAAAACCAAGAGTATACATTCGTATTGGGCTGCTGGCCAAATTTAACGCAATCTTGCCAATTACTCAGTTTCTCACCACACCCAGGTTTTTGTAAGAACAAACTGTGGGCCTGATGATTAAGACGCAGAGGTCCGGCACATAGACAACCATTGGCACCCCAAAACATACGACTAAGCAAGCAGCAGCTGCAATCCAATAACTCACCTCTGGATGAACTCTAGCAGACCAGATATCGAATGATTGTACTCAATGTTGAATACGTAGTAAGAGCAGAACTGATACAAAAACGCTTCTAAAACAGATTTGAACGAAGCGACTTTCACTTTTTCGATTGCGACAATAACGCTCTTGGGAGAAATCAAATTACCTGAATAAATAGAACACAAGATTTTTTGACAACTCCAACAAAATAACCATAACAAAAAGTGATTTATGTTAAATAAGGTTTCAATAAGCTATTAGTTTAGGCTCTAGACGTAGAGAAATATGGGTGAATCCCTAGATAATACGTATCCTGATAAGCTCTGACCCGTTGAATGTGAAGAGAAATTCAACAAGTCAATCGACAAATTGTTGTAGTTGAAAGCTGTGGCATAACCTGAAGATGCTGGTAAAAAGACTAGTAAAAAAAAGAGTAAAATAGGCATTTTTCTTTACAACTAGCAACTTTAAGAGGATAAAAACTTAAATTTAGGACCTTGTAAGGCACACCATATAACTTACCAAGCACAGCAACAAAGGGAGTTTTGGGAAGTTCCAATGTTGATAGTATATCATCCAGATCTCATCTTCCCACGGTAAACCACAACGAGTCAAAACACTGCAATTTACATAAAAGACAAACCCAACAACTGAAATGCCGGTTAAAAACTATCACATATGCAGTATGCAAAGCTCTTATGCGTTTTTACGTTAGAGTATAGCTGATCCACTTGCAGGGCAATCAAGTAGGAAAAGTGGAAAGTCCGCTCTCTCGTGCCCAGAAGCAATGCATGAACATTAAACAAGTCTCTCACCTGCCTGAGATTCTGCATAGGCAAGATACTACGGGGCTGTACAAGGCAGAGAAGAGGTGAGAGGGACAGTGTATGCTAATCCAGGAAATCTAGCATAGCTTACACTTTATACAGCTGGCATTATTTTATGCAAGGTCAAATTAAGATTTGCACTTGGAAAAATGGGTAACCGATTAGAATACACAATTTTCAAATTTTGCACAAGTGTGATAATTTCTTGGTCATTTTTGCTAACATGCTGCAGCAAATTTTTCTCTCAGACAGCGTAACGTCTTCTACATGCGTTGCTACTCTTAGTAAAAACCTTAACTATAAAACTCTATCTGTTGTTTCACAACGAGTAACTGACGCAGTAGAATGTAGATAAATAAGTGTACAGATAAGGAAATAATGTTGAAAACTACTGCGCTATACCAACTGCCAGCACGTTGAGAAATCAAATAAGAGTATTATCTAAATTTCATGAATGAAAATTTACTAAAGCAATCCCTTCTCTAACAGCTACTCTTTTGAGTGGCTGTTCTACTTGTTGCAAAGAGCGGCGACGGCGTAGCTCAGTTGCAAAAAGCGTCGGGTTAGTGATCGAAAGGTTGCTTACCCTCGGTTCCATGCCTGTGCTGGGTCGTTGTGTTCTTGGGAAAGACACTTAACGCTAATTTCCTGACAGATATTTTGTGATAGAGTGGTAGACATGCGCAAGGTCGGTTCTGTCCCGACAACTCAGAAACTGGGTGTGGCTAGATGCGCTGATATATTCCGGCAGCACTAGGGGCGCCTTTGATCTGATACCAAACAGGAAACGGCGCTAAATAAATATCAACTCAACAATACTTACTTTGTAGCACTTAAACAAACAATCTACATCTTCGCCAAACAATGCTGCAACTGCATCTAGTACACGAATCGCTTTCGAAATTAAACTGCCATATATCTCGCACTCGCTCTTCATCTGCTGCAGCTTTTTTTGAACAGCAACGTTTTTGCAATCTTCTAAACACCTGCAAATTGTAATAAGACACCATTGGTTAAAAAATATTACAAGCTTCATTGTAGAACCGGAGCAAAATAGCTGATAAAGAGGCTTTAAGGCAAGAATAGCAATCAAAAGCTGAAGTTCGTCATGTTACACTTAATTATAAGAAGTAAAAGTCAAATAAAAGCAAACTGAAATGCCAACATGACTGACAACAGTCATTTTTTCAACTGAACGATTGAGAGTTTCCTCTGTAACTTCCTGGCGTGACCTTGTACTTCTACGTAGCCTATAGTATGTTGTGAATTAACGTAAATGTTTCAACGTCCCTTTAGATGAAGCGTTAAGTTCGCTATCTGTTACACAGTATCACATTAGAAAACACTGAACGTGTTTCCGGTGACAAAAGAAGGATACAGTGTAATTGACTTGGCTGTTGGCATTGTACATTACTTTTGTAAACATTAAAGATCAGGGTAAAAATAAAAGTGTTACTCTGATGCTTTTGGATATGTTGGTTTACAGTGTCAACTGCACTTCCCTATTGTCAGGTTCGAGTGTAATGCCGTTTTTTGAGGTCCTATTGCTATCTAGGTGAGTAACTTAACTTACCTCAAAATAGTCAAAGACTCTTGTTGCATCGCAAGAAACAGGGCCTGTGATGATCGTTCAGCGTCAATTAATTCATCATAATGAGACAGAAAGTATTGATGTTCAAATAGAAAGGGCCATTCGCTCATCAAATGAGTTATTAAAGCATTGTCATTAATCATTTGCCTCTGAAGGGTGTACGTTGATTCCATCTTTATTTTAACATTTTCTTTATCTATCTTTGTCAACCTTTTTGTACTCTTCTTGCAGCCAAATTTTATCATCTTCATTGTTCTCGCTCCACAGTAATTCAGGATTCCAGCTCTTTATCTTGCATCCATATGATTCGCTTTTCTGAAAAGCTAACTCTTTTTTAGAAGGGGGAGAGCTGTTGTAAAAGCTACGTCTTTTTGTTATATAATTGCATCGATCGTATGAGGCAATGGCCAATGATTCATACCCTTTTCCAAGCGAAATTCCACCAATAGTGTCCCGAAACGACTTTGGATACTTGGACACCACTTTAAGGGCTACAGCCTCAAAATCTTTTTTGCTTGGTTTTTGTTTGGATCGTCTCAGTATGTCATCAACCAAAATCCTCTTCATTTCATTTAATGGTAATGGATGAGGCTGTAGTTCATTTTCACAAGCATTTAAAATTTGTTTTGGAAACTTGTCCCAAGGAATGGTGTAGCCAATAAGCCAACCCAAATCACCCACGTTACCCGTAAAACTTGAGTCTGAAGCATCAGATGTTATAGGCTCCGTGCTGGTTGATGAGGAAGATGAAGCTCGACTAAATGATTGAGAACACCCGGCTATCTCATGACCTGAGAAGTCAAAGATTTTACTAATATTCTATACAATAATGTCACTACAGAACAACTCTAAAGAAGCAACCACTGTTTTGTTAAAATTGTTCAAAAGCATAAAAACAAAAACCACCAGAAACAAAAACAGGATTAGCTCAGATTCGCATCAAAAATTTTATGTTCTTTAGTCAACAATCATAAAGTTTTAGTGAAATTTTGTTGTAAACATGCACATTAGATTGATTTTTATTTCTACTGATAGAACATAAAGGCATAGGTGAGCATGAAGTGCTAAATCGCTAATCCGCGATTAGCGAAGTCAAGTTTTTTATTAGCGCGCTAATTCGGTAAAAAGTTTTTCGAACTTAGCGGACTTTAACAACTTCCGCTAAGAGGTGAATTAGCACTACGCTGTGTATTTATTTTCTTCACTAACAAGCGTTAGCCTATTTACATATCTTACTAGTTAAATTAGCAAAATAATGCATATTAACAGTAGGCATAGCGCAATAATGCAAGTGGGTCCTATTTCAAATGCAACAAACGTCTTCGAAGGATGAAAATTAAAACAAGATTTGCTAAAAATTGCATAAAAACGTGTTTTTGTTTTTAAAATTAGCGGATTAGCGGACCAAAACACTTCCGCTAAATTGGAGTTTCAATTATCGAATTGTCATTAGTGAAGCTAAAAATTTCATTAGCGGAACGGTGGTTAGCGAAGCTAACGTTTTTGGTTAGCGTGCCCACTTATGCACACAGGATTGAATGCCAAAGAGGCTTCTCCCTTGTGTTTGATTAGTGATTATCAAATGACTGCTGCATTAGAACTGACATCAAAAAAAAAAGTTGTTGTTTCTACCGTTCACATGACACTCAAGGATCAATAAGATTACTTCTCTTCGCAAAACGATTTGCCACAAAAACGTTAGGATAGCACTAGCAGTGACAATAAAGGCAAATTTGAGAACATGTAAAATAATAGGCTATAACGACGTCTTTGAGCTTTAATTTCCCATTCAATATTTGCATGCAGTAACTTAAAAACATTTTACTTCAGCACATAAGTTAAATAGGTGCTTATCAGTACAAAATACTGTGTTATAATACTTAACTACATTGTTAATGCTTTTCACTTAGGGGTCTCCAACCATTAGTAGTGACCTCACTAAAATTGATCACTCATGTGATTTCAAAATAAAAATTGGATACACATAACAATTCAATATTTTAAAGATAAAGTCAATATGCTTTTACAATCATGAACAATGTGTACTCCAAAGTGCAAATCATCATTTTTTTTACTGCTTCAATACAAGACAGAAGAGTGAATAAACAAATATGATTTTACCTGTATGGACCCCCAGCAAAAAAAAAACAAACAAACAAACACCATACTAACTTACATTTCTTTCTGACAAGAAGCTTTGATTTATTCTCTATCATTGATAAGACTTCTTCCACTGAGATCCAATTATCGAAATCTTTATCCCAATAATATAGATGGTGATCTTGCAAACTGACACAAAATTCTTTTTCTATTCACTATGAACAGAGTTTACATTATCAACAGTCAACTTTCGTTTGATACCTCTGTATTCTACAAGTAACATTAGTGCCATAGTTGGTACACATATATCTCAAAATCTGCAAAAATAATTTACCACCAAACAACCTAGGAACACTTTAAGGCCAGTTCATAGTTGTGCTTTTATGTATAAAGGCATTTTTTGCTGTAAAGTGACGTTTTTTTTATGCTCAGTGACACAATCTTCACACAAGTTAGTTTTGCCTTTAAGATAATTATTTTTGCTTCATGGCTACTACATCTTAATCTAAGGCAAAAATGCATTTACATTAGGGCAAATGTACTGCTTTCTTGGGGTTGAAAATATTTTGACTTTTGTTGCATGTCTTAAAACATATTTTTAGATTACTTTGCACTTCCAGAAGTACATAAGGCAATTTACGCTTTACCTATTCTTATGTCGATACTTGAAAGTACAACTACAAACCGACCTTTAGATGGTGGTAATAAAAAGCTGACTAGAACTGGCAGATGGAGCTACAAGCTTTTTGTGTCATACTCACTAATAGCAGTTTGTGCCAATTGTTCTATTTTCCGTAACCACTAGCAACTGCAAAAAAAATTTTACATCTACAAATTTACTGAAAATTATTGTGAAACAATATGATACAGTACCGGTATGAGAAAAACAAATAACTTGCGCCAAATGTGCATGAATTATAAGGGAAAGCATAGAGTAAAAAGTTAAAGGTGGTGAATCATCCAGCCAATTCCGGTGGTTTACAATAGCTAAAATTGAACTATAATTTTTGTAATTTTTTGTTTTGATTTTGGGGCTGCGTTTGCAAAGATATTCAACAAATACAAAAAGATGTCCCCCCAAAAAAAGTTTTTGGAAACGCTGAGTTTTGATCTTCCCGCCAAAACCACAGTTCACTAAACTATTAGGCCTACTGTAATCTTATTAAACTATTAGGCTTAACTATCTCTAAACTATCAGGCTTAATAGTTTGGAGATAGTTAGGCTTAATTAGGCCTAAACTATTTAAAAATAAACTATCTCTAAACTATCAGGCTTACCACAGTTCTCTAAACCATTAGGCCTACTGTGGTTTTGGCGGGAAGATCAAAACTCAGAGTTTCCAAAAACTTTTTTTGGGGGGACATCTTTTTGTATTTGTTAAATATCTTTGCAAACGCAGCTCCAAAATCAAAACAAAAAATATTAAAAATTATAGTTCAATTTTAGCTATTGTAAACCACAGGAATTGGCTTGGTGATTCACCGCCTTTAATACGGTTTGTGCTATTTTCTTGCCTATGCAAAATAAGGACACCAATAACAATAGGAGGGCACGCTAACCAAAATTGTTAGCTTGGCTAATCGCACTTCCGCTAATGAAATTCTTAGCTTCGCTAACAATAATTCGCTATTTAAACACCCAATTTAGCGAAAGTTTTTATGTCAGCTAAATTAATAATTAACTTTCGTGTTTTTGCAACTTTTGGCAAATTTTGCTTTAATTTACCGTCGTCGGAAGTGACTTTGATCACCTGGGGTGACTTTGATCTGTACCAGAAAACAACTTCAAATTGCAAAATCCGTTGTCGATATAAAGTCATGTCGTACTTGGAGTTATATGTGGTTGCTTGGTCACGTGATTAAGTTGCTTGGTCACGTGATTACTATTTTCAACACCAAAATTTTATGTGGTGCCAATTTTGGCTTTTAGAATGTGGTGGCTCGCCACTTCCATGCAAATGCAGATTAATCCCACGTGAATGGAAAACAAAAATAAAGCAAATACTCAAACAATATTCGGCAGCACTTTTTTAGCAACATGGTACACTTTTCCACGTCATTCTTCGCTTTCCCTTGTTAAGTTTGCTATCGCTAGTCTTCAGGTCTTCATTTTCGAAATCGAACTCACATTATCAAGCCACCTAGCGCAATTGTGCAACGCAATTGTGGTTGCAAGTTAATATTAATAACGACAAGTGCTATATTTGATCAGTTCATAGGGAATCGAACCCCTACCCTCCCAAATTCGAGGTAGACGTGAGACGGCCATTACCTGTAGCAAAACCTCCTGTAATTGTACTTCAATCCAATAAAAACTAAATTTTAGTCCCCGACAACTTTTTAAAAATATAAAAATGAACAAAGTCACCCTTCAGATGAGTTTACTTTGATAAAACGGCAGTTTTATATGAGTGATCAAAGTCACCCCTGGCACGGGGTGACTTTGATCAAGCATTAGGCGGCAGTATGCGCACATCACGTGACACTAATCGAAAAAAGCAATGTGTCATAAGAAAGCTCAGCCACAGAGTGTTACGATCAGTCAATTGAGAAAAATAGAATGGTAATGTGGTAGTAGATCAGAGCACTTGAAGTTAGACGAGTGATCAAAGTCACCCCTGACGATGGTATATTATATTTATTCGTAGACATTTGTTACCCATGCGGCATTGCATTATGTCAAATCAACACAATATTGACAATAATGAGGTTTCAAAATCACTGCTAGGGCAATTTTAACTCTGGTTGGCATTAAGACACAGTATTCTTTCAACAGCAAATCGTAAAAGAATGCTGAAAGTAAATAGCATAGCACTAATTCAGTTTTTAGTGGAAGTTAATGAAGTCTGTTTAGACGAAAAACCTTTTAGCGACTTAGCGCTTCATGCCCATCTATGCCAATAACACTTCACTTTATTTGTTCAGAAAACAGTTGTCATAAAAAAACCAAGAAGCTTGGCACACACCTTCTAAACAGCTCGTGTACCTGCAATTTGATATGAACTAATCTTATACAGTGTCAAACCCCAATTGAGGCAGACTGGGGCAAAATGTGACATTCTGGCTTATCCTGATTTCAAGCCACATAACTACTCTGCTACTATGGCAAATAAAACTTAAGGTTTAAAACAGTGCAACCATGGATATCATTATGTGCCCTAAAGTTTGTTACCAATCCAGTATTAACGCATACCATACTAAATGTCATATTTCCACAAGTTTATTTAATTTTATAAAGCTACGTTCATCATATGGCCAAAAATTATTAGCCTATACTCTTACAAATAGCTGATTCGCTGACAAAAATTGGCTTTGTGGGAACACTGTTCCACATCCACTGAAAATCTTGGCAAAACATAAGGTGTTGGCCATGTAAGATTCGTAGACGTGGAAGTTACCGGAGATTTATGCTCACGTGCACTTTGTTCATCCTCATCACTTTTGTTAAGCTATTTACTTTCGTTAAGCCATCACTTTCATTTAGCTGCTTTGGGCACTTTTACTCACTACTTTTCCCTTGATCCCTTAAATATCTTTTAGATGACATAAGTTGTTGATGTCGTGGACGAAAATATAAACATTAAGTTTTGTCCTTTATCAATTTAATTTTTTGCATTTTCCTAAAGTTCTTACCTTAAGAGGGAACAGTGCACACAACTCACTACTTACAGCTGAGACACGAGCTAAAAATAGGCCTACATAAGATGCTGCCTTTCAAATAAAAGCATGAAGATTACATAAATTGCTTTTACATTACCTTTTACTATTTTCTTGTTTTTATCAGGGTGTCGAACCGTTTCAAATAATGGTTCGAGTTCAGGTTTAGCTCCTGCTTAAAATATTTTAGCGGTTCAGGTTTGGTTCGGGTTCACTTGAGCACCATTTTCGAGGTTCAGGTTCACTCAAGTAAAATATTAATGGTTTAGGTTCGGTTCGAGTTTATTGACTTAAAATTTAACTGTCGTTACTCGTTTTGCCCAGAAGAAAAAAAAGGAGAAATTGCTGATCCTGTTGATGATCACCACTGCTCTTATTGTGCGTGTACCAGCGCCAGTGGCATCCGGATATGGAAAAAGAATATTCTTACTTTTGTTAGGGGTTCAGGTTTGGTTTGGGTTCACTTGAGCACCATTTTGAGGGTTCAGGTTCACTGAAGTAAAATTTTGCTGGTTCAGGTTCGGTTCGGGTTCACCAAAATGAAACGGTTCATTCGGGTTTATGGTTCGGGTTCAGGTTCGGTTTGAAACCCTGGTTTTTATCACAAGTACCGGTAACATGATACATATTCATTCTGAATACTGTAACTGATTAAACTATAGCCTAGCCTAGTGTAACTGATTAAACTATAGTTTGAAAAACAATCAACACGTTTCATGGAATGTTAGCACGGTGCTCAAGCAAGATTATAATAGTGATCATTTTACTAGGACTAAATAAAAACTAAACCTAGTCTAGCCCTATTCAAAAATTTTTACTTAGCTTACCTTAGCTTGTTAACCAGCTCATATTGATAACGTAGCAAGCCCAAATCTAATCAGTTAACTGGTTAAATAAATGTTCGTTCAATCTAAAGTGATGGAGTACCGGTACAGGTTTGCTAGTAGCCTACGGTACTGGTACCATTGCTTTCTTGAAACTAAGTTATGATCAGAAACTTCACTGTGCTTTCAGTAAAACCAAAATAATATACCCCTATCTCACCATATAGTAGCCTGTCGCACAAAAAACAAGTCTAACACATGCTACAAACAATTCTAAGATTTTTTGAGTTTTGAGCCTACACCGATAAATTGAAGAAATAACGGCCATACCTCTTCGCAAGCACACTGCTCCTTCTGCTTCTTGCTCAATCGGTTCTTCTCCGACAAGAAGACCAAAACAATGGCGGACAAGCTCTCATTGGTCAAAATTTTACGTATCTTCGATTCTATACTGTCATTGGTTAAACTCTAAAATATTTTCCGCTGAAGTGCTAAAGAGTTTTTGTAGCAGATCTTGCAATGCGAATTTTTAGGTAATACCAGAAATAGTCGTTTTATTAATATTAATACCATAGCGGCAAAGTCGCTATGGTAATACCATAGACTCTATATAACTGTTTATAACGACTATGGAGACTTTGTATAGACACTACAGTAATACCAGGAAAAACAAAAAGATGCTGGCAAAATGTTGGCAATATTGGCAAAACGCTACAAACTTGGCAACAATTCACCAATATTTAAAATGTTGGGCAAATATTGCCCCAATGTTTTATGTTTGCAGGGATGCGTCACACATAACGCAAAAACAACTATTCGTAAGCAACAACACCAATTAAATATCATTTTCATCATCATTTTCAACTTCACCAATTAAATAAATGCGATCATACAAAATATAATAATCATGACGTCATCATTGTTACGGTGATGTCATCGAATCAGATTTGTATTTTAAAAATAAATTTCACAAAGATAGTTACCAGCATGCAAAAATTCAAACTTCCATTACCTCCAATAACCTCTGAATTCAAATTCTATTTTCCAACTTTCTTTACTTACGTACCGCAAATAAAAATTTATTTCAAACTTATATTAATTTTATAAAGATGTTGAATCAGAATTCTTATTCAAAAAAATATCACAAAAGGTTTGTCCAGTTCAGCTAGGAGTCTAGTCCAGCTGGGGAATACCTGCACTCAGAGCGGCTGTGGATGCTTGAAAAAATGTCTGTAGCTCTCAAATCTACTCCCACTACCATCCCACAAACTCCAAATATTTCCAAAAATCCACAAAAAAAAAATAATCGTGGTGATTAAAGTTGCATTTGGTAGTTGTTTGGTGGAAAAGAGTGAAATCCACCGATTCCATTTACAGTGCAAAGCCCCAACCCGGATCGGAGCACTAAAAACAGAAAAAATTTGAATCTCTATCGGATCTAAATTTAAAGACAAAAGCGGAGTAATATTGTTATCAATTCCGTGTGAGGATCCATTGCGCATCTTTGCTCCAAATGCAAAGAGGAAACGAAAAGTCAACAACAATAGAGTTTATGTTTCGCAGAAAAAAAAAACACTGTCAACAACTGAAGCTACGAACTGAGGTTCTCGATCAACCGGCATCGGTGATTGAATGCTGCTAATTTTGGCTGTGTTGTAACAACACCAGCTAAGTAAAGATATTTTTTCGAAATCCTGATCTAGCTCTGTTGTAGGCCTAAATCACCTGCTGTACCATCAAATATAGACCGGCCTTCGTAGGGCCGTAGATAGTATCGAATATGAAATAGCCTATTCAAATCAACTACACTTTATTATGTTTTCTGCGTCTTCATTATTGGTTAATTACTTATTTATTTCTTGCTGGTTCAACGGCTATACTGGTGCCAATTATTTCCTTGATGTATCAGCAGGTTTATACCTACTGTAGTATTTTCAAAATTTTTAAAGGCCCACCGAAGCCAAATTGAACATGGTTTGGAAAATTTTTTGATTCCTCGTAAACGCTTTTTCAAAAATCTGATTGTAATATCTGATCCTGGTAAGGAGAAAGTGGACGAGGTATCGCAAATTTCCGGATGCTCCCGATCGCGTGATGACGTATATGACGATGATTAAATGATTGCGTGATGACGTAATGACGATGCAGCTATGACTGAAAAATTTTACTGGGCTTTCCTTATAATATTTATAATGCTTTTTATAATTTAATAGGCTTAAATGGTGCTCATGATTGCAAATAACATCGCAATTTGGTAAAAATTTCAATCAGAACCCTAGCAAGAGAGTTGCAATCAAATACAGGTGAATTGTGCACCCATTTTACTGTTCCGTCATTTTTTTTTTGTCTACAAATACGTTTTGTAAAACTTAATAACATTGCACTTATGATTTATCATTTTTTTATTGAATAAATAGCCTACTGCTAACTTCATTAAACTCTCAATACTACAAAAACTAAAACAATTGCTTTTTTTCTGTAACTTTGCCGTTGAATTCACGCAACTAATTTTTTTGTGTAAATGTAATTTTTTCAAATTAAACGACAAAAACATCGGTTTCATTTTTACAAGCAAATTGTGTGAGTATTTTTACTGCGCATTGTTTGTAAACTCATTTTGGTTTAAATTGGTAAAAATTATCATCAAATGCATCAAACTTGTTTTCCCAGTCATTTCAAAAATTTTCAACAGTATGTTTTGAGAATCTTACTAATATTTTCACTAAAAATTATTATTTTTTTATCGAAAAATTACTGCTACTTTTATAAACCCTCATTACAACCAAAACAAAAATATTTACTTTTTTTCGTAATTTTTTCCGTTAACTATATGCAATTTATTTTCCAACTAGTTTTGTAATTTTTTTCCAAAAAAAAATTGCAAAAATTACTAGAATTTGCAGTGACTTTGTTTTACACCTATGATGGTGATTTGTTTACCAGTCATGCCATGTAAAATTTACGCAGTTTTTTTACAGTGTACTTCAGAACAAGCCATGCCTAGTTAGATATAAAAAAATAAGAGCTATGTCTTTCTTGCCCAGTGTAGTGTGTGGTAAATTAAAGTTGAAAAAAGCTTTTTAAAGCGGCAAGATTTTAGCATGTACTAAAAAGTCTGAAATCTACTCCACTTCTACTCTCAAGCTGATTAAAATGATGCTAAAATATTAAGTAGCGTAAACCTCTTCCACATGCATGCTTTATTAGATTCTGATTACGCGATTTTGACGTATATTTTGCACTTTTTTGCTTTGTGCCGTGGTTTAAAGGAGGGAGGCATAGCACAATACTCTTGCCCCAAATACGCCCCTGGATGTGCATGTCTTATTAGTCACAGCTTGAAACCATTCATTGAGTGTTTTTGAAATGGTCACAGCATATTAGTCACAGCTTGAAACCATTCATTGAGTGTTTTTGAAAGGTGTGGTTTGTTAATACTGATTTTTTATAAAAAGTTTTATTTATGATAAAGAATATAAGTATATTTCGGTTGGTGCTTAGATGTCTTTTAGTTGCCAAAAAAGAGAATTTGACCGGTTTTTCAACCAGCTTGACCGGCCGGTCGAAGAATCTCGACCCGAACGGCTGGTGGACCCAACCGGTGCCGGTCGACCCGACCGGTTTCCATCTCTGAACTGAACTAGTCGGCCCGTTTACAACTCTGCCTCAATGCGGAGCCACAAATTTTAACACTTCACCCATGGCTCACCTTTTGAAAATTTTTCATTAGATGCATTGAAGAGTGAACAAAAACCTTCCGTGAAAAAACGGTCGACCAGGCCGGTGAGAAACCAATTGACCGGCGTCGATTTTGGAATTTGCCGGTTGGGTCGTGTCGAGAAAATCCTGACCGGTTCCATTTCCGTCGTGAATGTTCTAGTTCTTTTGTAAATTTAATGTTTGCGTGAATTGCATTGAGTGTGTTGAAAAAATCATCGAGTTGCGCTTCATTATTGAATATACAAAACAGATCATCGACATACCGACGTAAAAATGTAGGTTGATGTAAATTGGCGTTATTCAACGCTTGATTTAAAACCCAATTCATGCATATATCTGCCATGCAAGGAGCAATTGGTGAGCTCATGCTAACTCCATCAATTTTCTCGTATATTTGGTTGTTGAATTGAAACATGGATCCAGTGCATGACCAAATCAATTTCATGGGCTAACTAAAAGCCTACTAAAAATGTTATTGATTTGGTCATGCACTGGATCCATGTTTCAATTCAACAACCAAATATACGAGAAAATTGATGGAGTTAGCATGGGCTCACCAATTGCTCCTTGCATGGCAGATATATGCATGAATTGGGTTTTAAATCAAGCGTTGAATAACGCCAATTTACATCAACCTACATTTTTACGTCGGTATGTCGATGATCTGTTTTGTATATTCAATAATGAAGCGCAACTCGATGATTTTTTCAACACACTCAATGCAATTCACGCAAACATTAAATTTACAAAAGAACTAGAACATGAAAATCAACTGGCTTATTTGGATGTATTGTTGACTAGAAATAATTGCTCTATTAAAACCACAGTTTATCGCAAGAAAACAAACACTGGTCTCTATATCAAATGGTCCAGTCTGTGTCCAGTTAATAACAATTGCAATTTTATAAATTGAATATTTACTACCTTGGTTTGGGCACATTCTTGAAAGCAATGATGTCTTCACACTGTAGAACTACATATTGCGTTAATTTCGGTATTTTTTGCCAGTTTTGTTCATTTTAACTTTGCAGGTTACTTATTGCTCTAATTTTTCTTGCGCATTGTTTAGAGATTGACAATGACTTAAGTAATTAGTCGAAAGGTCTCTTTTTAAATAAAATGTTTACGACAACTTTGGCTCTTTTATTCTTAGTGAAACTTAGTTTCAAATTCGTGCATTCGAGTGGACAGAGCGTCTGCTACTGAAACAGTAGACGCAGCTTCGATTCCCAGTTGGATTAAACCAAAGGCTATAAAAATTCACAGTTTCCCTGTTGACGTTCAGGAATTAAAGGGACAGTGTGAAGCCTCCACCGTGAGTGGTGGACAGATGGAGGCTTGACTTGATTCCGGAGCATTGCATGGAGGGTTATTTTACTCTCAAATTTCCTTTTGCTACAGAGAAGATTTTTTTTTCGCACGACTGTTTTGCTTGGTGGTAGTTCGGTCCAGAAATAGATTGAGCTCTATGACTTAACAAAAATGCTATGCTTGGGACTTTGCCGGTACCGATTATCCACCAAAAGTTTTTCCTAGCCTATGCGAATCTTGTAATTAATTTCAAATTGTGTTAATACTGCAGTCATTCAAGTAAAAAATCTAGGGTGGAATACTGGAGCGATCATTAAAAAAAATAATAATCGATTTATATTTTGTTGCCACAGCTAATATAAATCTATTTGTTTCAGGTAGCCAATTCGAAGACTTTTTGTAGTGCTAATAAATGTGCAAAAACTACGTAGCATACATTAAAAACTACACAACATTAGCAAAAATAAACAATAAAAAAAAATTGCTAAGTCTTCCAAACGTTGGGTGCTACGCTCCCAGACCCATTATGGTCTACGCCCAACAGTGACTTGCAATAACCTCATCCAATAGCAAATTCATTCTTAATAGTCAGGCCTCAACTCTTTCTAGTAAGTGTGCCTGCCAGAATCACCATTCGATATTCAATAAAAAGTCTCAGGTTGGTTAGAGGCCTAATCCTGTCATTCCTACTTGACTTGGCAAAGTAAAAGTTTACTCATCTCTGGCTTAAATAACCGCAAAAAATGACGTGAAAATATTTTTATCACGTTTTTCAAAACAAGTTTGTAATGTTTCAAGCGACACTTATTAAGTTATGATT
Source organism: Trididemnum nubilum (assembly GCA_963965965.1). Taxonomy (NCBI): domain Eukaryota; kingdom Metazoa; phylum Chordata; class Ascidiacea; order Aplousobranchia; family Didemnidae; genus Trididemnum; species Trididemnum nubilum. Next base: position 35,780,616 of record OZ014473.1, on the reverse strand, counting down.
GCACTGTTATGTCAACCGCTTTGCCTGAAAATTTATTGATTAACTTTATGTATTCAGTAAACTTTAATCTTCAGTATTCTAGCAAATTTACTGTCTGCAACTAAAAAGGTAGAATTGAATTTGTCGCCTGGATAATTCAAGCCAACGACTGTGTAACTAGTCTCATAATAACTTCAACGCTTTACATTCAGCAGCAAATGGCTGTATGAGGTCTTCATTAAGTACTGTAGTAGAAACTAAAGAAATGGGCGGTGGCAGATTGACTCGACGACTGGAAAGAACTTTCATCAAGACAACTTGTTGAATAAAGATGTAAATACAATTACATGCAGTGACGATAACCACACAAGCCTGTCAAAGGAATATACCCAGTCATGGTTGGGATTAAGTTTGAAGCTAATTTTGGGTTTTGATTTGAGATTCCTAATACTGCTGTTTCCAAATACTATACCTTAATAAAAAATTCAAAAATTTGATTGGTAAAGAGTCTTTAGTTATGAACATTGTTTTGGATTAATATTTTGGTTCAATGCACTGCTATTATTATACAGCTGTCCAAAGCTGAAACGACGTAACTGCAAATTTTGTATTTTCTTTACTGTTTAACGTTAAACGTGTTGTAAAAGGCATGTTTTCCTTGCCTCAAAAACTAGCACCCTAACTTCAACTGTTTGCGAGATATGGGCTTGAAAAACGACGTGATTGCAATCAGAGATCTCGTATACAAAGGCAAAACGACGTACGTAAATGCACTCAAACTATCAGCTATGCCATTTTAACAAAGAATTTAACGCAAGTAATTGCTAATTGCTGGCTGGTTATTAGTCGTTTACAATTTTTTTGTTGGCAGCTTGTCGGATTTTTACGAATATTTAGCTTAAAAGAGTTTTGACTTAATATCGACACCTTTCCAGCTTACGGCTAAAACTTAGCATAAAATTTTAGCAGCAACTGCACACTATTTATTTGGGTGGGCCAAAAAAATCTTTTAAAAAAGATGGGTCTTAAATCTTGGCAATCTACTGAAAAACAGGTTTTACATTAGTTCTGCATATTTCACTTCGCCAGCAAGTCAATTTCGCTTCAGTTTACGCCTTTATTTATGCCTTCACCTCTTGTCTCAATTGTTATTGTATTTTGGCTCCCTATTCAAAAAACTTCTGAACCAATCCTATAATGTTCATGCAGTAGTTTTTTGAAAGAATTTATTATAGCTGAAGAAAAAAACGACAACTCAATTACAGTAAATTGCTAAGCTTTGATATTCAGTTCTATTGGGAAGTGAAGCGTCATAGTGCTTCAGACATTGTTTTAATGAAGTATCATTATTTCTTTTTAATCAAGCTTTAGTTGTTGAAAGGTGAATATAAATTTAAACACTGCACAAAAAATGATACCCTCTGTGAAATGACAATGTATTCTTTTCGTGGATTATCTAACACAGAATGCAACAAACTTTGTGACAAAGAAACAAAACACAATATTCTACAGCAATTTTTCTGCGCTTCACTGGAAGTCAGAAGACCAAAAAAGTTTGTATTTTTTCAAATTGTTTTATTTGAATAAAATAGTCGATATCTGTGATAAATTAATGTTATTGCCATCAGTGAAATTTAAAATCAAAGTTACCTAAAATATTTTAAAAATACTGAGAACGATTGTACCAGAATTTTAAAGCAAAATTTGGTGTTTGCCGGCAACAACCGCCGGCCAACCACGTGATAACGATTATTGAAAGAAATTTATAGATTTGGCATAACTTTTGACATACACAAGCTAGAAATTTCAATGTGATCTCAAAACTTTCGGAAGCATCAAGTTTATATATGTTTTTGAAGACGTTTTTGCATAAAACGAATTGATTTTACATTAATTCGAAAATACTAAAAAATTAAAACTTTAGATGTAATTTAACGAAATAAGACGGCATCACACAACGTTTGCAAAAAGTTACAACATTGTAAGATTAGTTTCTGTTTATTGCAAACTTAAGGCCTTGCGACACTCCAGCACATGAAAGAAAACTAAAGACCATGTAATACCTTGAATAACAACCACTTGATATTCTTAAAATGAATTTTGGTGATTTAAACATCAAAATAATGAAAAGGATTTTGACAGTTTGCTGTAAGGATCAGATAAAAAAAGAATAACTAAATTAAATTGAATGACTTAAAAAGAATTTCGAGTTCTGTGCTATTCTCACCAAAATAAACCGAGATCGATAAAATGTTCTTATAGGTGAAATCACTTCTAATCTAAAGTTTTCTCGAAGAGTACTTTCCAGCAAAACATTTGAGCTTCCGTAGTCGAATCAGTGACGCAAGAGCAAGGGGTGGTGAAGGCCGGAAAAGATAAAAAAAAAAACTAGAAAAAACCACCTTATCCTATAGTCAAGTTGTTTAGGAACTTTATCTGAAATAGACAAGAACTAAAAATGTGCTTTGTACCAGAATAGCATGTTGTTTAATGACGAGACCAATAGGATTACGTTTTTGTTTTTGTCCTGGCGATTATTTATCTCTCTTGAATGGCTCTAAAACTTTAAAACTTTTTTTAAATGACATTAAAAACTGCCAATTTTAGAAAACACTTATAGTAATGCTGAGCAGCAGGTGACTTGAATTTGCTATCCGGCTAGCCTCCATGATCTTTGCTAGCTTGGAATTCCACCCAAAAAAACTCGCCTGGTTCTAACGTAGAATTGTTGGATAATACGGTATGTTTTTCCTGCTAAGAAATTCAGCATTTGTATCTGCCTCGCTCTTAACAAGGTCCTATTGTGCGCTTGCGTGCTAGAAGTACAACTAATCAAGCATCAGCTACATTCGACATTGACATTTCTCAGTCTTTCAAGGTGGGTCGATGTCTTAAAAAATTGCTTGCGCAAAAAAAAAACCATATGAGCGAAACAGGATGGACAGATCAACTTTAGGTATGCGAATGATGTCAGAAAGTTATTAAGGATCTGATAAAGCAAGGGCTGCTTTGAAAGACGTTGGCCTTATTACGGACCTTAGAAAGCAAAATGGCAACGTTATTGTTCCGTAATTCCAGGTTTCCAACTGCAATATAAGCCTATAGAAGTTTTTCATTATTATGGATTTATTGTATACCTTAATCTTGAAAACATAACATGTTGTAATTGCGCGACCGCGACCCAAACCCGCAGCTACGGTAGGGCCATAGGGGGATGCAACCAAATTAAACACAAATTTTGCCCCCCAAACCCGCAGCGACAGTAGGAGAAAATAGTGGTAAGTATTGTAAGCACCACCCCTGAAGAAGAAGTTTGCCTACCCCCCTAGAACAACGCTCTAGATGCGGCACTGCCGCGACTGATTGCAGAATGTCGCCAACATAAAACTTTATGTTTCTTTTAAACAACCGTTTACTTGCGCTCAACCGCGGCAAACTTGTCTTATAATTTTGCGACACGACATTTTCTTAAGTTTTTGGACTTTGCCGAGGCGACAATATTACATTTTGAAAAAAAAAAGCATGAAAAATTGTTCTAATATTTTCCCTAAAAGATGATGTTAAATATTGTGACAATGTCACAAAATCAGGCACTTTAAACAAAAGGCAAAGCAGCATTGCGTTTCTTGCAATGCTGCCTGTAGTAGCCGATTATTATTCACAGGAGACATTGGAGATATTGCGAACTTCTATTTAAATGGAAATATTACAAAAATCTAGTGCTCTCAGTAGCGTACGCAGGATTTTGAAAAGGGGTGGGAGGGGCCAGGAACTTCAGAAATTTTGAGAAGAACAAAGATCTGAATCAGAAATTGTTCCACTCAAATTTAGTCCGATATTTCGCCAGAAGTTAGGTGAAGAGCAAAAAAAAAGGTCTTCACTCAAATTTAGTCCGATTTTTTGCCCCCCAAAATAGGTGAATAGCAACAAAAAAAAGCTTTTCACTCCAATTTCCTCCGATTTTAAGCCCAAAGCCTAAAAGACACGGACAGTACATATCCTTTGTGTGATCAAACCTTATGCCCAACTTGCAAAGGGGGGGGGGCATGCCTCAATTTTGCTTACTTTTCTACGCAATTTTACAATTCTGGCGACCCAAATAAGTTATTTAATCGCAAAATTTCTACAAGTTATGCTTCATTAAATCATTATTTATCAAACCATAGACTCTTTCTGTACTAAACGAGAAACAGATGCGCGGAGACAAAACGAAGAGCATTGAAGAAAAAAAGTTAGCTCTTGTGGCGAAAGCTTTTTTTTGATCACTCGTATTCGACTGATTTGGTTGGGTGATTCATGGAACTACAGAATCCTAAAGAAAAAAAGTCACGTTAATCGGACGATTCCTCATATTCTAGAACAAGCAAACCGTGAAGCAAAAAAGAGAAAACTATTTGGTTCCAGTCAATCAATAAAGTCTATGATTAAACTGTCAAACTGTGTTCCCAAACAAACAACGTATATGTCTAAGACACAGTACACCATAACCAATTAAACATATATATTTTAGTGAATAACCCTAATCACCAATTCGTGCAGAATCAGATCGATAGTTTTACTGAAATCCGATTATGTTTATGCTGTAGTTTATTAACCGAAACTATTTCTCTTTCAATAGAATGTAATTTTGATTTGTTTTCTCGATAAAATCAAAGTATTTATGCAACGTTTAGCGTTGTATGCAAGATCAAAGCTAGAGGCGTTGTCCATAAGCGGCTAAACTTTTTCATGGCGTTCCTTAGCATTTATTATCACCGTTTTAGAAATATGAATCTTTGCAGAATTTCACCGAAGTCTTTACGATTGCAAGAAAAATATTAGGGAAATGATTCGCCATCGAATGATAACTCCTGCACTAAATTGGAGAAGAAACCTCGCTCGATCTATTATCCTTTATTTATTTAGTGTATCAACCAAAGAGTTTAATGTTAGATTTTGATTAAAATGTTTTATGTTAGATTTTGACTATAATGATGCATTCTGACGACTGACATCCTTAGCAAAACCTTTAGAGCAGGGATTTGCAAGGTTCGGCCGGCACGCCATTTGCAGCCAGGGAACAAAATGGAATCCTCTTTCGTTGTGAATGCAATTTAGGCCGCAACCAAAGTTTTCACCTGCAATCGTGAACAAAAGAAATTGGCGTGGCAAACTTGTTACCTTCACCGCATATATCGCCGACCCAAGCAGTGGCGGATCTAGAAAATTTTGGTGGGGGGGGATTTTAAGCACAAAACCTCAAAAATTTGGATGTGTTCACCGAAATTAAGAGTGATTTTTCGGCCGAAATCGGAATTTCAAACGTTTTTTTCGCCCAAAATCAGGTGGTCTCCAAAAAAAAAAAAAAAAAAAAAAGGTCTTCACCAAAATTGAGAGTGATTTTTCAGCCGAAATCGGAATTTCATACGTTTTTTTCGCCCAAAATCAGGTGGTCTCCAAAAAAAAAAAAAAAAAAAAAAGAAAGGTCTTCACCAAAATTGAGAGTGATTTTTCAGCCGAAATCGGAAATTCAAACGTTTTTTTCGCCCAAAAAAAGGTATTCACCAAAATTGAGGGTAATTTTTCGGCAAAATCCTTAGGTTGGTGGTTGGTGGGGGGGGATGCATCCCGAAATGGATCCGAATTGTTCCAAATAGAGGCTGATTTTTCGGCCAAAATCGTTACTTTTAGGCTGGTGGGGGGGGATGCATCCCCCCCATCCCCCCCCCTAAATCCGCCACTGGACCCAAGCTCAGTAAAAGAAATTTTTTGGAGGGTGAAACGACACTTACTTTTTCCGCTCAGAAAATGCATCTAAATATTTTTTTTCTTCGTTTTCTTTTCCTAAAGCAAAATCCTAACATTTGACCAGAATTTTTTCTTCTCTCATTTTGTTTTTTGTGGGCTTGATTGGCCCGGATGCAATCCTTGTTGTCCAATTTCTCCCTCACTGAAAAAGTTTAAAACACCTCCTCTAGAGCTCAGGCTTTATTTATTCCCCTTTTTTATTTGGCCTTACCCTAACCACTTCAGATTTAAAAATCAAATATTTTAATGTAAAGATGCCATTGGGTCTTATCACCACAGACATCGTCACGCAAACGCTTCACTTAGAAGCAGCACCATTATAATCAAGTTGTAGATTCTGCTGTCAGGTTCCTAAACAAACACCAACATCTCATACCATAATAATAACACTGAGCAAATGGGAAATCTTGTTGTTGTGTTTTTGTGGTTTTATTTATGAGTTAAAAGCTGTATTTTAGTAAAGTTTTTAATTCTTACGATTTGCAAAAACCAAGCACACAAACGATTTGCAAAAATCAAACACCAAAATGTAACTCAATGTGCAATAATATTAGTGCGCCATTAAAAATAGCTGATGCAGCTCTCATCATCTATGGTAGCCGTGGCTACAGTAAACAAATTGACGACTTCCACACTCATAATCTATAGAAGTACTGGCAAATGAATTGTTTTGCACGTACGGTTTGGCAGCCAATGTCTTTAAGACAATTAAGGCGTTTAGGAAAATCATTCTCATTAACGGCAGGCCAGGAATCACCATATGGCACAACGGCGCGGTGCCAGGGGCCTTGCTCTCTCGGTATCCTCATTATTGGATGGTGATTGTAACAAAAATTTAGCAAAAGATTTTTTTATTCAATCTTCACCTTTATTTGACAGTAAAAGGCAGCGAAAATCTTACAAAGACCTTGTTGCTTCCGAGATTAATTTCATTTTTTCGGTGTCAAAAGTGCCGTGGCGATACAAATCAAGCCCTGCTTGTTGCGCATTTTCTAAACAAAACTCAACAATTCTACAGGCTTTGAATAAGAAGCTGAAACAGACTGCAGAGTTTCTTATCTCTAGTTACTGCAGCTATTCCGCTCTGGAATTTTCATTAAGAACTTTTTCTATGTTTACATCAAACTCCACACAAATGAGTTCACATTTGACCAAAAATAATTTGTAAGGGGCGAAGTAGTTTTGTACTAATGCAAACCTTTAACAAACAAACAAACAAACAAACAAACAAGGTTCTTCAGTAACTTTTTGGATTCGGGGCAAAATCGACTTCGAAATTTTGTTTTTTACTAAAAAAAACAACGAATGAGATCTCTTTCGACACTGTGCAATAAAAAAAGAAAAGCTGGCTTCTGATTCCATACAACAGCATAAGTCTCAACAGTTTTAGACGCAATGTTAATTATGCAAAAAAGTTTATGCACGCATAAAATCAACAAGCATTATGAGTGTGAAAATATTTTGATATACATAATCGTGAATAATAAAACAAACATAAAATGTAAATATGGTTCATTAAAATCTTTAATTTCAAAAATTATCGAACAAGTGTCCAGCAATTCAATACGGATGACTTGCATGAAATGGAATATTAATAATAAATTTGATGTTATGTTAATTATGGAGAGGACAAAATAAAACCTTATTCGTTAGTTTGATGATTTTGCTTTAGTTTTAGTGGAATGTATTTGAGTGTATTGCGAGAAAGTATAGCCTGTTAATACTGCTTTTCGTTACTGACTGATGATTGTTTAAGGCTGAAACGATTTTTGTTGCAATAATTAACAAACGAATTCATAAAATTGCTTAATTGATAAAATTTTAGTTTGTGACGAAGAAATTCAAGCCAAGATGTTAAATATAATTATGATACCTCCATTATTTGTCGCTGTCCCTGTATCAAATCAAACGCTGCAGCAATAAACAGACCCAAGATAGAGTGATGGAAACCAAAACAAATTCAACTCAAAGATGTATAAAATTTGGCCTTTAAATTTTATTTGCTCGGCTCTCGGTTCCAATTTTTTTCCGATCGGATTTTCCCAGCAAATAAGCCGATGTGCTTGAATCAGCTCAAAAAGCATGCCTGAAATAATTGTTTTTGAACTTCTTATTCTTTTCTGACGTAAATTTTTCCGAAAATGAACCGAAGACGGCATTTTTTTTTTCTTTACCTTTTTACTAGGCCCTTTAATTTCAATTACAATTTTTTGTCCCGCGTCATTATCGCAAAATATAATTCAAAAGTGATTGAACACCCCTATGTTGGCAGATCTAAGATGCACACTTACGTTACAGATTTGCAATGGCAGAAAAGCAAACTTCAACTTTTAAAGCGAAAGTCCAAGCATTACTTTTTATTTCTTAGTTTGTCATCTCCAAGGCAGTAGTCACCCACTTTTGATGATAATCCAAAAACCAATGCTATTATTTTCTTTTAGTGTTGAAGTTTAAATGTTTTGATGACAGCTACCTGAATGTCTCGGACCTACTTTAGACAACAACAGGCAGTGTCATCCAGCTTCAACAACTCGTATTTATAGGTCAACTGGGTAAAACTAACACACCCGTCGGCCTTCGTGCATTGTTATTGATAACTTTGCGTTCGACTGTTAACACCTGGCAATATCATTCAGTTTTTGTTGATGGAAGCTTCTGAAAATCAGATTGTAAAGAACGTCATAAACGAAAGCAAAAAACCGTAAGTGTTGAAACACAATTATGTATGTCTCCAACAATGATGACGTCACAAAAGGTGCGCAAATTTTGCCACATTTAATACTGAAGAATGCAACTAGCTACCTGGTAACAAGTGGAAATTTTCAAGTGCATTGTGCCAACCTAAGATGTCAATATTTTTTTTTAATTTTTAAATGCAAGATTATGTCATACCACAACTACTTTTTTTCACTATTACGAAAGATTTTTGTAAATTGTAATTTTTTCACTCCACCCTAATCACCATTGATTTTGCCTTTAGTCCTCGTTTAAATCTACAAAAGTACAGAAAGCTATCTGTGGATTATCTTAAACTTCATGATTTGCCGGTCTGGAAAAAAATATTTACTGAAGATCTCAAATTATACGGGATGACTTGGTATTTCAATCATTTCAGACATTGAACAAACAATGATTGACAATGCTCTTTGAGAAAACCGAAACATTTAGTAAAACATTGAAAGCAGTTGTTTTTTCTGCAATCATTAGGTTTTTTTTGGTGATCTTGATTAATTGAAAGTCTAGTTTTCAAAATCACGAACCTTATTTAACGAAAACCAAGTTGGTATGTGAGTTGAGATGAAACCGACGCACAAGCGAAAATAAACTTAATCGACAAAAAAATAATATTAATCAAACACTATGTTAAATGCTTAAAAATAATAGAGTAAGCGAAGATGGCGATTATCAAATAATAATTGTCTGATTGTCCGTGTTTATATCGGCCTCTCGCACATGGCGGTATAAGAAGCACTGCATGGTATGTCATATATCGGATTCGCGAGGTCGAATCCAGCTATGCAGCAATCTCCGTCGTTGTTTGGTTGGCCAGGATTCCACAAACTATTAGTGGAAGAAAATGAATCTCCATTCACCCAACGGAAGTTTCCTTCGCTTGCTTGGTCGCTTAGACCGATGTGGAAATCACTTGATCCAAGCGAGCATATTCGATGAAGCGAACTGAAACATGAAAAAAGAAAGTGACTTTTCAGCAACCTTAAACAAGCAAAAACACGAATTAAAGAAGTGTCCAAGTTTCAACCGTTTTCTTTTTTTTTTTGTCATAAAAGTACACGCTTTATCGTCCTTACGATCATATTTTGCTATGTAATATTCAGATCATTTGCAGACGGCAAAAAGTTTCCGAAGATTTTTGTGAATACACGATGAGAGCCAATTTTAATCTAATTCTCAATTTGTATACGCATACGGTTTTTGGAAAGAAGATGTATCCGGTAACGATATATTCTAGAAAGTCCGAATGTAAAAAAGTCCGTCATGAGAGGAAGACCTGGCGGGACTGATTTTTACTTATGTACCGTAAAATGACTACTTTCAAAATTTCTATTAGTTTGACTGAATAATGCGTATAGTGCATAATAATAAGCACGTTGTTAATTCCACACTTTAACCAGTAATATTTATACAAACGAGGGCCTTTCTTTGATTTTGAACCACTTTATTTCGGACAAAGTTTGCCACAAGTTTTTGCCAATTGCCGAACAGGGCTGCGATTTTGATCGATTTTTATTCCAATTCAAGTTCGAGTTCAGCCTATTATAGTAAGTTCAACTATTCTAATTTAATTTTTTCGTGTTCAAGTTCGGCAAAACAAGTTGTTCACGTTCAATTAATTTCAATTGGCATTTAATTTTGTTCGGACAGATATTCTGCAAAAAAATTATACCAAGTCACACAATTTAGTGAAAAAACAAAACATTTCAGAACAATCGTTCTAATGAGAGGTTGCGAAAAGAACATAGGCCATTTCCTAGGTATCTTTACACCTCATAGAAACAACACTTCTAAGAAAATCATTCGAATTAGCATTTGTCAGAAATCACACTTGCCAGAATAAACACTTTTCTAAATTTACATCAGCCAGAATGAACACTTGCCTGAAATTACATTTGCCAGAATGTACCCTTGTCTGACATTCCATTTCCTTGAAAACTTTTTTCCAGAATTTACACTTGCCAGAATTTACATTTGGCCGAAATTACATTTCTCCAAAAACGCATTTTTCAGAATTGACTCTAGCCAGAAATTACGTTTGGCCAAAATTACATTACCCCAAAACTTATGTTTCAGAAATTACATTTTTCAAAAGTTCATTTTTTAGAAACTATTTTTCATTCGAAAAATCATACTGTATTCATATTGTTCATTTCTGAAAAACGGAACAGACTTTTGGTTCAAATCAAGAGACGTAAGCTTACTAAATGAGAGATATAACCTGGCTGATTAGCCCTTTTACCATAATAAGTCATGCTTCTAGCGTAATGAAAATTGGCTATTAAAAATCGATGCAAGCATATACGTATATATTGTATAATACAGTATTATGTTATCATGTTCATTGAGGCAGAGCAAGATTATTTTAACCCTGGTTACGCTTTTTTATACTATATTTATGTTGCACTGTATTTATGTTATTTCTAATGCACAGAACAGTATTTGTTGTTGATATATCAGTCTTTCAATTCTGAGAACGTTCATGTCAATTTTAACAACCGTGTATTTAAAGCTGTTTTGGTATTTAGTTCGTAATGCTCTTTGAGCTTGAGCAAAGACTTCTTTGCTTCTTTTGCAGCATCTTAAAAAGTAATGACGTTTTTTTGTTACTTGAACAACAGTCAAAAATTGATGTCCGCGCAATGCGCAGCAGCAATCGATAATTTCGGAATCGCTGCAATATTTAGCTTGTAAACCCTGGAAAATCACTAAATTTTTATCGTTCTGAATGAGTACAGAATTGATTGCCTTTTATATTTGAAACCTTTTCTTTTTTGTTCTTATTTTTTTTGTTACTGCTGAGGCTGGCATTGTTCTTAAATTTCAAGCAAAAATGAGCCTCGAGTTATTATGAAATATTATTCTGATTAAAAAATAATGTAATTTGTCTTGTGTTTGCGACTAAAACTGAAAGTGCAGCTTTTAGTACAAATGCAGCCGAAATCTCCATCAAATGCAAAGCCAGCAAAGCAACACTTGTTGCATTCCTCGGCAAAGATTTCGTGGTTAAGTTTACAAAAACACAAAAAGTAGCAATGGCGAATATTCCCGCCTGCACAAGCTTCATCAATTTTTTCGTTCCAATCCACAAAGAAAGCCACTCCTACGGAGAGCTCATTATAATGTCAATCCCAGCATAACGCGTCATACACATATTGATACAATTTACCGTAGAACATTTCATTTGCAGGTCATGCGAAGGTATAGTAAAAGATATTAGTGATTCCTTCTGGTTACGTCACAAATAAAACAAACGAGCCTTGCTGCAGCAAAAACAGACCGCTTAATTATGAAAAACATAGAATAAACGGTTTCGTCGAAAGTATTGTTGCGGAGGTAACTGGACTTCAACTGTAGGTTGAAAATTCGAAATTCCTGCCGTTAAGAATTTTCTGCTGTGTGCTTTGACCGGAGAATTTTGAGTAAAGAGTAAGTTGTTTGCAACCAGTCTCCAGCCAATCTTTAGAATGAACAGCAATTTTACCGATTTACACATTGGTGTCCGTGAAACATATTTATTTTTGCTTTTAATAAGTTTTTCTTCAAGGCACGTCATGTAACTCAAATCAAAATGACAGTTCCGCACGGTACTTTTTCTAATTCTCCAAATTTATTGATACGTGTGTTTCATTATTTTATTGTTTAATTAATGCGAGAAAACGCTCACCAAATGAGCTCCATAAAGAAAAGACTGTAGGCCATATGCGCGCGGAATGATTGTGAGATTTTATTTTTGTCTTTTCACACGTGTACGTCTGCACGAAGATCAATAGCGTAGGCGGCAGAGGGGGCTGTAGCTACTCCCTCCCTCCACTCATTGGCTGTCGACCAAAATACGGAATAAGAAAAACACCACATTTTCAGCCCTTCTGAGACATTGTGTTGCACTGGAATGGACTAAAAAATGATTTAAAGCATATTTTGAAGCATTTATTTTGGGGTGGGGGGCTAATTTGTCAAAAATAAAACTCACAAATAAGTGAACATTTAAAAAAACGGCCAAAACTAAGCAATCAAGTTTGATCGCTTGTTTAAGAATGCTGAACATGAACATTCATCAAAGAAATCTATCTGGCTGCGCGCCTGACTAAGATATGTCAAATACACAACGCTTGTGTAGTTGAAACTTATTTGAATTTCAGATACTATCAAACATCGCAATATTACTAATAATCTGAAAACACATCAACATATCCTTACAAACTTTGTAAGAAAAGTTCAGAAAATGGCATTTATTTAAAAAAATATATATATATATTTAAAACCTAATGTCGATGTAACGTTGTTTGTCAAAATTAGTTACAAGACGTGAGAGAATGCCCTCGTTTGCTCTAATTTATTTCACTCGTAACTTCAAAATTTGTTAAAATGAACAACCATAATTATAAGCAAATCTTTCATTATACTCCCTGTATTACGCCCAAGCGTGTAAACTGTTTGCGGGGCCCATCTCCGCAAGTTTTTGCTCCCGGGCAACACAGCTCCTTTCGAAAGAAATATTGTAGCGATAGCGAGCCGTTGGCAACACTATGACTGATTTGACCCACCCGAGAATTGAACCTTTTGACATCCCGCTCCAAAGACGAACGAGTTACGGCTCGAGCAGCTGGCCGGTTAAGCATAAAAGTTTTCGTAATGTAAAATCAATCAATGCTAAAGTTTAGGGCTAATTTGTGTAATTTCTGGAAAATAAGTTTTTGGAAAAATGCATTTTTGGCCAAATTAACTTCTGACATGTGTGAATTCTGGAAAATAAGTTTTCAAGGAACTGTAATTTTGACTAAACATAAATTCTGGCAAGTGTGATTTCTGGTAAATAAGTTTTCTGGAAAACATAATTTTAGCCAAATGTAAATTCTGGCAAACATAAATTCTGGAAACTGTGCTTTCGAGCGAATGCAATTTCTGGCAAGAGCACGTTAGGAAAATTTATACTCGGGATAATGTATAATTTCGGCCGAGTGTTTTTTGGGAAATGTAATTTCTGGAAGGTGTTTTTCTGCAAGGTGCATACGACGGGTTCTTTTCCAAAAAAGGCGATGTCGTCGAGTTTGCAGCCTCTCATCATCAGTATAAATTATTTATAGCACACAAACTTGATTTACACAATGCGAATGAAAATTCAAAAAAAAATTTAATCAATAAATACGTTTAATAAATGTTTCGTACGTTTTTATTTTCTCAGTAAAAATACACATTTCACCCTCCGAATAGGACCCTATTTTACCCTATATGCATTTTCCTTAGCATCACAGACGGACGTAAATTTCCGACGATTTTTGCCGAAGAACGTCAAAAGCGTTGTTTCAAGCTGATTCTCTATTTCTCCACGCAAAAAAATTTTTTAGAAAAAGTTTGTGTTTGATATAATTAAGATTGTGCAGAAACCACAAATGTATGTATATCACGAAGTATGCGGATGAAATGTGTGCAGTTATGTCATGCAAAAATATGCTTGGATGCCATATTTTAAATGCTTGATTGGGAAAATTTGTTAAGAACATTTAACTAGGAAATTTTAAGTAATATTGAGTACAAAAAAAAGGATTTAATTACACAGTTTATATTTGCATTTTTTAAGTTGTAGATTGGGGTTTGGAATAGGCTAAATTTAGGCCTAGTTTCAAACTGAAGATGCGATTGTGGGGTTATACGATTGGATCAAAAACAAAAAAGATGGATAAAATTTTCGCGCCAAGTAAGTTTAGAATAAAATTTTTTGACTAGATAAAGTTTGTCTAATTTATTTTTGTACATAAGATTTCTTTTTGTGCGCTAAAATATATTGCTTTGAATTAACTTTTGAGCTAATTTTTGGTCAATAACAAAACATATACCAAATACGTACAGTTATATTAATCATACAATATCGATTTTATTTTCTGTTAAAACGTTAAATAAATTTCTTTTAAAAACACTTTAAATTTAATTTTTGTGACAAAAATATTTTGAAGTACTGGATTTTTACCTATAAATAAAACTAAAATATTATTTTAAATGCTAGTGGCGAAAAATGTGAAATCAAATCCGTAAGGAGTTGTAATGATTGCTCATTTATTCTTCTGTGACCGTGCAGCGTCAGACGCTAACTATAGGATAATCCACTTATATTTCATTGTTATATGAACTTCGTGTTTGGAGAAATTCGCATCTGCAAATAAGTTTGTAGTGATTTAATCTTCCTGTGGATTTCTTCAAATTCTTGTTCACTGAATTTGCTATTTGTTCGAAGCCACCATTCATTCATTCATTCATTCTTTTTTTATTCTTGACCACCACAACAATACCAAATGCATTGTAACACAATAGTAACACGTAGAGTCAGGAAAAGGAAGCAGCGACACAACGTCAGACGTTAAGACATGCAGAGGATACTGAACACAAAAAAGCGATTTTTATTTGCATGGTTGCTACACCTGTCACACCAGCTCAAAATACATTGTAGGCCTAATCAATCACAATCATCAACATACACGCAGGCACACAAGATGGAAGTAAAACTAACGGCTGGAGTAGTTGTTTGAATGATTGATAAAGAGAAAAGAGAGGAACAGTGACCAGTGCAAGGCCAGGCACGGTTACGTAGGTGGTCAACGGGTGGCGCAACCGGCTCAAAACTATGTTTAGCTCAACGGAGCATGGTGAGGAAAGAAAAACCACCCTGAAAATGAAACCTCACCGGGTCCGGAAACCCTTTCAAGTAGCAGCTGGTCATAGCATCAAGGCAAAAACAATTTTGCAATCGATAGATATGCATCAAAACAATTATACACAACATATAGCAATATGAGTCACACCATCCACATTGCGTCTAAATGATTAGCTGGTACAAAGTACCAAACTTGTGATCTCTCCGGTATCTAAGTCAGAACGAAGGTATACCCACGAGAGGAACTAAATTTGTGTCTATGCAATGTTGATAATGTGTATCTCACACCAGTTAAGGTAGAGTCCAGTGATACTCAACTTAAACGGCAATGGCTTTTTTCGGGGCATGGGTGCACCAGGTTTTTGTAATGTTAAGTAAAAAAAAGCGATATTCGTCATTAACATGCAAAAGTTCATCGCTTCCAACGTCAGGCATTTGCAGACAAAAAAGAATCAAAACTTTAGAGTACGTACTACTGTGTAAACAGTGTGCAACTGTGCAAGCTACTGTATAAAATGAAGAGTAAAAACAGCGTTAATTTTGTTTTGCAATTCTAACCATTCAGAATTTTTAAACACATCTTATCAAATTAATGGATATCGATATTGGAATATTACCACGCCTCAGTCATGGGAAGAAAGTCGAGAAATTTGCCAAGGTTGGGGAGGAGATCTGATTGTTCACGGAGTTCTGATTGTTCACCAAACAGAAATAATCTCCCTAAAGCGTTTTTATCCCAGACAACAACAACGTGGCAATAGTGCAGATTAAACGCAGATCATTCAGCCAACCAAATGCACTAGACAGAGAAGAAATTCTCTGGTTAGGGCAAATGTATCAAATCGCATAAATGCTTGGTAAACTCTCAGAAATGACAAACTGGCGTAATCATTTCAGAATTCACGAAATAGTGCCGCGACCATGATTTAAACTACACGTGCAGGATATCAATGCTTTGTTAGTATTCTACGACAAACTAATTGCCGATATAAAGATTGAACTTTCACAAAATATGATGGCCACCTGTCTTTTGCATTATTTAGATGATTTAAATAGGCAAAAGCAATCAAACTGATGAGTGCAACGCTTGCAAATTGATCATCACATTTCTATGTTTGCAAATAAGTTGGTTCAGCAAAATAATCTGGATCTGCGTGCTAAGTCAGTATTAGGGAGGTATTCTTGAACTTTTCAATGAGGCATTACATTGATTTCGGAAGATTTAGCGATACAATCGGCTTAAATAATTAGGATTGAAACTATTACTCATTGTAGCGTCGAAACAGCATAAAGATGTCAAATGAAGTAGAATTGTAAGGCGCGATGTCTCTATGAAATGTTAGATTACAAACAACAAACATTCCCTTCTACCATTTCACTTCTAAACCGGAGAACAAACCTCATTTTTTCCATGAAGCCATTAGCGTTTCAAAATTGAAGATAGAGTTTCTTTATAAAACAACAAGAATCACAAGATTCCTAAGTTTAAGTCAAAACGTCACTTAAAATCTAATGACGTTAAAAAATCTAATATAATTTAACAAAATCAAATGGGAGGTCTTTCCCTTTTCTTTTACATAAAATAAGATTAATTTATTACTTGAATTTTTGTTGTTTTTTATTGTTTACAGTGAGATATGCTAGGAGCAAAACTTACGTTCTGGTGTCAGCGTTTTGAACTCCGTGAACAATCAGATCTCCTCCCCAACCTTGACAAATTTCTCGACTTCTTTGCCATGTATGACGAGTAGTAATATTCCAATATCGATAATCATTAATTTGATAAGATGAGTTTAAAAATTCTGAATGGTTAGAATTGCAAAACAAAATTAACGCTGTTTTTACTCTTCATTTTATACAGTAGCTTCAACAGTTGCACACTGTTTACACAGTAGTACGTACTCCAAAGTTTTGATTCTTTTTTGTCTGCAAATGCCTGACGTTGGAAGCGATGAACTTTTGCATGTTAATGACGAATATCGCTTTTTTTTACTTAACATTACAAAAACCTGGCCCACCCATGCCCCGAAAAAATCTAACAACTCACAGAAAAATCGGATTAAAAATTATCCATTAAAACAGATCAAAAATAGCCATATACAGCATACACAGTATAAACTGAATTAGAAAGTAACACACTGACACACCCAATCATACGAATTAAGTTTGCTAGTAAAGAGAAGTTGCACGTTTGAGGTAACTTTTCAAAAACTATACCCCTAAATATTTGTAATGTTCGACGACTTTTTTAAACATTTTTCCTTGGTACTGATTTTTCTTCTGGCTACCAAATTTGATCGTGCTATCTCAATTGCTGATGAAATATTAACCCTATGCGTCTGATTGTCAGTGGTTTTGGGTAAGCAATAAAAATGGCTTGCAAAAATAGGTCTTGGTTAGTATGTTGATTTTTACTAATACTAATAGCTAAATCAAGCACCTGCCAACACAGTTACGGTTAACAGTAGATAGTTTTGTACTGACTTGTTTTGAAATAACTAAAAAATTTCGCTTCTGCCGAAGAAAAATTTTGTAGGGTGCTGTTGCTCTCCCATTGACAGCAATCCACTGAAAACGTTCGAAAAAAGTAAAAACACTTACAAGTAAAAATTTGGCAGAGGAAACCCACGAAAATGTATAAATTAGCCACAAAAACCTTTTTAATGACTATAGCTATGAGCTAATTTGTTCAACTGCTTCGAGCTTTGTCGCATTAGGTTTATAGATCATTGCGAGTGGCTCAAGCAATTTTTCGAAATTTTTGCTTATCTTTTGGCCTTATTATTTCGTGCCAATAAAGAATCCAAATTTAGTTCGTTTGTTTTTTCGGTCATTTAACGGTCATTTATTTAAAGTTTTAGTAAATAACAGAAAAATATCAAGCCATTTTGGTCACAGCAAACAAAAAAGAAATTGAAATAGTTCTACTTCTTTTTGGATACAATGACGAAAATTGCCCCCTTGCATTTCCGAAAATGAGCTCAAGATTTTTGAAATAAGACAAAATTTATAATATTGGACATTTGGTCTAAAAGTCTGAGCAAAAAGATAAACTCCCAGGACTCCAATATCACCCAACGATCTGCTTTTTTACTGATATTCTGCACAAAACTTTTAATGTACTCTTAACAAGAAAATTTCTGCTGTTCACTCTATGTCATTTTTCGAAGTTTGTGCCTTCGGGATTGGCACGTTAATCTACCACGGCTTTTTTATGCAGTCAGTTACGCAATTTTTTACAGCGCTCATGCAAAAAACAAATTTGGTATGCAATTTATGCTTTAATGATTAATAAATATCTGTTTCGACTCCCGAGGATCGAACAAAAAGATTGCAACAGCCAACATTTAACCGTATTTTGTGGATCTTGTTTGCAACTCAAGCTTTACTTTACCCTTGTATCACTTTCTACTAAATGTGATGCTAAAAAGAGCAATATCTCACAATAATTCATTCAACCTTTGGCTATTGAAACGTAAATTATGGGCTCAGTAGGCCTACCTAAAAATTGGCTTTTTTGAACGTTTTATGCACTGCTTTTTGTTTTGCAGAAGAGGCAAGAAAAATTGGTTTTAATGCAAAGATTTCACGTCAGCTTCATTCCCAATATTATTAGTCTTCATTAGTCGTTAAAGCTTAGTTGTGATTTTTTGTACAAACCTTTAACCAGGGCCTTAGACAGCGCAGGGCTAATCATCAAGTGGGACTTACGAATTACAGTTAGAAAGCAGGCCCAAACTTAATTATAAAAAAGGTCACTAGTGGCCAGCGAGACAAAACCTTGAGGCAAAAAAAAAGTCCTTTGAGCTCGTTAATTTTGTCTGCTGCATGTCTGCTAGGCCAACCATAGCTTTAGCTTTTCTAAGACGGTTTCAGCCCTGCCTCAACTCTTCTAGCTATGGTCCCTCAAATTGTAATTATAAAAGTCTTTAAAATCAAGACGTGAAATTGCTTGAAAAACTATGCTTGACATCTTAAAATAACTTATGTCAAAAATCTGAAAAATTTCAACGTATTGGGTGCGCCAGCTTTTTTTCGTTTCAAAATGAAATATTAGTGTAGAAATACTAATATTTAAAAGTTCATTAATTGCAAGTCCTGTATTTTATTTTTGTTCCAAAAGTTGAAAAATTCATAACCCTAATGTACACTTTGTATAGAGTGATTCTGCTATGACACTTTATGAAGAACAAGGTAAACTAAGAAATTAATGATAAACTATATAGACAGCATCCAAAGTCTTAAAGGCACAATCAAACCTATGATTAACAGCCAAAAACATACTGTTTCGAAATAGACTTTCCTCTTTTATTCCTCGTCAGTAGGATATAGCTAGGACTATTGGTATAAACATGAGCGTAGAAAGGCAAAGAAGTGCAAATTAATGCGAACAGAAGGTTAGCTAGCTTATACAGAGTGAGCCACAAAACTCTGTGCAGTTTTGATTAGCCATATTTCACTCAGCCGATGAAATTTTTTCCAAAGGTGAAACACTACTAAAAGATTAGCGGGTAAAGGCATTTGCAAAATTTTGTGTTTTTTTTTAATTGAATCCTTGGTAATTCATAAAATGCTCGATTCGAACTTTACGCTGCTGAATGAATTCTGCCAGCCTAGCACTGAAATTGTCAATAGCTCGCTCCAACATGCCTACCGGAATTCTTTTGATTTCACGTTTGATGAGCCCTTTCAGTCTCTCAACTTTTGGAGGCTTTACCTTGTAAACGGGGTCTTTAAGGAACCCCAAAAGAAGCAGTCTGGGAAGTTGAGATCTGGGAAAAATGGAGGCTATGGATCGTCTGTCCTTCTGGAAATTAACTTGTCTCCTGAAAAGTACAGTCTCAGGTACTTGAAAATGCGCAGTTGGAACAATGAGCAGGCGCCCCATCCTGTTGGATAACAACTGTATTCATGTAAACTGCCCTCTTCCTCTGCATGGCTAAAATGAAACGTTCCTTAGCGTCTCATTGTACCGCTTCGAGTTAAGTGTAACTGTTTGTCCGTCATTGTTTCCAAAACAATAAAGATCAAAGATACCATTTTCTCCTATTGCACACCCTAATCCTCCAGCAGTTGAGAGACTGAGGAGAACATCAAACGCGAAATCAAGAGAATTCCGGAAGACGTGTTGGAGCAAATTATTGACAATTTCAATGCTAGGCTGGCAGGAGTCATTTAACAAGTAGCTCTTGGATCAAACATTTCATCAATCACAGGGTCTTCGAGGAAAAAATTGAGAAATTTTGCAAATGTCTCTACCCGCTAAAACTTTTAGTGGTAGCAGTGATAGCACTATGGTGGCACCTCACCCTGGAAAAATTTTTTGCAAGAATGTTTCATCAACTGTGTGAAATATGACTAATCAAACCCGCGCAGTTTTTTGTGGCTCACCCAAAGATTAAATGAATAATTTTTTGTTGCATTGGGTTAAGGTTTACTTAGTTTAGGTAAAATTAATGGGTAAAGATTTATAAAATAATCGGTAAAGATTTATGATCAATTGATAAATATTAGTATGGATGTGTGTTTTGAAGGCTTTTATCATTGGTGATATTTATCATTTAAGCCTTACAAGCCTTAATAAAGAGACCTGAAATTGGGCCAAACATCCATCTAAGCCATGTTATTGAAAATTATTTCAAACTATCGTATATATCTCTTGTAATAATTTGATAATACTTAATATTTTTCTTTAAAAAAAACTTTACCTTTTTAATCTTTTGCTATAATCTGATTAATTTGCACTTCTTTGCCTTTCTACGCTCATGTTCATACCAATAGTTTTAGCCATACTTACTAGGAATAAAAGACAAAAGTCAATTCCGAAACAGTATGTCGTGGGCTACATTAATCATAGGTTTGATTGTGTCTCCAAGACTTTGGACACTGTCTACAGCTTAATATTAACAGAGTATGCATTCTCACAACAATATTGTAAACATTGTTCTTATGCAGTGATAAACCTACGTTGTCAGTGATAAACAAAAACAAACCCACGCTGCCAGAGTTATGCTCCGTGTTTAGAACGTTAACATTGTGCAAAATAGCGTAGTTAAAGACTGGACCCTACAACATTATTCATCGATTATTATTATTATTTAAGACGACGAATAAGCAACAATCAAGATTTCTTACTTAAACTTTGAACCTTGTTTATGCAGTGGCTTTGTTGAATCAATAACTTTGCCAAATCACAGTAATCAAGAGATAGAAAATCCGACCCTAGTTTGAATAAGATTGCTCAATGATGATCCCATGAGGGTGAAGTAGGCTGTTGGGGATTTTTATCTCTTGGATTATTGTACAGTAATTTGAATTATTTTGATCTGGGTTTTCAATTGAGCACAATTTTGATGGTAACGCCAAACCCTAATCGAACTATTTGCAAATTAGGTAAAAATACAAACGTAAAAATTTTATTCTTCTTCAGCCAGTTTAACAGCATTTAGCGTGAAAAGCAAAATATTGTTTGTGGAACAAAAGTATGAATTGCAAGTTTTAAAATCGTCGCACCTACGTTATCGAAAAATAGAGTTTTACTTAAACCAATTTTTTTTTACTACACGGTGTTAAGCTAGATTTATAAAACTTTTTGCAATGTAGAACATGTCATTTAAACTATTCTCTGTTTCTAGCTCCAAGGGGAGTTTATGTGCAGTAATATTTCACTCTTGTTTCAATACTACTATCATTTTGATACAATTATTTTAGTCTGTAATTTGACCCGATCGGGAATCGAACCACCGTTGAAGTAGCAGACGTTCTTACAACTTATAGGCAACTCTGATCGGTATTAAAATATTAACGAAGACTGCTTGTTGACACTCGCCTGTACCCCAGTATATCGCGGAAGCTATCATATGTACCTTCAACATTGCTAAGCTGTTGACGCAAAGAAGCAACTTCATCTGAAAGTTGTTTAATAAAAATTATTTGCTGCAGCAAAACTAGATTGTTATCAGGTTGATTAACGTATTTAACTTCCTAGATGTTAGCACAACAAAAATAACATTTATTGGTAGCATCTACCTCAAAATGTATGATTATTATATTTGAGCAAAGACTTGCCTAAACCTTAAACAATTTCTTGAACGTTCTAACTGAACTGAGGAACTTTTAATAACCATAAAAATCTAAGCAACGTCTGGTATAAAAATTGTGCAAAAAAATCTCGAATGCTAGATAACGTCATTTTAACTTAAAAAAATGACCGCTAAACTTTTTTTTAAGACTTGATTGAATATTGATAGAAGCAGGCAGATGTCCAAACACCAACTTACAGTTCATTCTAGTGATTTCTTGGTTTGCTTCATCAATGCGAAGCTCTCCATTCCTTTGGACTCGATTGATTTCGTCATTCAACTCTCCGGTGATATTAGCTTGAATTTGCAAAACTTTCGCGTCAAGTCGATTGAGTTCAGCTCTGGTATCATCAGCTTGTCCTTTTTCACCCTTGTCTCCTTTCAAACCTATTAATACTCTAGGATATTAAATAACATCACATGATTGATGATTACCAATAGCGCAACCTGTGGGGTCTAAAGGGGCTTTAGCGCCTTCCCTCCCTGAGTCAAGTCACTTAGAAAATTTAAACCGCAAAAGTAAGCGTTTAAACGTGTTTTGGACTTGAGCAGCAAATAAGGGGGAGGGCTGAACAGGCTGATGGCAGTAGGTGAATTAATTCTTTCAAAAGGCACTCTAATTCGAGCAATCAAGTGCTTTCAATTGGCTTTAAAAGTGTACAAAAATGTCTTCCAAAAAATTTCAAAGTGGCTATTTTTTGCCGAAAAAGTACAAAAATTGCCCAGCGGCTGGGAACTTCACCTCTATATTTCCATGGCCTCCGTCTGCTTGGGGTTCTGTCCCCAGAATCTGTTTATGCAACGCCTGAGTTGCTCATAAATTAACTCATTTTAAGGGCAAATAGTTTTTATGATTGGTTAAAGCCCGCTCTCTAGCAAAATCCTAATTGCGCGCCTGGTGATTACAACAAACTATTCATGATTACAACAAACGATTCATTATTACATTAAACAATTCATGATTACAACAAATGATAGATGATTACGACAGATGATTGATGATTACGACAGATGATTGATGATTGCAACAAAGGATTGATGATTACAACAGACGATTGATGATTACGACAGTGACGCTCATTTTTCAACTAATTTGTTCCCAATCTCCAAGTTCTCCTACTGCAAGTTAAGTTCGAGTTTTCTAAGTAAAATTTTTTCGAGTTTGAGTTAAGGCTGTCAAAAATATCTGAAGTCATCAAAACTTCAATTTATACGATTTAACCTTCAAAAAATATTTCTTTCCGACAATTTTTTTACGTTTTTAATTTTTTTTAAAAAAATTGAACGGTTTTAAGTTATTCGAGTCCAGAAAAAATAATTTTTTCAAGTTTAAATTCGAGTTCAGCAAATTGACCAAGTTTTTCGAGTTCGAGTTTGCAGCCCCGTTACAGATAGATGGGATCATCCGTAAAATAGGAAATCACAAGCAACAATATCGTCAAAAAATAGAGAGGCAGCAGTGAGCAGAAACGTGAGTAATCTGTCACAATCGCAGTGTTTACCCGAGAAACAAAATTGCGAGGCTTAAAACTTCATCAAAGCTTCACTGTAAACCTAAAATTGCAACATTAGCAGCAAGCTAAAAAAATTGATTGCAAAACCGTACCAGCTATTTAGCAAAGTAGCCTATTCAAACCAGTTACAATTTTTGAATTTATCAGACGTTTTTGTTCACTTTGCTGACTTCTTAAATAGCTTTTCGAGTTCGGATATTGGTTTTGTTTGGCTTGGTGAGTTTAATCCTAAAAACTTTTTTTTTTCATGCAAGTTCAACTGAAAAAGTTTTCCACGCCCGGACGGTTTTGCTTGTGGTGGTGGTTAGAAGAAGGATCAGTTGAACCTTTTTGACTTTGCTGACATTGTTGTGGAATCAATTTTTCCAGACTAATGGTAGTCTTTCCATTGTTAAAGTGCAGCATATATATGAGTATAATTATAAAACGGTATATTAAGCATAATTATGCGCAATTGGTATATGTAAGCATGTAAAAATTAACCTCAAGGTGGTTTTACAACTCAATTACAAAGACAACAAACAAATTTTTACCCACCTGGAGCCCAGATTTCACCCCTACTTCCACGCTTTCCTTGGACACCCGGAGTGCCCCTTGCCACGTTCGGTTTGACAGGACACGATACCACAACTTGCTGAGAGCTTTCTTCATCTTGGGAAAATGTTGCAACCACGAAAGAAGCAACTACAGTCACCAAAAGCAGATTCATTTTGTGATGTAAAAGTTTCCTCTCCTTTACTAATGTTAAGGTAAACGATGCTTTTAGATCTTGATACAACAATTAAACTAAGTCAAGCCTGGAAATGGGGTAAATTTAAACTGCTAATCACATCATTCTTTTTTTTTGAAATAGGTCAAAACACTACTGTGATGACATCATTTTTGCAAAAATGTTTTTTCAAAACATTTGTGTAAACGCCATTTCACGGAACATGACAAATTTGGTGATCTTGCGACTTTCGGTGAAAGAGTTGCCTATAAGACATATTTTACCCAATCAGTTTTTGTAGAAATCAGTTTAACCCTATTAAAAACGAGAAGGGCAAAAATGCCCTTCTTATTTTTTTGTGATAAATTCCTTCAAAAACAATTAATCTTAGCTTTTAATTTCAATTAACTTGATATTGAGTCAAATTTATTCGCAATTAAATTCTGAAATGTTTTAGTTGCCAAGGTAAACGGATTGCTAAGTTTTTCGCTTTTGAGTTTTGTTAAAGTCA
This sequence comes from Trididemnum nubilum, assembly GCA_963965965.1. Classification (NCBI taxonomy): domain Eukaryota; kingdom Metazoa; phylum Chordata; class Ascidiacea; order Aplousobranchia; family Didemnidae; genus Trididemnum; species Trididemnum nubilum. The sequence continues at coordinate 35,755,652 of OZ014473.1, read as the reverse complement.
CTCACCAAAATCTCAGCATCTTTTGGCCAATATTTCAATTTAAATAACGTCCCAAGACGTTTTTCAATTTTTGGCATAACCACTTTAGCTTAGGCATTTTATGATTCAGTATCAAATAACAATTCTGCATAACTTACAGTGAGTAGTAATTTAAACCGCTAATGATTCATCTACAAAATGACATCATTTTTCAAAAAAGGCTGTAAAGTCACTATGATGACGTCATCAACTCAAAATTAGTTGTTTTCTTTAATTTGAAGAAACACTATATCGCATGATGCCAAATTTAGTGTTTCAATGAGATTTGGTTTAAGAGTGAGATGGGGAGCACTTTTGCCCCTCCTCCCTAGAGTAGAATACGTTGGTTAAATTGCCCGTGCAACGCAAGGTTAAGATAAAAGCTAAAATTTTAAATTGCATTAACAAACGTAGTGAATGACTACACAAATGAATTTCCTTTTGAATAAAAATATATTAGCTTAAATTGAAATTATACATTGGCTAATAAGGTAGTGATAGTACATATGTTACAAAATGCCTTATATATTGTGCTGATAGGGTATTGTTGTACTGATAACAAGCTGTAAGTTACGCGAACGTGCCACCAAAGTTTGGCCAGGAAGGTGGTTGAACCAACTAGCGAAATTTTCATTGTTTGGAAAATATATGCACCAATCAAAGCATTGAAGAAACCGAATCATGCCTATCACAGATTGGAGTTGCTTGGGACAAAACCCCTTAATTTGTGGCTGCTGAGCGATTTTTGTGATTTTCGAAAATAACTATAATGACGCTATTTTGAAAAAAAATTTGCACGTTTTGGAGCTATTTAAGTGCGCTAAAATGTCAAGCTTTGGATGCTCTTTGACAAAATTATTTTGGAACTCCCTCAAGCCCTTTTACTCACTGGTCAAGTTCGAATTAGCTTACGTTGAAAGCTTGCTTATTTTATATTAATATATTCTAAATGACTTAGTTAAGAGCCCCTTTCCTGGTGGCGCCTAACACAACACAGTTAAAGTTATCGGTAAGTATTATAAATCATTGTTGGTAGGCTTGTGTTAACTTTTGGCTCCATATGTAATTTTTAGCTCGTAGGTTTGAGTTCAAAGATAGCCAAAATCAACAAAATTTGATTTTTTAGCGACAAAAATTGCAACATTTTGAACGTGAATGACAAGTTTTTATTTAAATTTTTTTAGTGATTATTATGGTGTTTACCAATACCAAGTACTTTTGCAATAGAACTTTTACTGCATGTATTAATAGTTATTCAAAAAACAAAGACAGAGTGGAGAAGCTTTGCTTTGTCTTCAAAATACGAAATCTATGTGGTAGTCAACATCTACAGTAATTTCAGCATGATTTCCGTACTACAAAACATTTCACAACAGAAGCAACTATATAAATAGATGAGAGCTTGCTGAGGAGCAAGCTCTTTGAGTGATCGACACATATTAAATAATAAGAATTGATTTTTTGGGGGTTCATTTGGCGGGGTACCGAAGGGGTGGTACTCCTACACCATGTCAATATATTTGTCTCTTAAACGTTTGCTGATATTAAAAAAACTAACGCCCTAGCTTAAGTCTTTCAAAAAATTGATGTTTGGAGGTCCATTTGGGGGTTTCCGGGAGGTGATACCCTCAAACTGGATCCTATACACCTCCCCGAAAAACACCTTCCAGAAATTACATTTCCCCGAAAAACACTTGGCCGAAACTACATTATCCCGAACATACATTTCCCTGAACGTGCATTTTCAAGAAATTACATTTCCCTGAACATACACTTGCCAGAAATTACATTTTCCTGAATGTGCATTTGCCAGAAATTATACTTTCCTGAACATGCACTTGCCATAATGTAAATTAGCCCGAATGCTCATTTGGCAGAATGTACATTTGGCCGAAAGTACATTTCCCCGAAAACTTATTTTCCAGAATTTACACTTGCCAGAATGTACATTTGGCCGAAATGACATTTCCCCGAAAACTTATTTTCCAGAATTTTTACTAAACAAAATTTACGTTTGGTCGAAAACACATTTCCCCGAAAACTTATTTTTCAGAAATTACATTTCCACAAAAATTCATTTTCTAGAAACTATTTTTCATTCGAAAAATTATTCTATGTTTAGGTTATTTATTTCTAGTAAACAGAACAAGCTTTTAGGTGAAATTAAGAAACGTTGCGATAACAGTTAGCTTGCGGAATGAGAAATATAACCTAGCTTTTTAGTCAATTTGCTATCATAAGTTGTGCTTCAAGCGTAACGAAACTTGGCAATTAAAAATCGATGCAAGCATGTTCACAGAGGCAAAGCAAGCTTACTTTTACCCAGGTTACACTTTTTTTTAGAAGAGCCAATAAATTTTAAGTTGAGCTGGCTTCTCATAGTTTTTTGCCAATTTGCTGCTTCATTTGTTCTTAATATTATTCCTTGAATTCTGAGAACGTTCATGTCAATTTAAACGACCATGTTTTTAAAGTTATTTTGGAGTCCAATTCCGAATGCTCTGTCAGCTTGAGCAAAGACTTTTTTGCAGCATCGTAAAACTGCAAAAGCGAAAAAGTACGGAGTTTTTTTTTTGACTTGAGAACATCCAAATATTTATGAGTTGCTTACGCTGTTTGAAGCAGCACTCTGTAATTTTAGAATCGTTGCAATATTTTGCTTGTAAATACTGGAAAATTACTAAAATTCCATCGTTTTGAATTAGCACAGAGTTTAGTTGCTTTCAAGATTTGAAATTTATTCTTTTTTGTTTCCAATCTTTTTGTTACTGATGGAGGCTGGCATTTTTTAGATTCTGAGCAACAATGAACCTCGGGTTTTTTTGAAATATTATTGTTATAAAAAAAATAGTGTAATTCGTCTTGCGTTCGCAACAAAATTAAATCTGCAGCTGTAGTACGAAGTACGTAGCCAAAATCTACGTCAAACAACACTTGTTGCATTCCTCGGCAAAAGATTTCGCGCTTTAGCTTACCAACACTCAAGAAGGCAGCAATAGCGTGTATCCGCAACCAGCTTCAAAGAGCTTTTGGTTGAAACCTACCGAGAAAGCCTCTTCTACGGAAAGCTCATTATGATGTCAATTCCCGCCATTCACATTTCATACAATTTAGAACATTTCATTCGCAGTTCATGCGAAGGTAGCAAAAAGATAAGTAATTCCTTCAGGTGACGTAACAATTAAAACCTACGAGTCTTCCTGTAGCAAATACTGACCGCATAATGCAATGCCACTCCCAGTGAATTTTCACTAAATCTAGTGAATTTTGGTCCGGTCTAGTGACCTAGTGAATTTTACGATCTAGTGAATGTTTTTGTAGAATGTGCAAATACCTGAAAGCTGCTAATGTTTGCTTCCAAATTTTTGGTTGCAGTTTTATATCATTGCATGTTTAAATGTGTTGTTCTTTTCGCTTGATGAGACCCTTGAGCAAGGTCAAAACGCGTCGCGATAGCTCATTCGCACTGTACATTACAATAGTAAATTGTATAGATGAATAACTTATGCTTCTAAATGTTAGCCGTGAAGGTGGCCTAAGTTACTGGTCGAAACACGAAAACCTATAATTTTAGGTTGACAATGATTGAATAGAAAAAAAAAAATTTTAATGAACCTGAAAGACCTTTTGTTATTTTTTAGAGATGACCAAGAAAATTACGCGAAAACCGTGCGTCGCTGGCGTGAAGACCTTTTTTTGGGAGATCACCTAAAAATTCATGCAAAAACTACGATCGGTGGTGCCACTCCGAGTGAATTTTATTTACATCTAGTGAATTTTGGTCCGTTTTAGTGTCGTAGTGAAACGATCTAGAGAAATTTTTGTAACTTACCAAGTGAAGACCTTTTGTTGTTTTTTTTAGATCATCTAAAAAGCAGTCTCATTGTCTTGTTTTTAACTCAATTTTAAATTAAAAGCACAAAGCGTTGTGAAAATTTTTGTGTTTCACAAAATTCTAGTGAATTTTGAAGAGTAGCCTGTGGCAGCATTCAGCGGCGGACCCAGAAAATTTTGGTGGGGGGGATGACAAAATTTATAAGCACGGATTTTCTAGAGGCCTAATCTCAAAATTTAGGATGTTTATGATTAATCTTCTTGACGTCGCGCAAATTTGCTTGGCATATTTTTGATCAGGCGCGTGGCAAAAAATCTGCAATGAGGTGGCTGTGTACGGGCCTCCAGTGGGCGGTGGCATTTTGCGGTGTGGGAGCGTAGCCTTTAACCGCCGGAGACTGGGGGTCTGAGGGAAAAACCCCCAGCCGCTGGAGGCACGGGGGCCTGGGGGCAGAGCCCCCAGCGCTAGAAAATTTTGTATTTTTTTGGCAAAAATAACTTAATTTTAGGCCTATTTTAATAAAAATTATGCTCTTAAAGCACGGCATAAAAATTAGCATTTGCAAAAGCATGTTTATACTAGTTACATATATGGGCTTTGTTGGAGGTACCGGTAGCTATTGCTAGAATTTCAGTTCTCTTATTTACAAGCTTGTAAATTATAAAATCCTATCCCCGTAGTTCAATAAAACTCTCAAGGAGTAATCTATTTTGTCTATATTCTATAAAGAAAGATATAAATAGGGGGAAGGGGGCTAATGGAAGGAAGTTTGAGAGAAGTGATTGGTAATTAACTGCAGTACTGTAATACTGAATAGCCCCCCCCCCCATATTCCTGAGCTTACATACTTTTGATGATACCTGTGTTAAGCATTTTCCAATAAACGATCTTTTTTTCAATAAACATTTTTCAGTAAGCATTTTTAAATAACATTTTCCTGCCCCCCCCCCCCTACGCCCCTACCCTATTGGCTTTAGAAATCAAGTCACAGTCGCACGGCCTACCAAGTATTCACTGACGGCTTTTTTTCAAATATGTAAGCTTAATATTACACATAAGCAGGATGCATGTTATGTTTAGGCTGGTGGGGGGATGCTTCCCCCCCCCTAAATCCGCCACTGGGTAAGGAACAACGTAAAATGAATGATCTTGTCGAGATTGTTGTTGGGGAGGTAGCTGTACTGCAACTGCATAGAATGAAAATTCGAATTTCCTGCTGTTGAGAATTCTCTGCTGTGTACTTTTGACCAGAGAATTTTGAGTTAATATTTGTTTGCTACCAGGCTCCTGTCAATCTTTCGAATTGAACCATTTTACCAATTTACACATTGGTGTCAGAGAAACATTAATTTTTGCTTTAAATAAATTTTCCCTCAAGGCTCGTAATGCCTACCTCAAATCAAAATGACAGTTCCGTACGGTGTTTTTTTTATTCTTCAAATTTATTTATACGAATAGGCCTATTTTATTATATTATTGTATAAATATTGGGAGAAAACGCTCACCTAACGAGCTCCATTAAAGCAAGACTGTGGGCCAGTGCTTCCCAATATCCCCCCCAAAAAAAAGATATGGTATTCACGCCAAAAACCGCAAATTTTGTGCTGGCTCACTCTCTAACGGGCCCCACAGCCCTAATGATTAAGACAGTTTTTTAACCGAATTTACAATTACCCAAATAGCTCTAGCCCACCACAAAATGCTCCTATGGCCCGCAGGTTGAAAACCGCTGCTGTAGGCCATACGTAAGCGTAATGATCGTCAAATTTCATTTTCGTCTTTTCATACGTCTAAATCTGCGCTAAGGTCAGTAGCGTAGGCGGGAAGTGATGCAGTGCCGTCGCTACAGGGGGCCATGTCCCCCGATTTCAGTTTACTCAAAATGCTGTTTTTGCAACATCACGGAAAGATAAGACAATAGTCAATCATGGAAATATAGCAATAATAACTTTTAAGCATAATTTTCCTTTGACGTTTTCAGATCTTTTGCCAAATTGTTGGCATCAACTGGTGTACATAAATGTGACGGAATAACCCGCCTTTTTACTGTAACACGCCTATACAAATGTGTCGCGGAAGAGGGATATAAGACTGCAGAATCGCTACCGATACTTTGTTAGTGATTATGACATAAACAATAGGTGAAAACATTTTTTTCAAAGAGCAGCATCTGTTTTTGATCTTTGAGGCACACTTAACATTTTTAGGTCGCAGTGAGTGGAGCACCATTGTGAAAGAGCCTAGGCCCTCTTAGCCAAGTCACTTAGAAAATTTAACGTCAAAATATAAGCGTTTAAAAGTATTTAGACTTGATCTGAAGCAAGGGGGAGAGGGCTAAAGGGGTTAAGCAATTTAAGCCTTTGAAATGACTTCTGAATTTTAGCAATTTAATCATTGATGCCGCTTCAAAAAGTGCGAAAGGTGATTAAAATGCCGTTAAAATTGCTATTTTTGTGCTGTAAAATCTCAAACATTGCCCAGTAGTTGGGTGGCTCCGTCCCCAGGCCCCGGTCTGTGACACGCTCGAGTTGCATTAGTTTGTTTAGCAAAAGGCCTAAATTAGACAATTTTTGTGCAAAAATAATTTTTGCTTCACCTCTCTAGCAAAATCCTGGTTGCGCGTTGGGCAGCATTCACTGCTGCAGATAGAGTTTTCAAGCGATTACGGCAGGGCCACAACTCAGGGGGGCCAGGAGGGGCGGCGCCCCTCAAACAAAAATTTCGCCCGCCCAAACCCCAAAGCGACAATAGGAGAAAATATTGGTAGGCCAAAGTAGCCTATTGTAAGGCTGTTGATTAATGATTTGAACTGATGTGAAATATTGCGTTTCGCAAAACTTTTATAATCAGTACATTGATTGTGGTGCCACTGGCACTTGGTATGCATAAGCCTAACGCATAATCGCAATCCTTGCTTGATTTAACTGACAAGCTACAAATTGTTAAGTAAGTAAAATCTTTGAAGAATATTGCAAAATTTTATTGTGACGCAATAGCAACTATTTTACAATCAAAAAATTGACGTTAGGTGCGGTTGCGGTAGCACCATGGTAGTACCCTAGCATTAGCATTTAGGCGTCATTGGCGCATTTGGCAGCTTTTAATGATTTAATATTCCTTAGGGAATTGAATAACTATCCTCACGATGTTATAAGAGCAGCTGAAACCAAATCAATGCTTCGTCATTTATGGTATTTTTCGGAACGATTAGTTGTTTCAGCTTTCTTTGATGACCGAGTTTCAAATAAAACTATAGAGTTAATGGCTAAAAATTTGCAAAGAAATCCTACAACCACAAACTTGGCAAGGTTGAATGAGAAAGATTTTGATTGCACACTGGGATTAGAAAATTACGTTACGATACGGTCAATGTGCTTTTTTGATCTGATTGAAGCAAACGGACAAAAAAAAAGCAAAATCATTCCTGTCTCAACCTCCATCAACCTGCCTGACAGACAAAAATTATACAGAAATGAAATTAACTGTGCATGATCTGAAAGTAGTAAACGATACAGCACAAAGAGGTGTTGCTCTCATTCAGGCATACAGTGGCAGCCTTACTCGAGACGAAGAACAACTACAATACTTGCTCCAAGTAGTTGCAGCTCATCGTCAAGCTGTTCCCCAACCTACCAAAAGATATTTTACATGACTGAGTTCATTCAATCCATCACTTGTGTTTAGAAACTTGTTTTTAGTTTTGCTTATAATTGCAATTGCATTTGCATATTTGTATATTTTATACCCATTTCGTAATTTCTGAAGTGCATTTATTTTTTTCTGATGTGCAGCATTGAGTCACAACATCTATTGTAATGTTAGACTATCATATTTAGTGGGTTTTTTGAACAAAATAAACAAAACTTGGATGTGAGTACACCTTTTAAAGATGTAAAAACAGTTTTTTTTATTTTTCTTGAAAATTTGATCAGATAGCTTAATAAAATGTATTAAACACTTATGGAAAATCATATCTTCTGCATCTTTTGGTTTTTATTTGAAGTTTCTATCTCGAGTAGTTAATGAGATATGGCAATTTTGTGATATAGGGGGGCACGCTTAGAATGCGGGGGGGGGGGGGTGCGCGACCCCTAAATGTTAATTAAAGTCAAAAAAATTTACATGGATTATGTTTGCACCAAAACACACCTTTTAAGCCCCTTCGAGAAAAACATATCGGAAAAAAGTTTTTTTTGGACAACCCAAAGCCCCCATACCTATTTCCGAGTTTTAATTTTTTTTTTTTTTTGATGAATATTGATGTTCAGCATTTTTTAGCCAGCGATCAAATTTGATTGCTTATTTTTGCCAGTTTGAAAGTTTTTACTTATTAGTGTATTATATTTCTGACAAATCAGTTTCCCCTGAATAATTGCTTCAAAAGATGCTTTAAATCATTTTGAGTCCATTCCAGGGCAAAAGACGGCATTCTCAGAAAGCTATAGCCATTACCCCATTGCCGTCGCCAGGGCAAACGAAGCGAAGGGACACTAGCCGAAAGTGGGAGGCACTAAAATAGACTAAACTTTCGCATATTAAAACCGATCTTCACATCTGGTACGGCTACAAATATATATTTAAAAATGCAGTATTAAGGTCTAAAAAAAGACGTATAAGGCCGGCAACGTTTCTTATCTCGTTTTCGTCTGCGGCCCCAAATAATGGTACAATAGATAGCTATGCCTACTAACCATGTTATTGCCCTGGCCAGATTTATATTGTGCGGGGCCCTTGGCGCTTTAACGATTTTTGCAACATCTTCCTGTCAAATATAGGTGAAGACCAAAAAAGTCTCACCATTTGAGCGCGGAATCCCTTGCTAGTACTGTGCCATATTATGGTCAATCCGGCCCTAGTTATTGCATTACGTTTACAAAAAGTTAAATGAGGGCCTTAGATAGGAACTTTTAAAACAAAACTCTCCATTTTTCCTGGGTTATATATACATTTAAATTGGTTGGCTAAAACTGAATTGAGGAGACCTGGTTGTCGTTTATTCTTATTAATTACTTTTGTAAGCAAAAAATGCTAGAAACTGAAACTGAAGAAACAAAAAGCTTTTTTGTCACGTTTTGTCATTGGTGACATTTCAATTGGAGGCGGGGGGTGGGATCCCTGGCTACGCCTATGTGCTGGGCAGTTTGTTTTAGAAATGAGAAAGCTTTTAGCAACCTCTGAAGCTGAGTTCAATTCATTGGTTGGTGCGGGTATGGTTCGAAACCATTCGGGACAAAAGCAGCGGTTGTTTTTGCCTTTCGGGAATAAATTCAAGTTTGGACGTGAAGGAGCAAGAAGGTTAAGCTAACCAGGGGCACCAAATGCATGTGCAGATAATTAAGTGAAAGGAGTATCGGTAGCTTCAGAAGAAGCAGGATTCGGACCGAGGTGAGGGTCTCTAATACTTCTCATGACGAACCTATCCATTACTGCCAAACAAGACAAAACGCAGTGTACAACAGTTACTAAACTACTTTTTGGCCAAGGTCAAAGTGACCACGTGCACTCATTCCTAATGCAAGCGTGCTACCATGGTGCTACCGCAACCGCACCTAACGTCAATTTTTTGATTGTAAAATAGTTGCTATTGCGTCACAATAAAATTTTGCAATATTCTTCAAAGATTTTACTTACTTAACAATTTGTAGCTTGTCAGTTAAATCAAGCAAGGATTGCGATTATGCGTTAGGCTTATGCATACCAAGTGCCAGTGGCACCACAATCAATGTACTGATTATAAAAGTTTTGCGAAACGCAATATTTCACATCAGTTCAAATCATTAATCAACAGCCTTACAATAGGCTACTTTGGCCTACCAATATTTTCTCCTATTGTCGCTTTGGGGTTTGGGCGGGCGAAATTTTTGTTTGAGGGGCGCCGCCCCTCCTGGCCCCCCTGAGTTGTGGCCCTGCCGTAATCACTTGAAAACTCTATCTGCAGCAGTGAATGCTGCCCAACGCGCAACCAGGATTTTGCTAGAGAGGTGAAGCAAAAATTATTTTTGCACAAAAATTGTCTAATTTAGGCCTTTTGCTAAACAAACTAATGCAACTCGAGCGTGTCACAGACCGGGGCCTGGGGACGGAGCCACCCAACTACTGGGCAATGTTTGAGATTTTACAGCACAAAAATAGCAATTTTAACGGCATTTTAATCACCTTTCGCACTTTTTGAAGCGGCATCAATGATTAAATTGCTAAAATTCAGAAGTCATTTCAAAGGCTTAAATTGCTTAACCCCTTTAGCCCTCTCCCCCTTGCTTCAGATCAAGTCTAAATACTTTTAAACGCTTATATTTTGACGTTAAATTTTCTAAGTGACTTGGCTAAGAGGGCCTAGGCTCTTTCACAATGGTGCTCCACTCACTGCGACCTAAAAATGTTAAGTGTGCCTCAAAGATCAAAAACAGATGCTGCTCTTTGAAAAAAATGTTTTCACCTATTGTTTATGTCATAATCACTAACAAAGTATCGGTAGCGATTCTGCAGTCTTATATCCCTCTTCCGCGACACATTTGTATAGGCGTGTTACAGTAAAAAGGCGGGTTATTCCGTCACATTTATGTACACCAGTTGATGCCAACAATTTGGCAAAAGATCTGAAAACGTCAAAGGAAAATTATGCTTAAAAGTTATTATTGCTATATTTCCATGATTGACTATTGTCTTATCTTTCCGTGATGTTGCAAAAACAGCATTTTGAGTAAACTGAAATCGGGGGACATGGCCCCCTGTAGCGACGGCACTGCATCACTTCCCCGCCTACGCTACTGACCTTAGCGCAGATTTAGACGTATGAAAAGACGAAAATGAAATTTGACGATCATTACGCTTACGTATGGCCTACAGCAGCGGTTTTCAACCTGCGGGCCATAGGAGCATTTTGTGGTGGGCTAGAGCTATTTGGGTAATTGTAAATTCGGTTAAAAAACTGTCTTAATCATTAGGGCTGTGGGGCCCGTTAGAGAGTGAGCCAGCACAAAATTTGCGGTTTTTGGCGTGAATACCATATCTTTTTTTTTTGGGGGGATATTGGGAAGCACTGGCCCACAGTCTTGCTTTAATGGAGCTCGTTAGGTGAGCGTTTTCTCCCAATATTTATACAATAATATAATAAAATAGGCCTATTCGTATAAATAAATTTGAAGAATAAAAAAAACACCGTACGGAACTGTCATTTTGATTTGAGGTAGGCATTACGAGCCTTGAGGGAAAATTTATTTAAAGCAAAAATTAATGTTTCTCTGACACCAATGTGTAAATTGGTAAAATGGTTCAATTCGAAAGATTGACAGGAGCCTGGTAGCAAACAAATATTAACTCAAAATTCTCTGGTCAAAAGTACACAGCAGAGAATTCTCAACAGCAGGAAATTCGAATTTTCATTCTATGCAGTTGCAGTACAGCTACCTCCCCAACAACAATCTCGACAAGATCATTCATTTTACGTTGTTCCTTACCCAGTGGCGGATTTAGGGGGGGGGATGCATCCCCCCACCAGCCTAAACATAACATGCATTCTGCTTATGTGTAATATTAAGCTTACATATTTGAAAAAAAGCCGTCAGTGAATACTTGGTAGGCCGTGCGACTGTGACTTGATTTCTAAAGCCAATAGGGTAGGGGCGTAGGGGGGGGGGGGGGCAGGAAAATGTTATTTAAAAATGCTTACTGAAAAATGTTTATTGAAAAAAAGATCGTTTATTGGAAAATGCTTAACACAGGTATCATCAAAAGTATGTAAGCTCAGGAATATGGGGGGGGGGGGCTATTCAGTATTACAGTACTGCAGTTAATTACCAATCACTTCTCTCAAACTTCCTTCCATTAGCCCCCTTCCCCCTATTTATATCTTTCTCTATAGAATATAGACAAAATAGATTACTCCTTGAGAGTTTTATTGAACTACGGGGATAGGATTTTATAATTTACAAGCTTGTAAATAAGAGAACTGAAATTCTAGCAATAGCTACCGGTACCTCCAACAAAGCCCATATATGTAACTAGTATAAACATGCTTTTGCAAATGCTAATTTTTATGCCGTGCTTTAAGAGCATAATTTTTATTAAAATAGGCCTAAAATTAAGTTATTTTTGCCAAAAAAATACAAAATTTTCTAGCGCTGGGGGCTCTGCCCCCAGGCCCCCGTGCCTCCAGCGGCTGGGGGTTTTTCCCTCAGACCCCCAGTCTCCGGCGGTTAAAGGCTACGCTCCCACACCGCAAAATGCCACCGCCCACTGGAGGCCCGTACACAGCCACCTCATTGCAGATTTTTTGCCACGCGCCTGATCAAAAATATGCCAAGCAAATTTGCGCGACGTCAAGAAGATTAATCATAAACATCCTAAATTTTGAGATTAGGCCTCTAGAAAATCCGTGCTTATAAATTTTGTCATCCCCCCCACCAAAATTTTCTGGGTCCGCCGCTGAATGCTGCCACAGGCTACTCTTCAAAATTCACTAGAATTTTGTGAAACACAAAAATTTTCACAACGCTTTGTGCTTTTAATTTAAAATTGAGTTAAAAACAAGGCAATGAGACTGCTTTTTAGATGATCTAAAAAAAACAACAAAAGGTCTTCACTTGGTAAGTTACAAAAATTTCTCTAGATCGTTTCACTACGACACTAAAACGGACCAAAATTCACTAGATGTAAATAAAATTCACTCGGAGTGGCACCACCGATCGTAGTTTTTGCATGAATTTTTAGGTGATCTCCCAAAAAAAGGTCTTCACGCCAGCGACGCACGGTTTTCGCGTAATTTTCTTGGTCATCTCTAAAAAATAACAAAAGGTCTTTCAGGTTCATTAAAATTTTTTTTTTTCTATTCAATCATTGTCAACCTAAAATTATAGGTTTTCGTGTTTCGACCAGTAACTTAGGCCACCTTCACGGCTAACATTTAGAAGCATAAGTTATTCATCTATACAATTTACTATTGTAATGTACAGTGCGAATGAGCTATCGCGACGCGTTTTGACCTTGCTCAAGGGTCTCATCAAGCGAAAAGAACAACACATTTAAACATGCAATGATATAAAACTGCAACCAAAAATTTGGAAGCAAACATTAGCAGCTTTCAGGTATTTGCACATTCTACAAAAACATTCACTAGATCGTAAAATTCACTAGGTCACTAGACCGGACCAAAATTCACTAGATTTAGTGAAAATTCACTGGGAGTGGCATTGCATTATGCGGTCAGTATTTGCTACAGGAAGACTCGTAGGTTTTAATTGTTACGTCACCTGAAGGAATTACTTATCTTTTTGCTACCTTCGCATGAACTGCGAATGAAATGTTCTAAATTGTATGAAATGTGAATGGCGGGAATTGACATCATAATGAGCTTTCCGTAGAAGAGGCTTTCTCGGTAGGTTTCAACCAAAAGCTCTTTGAAGCTGGTTGCGGATACACGCTATTGCTGCCTTCTTGAGTGTTGGTAAGCTAAAGCGCGAAATCTTTTGCCGAGGAATGCAACAAGTGTTGTTTGACGTAGATTTTGGCTACGTACTTCGTACTACAGCTGCAGATTTAATTTTGTTGCGAACGCAAGACGAATTACACTATTTTTTTTATAACAATAATATTTCAAAAAAACCCGAGGTTCATTGTTGCTCAGAATCTAAAAAATGCCAGCCTCCATCAGTAACAAAAAGATTGGAAACAAAAAAGAATAAATTTCAAATCTTGAAAGCAACTAAACTCTGTGCTAATTCAAAACGATGGAATTTTAGTAATTTTCCAGTATTTACAAGCAAAATATTGCAACGATTCTAAAATTACAGAGTGCTGCTTCAAACAGCGTAAGCAACTCATAAATATTTGGATGTTCTCAAGTCAAAAAAAAAACTCCGTACTTTTTCGCTTTTGCAGTTTTACGATGCTGCAAAAAAGTCTTTGCTCAAGCTGACAGAGCATTCGGAATTGGACTCCAAAATAACTTTAAAAACATGGTCGTTTAAATTGACATGAACGTTCTCAGAATTCAAGGAATAATATTAAGAACAAATGAAGCAGCAAATTGGCAAAAAACTATGAGAAGCCAGCTCAACTTAAAATTTATTGGCTCTTCTAAAAAAAAGTGTAACCTGGGTAAAAGTAAGCTTGCTTTGCCTCTGTGAACATGCTTGCATCGATTTTTAATTGCCAAGTTTCGTTACGCTTGAAGCACAACTTATGATAGCAAATTGACTAAAAAGCTAGGTTATATTTCTCATTCCGCAAGCTAACTGTTATCGCAACGTTTCTTAATTTCACCTAAAAGCTTGTTCTGTTTACTAGAAATAAATAACCTAAACATAGAACAATTTTTCGAATGAAAAATAGTTTCTAGAAAATGAATTTTTGTGGAAATGTAATTTCTGAAAAATAAGTTTTCGGGGAAATGTGTTTTCGACCAAACGTAAATTTTGTTTAGTAAAAATTCTGGAAAATAAGTTTTCGGGGAAATGTAATTTCGGCCAAATGTACATTCTGGCAAGTGTAAATTCTGGAAAATAAGTTTTCGGGGAAATGTACTTTCGGCCAAATGTACATTCTGGCAAGTGTAAATTCTGGAAAATAAGTTTTCGGGGAAATGTACTTTCGGCCAAATGTACATTCTGGCAAGTGTAAATTCTGGAAAATAAGTTTTCGGGGAAATGTACTTTCGGCCAAATGTACATTCTGGCAAATGTACATTCAGGCAAGTGTTCATTCTGGCAGATGTAATTTCAAACAAGTGTTCATTCAGGCAGATGTAATTTCAGGCAAATGTTCATTCTGGCAGATGTAATTTCAGGCAAGTGTTCATTCTGGTAAGTGTAATTTCTGACAAATGTTAATTCTGGAAAAAGAAAGTTCAGGGAAATGTTTTTCTGGCAAATGATTTTCGGGGAAATGTTTTTCTGCGAGGTGTAAGGATACCCCTCAAACTATCCCATTCGGACAAGATAAAGTAGTTCTTTATGCAAAAATTTTATTTTTTATTTCGTTTATTACGCAAAAATTTTCGTCCTATAGGTTTTTATAAGCCACTAAACTCAAAAAATATTTAGTTTTTAATTTTCTTTTATAAATATGCAAATTAGGGGGGCGTACAATTGTACGACTTGTGACTGACTTGGTTGTACAATTGTACGATTTGTGGCTCAACTGGTCAAAACGAGCACAGTGTATGTATTCATTGCTGACGTTTGAGGTAGGCTCGGCCTACCGAATTACTTTGATAGAAATTTTTTTGATAGAAACTCCTTTTGGTTTTCTCTTTTTATGTACAGTAGAGTCAAATAGCAATTAAATTATGAAACATGTATTAAATTTGTTATTTGTTTGCTTTTTGTTATTTGTTTTATTTTCTAGGTTATTTCCAAACCTAGGTTATTTTATTTCCAATAAAATTCAAATTTAATATCCAATCTGCGACACTATAACTTGAAATCCTTGTTTGATATGTTTCTGTAACGATTTGGAGCGCAAGTGGCTGAAAAATTGCAGTTATTTTGCCACAAATAAATATACCTTACTTACATTAGGTTTTGCTGCTTAAGCCACATTGAGACGCAAAGCGTACAACTGTGCATGATTTTGATCAAAAAATTCTGCAGGCTAAATCTATATCAAAAACCGAAACAAAAACATTCCCTAAATAAATTCAAAGAATAACTATTTCAAAATGCAAGCCTAATAGTTCATTAACTTATTTGGTTTTGACGTATTTTCAAACTTATTTTGCTTACTTTCACTTGCTGCAAGCATGTTGGCAGCCATCTTGTTCGACAGTTGACTTTTGTTTTAACGCTGCACGCTTGAAGCCAGAACTACTGTCATGTGATGGTGTTATTGATTGGTGCAATTGTACTACAAATGACTCAAACGTTCTGTACGATTGCAGTAGGGCAGACCCTTTTTGGGTCATTTTGGAATTTCATCTTGCCTGGGTATTAGTTTATTGCCTTGGGCCAAAAAAATGGAAATTCGAAAATTTTTTTGAAATCGGACCCCATTTACATACTGCCCACGGGGCTTTTTTTTATTGCGCCCCCCAAAATATACTAATATTAATAGAAATAGAACCATTAGTGGTAGATATTCAATGTTGGTATTCATATGTAATGCTATTTAGAGAGGAAGACATCTATGACCATGAACATTGCATTAGGGTTAGTTAATTTTTTCGAAATTTTTCATAACCACTTCGTACTGCCGATGAGTTTATTTATTGATTTTGGCGTTTAACTTCCCAAACTGGAAAGCTTCTTCAGAACAATTTTCGGCAGTGCTGCCTTTGCAGTTACAAAATTGTTCGGAAGAAGCTTTCCAGTGTGGGAAGCGAAACGTCAAAATCAATAAATAAACTCATCGGTAGTACAACGTTTTCAGTTCAATTTCAAATCAAGTATTTTGTTGATTTTTATTTATAGTTAAATCGCTTACGTTTATTTTATTTTGGTTAATTTAGAGATTAGTGCAATAAAATATATTTTTATTTACAGTTTATTGTGGCGTGTGTTTTTCTATAATTTACGGAGTTAACTACATTATTTACAATTAGAACCATACGTCACAAATTTCTGTGTTGATAAAAATTTATCATTCCCAAATAAGTGCGCAACTGCTTAACATCCTTAGGTAAGGGGTACTTTTGAATAGCTTCAACTTTGGAAGGTAGTGGTTTGATACCATTGGCAGTCACAACATGACCAAGAAACTGCAGTTTCGAAAGTCCAAACTGTGATTTATTAGCATCACAAGCTGACGTTGTGTCGCTACGTCTTCTTCCTAACTCTAAGTGTTATTATATTGTGTTACTATGCACTCGCTATTGCTATGGTGGTCAAGTTTAAAAGATAAATAAATGAAAATTTCCCCTTTTCCAGTTGCCTTGGTCAAATAGCCCGTATAAAATAATGTTAGCAAATTTATAAGAATCCGGTTTTGTATCAACTTAACAGTTAACGTATATTTAAATGTTAATTAATTATTCTTGCTTATTTGCTTTAAAATTGCTTTGATAATTATCGGATTCATTGTTGGATCTTTTGAAATGTTTGGTAGCCGTGAAAAAGGCTGTTGAAAAAATCGACTCGAACGTTTTTCGCCTCGCCCGCGTCAAGAATCACCGCGAGAATAGATTGGAGTTGAAAATTGCGGCCTTTTATAGTTTTTCAAGACGTCGGAAGTTCCACCTTAAAAACTATATTTCACGTGAATAATTTTGATTGTATGATTGTCAATCTTTGTATGTCCGCTACCTAGTGAGTAATTATTTATTGCAAAATTTAAAGAGAGTTGACAAATTTTTTATGCAGGCACAAAATTGGTTTCTGTGTTTGATGAAAATAGCTTCTAGTGGTGCAAAGTGAAATTGGGTTCTTGCTTTTGCCAAAATTGAAAACTGACGATCATGATAGTGGGCAGCGCAGTTACGATTTTGAAGTAAGTGTATAGTCCAATGGCCGAATCATATTCCAATTGATTTAGAGGAGTCTTGGTTTTGCAGTTTCGTTTAGGTAAAGTCAAGAACCAAATGTCACTTAGCAGCGTTAAAAGCTATTTCATCAAATCACAGAAACCAATTTTGGACCAGCAGAAAGAATTCGTATACACTCTTCATATTTTACAATAAATAATCATAAGGTACGAAGCTGGACAATCATCCAATCGAACTTAATCACGTGATATGTTTTTTAAGTGAAAATTTCGATGTCTCATAACTATAAATGGCCGCATGTTTCAACTCCAATTTATTTTCACGTTGATTCTTGACACCGGTGAGACGAAAACCGTTCGAATCGATTTTTTAACGGCCTTTTTCAAGGCTACTTAAATCTTCAAAAAATGCAACAAGGAATCCAATAGTTATCAAAGCAATTTTAAAATTTTGTACCACTAAACAGCTTATTTACTTTACAGCGCTGGTAAGCAATGTGCTTTTATTTGTACTTGAATCGCTGAGCCGTTTACCTTCAGCTCAAAAGCATTACTTTTTGCCAAAATAAGCCTAAAACTAAGTTATTTTTGCAGAAAAATAAATGCACGATCTCTGGAAGGTTGGGGATTATTCCCAAACCCCCAGTTTCTGGTGGCTGAAATCTCCGCCACGAGACCCCAAAACAGCTACTTTCCCATATTGCAAATTTCAGGCTACGCGCTTTGCTTTATTCGATGACCAAACTGTCCTTTTACTGTATTCTGCCTGGCCAAGGCAACTTGGTAAATAAAGTTGTAATTACAATCATAAGAAATCACGTACTATTGAGATTCGTCTTTGCGTCACAAAAGTGCGAAGTTCTGCTTTGATCTTGCTCGATTTTGAAAAAACAAAACAAAAGGCTTACTCTGCTTGATTCAGCAAAAACCGAATCAAAGCTTAAAAACACTTTACAGTACAACTAAAACCATTCGTACCAAAATTGTTAGTTTCACTTTTATTTCAAATGGAATTAAGCAGCACAACTACTTAGTTATTCTGGCGATGTTACTGCGGAACTACTTTAAAACAACCTTTTGTAGTTGGAAAAAAGCAAAAAAATAGAAGCAACCACAAAAATCTCAGTTTTATTTACATAAATGCAGGTGAAGTTTTATGACGCCCAGCAGGGCCCTAACAGCGGAAAGGGAGCATTGCCAAAACATGCTCCCCGCCATACGGCTCTTAAATTCCAAAAAGAAAATATCAAAAAATCTATTATATTTCTTTACATTATTGAAAATTTCACCTTGATTTTTTGTATGATGTATGAAAATATTTGTTTGTTACCGGTAGCACCATAATATTATGCTTCGAGAAGTCAAAAATATAGTTATTATGTTGCAAGCTATATTTAAATTGCCAGTAACTCGAAGTTCTAACTTTTTCAAACTCACGCTAATTGTAATTTACTACCGGTGTCTGAATTTAGAATGACGTAAAAAACAAATATTTTTTCAATGCAAAATATTTCAGCGGCTTAGTAATTCCAGACATCCGCCATAAAAATGAGCAGAGAGGTGGAGTCGAGGACACAAGGCTCGAGGCCAAGGCCAAGGACACAAAAAAAATCCGAGGCCAAGGCCAAGGACAGCCTTTCCGAGGACAGACACTCTCGAGGCCAAGGACAGGAATGCTCGAGGCCAAGGCCAAGGACCAAGGACACAAAGCGCAAGTGCTCTCCAAAAAAAAAAAAAAAAAGGTCTTCACAAAAATTTTTCAGGCGATCTCCAAAAAAAAAAAAAAAAAAAAAAAAAAAAGGTCTTCACAAAAATTTTACAAGCGATCTCCACGAAAAAACGCTTTCCAAAAAATTTTTCAACCGCTCCAAAAATTTTTCAACCGCTCCACAAACTTTCCAAAAAATAGTGCTGTCCTCGAGCCGAGGACAGGCCAATTTTCGAGGACTTGAGGCCTCGAGGCCAAGGCCAAGGCCAAGGACTTGACCTTCGAGGCCAAGGCCAAGGCCAAGGACTTCAAAATCTGTCCTCGAGGACTCCACCTCTGAAAATGAGATTACATAAATTTCACTTATATCTGCATCTAAAGGGGATGAAAAGCAAGCGTCCATATACTATAGGCTAAGTGATAATGTAGCCAAATCAATATAATATGTTCCTAGATTGCAATTGTTGTTCGATGCAAAGAACTGGCGAGGATTAAATTGCGTACTTAAATTAAATTTACCGTGTTTTGCATACACTACGCTATGAAAACCGCAAACAAGATCGCGTATCATGTAGAGGGAATTTTTGCACTGAGGAATACTGCTTTATTAATTACTGTAGCTACAGCAGTTCCTTACAAAGAAAAAATTAGTCTTTTCTGTACCCGCACATATGAGGTTACTCTCGCACTGAAAATGCAAATCTTGTTACAAAAACTTTCTATTATTTTCTTACAAGCGCTAGCATCAAAGATTTTTTGTTTACGCAGTTTGCTGATTCCTGTTCATGACATCGGCAGATCTTTCCTTTGGCGACATGAAAAGGTTCATGCTGATGACGAGTCGTCATTTTTTTGAATCATCGAAGTATCGCAACTCAAGTATTAAAAATCATCCATGATGCTGGTCAATTGCCTCTCTGGCAAAACGGTAGTTGCTTGATTCGATGAACGTAAGGTTTTTCGCAACTTCCCTGTTCCGTCTTAAACGAATGCTAATTGATTTCTACTTTGTGCTAAAACGGAACGATGAAATAAATTTGTCTTGGACCACTTCCGTTTTTAAACTGATAACCGATGACGTACGGTGGTACATTTTCCAACATGTAAATTAATAACAATGATAATGCAGGTTCATCGAATTCAACTTACTAGACCTGGTGAAAGCAGGTCTTTTGCTCAGAAGTGTGTCATAAAGTATATATTTGCACAATCACACATAATTAAGTCATTAAGCTTAGAAACAAACAAGTGAAGTAAAAAAATAAAGTTATCACAGAATTAACAAAATACGAGTATAAATCGAAAAATAACAAATTTGAATGTGTTGCCAGTTCGCTGTAGTATGATTAAATAATCAGTACAAATTATGTGGCTGTAGATTGAAAGCTCCACCAAATAACTACCGTTTCAATCACACTTGAATTTTACGAATTTTAACTCATTTTTTAGTTCGGTCGGTAATTGATTCCAAAGCTTAGGAGCAGAAATCAAAAATGAACAATCACTAATTCTAAAGTTGTTGCGTTACACTTTGAGACGAATAAAACGAGTAAACTTAGAATTAACTGAAAGTAAAGACTTCAATTCTTGAGTGTGAGCATTTTGCAAACAAATTCGCGTTATTGCATATAAACGTCAGCAAAAATATTTAATACAAAATTCTATGTTTTATCGCAAGTCATCGGTGGAGTTCAATTAGTAACTCAGTTACATAGTCTTATTTTATTCGAATAACGTTAAAAATTGTTAGTTTTTTCTAAAATCACAAAAATCGCCCTGTGGCATGAAACTTTGTTCTCAGAATGGAAAAGGTTTGAAAAAAATGACGCTTTTGCTCAAAGCCTTCCACCTGTATATTCTAAGTAAATTTGATGTCTCGATCGGGTGCGTAACCAGGATTTTGCTTAAGAAAAACAGGCTCTAAACCTAAACTTGTCTGCACCTCACACATTGAGATTTGTTTTGTGATTTTTATTTTTTGGGAAAGAAGTAGCCATTTTTACGCCATTTCGATGACATTTCGCACCGTTATGCATTGTACAACCAATTAAAAGAGCTAATTACAAAGATTTAGAAGCACTTTCACAGAATTGAATCATTTAGCCCGTCATGACTTTTTATTTTCAAGTTAAGTTCAAAACACTTTTAAAAGCAAGCATATTTGGGTTAAGTTTTCTGAGGGACTTAGGTATAAGGGGGCTTCAACCCCCTACCCCTCTGGTTACTCCACTGGTTTCGATTTACGTCCAATTGTTGGATGACTAATTACTGAGCAATATCTAGAGGGCGTAGGGGAAAATCCATTATAGATTGACAAGCTTTTGTCAAGTTGACGCTGAGGGTTAAAAAGCTCCAGCATCAACTGGATGTAAAGTTAACAGAACGTGTGCTTGAGGATGTTTAAGTCAAGATCACATGAAAAGCATTGTTAAACGGAGAAAGTGCATAAATTGGTAGTTTTCTAATGAGCATTTCAATTAATCTGCCACAATTTAGATCATTTTTAAAGCTCAAAAATGTGTTTGCTTTTGGTGGAGCTTACAGCGCTCCCCCAGGCATAGGAGTAGCCAAAATTTTTGATTGGGGAGGGCCCCAAACCGCAATTTAAATGCAAGTGACGTCATCAGAATTTTTTGAAATAAAAGAAACTTTTTGTGGGAAAAATGTTGTAGATTGGAAGACCGGAAGCCGCCGTGGACTGTGTGCTGGTACACAACCAGGATTATGCTGCAGGGAAAGGGCTTAAACCCACAGTAAAAAGTGTAAATTGGGAGACGTATTCAGCAAACTAGTGTAGCTAGATATATAGATATGAACACCTTTTTTTTTTGGAAAACACTTGCATGTTGTGTCCTTGGTCCTTGGTCTTGGCCTCGGATTGTTTTGTGTCCTTGGTCTTGGCCTCGAGCCTTGCGTGCTCGACTCCACCTCTGCTATTATTTCTATAAGGTTCACCTGAATGGTTAAAGATTAGGCCTAACTAGTGCAGAGATGAACTGCAAGGAGAAACAAATTTCAGGATTTTTGTTTTGTTTTCTTTCCTTTTGTACAGCAAAATCGTTTCAAGTATTTTTGAGTAGTTGACATCTTCTGAAGATGACTAAATCATAGAAATAAGCTGAAACTGGAATTCCTTCTTATGAATGCCATGGAACTGCAGCGTTAATTTTTATCCTGCTGTTGACCATAGGCGTTACCAGGACTTTAGATTAGAGGAGCACAAACCACAAACCACATGCAATGACGTCATCAGAAATTTTCAAACGAGAAAATTTTTGTGGAACAAAGATTTTGTGGAACAATGATATCGTAGATATTTTTCTGCAACAAAAGAGATTAAAAGCTGTGGCCTGGTTAGCCGAAAGTGAAAAACTGAAAATGTCTAAATTTGAATACGTGTTGAGTAAAGTAGTATAACTCAGTCGTTTCAAAGCCAGGGGTCTGGGGGCTACGCCCCCAGATTCCGAAGGCTATGGAGGTCTCAGGGCGAAGCCCCCACCCGCAGAAAATTTTGGAAAAAAAAGCTATTTTAAGACCACAGAATCACATTTCAAACGTGTTCAAAGCCATTTCAACGAATTAGATTTTTAACATTTGAAAGCCAGTTGAAAAAATTAAATTGTTCAATCCTACTTTTATTCACAATTTAAGTCTAAAACACGTTTAAAATCTTGCACTTTGAGATTAAATTTTGCAAGTGATTTGGCCCAAATAGAGGGAAGTAAGGTTCACTGCCTCGTGCTATATTTTAGTGATAAATAATAATCCACTCAAAGAAGATCCTTAGACATTTTTGTTTTGTCATGAAAATAACCAATTGCAGGAGTTCTTGGGTGACCAGGGGTATAGGTGTAGCCAGGATTTCTGATTGGGGGGACCAAATCACAAGTAATGACGTCTTCAGAAACTTTTGAAAGAGGAACTTTTTGTGGCACAAAGATATTGTAAATTGTAAGATCAGAAGCCGTGGACTATGTGTTTGCACGTAAGCAGGATTTTGCTATAGGGAGAGGACATAAAACAAAATTAAAAGTACAAAAGTGTAAATTGGGAGATGTATTAAGTAAACTAGTCTAATTCAAGTCCATCACAAACGGGGCCTAGGGGCTAAGTCCGCAGCGGCTGTATAATGTTTCGTAAATATTTGTAAAAAAACTAGCTATTTTAATGCAATTGGATAATAATTCGCACGTGTTTAGTGCCGTTTCAAAGAACATAGGTTTTTAGCATTTGAACGCCCATTGAAAGATCAAATTGTTTAAGTTTTTTTTTACTTACAATTTAAGTCCAAAACACGCTTAAAATCTTGCATTTTGGGGTTAAATTTTGTAAGTGATTGGGCCCAGGTAAGGAAAATTAAGGTGCTTTGCCTCGTTCAATGTTCAGGAGTAAATAATAATCCACTCGAAGATTTTCCTTGGAGATTTTTTTTTTCATAAGAATAACCAGTTGTAGGAGTACATGTACGAGTACATGTATTATTGAATTTGAATTTGTTTAATGACCTTTTCCCGTGGCTAATTTTTGTTTTAATAAACGTACTTTGTCGCATGAAAACTAACGAGATGGAAGTAGATTTTTATTTAAAAATGGTACAATAGATGGTTACGCCTACTAACCATGTCATTGCCTGGCCTGGATTTGCATTGGGCGCGGCCCTTGGCACTTTGAAAATTTTCAAACGTTTTCTGCCTAATGTAGGTGAATAACTAAAAATATCTCATCATCTGAGCGCGGAGCCCCTGGCACTGTGCCATATTATGGTAAATCTGGCCCTAGTTATTGCATTACGTCCACAAAAAGATTAGATGAGGGCCTGAGATAGCAAATTTTAGGACAAAAACTCTCGATTTCTCCCGAGTTATACATCTAAATTGGTTGGCAAAAATTCAGTTGAGGAGGACCCGGGTCCCTGGTCGTCAATATTATTCACAAATGCTAAAAGAAACTGAAACTGAACAAACATTAGGCTTTTTTGCCACATTTTTGTCATAGATGACATTTCAATTGGGGCGGGATCCTCTGACTCCCTGGCTACGCCTATGGCCAGTGGGCCCAGGCCCCCTCAATTCAAATTCAATAACTTGTTCACTGAGCATTTCTCCAGCTCATTTTTTTCAAAAGTATTTTGTTGCGTAAAAACTGGAGAGGTGGAGGTGAATGGTTAGTGAAAAATGGTACAATAGAATGATGGTTACGCTCAATACCATGTTATTGCCCGGGCCGAATCTACATTGCGCGAGCCCTTGGCAATTTGAAGATTTTTGCGACATCTTCCTGTCTAATATAGCTAAAGGCCAAAAAAAAGTCTCACCATCTGAGCATGGAGCCTTTGGTGCTCTGCCTTATGGTAAATCCTGCCCTGGCTATTGCATTACGTTCATAAAAAAGTTAGATGAGGACCTGAGGTAGCAACTTTTAGGACAAAAACCCTTAACTTCACCCGGGTTGTACATTTAAATACTGTAGGTTGGAAAAATTGAATTGAGAGAGCGCGTGCTCCCTGGTCGTCAATATTGTTGTTACTTACTGCTGTACGCGAAAAATGCCAAAAGAAACTAAAGAAACAATAGGATTTTTTGTCGCATTTTTATCATTGTTGGCATTTCAATTGGGGTGATCCGGGCCCCCTGGCCCCATTCTGGCTACGTTTATGTTGTTGACGCTTAGTATATAAAGTACTGTAACTAAGTTACTTTTACTTTCTAAAAGTAACTTAGTTACAGTTACCCTTACTCGGGGAAAAAAGTAACTAAGTTACCGTACAGCTACAGTTTTGAAAAAGTAACTAGTTACCGTTACAGTTACGGTTATAGTTACTTTGATTGAGATAACTTTGATCCTAACAAAGCAAGTGCTTATTGCTCAGGACGGTCATTTTTTTATTTATCGATGTTTGTGCATTGTGGCTTGCGGGTTCTACTACGCTTGATTGAGCAGTGATGGTGTAGTGGTAAGAGCGTCCGTCTTGCAGTCGGTAGACCGGGGTTTATTCCCTTGTCGAGCCATACCAAAAGACTTTAAAAATTGGTATTCACAGCTTCCCTGCTTGGCGTTCAGCATTAGAGGGACCGAGTGAAGATTTAGCCTTGGTGTGATTGAAATTAAAATATCTTATCATATCTACGGTATGTTTACCACAAAAACATGAGATATAAAAACTGTGATAGATAACTTTGCAGCTATTTCATCCCAACCGCTGTTGTTCACACTTTGACTGTGAGTTATATTTAGCTTGTGGATGAAGAGACAGGTCTTTTTTGACTTGACGTGTAGTAGAAAGCAAGGGCCAAAAACAGAGCCTGGGCATTTTTTACTATCAACTAGCCTCCTAATCTTAGCGATTAATTTTTTTCGAATAGCTTTGAAAACGAGCAAAATGTAATCCAAATGGCGCTAAAATGACTACTTTTCTTCGAAAATCACACTAATCGCTTAACTAAAAACAAAAACAATCAATCCTGTAGCGTAGCCAGAGGGAGCGCATAGAAGCTGTTGTTTCCTTCCCCGATTAGTTTGTCGATCAAAATGCACAATAAGAAAAATATCACTGTTCTTGCACTTCTGAGACGATCTTTTGCAGTGATATAAACTCTAAGGTGATTTTTAGCCAATTTCGAAATATTTATTCAAGGAGCGTAATATTTTGTCAAAAACAAAGCTTACAAATCAGTAAAAAGTTTGAAAAATTGTTAAAAACAAGCAATGAAATTTGATCGCTTCATACAAATGCTTAACGTTGACTTTAAAAACGTGATGTGGAATGGGAGGGAGCTATTCAGTATTCAATTTAGCTTATTACCAATCACTTCTCTAAAACCTAGTTTCTTTAGCTTTTCCACAAAATTTCCTTTTTTCAATGCACACAAATTAGGTTAAAAATTGTTTTTTTGTTATGATTTACCGGTTTGTAAAAAAAAGCTGAAATTTTGCCATTATCCAGGTGCCTCATAGCTCGTTTACCTTACCAGTTCAATCATATTTTTTCTCTGCTAATTTTTATGCCAGCACATTTTAAAAACATTATTATTACCAAAATGAGCTAAAAATTAAGCTACTTTGGCAAAAAAAAATTGCGAAATCTCCGAACGCTGGGCGCTCCGCCCACAAACTCCGAGATAGCCCTTCCAATGCAGTTTTTTGGCTACGCGCCTGAATTAATCCACGATTAATGCGAAATTGTGTGCTTTGTATCAATTTAAACTAAAAATAGTAGTCAATTTAAATAATGCTTGTATAGTGGTCGGCAAAATGTATAAAATGCTTGATGACAAATCAGATTGAAATATCAACTACTTACAAACCAATGCAATATTTATCTTGCCCCAACAGTCTGTTTGGAGGGTAGTCAACGATACGAAGCCAAACGGATTAAATCATAGTTTTACAAACAAGGACAATAGTGGAAGAGGTTTGGGGCATTTATGTAGTATTTCAAGTTGTTCTTATTTCTTCAACAAAACCGATTTTGAGCAGTATTTCTTTAACAGCGGATAAAAAAAACAAACATTTCACCAAAATTTTTTGAACAATTTTTTTATTAATTTTGATTCAAATCTAACACAATCTCAAACTCTTACTCGAAAATTAACCTTAATCTAACTCACCTCAGGTCAGATTTTTGACCCTCAAAAGCAAAGAGAAAATGTAAAAACGCAAGGATTAATATTATTCCTCGTTTTCATTTTACTTTGTTTCACTAAAATTTTTGACAAAATAGTCAAATAGCAGTTTGCATGCAGTTTATTTCATAGCTCTGGCTTTGTGTCATGCTCTTTAGTTAGTTTCTCGTTTCTTTTTCTAAGGAAGAGTTTTGTTTCGTTCCAAAATTAACTTGCCACATTATAGTTTGTTCTTTATATTTTGTCCCGTTTTAATTTGAATTCGTGTTTTTGTTTGAATTCATGTTTTTGTTCGCGCCCTTGCCAAGCTTTGAAATTTCCGAGATTGAAATGGCACAATGTTCAAGCAATAAACTGATATGCTTGTTTTTCTGGGCTTGATCGTAACGTAAGTAAAGTTTTTGAAACTACTTTCCATCTACGCTTATTTTATAAGAACAGTAGGTTCGTTTTTCTTTAAAATTTAAGAACAAACAAGACAAAAAATTGGTAAAGATTTAAAAACAGCCAACTTCATTTCAAAACTTAAGGGTTCTTAAAAGAAGTGCAATTTACCCACCACACCTCTAAACCAAAAATCATCAAAATTCCTAATTGGAGATGATGGTGATACCCATTTTGTTGTGATTGAGTTGATGATGTCATGGAATCGTGGTAATAACGGTTATGAACCATCTACGTTTTAAAGAGGTTAAAATTTGTTTTTACTTAGTTTTATAACAAAAACCGCCAAATGACCTAATCAACTTAATGACGTCACTGAATCGTTTGATGACGTCCTCTATTTAACAGGCATTTTGTGCAAGAAAAAACTTAAACAAATAAGTAACTTACTGCAAATGTAAAGTGCAACTGTATGTAACAATTCAAGACTATCATCTAAAATTAGAATTTTAATAATATCAAAAATGCTGCTAAAAATATTATCCACTAAACCTTATTTTTTTACATTTGCTGATTTAGTTTTTTTGTTGTTGTTGCATTAGCTGTTTGTCAAATCAGAAATAAAAACCGACTACTCCAATTTTACTACTAACAGATAACCATACGAATGCTAATCGAGGCACAAAAAAGAATGTTTTTTATTTTCAAATCATTCATGTTTCTATGTGTATGAGCAAAAAAAAACTGTAGCTGCTTGTCGTTTTCAAGTTTTGAAACTTGTTGAAAGGTTGCTTTCCTTCAGCTGGAGGATTTGCAGTGTCATCAACTTTGCTCTGCTTGTGTGCAATAGGCAGCACCTAAGGCAAAGCATTAGGATTCTTTTCTTAAGATATTTTATGTGAATTTTTTAATATCAATTTTTTCTAAACAATCCAAAACAGTGATCATTAAATCAAAGCTTTTCGTCACCACATTGAACATCTCGCATCAAAAAAGACATTGCTCGAGATTGACTTTGTTGAAAAAATGAGAACTACTTGAGGTACGTGTTCTAGCATCGGTAATTGAAAACTTTTTCTCTTACTTTCAAATTGTTTTTATTTTTTGTTTTATTGCATGCTGGAGGCGAACCCTTGGTCTTTGTTTCACTTATTTCTATCTTGAATTCGTTTTGGTTGCAGCTGCTAAGGGGAATCAACTATTGTAACTACAAACAGCTCTTTTCAGCTGCCGTTTTGTTGAACACAATCATTTTTTGCCTTTTCAGAAATTTTCAAGCTCCATCAGTTTTGGTATTTTGAGTTACAAAAAGCTGCTTTTAATTTTCACAGTAAAGAAGAAAGCATAGGTTATATTTCTCATTCAGTAAGCTAACTGTTATCGCAACGTTTCTTAATTTCAACTAAAAGTTTTTTCTTTTTATTAGAAATAAATAACCTGAACATAGGGTAATTTTTCGAAGGAAAAATAGTTTTTAGAGAATGAATTTTTGAGGATATGTAATTTCTGAAAAATAAATTTTCGAGAAAATGTGTTTTCGAACAAACCTAAATTTTGTTTAGTATAAATTCCAGAAAATAAGCTTTTGGGGAAATGTAATTTCGGCCAAATGTACATTCTGGCAAGTGCAAATTCTGGAAAATAAGTTTTCGGGGTAATGTAATTTCGGCCAAATGTACATTCTGGCAAGTGTAAATTCTGGAAAATAAGCATTCGGGGAAATGTAGTTTCGGCCAAATGTACATTCTGGCAAGTGTAAATTCTGCCAAATGAGCATTCGGGCTAATGTAATTTCTGGCAAGTGCATGTTCAGGAAAGTGTAATTTCTGGAAAGTGCACGTTCAGGGAAATGTATGTTCGGGATAATGTAGTTTCGGCCAAGTGTTTTTCGGAGAAATGTAATTTCTGGAAGGTGTTTTTTGTGGAAGTGTATGTTATCATATATGGGATCATTAAAAAATGCCAATTTTAGAAAACACTCATAGTAATGCTGAGCAGTAGATGACTTGGCTTTGCTATCCGGCTAGCTTCCGTGATCTTTGCTAGCTTGGAATTCCACCCAGAAACACTCGCCTGGTTCTAACGTAGAATTGTTGGATAATACGGTATGTTTTTCCTACTAAGTAATTTAGTATTTGTTTCAGTCTCGCTCTGAACAAAGTCCTACTGTACGCTTGTGTGCTAGAAGTACAACTAATCAAGCATCAGCTACATTCGACATTGACATTTCTCAGTCTTTCAAGCTGGATCGATGTCTTAAAAAATTGCTTGCACAAAACAAGAACCATATGAGCGAAACAGGATGAGCAAACCAACTTTAGGTATGCGTATGATGTCAGAAGGTTATTAAGGATCTGACAAAGCAAGTGCTGCTTTGAAGAACGTTGGCCATATTACGGACCTTAGAAAGCAAAATGGCAAAGTCATTGTTCCGTAATTCCAGGTTTCTAACTGCAATTTAAGCCTATAAAAGTTTTTCATTGTTATGGACTTATTGTATACCTTAATCTCGAAAACATAATATGTTGTAATTGTGCGATGCGACCCAAATTCACAGCTACGGGAGGGCCAGAGGGGGATGCGACCAAATCAAACACAAATTTTGCCCCCCAAATCCGCAGCGACAGTAGGAGAAAATAGTGGTAAGTATTGTAAGCGCCCACCCTGAAGAAGAAGTTTGCCTCCGCCCGTAGAACAACGCTATAGATGCGGCACTGCCGCGACTGATTGCAGAATGTCGCCAACATAAAACTTTACGGTTCTTTTAAACAACCGTTTACTTGCGCTCAACCGCGGCTAACTTGTCTTATAATTTTGCGACGCGACATTTTCTTAAAGTTTTTGGACTTTGCCAGCGACTTTGCCGAGGCGACAATATTAGATTTTGAAAATAAAAAAAAATTAAAAATTGTTCTAATATTTCCCTAAAAGATGATGTTAATTATTGTGACAATGTCAAAAAATCAGGCAATTTAAGCAAAAGGCAAAGCAGCGTTGCGTTTCTTGCAATGCTGCCTTTAGGAGCCGATTATTATTCACTGGAGATATTGCGAACCTATATTTAAATGGAAATATTGCAAAAATCTAGTGTTCTCAATAGCAAACGCAGAAATTTGAAAAGGGGTGGGGGGGGCCAGGAACTTCAGAAATTTGAGAAAAACAAAGATCTGAATCAGAAATTGTTCCACTCAAATTTAGTCCGATATGCAACCCTTGTTGTCCAATTTTGCCCTCCACTGAAAAAATTTAAAACACTTCCTCTAGAGCTCAGGCTTCATCTATTCCCCTCCTTATTTGGCCTTACCCTAACCACTTCAGATTTAAAAATCAAATATTTTTAACGTATAGATGCCATTGGGGCTTATCACAGACATCGTCAAGCAAACGTTTCACTTAGAAGCAACACCATTATAATAAAGTTGTAGATACTGCTGCCAGGTTACCAAACAAACATCAACATCTCATACCATAATGATAACACTGAACATCTTGTTTTTGTTGTGTTTTTGTGTTTTTATTTTTGAGTTTAAAACTGTATTTTAGTAAAGTTTTTAATTCTTACGATTTGCAAAAACCAAGCACACCAAAATGTAACTAAAGATGCAATGATATTAGTGCGCCATTAAAAATAGCTGTAGCAGCTCTCATCATCTGTGTTAGCCGTGCATGGCTACAGTAAACAAATTGACGACTTCCACACTCATAATCCATAGAAGTACTGGCAAATTAATTGTTTTGCACGTACAGTTTGGCAGCCAATGTCTTTAAGACAATTAAGGCGTTTAGGAAAATCATTCTCATTAACGGCAGGCCAGGATTCACCATATGGCACAACAGCGCAGTGCCAGGGGCCTTGCGCTCTAGGTACCCACAATTGGATGGTGATTGTAACGAAAATTTAGCAAAAGCTTTTTTTTATTCGATCTTCACCTTTATTTGACAGGAAAAGGCAGCGAAAATCTTACAAAGATCTTGTTGCGTCGGAGATTAATTTCATTTTTTCAGGGTCAAAAGTGCCGTGGCGATGTAAATCCAGCCCTGCTTGTTGCGCATTTGCTAAACAGAACTCAACAATTCTACAGGCTTTGAATAAGAAGCTGAAACAGACTGCAGAGTTTCTTATCTCTAGTTTACTGCAGTTATTCCGCTCTGGAATTATCATTAAGAACTTTTTCTATGATAACGTCAAACTCCACACAAATGAGTTCATATTTGACCTAAAAAAAAATTTATTAGGGGCAAAATATTTTCGTACTGATGCAAACCTTAAACAAAGTTCTTCAGCGACTTTTTTGATTCGGGGCGAAATCGGCTTTGAAATTTTGTTTCTACTAAAAAAAACAACCAATGAGATCTCTTGCGACACTATGCAATACTTCAAAAACAAAAGATGGCTTCTTAGTCCATACAACAGCGTAAGTCTTAACAGTTTTAGATGCAATGTTAATTATACAAAAAAGTTGATGCACGCATAAAATCAACAAGCATTATGAGTGTGCAAATATTTTAATATACATAATCGTGAACAATAAAACAAACATAAAATGTAGATATGGTTCATTAAAATCTTTAATTTCAAAAATTATCGAACAACTGTTCAGCAATTCAATACTGATGACTTGCATGAAGTGGAATATTAGTAATAAATTCGATGTTATGTTAATTATGGAGAGAACAAAATAAAACCTTATTCGTTAGTTTAATGATTTTGCTTTAGTTTCAATGGAATGTATTTGAGTGTATTGCGAGAAGGCATAGCCTGTTAATACTGATTTTCGTTACTGACTGATGATTGCTTAAGGCTGAAACGATTTTTGTTACAATAATTAATAAACGAATTCATAAACTTGCTCAATTGATAAAATTTTAGTTTGTGACGAAGAAATTCAAGCCAATATGTTAAATATAATTATGATACCTCCATTAATCGTCGCTGTCCCTGTATCAAATCAAACGCTGCAGCAATAAACAGACCCAAGATAGAGTGAAAGAAACCAAAACAAATTCAACTCAAAGATGTATAAAATCTGGCCTTTAAATTTTATTCGCTCTGCTCTCGGTTCCAATTTTTTTCCGATCGGATTTTCCCAGCAAATAGGCCGATGTGCTTGAATCAGGTCAAAAAGCATGCCGGAAATAATTGTTTTTGAACTTCTTATTCTTTTTTGACCTAAAATTTTCCCGAAAATGAACCGAAGATGGCATTTTTTTTGTTTACCTTTTTACTAAGCCCTTTAATTTCACGTACAATTTTTTGTCCCGCGTCATTATCGCAAAATATAATTTAAAACTGATTGAACACCCCTATGTTGGCAGATCCAAGATGCACACTTACGTTACAGATTCGCAATGGCAGAATATCAAACTTCAACTTTTAAAGCGAAAGTCCAAACATAGCTTTTTAGTTCTTAGTTTGTCATTTCCAAGGCAGCAGTCACCCACTTTTGATGATAATCCAAACAGCAATGCTATTATTTTCTTTTAGTGTTGAAGTTGAAATGTTTTGATTACACTTACCTGAATGTTTCGGACCTACTTTAGACAACAACAGGCAGTGTCATCCAGCTTCAACAACTCGTATTTATAGGTCAACTGGGTAAAACTAACACACCCATCGGCCTTCGTGTATTGTTATTCATAAAACTTTGCGTTGGACTGTTAACAACTGACAATATTCAGTTTTTGTTGATGGAAGCTTCTAAAAAACAGATTGTAAAGAACGTCATAAACGAAAGCAAAAAACCGTAAGTGTTGAAACACAATTATGTATGTCCCCAACAACGATGACGTCATTAAGGATGCGTAAATTTTGCCACATTTATTACTGAAGAATGCAACTAGCTAACTGGTAAAAACGAAAATTTTCAAGTGCATTGTGCCAACTAAATGTCAATATTTTTTTTTCAATTTTTATATGCAAGATTATATTTTACCACAACTAATTTTTTTCACTATTACGACAGATTTTTGTAAATTTTAATTTTTTCACTCCACCCTAATCTCCATTGATTTTGCCTTTAGTCCTCGTTTAAATCTACAAAAGTACGGAAAGCTATCTGTAAATTATCTTAAACTTTATGATTTGCCTGTCTGGAAAAAATATTTACTGAAGATCTCAAATTATACGGGATGACTTGGTATTTCAATCATTTCAGACATTGAACAAACAATGATTGACAATGCTCTTAGAGAAACCCGAAACGTTTAGTAAAACATTAAAAGCAGTTGTTTTTTCTGCAATCATTAAGTTTGTTTTTTTGGTAATCTTGATTAATTGAAAGTCTAGTTTTCAAAATCATGAACCTTATTTAACGAAAACCAAGTTGTTATGTGAGATGAGATGAAACCGACGCACAAGCGAAAATAAACTTAATCGACAAAAAAATAATATTAATCAAACACTATGTTAAATGCTTAAAATAATAGAGTAAGCAAAGATGGCAATTATCAAATAATAATTGTCTGATTATCGGTGTTTATATCGGCCTCTCGCAGATGGCGTAACGAGGATCACTGCATGGCGCGTCAAATATCGGATCAGCGAGGTGGAATCGAGCTCTGCCGCAATCTCCGCTGTTATTCGGTTCTCCACGAAACCACAAACTATCAGTGGAAGAAAATGAATCTCCATTTACCCAACGGAAGTTTCCTTCGCTTGCTTGGTCGCTTAGACCGATGAAGTATCCATGTGTTCCCAGCGAGAATATTCGACGAAGCGAACTGAAACATGAAAAAATAAAGTGACTTTTCAGCAAGCTGAAACAAGCAAAAACACGAATTAAAGAAGTGTCCAAGTTTCACTTCTCTCAAATTTCGCTGGATTAGTCATCTTCCAACCCTCTCCCAATTACGTTTCTCTATAAAGTATAGAAGAAACAGATCAATCCTTGTAACTTTTATTAAACAATTTTTATGATTTACCAACTTGTAAATAAGAAAACTGAGAGTTTTCCATAAATAACCACCTCCCACGTAGCCTATTATTTTTGTCCAACCAGCTGAATCACACTTTTTCTCTGCTAATTCGTATGCCACGTTTTAAAAGCATTAATTTTCATCAAACCACGCCTAAAATTAAGCTATTTTTGCCAAAAACTACGAAATTTTCAAGCGCTGGGGGGTCCACACCCAATGGCCTACGGCAGCTGGGATGTGCAGACCCCATAAACAGCCCTTCTCCATTGCAGATTTTTGGCTACGCGCCTGACTAAGATACGTCAAATACACAACGCTTGTGTGGCTAAAACTTATTTAAAATTTTTGATGATATTGATACTAATAATCTGAAAACACATCATCATATCATTATAAACTTTGTAAGAATAGTTTTGAAAATGGCACCTATTTTTGTTAAAAACCAAAAATATTTGAAACCTAATGTCAATGTAACGTTGTTTGTCAAAATTAGTAACAAGATATGAGAAAATGCCCTCGTTTGCCCTTTTTATTCCACGCGTAACTTAATAATTTTTTGTAAATGAACAACTATAATTATAATCAAATCTTTCGTTATACTCGCTGTATTACACCGAAGCGTGTAAGGTGTTTACGGGGCCCATCTCCGCATTTTTTTGCTCCCGATCAGCACAGCTCTTTTCGAAAAAATATTGCAGCGGTGGTGAGCCGTTGGCAACACTGTGTCCGATTTGATCGGCCCGAGATTCGAACCCCAGACATTCCGCTCCATAGATAAACGAGTTACCGCTCGAGCAGCTGGCCGGTTAAGCATGATGATATATTTTCGTAATGTAAATTCTATCAAAAATGAAATTTAGGACTAATTTGTGTAATTTCTGAAAAATAAGTTTTCGGATAAAAGCAATTTCGGCCAAATTAACTTCTGACAAGTGTGAATTCTAGAAAATAAGTCTTCAAGGAACTGTAATTTCGACCAGATATAAATTCTGGCACGTGTGAATTCTGGTAAATAAGTTTTCTGGGAAATGTAATTTCGGCCAAATTTAAATTCTGGCAAATGTAAATTTTGGAAAATGAGCTTTCGGGCTAATGTAATTTCTGGCAAGTGCACGTTCAGAAAA
Organism: Trididemnum nubilum; assembly: GCA_963965965.1. Taxonomy (NCBI): domain Eukaryota; kingdom Metazoa; phylum Chordata; class Ascidiacea; order Aplousobranchia; family Didemnidae; genus Trididemnum; species Trididemnum nubilum. Next base: position 35,720,633 of record OZ014473.1, on the reverse strand, counting down.
ATTTATATTCAGAATAATGTATGATATCGGCCAAGTGTTTTTCGGGAAAAGGTAATTCTGAAAGGTGTTTTTCTGCGAGATGTATACGATCCCATTTCCTAGAAATAGCTTCCGGTTCTTTCCTAAAAAAGGCGATGTAGTCAAGTCTGCAACTTTTCATCATCAGCATGAACTATTTATAGCACACAAACTTGATTTACCCAATGCGAATGAAAAATTGCTCAGTAAATTCAGAAGAAAGCTTAACTGATAAATGCGTGTTTTAAATGTTTCGTACATTTTTGCTTTCTCAGTAAAAATACGCATTTTACCCTCCGAATAGGGCCCTATTTTGCACTATATGCATTTTCCATAGCATCACAGACGGACGTAAATTTCCGACGATTTTTTGTCGAAGAACGTCAAAAGTGTTGTTTAAAGCTGATTCTTTATACGTCTCCTCTCCCCACGTATAAATTTTTTAGAAAAAGTTCGTGTTCGTCTTTGATATAACTAGATGGGAGTTTGCCAGCAAACCCAGTGAACGACCGACGCGTAGCTAATGCGGTAGCGCTCAGTAGCACTTTTCGTCTACCGTAAAATCAGCAATTATTCAAAAGTATCTGCTTATGGAACTTCCTGAAAAAGGGAAATCCTAAATAATGTCAAAAAATATCAACGTCATCGTTTCTGATTCTAAAAAAAATAACCCGTCAGGTTAAGCTAGCGTTTCTCAAAGCCATGATCACGACCCAAATATAGGTTGAACATATCGAAAAATCTTAATAGCGCAGTGAAAATCCTATCATATGAAATTACGTGCTAAAGCAACATCTTAAGTGATTAAGAGTAATATGTCTGTCAAAGCTTCCACCATCACTACTATAAATACACACATCGTTGCTCAAGCGTATACTCAAAATGCGTACAAAGCTATCATGTAATGTCTAGTACATATTATTTATTTACGTAGGACACTCTGCATTGTATTGGTCCCAGATCTATGTTTTTGCCTTAATAACAATAATTCTAAACTTCTATCTCGAACAGAGGACTATTTGTATTTTTAATTCTTTGTCTTATTAATATCTACTAAAAATTGTTTTAGCGTAAAGGAAAAATAAAGATTTGGGGAATCTATGTGTTTGGGGGGTTTCCGGGCAGGGGTGTCACCTCTTAACCATGCCAAAATATTTATCTTTGCAGACTTAATATTAAAAACAATTAGCTCTCTAACAAGTGATTTAAAGAAATTGATTTAGGAGGTGTCCAATTTTTGGGTATTCGAGGGAGTGGTACCCTTAAACTATGTCAAAATATTTGTTTAATATTTAATAATATTAAAAACAATTAGCTTCCAGCTTTAGCCATTCGAAAAATTGAATTTTGGGTTGTTATTTGAGGGAGGAGAGTTTTTGGAAAGGTACCCCCAAACTATGTCAAAATATTTGTCCGTTAAAAACCCACATATATCATAAAACACTGGCACCCTAACTCAAGCCGTTCAAAAAATGGATTTTGGGAGGGATCTAGTTGGGAGATTTCCGGAGGGGTGGCACCCCCAAACTACGCAAAAATATTTGTTTGTTAAATATCTGCTGATATCAATACAAACTGGCACCCTAGCTTGAGCCATTCAAAAAAGTAATTTTTGTGGGGTCCATTTGGGGGAGACCCCCGGGAGGGGGGGGGTGGTACCCCCAAATTATGTCAAAATATTTGGGGTTAAATATCTGCTGATATCAATAAAAACTGGCACCATAAGTTAAGCCGTTCAAAAAATTGATTTTTTGGGGGTCCATTTGGGGGAGATCCCCACAGGGGATGTGGTACCCCCAAATTATGTCAAAATATTAGTCTGTTAAATATCTGCTGATATCAATACAAACTGGTACCCTAGTTTGAGGCATTCAAAAAATTGATGTTTGGGTGGTCCATTTGGGGGAATCCCCGGGGGCTCGCATCCCCAAACTATGTCAAAGTATTTGTCTGTCAAATATCTGCTGATGTCAAAACAAACTATCGCCCTAGTTTGAGTCGTTCAAAAAATTAATTTTTTGGGACCCATTTTGGGGGGTCCCCGGAGGAGCTACCCAAAAAAATTTCGGTAGAAAAAATTGCGTTTGCAGTTCAACAACTATAGACAAAAATTCGATTTCGATGGTTTGTGGTTTAAGAGAAGAAAGCGTACAAAATTTAGAAAGAAAACAAAAAAAAAAAAAGGAAAAAATAGAAAAAAAAAGGAAAAAAAAACACCTCATCGTGGCCAAAAGTGGGTTGGTTGGGATTAAAAGGAGTCTTAACACATATAACCATGTGAAATTTTTTTGAGACCGCTTTTTACGCCAAACTTGAGGGGCGATTTTCGGGTTCTAAAACCAAAGTAACATAACTGATTGTCTAAAAAATTTGGTACAAACATACAACTCATTAATCTCAAACTGCTGTCAAAATTTCATGAAGCTAGACCAAACCATTCTCGAGTTATAAGCAAAAGTCTGAAATTTCGCACTCGTTAGTTAGAAAATGGCCTAGTAAAAACAAAAAAACACGCGACGCTAGCGTGGTTCGTTCCAATTAAGATTGTGCAGAAACCACAGATGTGTGTATATCAGCAAGTATGCGGATGAAATGTGTGCAGTTATGTCATACAGAAACATGCTTGGATGCGATTTTTTCAATGCTTGATTGGAAAAATTTGTTAAGAATATTTAACCAGGAAATTTTTAATGAGTTCAAAAAAAAGTATTTAATTACGTATTTCATATTTGGATTTTTTAAGTTGTAGATTTGGGTTTAAGTTGGGGTTAGGGCTAAATTTAGGGCTACTTTCAAACTGAAGATGCGATTGTGAGGTTATACGATTGGATCAAAAACAAAAAAGAAGTCAAACAGCAACTTTCAAACAAAACACATTGCTGCATTTGCTTTACATTTTGGAAAAAAATTACATAATTGCAAGTTTCAAACAGCGCGCGTTAAAAACAGCAATAGCTGCGCGCTAAAAGAAGTCTGCACAAACACAACGGATACGAGTTCTAACCTTCGCGGCGTCACAATAATCCTCTTTCAGGCTATTGATTTCTTCTTCAATTCTGTACTTTTGTTCTTCTTTTTTCGAAGGTGGTTATTTATTAATGAATGGTTCAACATAGACTGTCAATTTGGCACCTACATAATCAGAATTGCAAACGGTTCGACTAATATAGGCCCGAAGCCGGAAATATAAGTCCGAACCCGAAAAGCGATTTGAAGTCGAAACTAGGCCTAAAAAGCTCGAAAATTAAAGTACGGTCTAAACAATGTGAATTGCTATGCTCGTATGCGGTTAAAGTATAAGGACTTCCTAAGCAGCTTTTACGGAACAAGCGTATTTACGCATAAACGTAACAAAAATACGTTGATAAGTGTAAAATTTTACGCGTGCTGGCTTTGATTATTAGCATCTACTGAACACGCCTATTTTTTGCGGTACGCAAACTATAAAATACGCGTAGGGTACACTTAATTTTAAGGCATTTACAAAGAAAAAAATTTTGCAGCGTGATATCACAAGGTTGCTTGATGTAGTGGTTACTGGTTATGTTTCTTGGCTTTGAAATTTTTAATCTGTGTTCGGTTCTCATCAAAATCAAAGTTAAAAATTTTTACAGAAAAGTAGTAAACTTTCGTTAAAATCAATCTTTGGGTCTATTGTTTGAAGCTTTTTTACAAAGTTACTAAAAGTATAGACCTAACTACTTTGATTAATCGATGTTTTTCTTTTGGTCTTTTGCTCTTTATCAAATCAAATCTTTCATTCTTGCAATAATACGTCGAACCGTGTCAGGAATTGGCGGGGCCCATATACGCGTCATTGCGGCCAAGCAATACATCTCTTTTCGAAAAAATGTTGCAGCAGTGGCGCGCCGTTGGCAACGTCAAGTTTGATTTGACCGGCCCGAGATTTGAACCTTAAACCTCCCGCTCGAGAGAGGAAAGCGTTACCGCTCTTCCAATTGGACAGTCGCTCCTCCTCGTCGTGCTAAATATAGTTTCTTTTTAAAAGTTTGCTGAACTTGTCATGTATTTAGTTGTTTGGTAATTGCTAGTAATACAGTACTACCGTATTTTTGCTGGCAAACCAAACTAAAAACAGCGGAAGCAACTCAGCCGATCTTTTCATTTTTTTTTTTTTACAAGTAACCTCTAATTCAATTCACTGAGTGTGCTTTGTAATAAATTGTAACTCAATGAAAGTATTGTGATAGAATAGACGGATTTACCGCGGATTTGGACTGTTACTTAGAGATTCTAATGAACATGAACCGAATACTTGATTATTTGACTTGCTAATTAAACATCTTTTTGAGATAAGCTGGTTGCTTTAACTGGAAATTGAAAACTAGGCATTTTCAGGTTTTTGCTGTTTAGCGAATCACAAACAAAATAAATTTACCACAATTCATGTCAAAATGCAATCGTTGGGTATGTAAATATCTTTTGCTGTTGCAAATATTCAAAATACGCGATTGTACCAGAAGTTGGATGTTGTTCAAACGGACGGAAAGTTAAATCATGTTGATTTAAATTTGCTGTTGTTCTGGTTTGTGTCCTTAGATTCGAATACTACCACGATTAACAGACGTTTTAAAATAATAATCTTGCTTCAGGTTATGTCAGAGCAAGTTTAATTTCTTTTGGCCAAGAAAAGTTAGGCCAACGGCCTATCTCTGGGCCTTGCATAACCTTAAAAGTTAAAAACCAGAGTATAGCAAAATACCAATAGATATTAACGTAAAGAGCTTCAGATTGTGAATTCGATTAAAGATTCATGCTAGGCTTTCATAACATACAACAATAGGCTACAACTTTGAAGCTCCCGTTAGGCTAGTGCTCAGGCGCGCTACGAGGGTACTAAGAGTAGGGATCACCCAAAGCTAATTTTTTTGTATGAAAACTGTCTTAATTGAACAGGTTGCTCAGAAAACAGATTCAACTCAAACTTGTTACTTACGGGGGCTTGGGGGCAGAGCCACAATCGCTCCCTAGTTGGAACTGTAATCAGCAAAGCAATAATCTCACGTTCAGCAGTTTCCGAGTGAGATGTTACCAGCGACATTTTAGATATTAAATAAAAGTTGATATCAAGCTCACAAGCCATTTATTTCATGCTTTTGAAAACATTTATGCGTGTAAATACTCATGTCGATAAATCATCCCACTTAAAAAAGCGCACATATTTTATAAGCGTAGGCGTAAATACGCGTGTTTGGTAGACGATGCCTTAGACGGCTTTTACCGATCACGCGTAATCACGAGCGGAAATACGCGTGACACTTTTTTTAATTTAAATGCAAAAAAACAAATTAATGCATTTAAATGAAACCCGTATTTCCGCGCGCAAATATGCGTCATTGGTTATAGTCGCCTAATAGTGCTAATTAATTCTGATAACAATAATTGTGTTGTAATAATTTCATTGTTGCTTAACGAAATCGTCATTCAGTGTTGCAAAGTTATTTCAATTACGCTATAATGAGCCCGAATTAAGCCCGACATTTTGTTAATTTTACGCACGAACCCGATTTGAAAAATCCGGCCCAATTTACAACTATGCACACAATTGCAATGTTTTATACCTATATTGTTTTAAACTTATTGTTGAATGTTTTTGTCAAATTTTAAAACTTTAGGCTATTTGAGGGGTTTGTACAATGATAATGGTTTTAGACGCTCTTTTTTGCACGATCAAGTTTCTCATTGATTGAAAACTTTTTATCACTGCAGAAAGAAACTTTAAAAAAATTCATAAACGATCGAGCCACTCCGCTGCATTGTTATTGACGATACTAACAATATTACAGCCAATAAACTCACTCTCTAGTAGCAGCGACTTGAATTCCATGAACAATCAAATCTCCTCCCCAGCCTTGGCAAATATCTCGACTTGCTTGCCACGACTGAGCTGTGGAAGTCTTCCGGTATCGATATCCATTGATCGGAAAAAAAGTCCATCCGTCAATTAATTCCGTGCTCCCTTAACCGCGGCAATTTATTTACAATACTACTTGCCTTATTATTTATATTAGCACACACTGATATTGTTTGATTAATATCCGATGCAATAATAGTTCTACAGTATTAATGAGCAGATTTTATTTTTGCTATGACACACATATGTAGCTATTTGTTTATTGGATAGAATCAACATCAAATCACGTTAATTAGCTGTGTTTAGGAACTACGTAAAATTTTTTTACCAAAAAGAAGAAATGATGATTGATTTGTTGGATTTTCGTTTAGCAGTTGTTATTACTTGTAGTTCCGGTATGTATAGTTGTTTTGTTTTTTTGTTTGCATTGCACTGATTGTTTTCTTGTGGTTTAATTGGAGCAGCCCTAAGCCCTAATTCAACACTCCCTAAGCCCTAATTTAAATAGCTTTTTGCTTACGATATTTGATTTGATTCAGCTATGACGTTTCCAAATGTGAGGTTAGAGAATTATGACTTTACTAGGTTGAGCATTATTTCCAATGAACTGCTGTATTTATGTAACTCGCACTCACAATTAAACTGCGCGATTTTAAAGTTGCCAATGTGTTGCGACTATAAAAATTGAACAGATTTTTGGTAGTTCAAATTATGCAGATTTCATCTTTTAACCCTACTTACACGGGTTGTTAGATCAAAACATACTACACTTGAAGAGGGGCAAAAATTCACCCCTACCCAACTCCTAAACTGAAAGTCATGGGAACGCTAAATTTGGCTTGTGGGTATTTTTACCAAACTTATGTGGAAAGTTTGCTTTTGAGTAGCATGATCATGGTGACGTCATGGCCAATTTTTGCAAAATGACGCGATATCTGCGACGACTTCTTACCTAGTTTTTTGAATCTGAATTATACTATGCTGCAGTCAAAGTAACTACAACACAAAAATATATCATGATGTTATTTAAGTTAAATATGGGTTGCAAAATGACCAAATTGTTTTCGAAGTGACTTTGCCAAACCTCAAAATTGAAAAAGTTGCCTTTACTCCATCACCTTTAAAGTTTGAGAAGTTACGCTCTTTTTTATTAAAACTAGTCAATTTTGAGTTGTGGCTGGATGTTTCTAATTTTTGCCAATTTTCTGCCTCAATTTTTCTTAGTTTGTTTTTAAATTTTGCGATCATTGATGTCAATATTTTCGACCTCATTTGTAAAGCTATTTATTCTCGAATTCTCTGTCGGCATTAGTAAATATCTTTTTGCTGGTTTTACAGCACTGCCAAAATTTTTTCAGTTGCTTGACAGTGCGCATTAGCATTTTACCGTATTGTCTCAAAATCTTTGCAGTTTTGATGGGAAATATTGGAGGGTGACTAATTTTCATCGTTTTTAATCAGTACCGGTACAAAATTAGTTTTTTTTTTTTTTTTAATTTAACTCTTTTTGTTTGTTCTTAATTTTTGAGCAAATATAAGCTTCAACATTTTATAAAACTGTTCGTATAGAAAATAATGTCTTTGTGAATAAATTTGACTACCAATCAAGTTGGTTTCAAAAAACATTGTTTACCTGAAAATAATTATAATTAAAAAACCGAAAGGGGGCATTTTTGACCCTCATCCCAGTGTAAAATAGGGTCAAAAGAGAGCAAAAAGAAATCAAGTATAGCCAAATATTATACCTGGAATCATTGTGGCGCATAACCAAATTTTAATATTAAGATTTGGAGCGGAGCACTAAATAAATTATGAATCATATTACAAAGATTTAGGTATTTCATACATTCAAAAGTTGAAGTATCTTGAAATTGATGTTAAAAAAATAACCGCACACTGACTGCAAAACGTTTATCAAACTTTTCCTCGTCCTCAGCCACTAAAACATAAAAGGCTCTTTCTAAAAAAGTCCTATAAATTTTTGAAAGGAACAAAGCAGTAAAATTTGGTTCAAACACTTACACTCGCACAATTTTTACCTGCAATCACGTTTGCTTGAAAAGTTTCAAACTGTTGACGAAGTGATGTAAATTCATCTAAATATTACACAACACATGAAATGGTAGCAACTTGGCCTATTTATTTTATTATTGCTATATTGTAATAGTTATTACCACTTGCTATGGTAAGACAGTAATAATTCTACTGTACTATGATCTTTTTACTCAATTGTATTATCATCTTCAAACTCTTGTATTGTTGAACATTTACAGTATGCTATTAACATGAAATTTTCACAGCAGCAACTGTAACATTATCAACAAGGAAAGCTTTTTTTTTCTGTCTTTAAATTTTCACTTTTTGTATTTTGGGCATTTACTCCATCATATTACAAAGATTTTGTCAGCGGTTTAGGGCCTTTCAATTTTTGCAGTATGTTTCGAAGAGATGGAGGCAAATTAGCGGGAAACTGATTGTCTGCTCTTCTTTACATTTACATTCCGTATCAGTTTTTCCCAATCCTCATTTAGCTACCATTGCTTGACAGTTTCTAATCTTGACCAATAGAGGCAACTTCGAAAAGGCCATTTCTTTGTGGTGCCTGGCCAAAAAGAAATGTTTTGCGGATCTCAGTCTTAATTTTCAGATCAAAATATGCCATCAAGTGGTGAAAGTGAAAGCAAAGTCGATTGGTAAGTTAGCGCTTCCACATTCCTGGCAGAAAGGTAGTTAACACTTTGCTGAAATATTTTAGAAATAAAGAAATGAAAATATTTTACAAACTGTTCGATATAAATCAATAGAATTTTGTGTCCTCTAAGTCTATATGTGTCGCACAAACATTTGCCAAAAATCTTTTAAATGCAAAATAAATTCGAGGTAACCAGTTAATAATTTCAGTTTGAATAGTTCCGACATTTTAATAGGAGGAACGATTGCCTGAGAAATGTTGTTTTATGCTACCGTTTAACCCAATCATAAGCTTCATGAAAAGGTGAGTTTTAAATGGAGAAACTGAAAATATGCTTTGTCTCTTCCAATCATCCTTTATTGTATTTACGAAATGATGATGATATTTTTGCTGTTTTTGAAAACAATGAGTCTTGTTTAATGTTTTTAGACGCAATAAAATTTATTCAGTAGCGTAGCCGCTATAGCCCACCCTCAACTGGTCTGTCGAACAAGATGCAGATTAAGCAAAATACCACGTTTTAGCACTCTTGAGACTGTCTTTTGCCCTAAAATGAACTATAAAATAATTTAAAGCACGTTTTGAAACATTTATTTAGGAAAAAGAGGCTAATTTATCAAAAACAAAACTCACAAATCTGTAAAAACTTTGAGAAATAACCAAAAATAAACAATTAATTTATTCGCTTGTTGACAAATGCTAAACTTATAGGTTTCATCAAGACAAAACATATAAACTCAGGAATAGGTGGGAGCTATTCAGTACTAGTTAACTACCTATCACTTCTCTCAAATCTTGTTCCATTAGTATCTCCTTTCCAAAAAAATATCTTTCTTCACAAAACATAGACTACAGAAATTTTTCAAAAAATTTTCTTTCCCCCTCTGCAGATTTTTAGCTATGCACCTTATTTCGCCTAATTCGTCTCATTACTTTATTTTTTCGGTTCCGTCAAAAATCCAATTTTTTGCGTTCATTTTATAGTTCTACTAATTTGCTCTTTGTTTTTGTTACCGTAAGCATTGTTTGTTTTTTTTGCATAGATTGTCATTTTCGCATTTGAATTACTTCAATATTTGGCTTTTTTTTGGAAGAAACTATTGCACCGCAAATTTGTATGTAGATTTTATTGTTTGTAGCTCAAATTTTTATTCTAAAACTAACCACAATCGAACTCGAACCAAAACCGTAATTTTAAACCTTAAAGAGGCATTTACGTCAAGTTATTTACTATTGCCAAAATGTCTAAAGAAACCTAAAAGGCATTTTCGTCGAACTTGACTTTCTAAGTCTTTTCATTTTTAGGATATTTTTCAAAATTAACAGCTTCCCTTTCCTTCAGTGTTACAGTTTTGTCAGTATTGCGACAGACTTCTGGAAGGCTGGCCTACATACAGGGTTGGCCAAAAATAGTTGCACCCTTAGACAAAGTGCCATAACTTTATTTTTGCATAGAGATAACAATTTAAAACTTTTACCATTTTTTTACAACGATATATAGCGTAGCTGACTAAATTTTACAATGAAATTCCAAGAAGTTATATAATGACGTCCATTTAAACATTGAAGACTGCAATCTTTTTTCACAAAGTGCGTTCAAACGTTTTTTTGTAGGTAACGTAACTTTTTTTTATAATTGGCCTTTCTATGCTCATTGTGACGTAACAATGCCTGAATGCTAGCAAATCTTTTTTCAAGTAATAATAACTTTGAAATACCACGCTCCACGAAGATAACGCCTTCGATGGGTTTCGATCTCGTGTGCGGTTGGTGATTGCAGAAAACGGACAACACATCGTAAAATAATGAACAAATGAACATTCGCTTACTATTTGTGCCGTGTTAATTTTCATGCGATTGCAGTTTGTGATACTTACTATTTAAACACCTGTAATTTTGTTATTTTATAGAAATTGTTAATAAAATTTTACATAGCTACGCAATATATTGTCGTAAAGAAATTTAAAAAAGTTTTAAATGTTATCTCATTCCAAAACAAAGTTATGACACTTTGTCCATGGGTACAATTTTTTTGGCCAACTTTGTATATTTGAAAAGCAGCTAATTTACAATTCTGACCCGTTACTTCAATGTTTCAAAAAAAACTCCGGCCGCAAAACACTTATTAAGAAATAGAAACATGCTAAAACTTTTTCAAATTTTATTTCTAATTGGCTACAATGGCAAAATTTTAAAGAGAAAAAAGCCTTTGAAGGAAAAAATTTGAGTTGCTATATCTTGCGAACAAAATGTCGAAAAAAGCGTAAATTTGGTGAAGTCAGTCTCCACATCTGCAAAAATTTTTAAAGAAAGTTCCACAAAAAAACCTTGCCACATAATCTTTTTTTAAAAATAAATAAAAAAAAGGGCGGATAAATGATTTTTATTTTTGTTTTATTTTCTTGAGCTTGAAAATTTGATGTGAAACAGTCACTTTTTTTTTTAAAGCCAGCACTAATTTTCCACTCAGCAATTTGCAAATACAGTGCACTGCATAACTTACAGTGATCAAACTTTGAGTAAATCCATACACAAATCAAAAAATAAGCTCACACTCATCATTCCAGTTCAGCGTTTGTTTAAATGCGTGATTAACTTGTACTGGCAAAGAAAACGATAATTATCGGCCGCCAATCAATTATATTAGACCTTACAGCAGATAAACTATAAATCAAATTGTCATAAATCGTTGCACATTTTCTAAATTGGATCATCTTTGCTATGACAACCATGAAAAAAACAACAACAATTACATTTTGGCTGGGAAACGACTGTGATTTCATTGGCTGATGTCAACCTGCTTTCTTTTGTCGCTCAATACCGTTTATAAATTAAATGTACTTTACATTTTTGTGTGATTTAAACTTAAAACTAACAATGAAAGTTGTTCTGACTACCAAGAAGTCGACCTCGAAGGACGTCAAGCTTGTTTAGTTTTGATTTCCGTGGTCACAAAGCATAGGCGTAGCCAGGAGGGGCCCAGGGAGCCCGCCCCCCCCCAATTAAAATACCACCAATGATAAAAAATTATGAAAGCATAGCCTAGCGATGTTTAATTGCATTTTTTTTCAATAATTACGCACAATACTGTAATTAACAATAACATTAATGACAACGAGGGAGCTCTGGGTCCCCTAACTAACAACTACGGGGTCCTTAACCGACAACCAGGGGGCCCCCAACTGAAAACCAGGGGGCCCTGGGGCCCCTAACGGACAACCAGGAGGCCCTCAACTGACGAACAGGGGGCTTCGAGGCCCCTAACTGACGACCAGGGGCCACAGGGCCCCTAACTAACAACCAGGGTCCCGAGAGCCTCTAACCAAAAGCCAAGGGGCACCAGGGCCCCTAACTAACAAACAGGGGCTTCGGGGACCCTAATTAACGACCAGGAGGTTTCAGGGCTCCTAACTGAAGACCAGGGGGCCCCAGGGCCATTAATTATCATCCAGGGATCCGGGAGACCCCAACCTACAACTAGGAGGCCCCCTAACTGATAACCTGGGGGCCCCCAGCTGACAAACAGAGGCCCCCAGGGCTCCTAATTAACGATTAGGGGGCCCTGGGGCACTTAACCAAATACCAGGGTCCCCGAGATCTGTAACTGACAACCAGGGAGCCCCATGGCTTCTAACTGACAACCAAGGGTTTCGGTCCAGGGGCCCCTAATTCAAATTTTTAACAAGCTATATGCAAAACCTGTAAGATATCTATAACTTTTGTCCTAAAAGTTGCAACCCCAGGCCTTAATGCTATAAAACAGACGGTAATGCAAACCCCCCCAATTGAAATACTACCAATGAGATTTATAATGAGAGCATAGTCAGTATGTTGTCCTTGTCCGGAGTTGCAATTTCTTTGATTTAGGATTTACACGTACAAAAGTAAGTAATAATAACGACGACCACGTTTCCACGTCATAAAATTGCCATGCAATTCTTGGACGTTTCAAAAGACTGTCAAGTGACTTGAATCGAGTCCTCCAAGTTTTGAAAAAAAGTTATTTTAATTTTGCTTTAAACTTTTTTTTTTTATGAAAGAAATTAAGGGCGCGATTTTATCTCCAAATTTTAGGCGTAGCCAGATTGGTGGTCCAAGGGACCCGGATTCTTTCAATCGAAATGCCACCAATGACAAAAACTTGACAAAAAGGCCTTATTTCGTCAATTTTAGTTTCTTTTTAGCATCTTTGCGTACAATAGTACACGCGTACAACAGTAATTAACAGTAAATAGTACTGACGACCAGGGGGCGCTGCTCACCCCCTTAATTCAATTTTTTTCCAACCAATTTAAACGTATAACGAAGGTGAAATCAAGGGTTTTTGTCCAAAACGTTGCTACCTCAGGCCCTGATCCAACCTTTTTATGAACATAATGCAATAACCAGCGCCGTATTTGTCATATGGCTAAGTGCCAAGGCCCTGCCCTCAGATAGTAGGACTTTTTTTGGTGTTCAATTATATTTGGCAGGAAGATGTTGCAAAAATTCCATAAGTGCCAAGGGCCCCGCGCAATTTAAATCCGGCCCGGGAATAACATGTTTAGTAAGCGTAACTTATCTATTGTACCATTTTTCAATAACGATTCACCTCGCCAGTTTTTACGCACAAAATACTTTTAAAAAAATAGCTAGGGAAAATGCTCATTGAACAAATTATTGCAATTGAATTGAGGGGTCCAGTGCCCCCTGGCCGTACATGTACTCCTGTAACTGGTTAACTTTATGACAAAACAAAAATCTTGAAGGAAAATCTTCGAGTGGATTATTATTTACTGCTAAAATATTGCAAGAGCCAATGTGCCTTACTTCCCCCTACTTGGACCAAATCACTCACAATTAAAATTTTACACCATAATGCAAGATTTTAAACGTGTTTTGGAATTTAATTGCAAGTAAAAAAAGAATTGAACAATTAAAATTTTTCGATCGGCTTTCAAATATTAAAAAACTAGTTCTTTAAAATGGCTGTGAAAACGTCCAAAATGTGACCCAATGGAATTAAAATATTTTTTTTCCAAAAATTAACAAAAATCGCCCAGCGGCTGGGGGCTTTGCCCTTAGACGCCCATAGTCACCGGCAGCTGGGGGCTCCGCCCCTAGAACCCCGTCTGTGATACGTTTAAGTACACTAGCTTACTCAACACGTCTCCCAAGTTAGACATTTGCACTTCGTAATTATTAGTTTTTGCCCTCTCCCTTTACCAAAATCCTGGTCAAGTGCCAATAGCTACAGCTTCAGATCTTCCATTCTACAATATCTTTGCCCCACAAAAACTTCCTTTTTTGAATTTTTTTGATGTCGTCATTGCATGTGATTTGTGGTTTGCGACCCCCCAATCAAAAATCTTGGTTACGCCTACGTCACGAAAAGGGGAGTCCAAGTAGTAAGGATAGCTGTGGCCATAGTATGAAAAGATATCTGTAGGTTTACTCGATTGTGCTGTGTGTCCGCATTTTTTGAGAGCCAAGCAAAACTTTAGAGTCAAATGACGTCATAATAATGAGATCGTAAGCGGATTCGAATTATACCGAATGATAGCAAATGTTCTGAAATTTTATGAATTTTGTCTCCACCTTACGGAGTTAAGTTCTTCCCCATTTTTTAATGCCCTAACTGTACACGAGCAGCATTTTTCTCAACTATCATGCTCCTAACGTAACTTGACGTAGCTTTCGTTGTGCTTTTCGTATCGAAATAAAATTGGGGCCAATAAATCCATTTAAGCTCGGGCTTTGATTTGCTCCATTTGTTACGTCACTAGTGTATGACGTCACATAGTCACAAGCGTAAAAATAACCTAAAATTGGAAGTTTTCTTTCTTTTGGTAACTTTACTTATAGGGAGTTTCGCTCGCGTTTGACACGCAACAGTTTTGTTTTGCCGGAAACTTTTTTCAATACCACAAGTGAAAAATCGTTTATTCCCTGGAAAGCCTCTGCCGCTGTGCAAGCCCTTTAGATTTGTCCAGTTCTGCCAAGAGAGCTGCAATAGATAGCTTTTGTGCTTTGACTGATGTATTTTGATTGTCACGTCATTGCCATTACTAAGTGATTTGACTGATGCTTTTTAGTCCGAAACAAGGATCTTTGGGCTGCATAAAAATAACTCTAGCGTGTGCTGCAAAAACGAAACATCGAAAATTTTACAATTTCTTTTTTTTTTCTTTTTTTGAAGACTTTTCCTTCTCTGTCTTTTGCAAAAAAAAATTAGCTTTCTAGCTGGTGTAGTTTTTGAGATATTCGCTTTTGAACTTTTTTGATTGTTTTTTGCAAAAATGTGCTGCAAAAAGGAAACGTGTGAGAGGCATTGTTAACATAACGATTGAAATTCTTACAATCGAAAATTCAAAAATTTTGGTTTAATCCATTATTCAATCTGAATGAACAAGAAAAGCGGATGTGCGTAGGCAAGTGCAAAGTTTAACCCTATATTTGCAAATTAGGCGGTTTATTTTTCAGTTTAGTTCAAAAAAAGAACTAAAATGTTTATCAGCAATTAGCACGATGGTAGTGGAACGGAACCCAGCGAAAACGTGCTTTTTTCAATTCCGTAACATTAACTGGGCTTTTGACCTAAAAAGATATTTATAATAACCGTAAAAAACTTTGCATTCGAAAGGAATATAATTTGTTCTTTATTACCTTGGTTTTCGGCCGGAACTTGCGCTTCCAGTTGCGGTTTGTACCAGTTGGTATCAAAAGTATATATGAGACATCATCGTTTACTGTTTCGATTTTTCAGACATGAAGTTTTGACAAAATAATACTAATCAATAAAGAGTTTACTCAGAGCCGTATGGGAGAAAAAATGTTTAGGGATGCAAACTAATTTTGCCCAAAGGTTATGAATATTCAAACTTTGACTGAGGAAAGTCGATCACGTAAACTGGAATTCATAAACTTGTACTGTAAATATATGTGTTTAAATTTACCAAGATGTTTGGTTTAACTCAATACAAAGCTCACAAATTTGCATTGATCATGGATTAATGCAGACGTATAGCCAGAACTATTCAATCGGGGGAGTGGGGGAGGGCTATCTCGAGGGTCTGAAGGCAGGGCGCTTAAAACTCAGAAAATTTTGCAATCTTTTTTGGCAAAGATAACTTAATTTCAGGCCTATTGAGGTAATAATTAATGCTTTTAAAACGTCCTTGCATAACAATTAGCAGTGTAAAAACATGATTAAACTGGCTACGTAAACGGGCTATTAGGGCGGTGGCTAATGGCAAAATTTCAGCCTTTTTTTTACAAGCCGGTAAATCTGGAAAAAACATACGTTTTAACCTAATTAGTCTGCATTAAAAAAATTTGGAGTAAGGGGCTGAGAGAACGGTAATTTAAAGAAGTGATGGGTAATTAGCTAAATTTAATACTAAATAGCCCCCTCCCCCCATTCTACACAGCGTTTTTGAAGTCTACGTTAAGCATTTTACGGGAGGGATCAAATCTGATTGCTTATTTATTGCCATTTTTAAAAGTTTTTACTGATTTGTAAGCTTTGCTTTTGACAAATATTATCTTCGCTTAATAAATGCTTCGAAAGTGGCTTTAAATTACTTTAGAGTTCATATCACAGAATGATTGCCTTGGAAGGGCAAAAAACGTGATATTTTTTTAGTGCATTTTGGTCCACAGACCAATGGGGAGGGGGGCAATAGCTCCTCCCCGCCCCCTTTTGGCTAGACTATACTGGATTAATTATGTTTGTTTTTTGGCTGTTAGGCTTTCGGTGTGATTTTTCAAAAAAAAGTACGTAGTCATTTAAAGACCATTTGGGTCACATTTTGCACGTTTTTAAAGCTAGTTAAAATAATTTAATTGCTAAGATTAGGAGGCTATTTGAAAGAAATAAGCCAGAGACTTCTTTTGGTCCTCACTCTCTAATACAGGTCAAGTCCAAAAGCACTCTTGACTGGAAGACCGTGAGGTCCATTCGAAACTTCTTACTAAAGCTCAGATAGATTTTACGTGACGATGAGTTTGCAGTGCTTTTCATGTTACGACTTCCTTACATAACTTTGTACTGCTTTTCTATTCTACTGTAAGTTACATGAAAAAATAAAATGTGTTGACCCGCGTGTTAGATAAACCTCCCTGTCAAAGTGTAAACAACAGTAGTTAGGTTGAAGTAGCTGCAAATTTATCTATCACGCTTTATATCTCAGATTTTTATAGTAGACATGCTGTACATATTTGATGTAACCAGTGTGCAACTGGCGGGTGGCTAAGGGATTTCACCACCTAAGCCAAGTCACTTACAAAACTTAGCCTCCAAATACAAAATGCCTTTAAGCGTGTTTTTGGACTTGACCTATAAGCAAGGGGGGCTGAAGAGAATAGGTGGTTTTATTCTTTGAAATAACTTCAAAATTTTAGAAATTTAGTGTTTTTAAATGGTCTCAAAAACGTGCAAATGTGATCCAACTAGCGTTAAAATGGCTATTCTTGCCGAAAAATTATAAAAATTGCCCTAGACTGTTGTATGCTTAAAGTTGCTCCAGTTTGCGCAGCTTCTCCACCTAACTAATGCATGTTTGAAACAAAAAATATTTTAAGTTTTGGTTATATCATTTCCAGGGGCATATTTGGGGGGGGCATTGGGCCATGCCCCCCTCTTTGGGTCGCCAGGATAGTATAATTGGCATAGAAAAGTATGCAAAATTGTGGCATGCCCCCCCCCCCCCCCCCTTTACAAGTTGGGCAGAAGCTTTGATCACACATAGGTCAACTTTATGCGTTTGTTTTAGGTTTGCACCCAGGTGTGGGTAAAAATCGGACTACATTTGAGCGAAGATCTTTTTCTTTTTTTTTTTTTGGTTTTTGCTCTTCACCTAATTTTGGGCAAAAAATCGGACTAAATTTATGTGGAACAATTTGCATTCTAATTGTTGTTCTTCTCAAATTTTCTGAAGTTTCTGGGCCCCTTCTTTTTAAAATCCTGCGCACGCTACTGGCCATTTCTTATCAAAATCTTGGTTGCGGAACGAAATGTAAATTTAGTTGGAACTTGGCGTGCCTAGGACCTATGTTTTTACTCGGCCATTTTAATCAATGAACATCAAAATTTATTAATTTGCTTATAACGGTCAAATGTGGAAAATTGAATATCGGACATATTGGGAATAACTAAAGCGACATAAATGTAGATTTGGGGGATGTTAGGTCATGTGGTCGTTATTCATGAAACTACAAACCGCGTGAAAGGAAAATTTTTGGGTCCAAAAAATTTTAATTCGCTAGTAATTCAAAAACCACTGGACCAGGAAAGTGTAGTGGTTAAGGCGCCATCTCGGCGTCTGACATGTCTGAAGTTCGATTGGCGCTGCGTTCTTTAAATCTTTCTCTTCAAAGCCTTGCATTAGAGTTATAGGGTTCGGGCAGCAATGCCAGCCTGAGAGATTTTTAATCAAGGTTCTCAAAGAAAGGGTACACTTCAAAAATATGCCGCTCCGTCATGTGACCGCAATTTTAGAGACTCAAATTCGGCAAAAAGCGGACGCTAATCTCGATAAGTATGCTGATATTGATGAAAAATGATTTGTGTTTTTTTGAACACTTTATAGTCCACCTTTCTTTTGTTTGTGTTTATTTAAACTACTTTTCTTTTTTTTCCTTTTTTCTTTTTTCTTTATTTCTTTCGTTTTTGTTATTTCTTTTCTTCATCTTACTTTTAAACCGGAAACTCAGAGAGATCGAACTTCGATCGATAGTAGAATAGATATCACAAAGAATTGGAGACCACCTGAAATCGGGAGTGAAATGCTGGAGAAATCTCCTCAAACGGGCTTTCAAGAATTTTGAACTTTTGAATTGTTCAAGCCTTAGATGGCTTAAATTCTCGAAATAGGTGGGAATTGAAACCACGTAAAACAAGGCAAAAACTGGGGTTACCGCGATAGGGGGTTTCTCTTCAGCGGGTCCTCCAAAATTCAAAAAATTTTACCACTCGATATGAACAGACGATGAATTTTCAGGATAGGAAAATATAAAGAAAGGTAAACTTTTCAAAATTTGGGGTTGTGCCACTATTAGAATGATCCCTTTTAAACGGGTTCTGCAATATTCAAAAATTTTTAAGCTCCCAAGCTAGACAGACGAAATGTTTAGGATAGGTAAATAATAAAAATGAAAAACATGACAAAATTTGTCGATGCCACGTTAATGGGGATTCTCAAAATGTCCTCCTTCTAAACTTAAGACATTTTAAACTCTTGAGCTAAAACGATTAAATTTTAGGGATATATAGTGAGTTGGATATACATGAAAATTTTTATTGAATCCATGTTGGTAGGTTTCCCGCCAACAATGCCTCCAAGATTGAAAAAAAAAATCACTCGATTTAAACACGTTAAATTTCTAAGATAAAATCAATATAAAAAAGATGAAACTCGACATAGTTTTTGGAGTGCCTTTTGTTTAGGAGGAGCCTCTCAAAATTTTTAAAATTTTACCTACATGTGGTTAACAAATAAATTTCTAAGATAGTTTAGTTTAAAACAAATATGTAAGAAGTCAAAATTTGATGCTGTGCTACGTTGGGGGTGATTTCAGCTAGACAAATTAAAGTATCGTACCCTAATATACTGTACACGGAAGACAAATTTTGACGAAACTTGGGAACATCAGGTTGCAAGACTCACTCGAAAGTATAAGATTTTTAAGTATTGTAAGCTAGATGGTTAAAATAGTCATAATGAGTTGATACCAACGAACTTGGGAATTTCAAGATGCAAGATTTTCTCCCAGATGGACTTCCAATATTTAAGGTAGTAAATGAAGTACTTGAGCACACTGTCTTTAACAGATTTGAGCTATAGATTGCAGAGTTTTTTAATAAACTGTCATCTATTACGTTGAAAAAACTTCTTCTAGCGCCTCGAGGTTTTTTAATTAGGAGAGTTTTAGTACTAAATAAACGACTTAATACGCAAGTTTCACGATGTTGGTTGCTATACTACAGAGTGTAATTCTAATGAAAAAATGGCTGCATAAATTGTCGCTTATCTCTGACCGTGATAAGTAATGAATTTGGTTCATGTAATAAAATTTTCATCAGTAGTTGCTGGAATTCTAAAGACTACTCTATTTTATTTCATAAAAAATTGAAGACTGTTAGAAGTTGTGAAAAATGAGTTTGGCATTCTATTTTGCACTTTTTGATTGAGGTTACTTAATTATTTTGATAACTTTTCTAGATATTTAAAAAGCGAATAACCACAAAGCTGTTAAAGATTGTGAAACAAAATTTGAAAAGGGTGCATTTAAGTTTTTTATCTGACTTTCAACGACCCTAATTTACTTCACGCAATTGCGTCAGTATTTTAAAAATTAATAAAGCTCAGTAAAAGTTGGATACTGCCGCAAAGTTCGCCAAATTCCACAAAGTATCTCTTGCGATGTCACGTTTTATTGCAGTATATGGTTTCTTTTTACAATTGCCACTTTATTAACAATAGTTTAAGTGGGTGGCGGTGACGGCCCCTTCACAAACCCCTTACAAGGTTCGAGAATTTTCAGGATGCATCGAGATTTAAAAGAAGAAATATTATGATATGGACTGCAAACTTATCATAATTAGAAAATACCAAACGAATTAGTCGGAGGAAAATTTGTGAAAGGAAAAATCGGCTACTTAAACATCGCGTCAATCAACTCGAACTCTCGTTTGTTGGTTAGATCTTAAATCTATCGGACTTGGGATGCTATAAATAAAAAACGCCCAAAGCCTCGAAATTACAGCGCAACTTTTTGCATTTTGAAAGATTATTTGTTTACATTTTCTGTCAAAATTTTGCATGCATTCCCCCGAAAAACGTCGTATTTCGTTGCACTCTCCAAACAACAACAAAAAAAATGCACTCTCAGAAAAACAAAAACAACCAGAAATACTTTTTTAGATTGAAATGATTGCTCTTTCCTTGAAAACTAATTGACTAATTTTTAATTTATTATGGCCAAAGTCAAAAGAAACAGCTAAAACGCAAACGCGTAGTATCTTGCGAAAAAGCATTTAAAAGCATTTTCCTTCAATTTTTTTTGATGGTGTTAAATTTCAGTTTCATTTCAACCGAGTTTGAAAATTTGGGCTTTGTATGTTCAATACTTTCAGCAATATTGACGTTTAAATCTAAAAAGAAAACAACTTTGTATTTTGTAGTGGTAAGTGCTGCAAAATAAAAGCGCTATTTCAATAATTTTTTTCTATTGTTGAAAAACAATGAAAAAATTTGCGAAAAACTTTACTTATTGCGTCACATTGAGCTAACAATAGAGCACAAAAACTTGATTTTCTCGAAACAAGAATTTTGCCATGTTTCCTTCTTGCAGCACACGGTAGAACTGTACAATTTCAATATTCCAACCAGTGGCCAATGGCGTACGCAGGAATTTCGAAAGGGGGGCAGGAAATTTGAGAATAATCAAGAACAAAAAACAAATGTCTTCACTCAGATTTAGTCCGTTTTTCTGCCCAGATTTAGATGAAGACCAAAAAAAAAAAAAAGGTCTTCACCCAGATTCAGCCTGGTTTTTTGCCCAGATTTTTTCCCCAAATTCCAAAATGGGGGCCATGACCCAATTTTGCGCACTGTTGTTGGGTTATCGTGCTTTACTGGCACCCCAAAGAGAGGGGGCCATGGCACAATGCCCCCCCTAAATACGCCCCAGCCAGTGGCGTACGCAAGATTTTTCAAATGGGTGGGGTTTCAAAAGGGACATCAAAACTTTGGTCGCAATCTACACTTTGGCAAATAAATAAACTTAGTGCAGTGTCACAAAATGGAATCAAAGTCACACAGTGCGTACTGCAAATAAAGCTTTTCAAACCAAAAACAATCAAGCATTAGACATACATCTATTCTTAACATCATAAGGTTTGCAACTGAACGATCAAGAAAAAATTGCTCAAAACAAAAGCTACAAAAACGCATATTACAATGAACAGTACAAAGCGTGGCAGACGCGTAGCCAGAAATTCGCAATGGGGGCTGTGGGGGGGGTCTGGGGGCGGAGCCCCAGCGCTTGAAAATTTTGCATTTTTTTTTCAAAAATAACTTAATTTTAGGGCTATTTTGACAAAAAATAATGCTTTTAAAACGTGGCATAAAAATTGGCAGAGCAAACCTGATCAAACTGTTTGCGGAAATAGGCTATGTGGCGGTGGCTAATGGTAACATTTCAGTCCTCTAATTTACAAGCCGGTAAATCACAAAATCATACGTTGAAAAAATTCACAAGCATTTATATTCTGCAGTTTATAGAGTGAGACAATTGGGATAGGGAGAGGGGTTAATGGAACAAGATTTGAGTGGAAATACGGATTAATCAACAAATGCTAAAACTCCATCCCCATAATTTTGACGAAGCCAATGTTAAGCATTTTTAGCGGTTAAATTTACTAATTTTGGCAATTTTTTGAAGTTATCATTGATTTGTAAGTTCTATCTTTGACAAATTACCCCCCTCCCAGAAGACACTCTTAAGTGTTTCAAAAATGGCTTTAAATCATGTTGGCGTCCATGTAATTGCAAAAAAAACAGGCTCAGAAGTGCTAAAAACATGATATTTCTTTATTGTGCATTTTAGTCGACAGACCACTGGGGGGATTTGAACCCCCAAACTCCCCCCTGGGTACGCTTTTGATTCCAACGCTTGTATTTTGTTGTTGCGTGCATCGGTAAAGTCTACAAAATTAAAAGAATACAATTAAAACCAGGTTTGGAGTCAAAATTGCACCTTTTTCTTCAAAAATAACTATAACGTGGCTGTAGAAAAATTCACTATTACCTGTTTACACAAACAGTGTTGCAATACAACCAAGGGCGCCGAGAGCCGAACGTGGGCCCGGGGCCAGCTCAAACTATGACGGGTTTCCGGTTATGTGAACTGCAAACCAGACGGAGAAAATGCCGATTTTTGTCGAAATTATGATGTAATCTCAAAAACAAAAAGTACTTCATCAAAATTTTAATGGTTTTTTTGGTCGAAATTAAATGGTCTCAAAAAAAAAAGGTTTTCAGACGCCACATGCTGATTTCTCAGTGTCATTTCGATGGGCCCCTCTCGAGCTCATAGGCCCTCTGCTGGGCCCGCTGAAGCCAACGGCCTTCCTGAAAGCCATGGGGCCCTTCATGGGCCCCCTAAAGTCCATGGGCCCCGGGGTCAGTGTACCCCCTGCCCCCCCTCTCGGTTGCCCTGAATACAACTGCAGTGCTCCATGATATTTCAGACTGAAAGACGATGCTGTTTTTGGACTAAAAAACATGAATCAAGTCACGCACTAATGACAATGACGTGACAATCAAAATACATCAGTCAAAGCACAAAAGCTATCTAAATGATGCTGTAATTATTGTTATTTTTTTACCATGTCATGCTGACTACCAGGCGCGTAGCCAGAAATTCGCAATGAGTGGGCCGTCTTGGGGTTTGGGGGCGGAACCTCCAGCGCTCAAAAATTTTGCATTTTTTTGCGAAAATAACTGAATTTTAGAGCTATTTTAATAAAAAATAATGCTTTTAAAACGTGGCATAGAAATTGGCAGCGCAACATGGTTCAACTGGTTGCATTAATGCATTAATGAGGTTTATGGGAAGTGGCTAATAATAACATTGCAGTTCTCTTTCTTACATGCTGGTAAATCATAAAATCCTATTATTCAATAAAACTCATACGGAATAATCTATTTCGTCTATATTTTATAAAGAAAAATAATGGGGGAGGGCTATTGGAAAGATATTTGAGAGAAGTAATTGGTAATTAACTAACACTGAATAGCCCCTCTTCTTATTCCTGAGTTTATAAAATGTTTGCAGATAAAACGTATGTTTGGCGTTTTTAAACTAGCGATCAAATTTGATTGTTTATTTTTGGACATTTTTTAAAGTTTTTATTGAGTTGTGACTTTAATTTTTGACAATTATTCCCCTCCTGAATATATGTTTCAAAAGATGCTTTAAATCACTTTTTAGTCAATTCTAGCGCAAAAAAACAGTCTCAAAAGAGCTAAAAACGTGGTATTTTTCCTATTCTGCATTTTGGTTGACAGGACAATGGAGGGGGGCTATAGCTCCCCCCCCCCCCCCCCCGCCCTCCTCTGACTACGCTATTGCAGCCTACCAACAATATTTTCGTAAATCCTTAACCAATTAAAATGAAATTACAAGAAAACTAGTTGACGATACAGAGTAAGTTTCCGGCAAAACAAAACTGTTGGGGTTCAAACGCGAGCGAAACTCCCTATAAGTAAAGTTACCAAAAGAAAGAAAACTTCCAATTTTAGGTTATTTTTACGCTTGTGACTATGTGACGTCATACACTAGTGACGTAACAAATGGAGCAAATCAAAGCCCGAGCTTAAACGGATTTATTGGCCCCAATTTTATTTCGATACGAAAAGCACAACGAAAGCTACGTCAAGTTACGTTAGGAGCATGATAGTTGAGAAAAATGCTGCTCGTGTACATTTAGGGCATTAAAAAATGGGGAAGAACTTAACTCCGTAAGGTGGAGACAAAATTCATAAAATTTCAGAACATTTGCTATCATTCGGTATAATTCGAACCCGCTCACGATCTCATTATTATGACGTCATTTGACTCTAAAGTTTTGCTTGGCTCTCAAAAAATGCTGACACACGTCACAATGGTTTTTGCTTGGAGTGAACCTACTGGTATATTTTTATACTGTGCTATGGCTATCCTTACTACAAGAATGTAGCAATTTTTCACTTCGTTTGTAAAGTATCACAAGTGAAAAATCGTTTATTTCCTACAAACCCTCTGCCACTGTGAACGCAGGTTAGGATTGTCCAGGTATGTCAAGAAGTTTGTCCAGATGGGGAATACGTTAGGGTTAGATATGTTGAGGGCTGCAAATGAGAGGTATAAATCCAAAACAGCGATGGCCAGCTGGCCAGCTCTGTGCATCAATGACTCGAGCTGCTTGAGACTGCAGAGTTGGTGGTTGATCTGGCCACCTAAGTGCGAGTGGAAGTGTTCTGACTTCCCAGGAGTCGACCACGAAGGACGCCAAACTTGTTCAGTTTAAAAATAACATTGTTAGTGAACTGTACATTTGAATGCCAGAGTGAAGTAGCACAGTCTTAAATTGGACTGGCCAGCGTGAAAGCAAAGCTATTAATTAATATAGTGCAATATTTCATGTGATGCTTGTCTAACGTGCAATATAACGTAAGTTTTTTGATGGTTCTGAAACTATAAACATCCGGAGCAAAATAATGGGATCAGCAAATGATTCTCAGTAAAAAGCACAGAGCCAATACAACTGAAACCATTCTGCTGTTTACTGCTGCTAACATACGTTTCGAGATTGTACTCATCTCATTTTTCGATAAATGAGTTAAGTACAATCTTAAAATCTTAGCAGCAATAAATAACAGAATTTAATCGCTTTGCGTGCTTTCGCCCTAAAGGCTACCAGCGCGGAAGCTTAGGGAAGAGCCACCAGAACGACGGCTACTTAAAACAAGTAATGCAAAAAACTTATCCTTCAATAGGATTCGAACCTGCAGCTTTTGGATTACCGGTCCACTGCTTTACCACTAGAGCTAGACATTCAAACTCTGGCCTAAAAACGTCAAAACTTCACAATTAAATTATTGTCAACAAAATAGCAGACTGTTTTCAGTGTATTGGCTCAGTGCTTCTTACTGAAAATGAAAATCAGATTTCGCGCAATCTCTTAACATATGATGTGGCAATTTGTATTGTCTTTCTTTCATACCAAAAACAGATGGCAGTTATCCAAAAACATACTGTTTAATCTTGCGATTTCTTGGTTTGCTTCATCAATGCGAAGCTCTCCATTCCTTTGGACTCGATTGATTTCGTCATCCAACTCTCTGCTGATATTTGCTTGAATTTGCAAAACTGTCGCGTCAAGTCGGTTGAGTTCAGCTCTGGTATTATCAGCTTGTCCTTTTTCACCTTTGTCTCCTTTCAAACCTTTAAATGTTTATTCAATACGTGAAAATATCATATAAATAACACTTGACTGATTGATAATTACCAGTGGTGCATGTTTTGGTTTTCTCTTTTCCTTTTTTATTAGACTTTTTTTATTAACCTTTTCCGGGGCGTTTGCACGCAAACGAAGCTTTGTTTTTTTGCTAAATTTTGCTGTGTCACTCACATATTGTTTTGCCCTAATAGAACGTTTCCGCAGATGCTTTTTTTCCAACCGCAATTTGATAGATGACATTACCGCTTTATGTTACCGACTTCTGAAATGCGTTTTTGACGCGTTCTAGAGATTGATGAGTCCACACGGTCGGAGCTAAATATTTTCTAATTATTTGAACGTACTGTAAAATACCATATGTCAATCAATCACTTTTCTTTTTCGGGTATTTCTGCTTCTATATATTCTTTTTCTTCAGTGTTTGGTTGGCAGAATCGAGGAAGTTTTGATTAATACTTAGTGCGATACCCTTACAAATATTCCATGCATTACGACAGAATTCTTAATAGTTAGACGCGAAGCAATTATGTGAACAGTTTTGATCTTTATCGTATAGTTTTTATTGCAAATCGATAAATTAATAATGCAGATATAGGAAAACCTAATTTGTTTTACCAATACTTTATGTATTGTACAGTGTTTAGTATTGTTTGCTCTGAACTGCATTATTACATTAACTTTGGCTGAGTTTTTAGCACATTCTTTTTTGGAAACTTAGATATTCCCTTTGCTAGCCTTTCTATCCATTCGCCACCGGCTGTTCTACTGGGCGGACCCTTACTTCGTAAGTGTTTTGCTATCTTATTTTTGACAGGTTATCCTTTTGCTAACTTGGAGGCTAATTAATGCTATAGGATGCGAGAGACTGATCTTATTAATAATTTGTCTATTATCATGCTGCAATTGTAATTATTTTCTAATATAACCCGAGATGCACATTAGCGAAATTGCTACTAAACCGACTTTACTAAATTGCTCGAAGTCGCTTGAATGTGTGATTGCATGTCTTAATTTTCTGTTAATTGCTAAATTAATTGTTTTATGAGTGTTTGATTTTATTTAAATTTGTGTGTTTATTAGGATTACGACCAAAAAAAAAGGAGCTATAAATACAGTCAATAAAATTTTGTAGACGAAAGAAAAAGACTGCTAATTCCGAAACAGCGCACACCAGGAGAGGGGTAAGGGACCTCAGCGCTCTTACTCTTATCCTAGTCATTTAGAAAATCGAACACACCAACGCAAACGTTTAAACGTGTTTTGGACTTTACCATTAAGTAGGGGGAAGGGCTGAAGGGGCAGGGCATGGGGCAACTTAATTGTTTCAAAAAGTATCCGAATTTTAGCAATCAAGTTCTTTCAAATGACTCTAAAAGCGTACAAAAACATCATCCAAAAGACTTTAAAATGGCTACTTTTTACCCACACAATACAATAATTGCCTAGCTGCAGGTGATTTTGCCTCCAGACCCTCATGGTTTCCGGCAGCTGGGGCTCTGCCCCCAAAACCCGTCTGTGGAGCGGTTTAGTTGTATCACTTTGCTTAGCAGGATTTAAAAATAACTCATTTCTTGAGCAAATACATTTTTTTTATAATTTGTTTTAGCCTCTCCCCTTGCAAAATCCTGGTTGCGCGTCGGATGATAACAACAAACGATTAATGATTGCGACAAGGATACTCTTTCTTTAACAAATTTGCTCCCAATTTTCAAGTTTCCGGAATAACTTTAAACTTTCCATATTGAATTGATTGTTTGTTCAAAGCCACGAAACAGAGATAATAATCAACCTAAAGCGCACTACTTAAATACGTAGTAACGTACCAAGGCAAAAATCGAAACCAGATTAGGGTTGATCGAGAAAATGTCATATTAGATCTTTACAACGCTACCAAAAAAAAACAAAAAAATAATTTTGTGTTTACGTTAGAAAAATTTTCAGGAGTCAATTTTTTGGCGAAAAGTCAGCCAAAGTTGTTGCTCTGGGAGTTAAAGCCACCATACAGCCAAGAGCCTGCTAAGACCAAATTTTGCACCAAAACATAATGCTCAATGTTGCTTTGTGTTTCGATTGACGTATCGCTTCCCACTCGAGAACCATCTTCAAAACAGTAATTTTGGCTACTTTCTATAACAGAATAGTTTTTGTTCTGATTTTTGCGAGCGTAATTGCTATTGTAATTATTGTAATTGCATTTTATTCACCAAGTTGCCTTGGCCAGAGACAACAAAGGTACCTTGCCGTTTCCAATTCAAGGTGCCACCTGCCCACCTGTTTACCACACTCGGTGGAGGCACACTGCCCCTTTCAATGTTGAACGTCAAGCAGAAAAGTTGTGAATAGCAATTTTTATACTTATTGATTTGACCCGCGACCGGGAATCGAACCCAAGTCTTTTGTTTCAGTAGAAGACACTCTATCCACTCGACCACTGATCGGTAAATACTAGTGTTTATATTACTGAATATTGCAGTGAAAGTTGTTAGTTTGAAACATTAGTGAAAAAACTTTTTTGATACAAAGCTGCCAAGTTGCAGCTAAAAGAGTTGTCAAATAATCGGACCTAGTTCACTACGTCCGAAATCATCAAACCATTGTCATTTGTCATTATTGTAATGAAATGAAATTTTTTAGATTCAGGGCTGCAAACTCAATCCGTTTTTATTCAAGTTCAGCCTATTTTAGCAAATTCGTGTTCAAGCTCGAGTCGTGTAATTCAAATTCATTTGACTTCAAATTTGGCAAAAGTATCAAGTTTTTGTGATAAAATTACCTGAATACCCCATCAATCAATTTACACGATTTAATCAACAAAAAATACTTCTTTGTGACAATTTTTTACTCATTTAATTGTTTTAATGAACTCTAATAGTTATTCGAGTTTAAGTTCGTGTTTAGAAAAACTACTTTTTCAAGTTTAAGTTCAAGTTCGGCAAAAAGGCCGAATTTTATAGTTCAAGTTCGAGTTTGCAGCCCCGTTACAGATAGATGGCATCAGCTGCAAAATAGGGAATCGCAAGCAACAATATCGTCGAAAAAAATAGGAATTATCTAATAATTATATTAATAGTGTAATTGGAAAGCAGCAATGCCTTGAGTAATCTGTCACAATCGCAAGTGTTAACCGGGAAAGCAAACCAATCGATAAGCTTTAAACGGCTTCTACTGATTACGCGTAATTGCGCTGCAAAAATACGCTTGTCATTTACCTGCTAGCATTTCGTCTTTTTTCTTTTTTTGTATTTACATTGAAAAAGATATCATGCGTTTTTCCGCTTAAAAATATGCGTGATCGTTAAAAGCCGCTTAAAAACTTCATCAAAGCTTCACCGTAAACCTAAAATCAGTGAGCAATTAAAATTGCAAGTTTAACGAAAAATTGCTTGCAAAACGGTACCACTACCAGCAATTCAGAAAAGTAGCAAAACGTTACCGACAATTCAGCAAACATCGAAGGTTTTTGTTCACTTTCCTGATTTTTACAATGATTTTTTCTAATTTGGCTTTTGTTTTCGTTTGGCTTGGTCTGTTTCATTGCGAAAACGTTTTCTTTTATGCCAGCTCAGCAAAAAAATTTTCCACACTTGGACCGTTTTGTTGGTGACTGTGACTCAATAAAAAGATTAATTGGCCTCTTTTGGCTTGGCTGACACCGCTGTTGAATCAATTTTCCTACACTTATATGCCAGTCTTGCTGTTATTAAAGTGCAGCGTAAGTAGGAACATTAGGCATGTATACGCTTATACACAGTCATAGTATTATATAAGTATGAAGGGACAAACCGTAGCAATGTGGTTATACCATTTAATTACCAAGACAACAAACAAATTTGTACCCACCTGGAGCACCAATTTCCCCTCTACTTCCACGCTTTCCTGGGACACCAGGAGTGCCCCTTGCCACGTTCGGTCTGGCAGGACACGACACCACAACTTGCTGAGAGCTGTCTTCATCTTGGGAAAATGTTGCAACCACGAAAGAAGCAATAACGGTCACCATGAACAGATTCATTTTGTGATGTACAAATTTCCTATCGTTTAACTAATGTTAAAGTAAATATTGCTTCAATCTTAGAGAAACAAACTCAAGCCCGGAAATGGAGATAAATCTAAATTGCTAATGACATTGCTTTTTCTAAGATTAGGCCAAGACGCCACTAAAACGATGTCATTTTTGCAAAAATAGTTTTTTTCAAAACATTTGGGTAAATGCCTTTTATTGGACAAGCCAAATTCGGTAATCTCGCGACTTTCCGTGAAAGAGTTACCCAATAGTTTTACTTAACCCAGTCAGTTCTTTGCGGAAATTAGTTCAACTTTAGTTTACATGGGCAGGAGCAAAAATGCCTTTCACTGTGTGTTTTTTGTGTGATAAACTTCTCCAAAAACAAGCTTTTAATTCAAATTAATTTGCGTTAGAATAAAATTTAATGACAAATGACTTTTGAACATTTGAAGTTTCTAAGTTATGAGAAGAAGTTTTTCAATTTTGAAGTTTTCTGAAGTCACTCCAAAATCTAAGCGTTATTAGGCCAATATTTTAACATATAACGAGTGTTATAAGGCGTATTTGTGACGTACGTAACGATTGAACTTAGGCATTTCATGAAACATTGTCAAAAACAATCCTACTTTTATGTACTGTGCAAGACTTGAACTGGTTATAACATCACTCATAAAGGTACGTGATTTTTGGAAAAAATAGCTGTGATTTCACAATCATGACATCATCAACTCAAAACTAATTTTTCTAAAAATGTAGGTGAACGCCCATTTGCATGCCAAATTTAGTGTTTCAATGACTTTTGGTTTAGGAGTTAGATGAGGAGATCTTTTTGCCAACCACCCCGGGTAAAATACATAGGTCAAAAAGCACATATAACTTAGAGTTAAGATAAAAACAAAAGATTTAAATTGTATGAATAAACGGATTTAAATAACAACACAAATGACTTTCCTATTGAATAAAAATGTTTTAGCTGAAATTGCATGAAGGCTTACACTACTGGCGAAGGTAGTGACAGAATAAGGTTGTAACAAAATGCCAAATTCTTTTTGATAGTGTATTGTGGAACTGATAAAAACCCAGTAACGCAAACGCGCAAATTAACAAACTTTTGCCAAGGAAGGTGATTGAATCAATATCGAAATCTTCTCTGTTTGCAAAATATATGCACCAGCCAACGCATTGACGAAACCAAATCATATTACAACGGATCGGAGCTATCTGAGGCAAAGCCCCTTTATTGCCGCTGAGCGATTTTTGTGATTTTTGAAAAATACCATTATTACGCCATTCTGAAAAAAATTTTCCGCTTTTTAGCGCTATTTAAAAGCCCTAAAATTGCTTAGCTTTGGAAGCATTTTTACAGATTTGATTTGCTGTATCCCTTCAGTCTTTCCACTAAGCCTACAAATGATGGTCTATATTCTAAAACACGTTAAATGTTTGCTTATTTTGGATTAAAATATCCAAAAAGACTTGGTTAAGAACCCCCCTTTCGATTCCTGGTGACCAAAATGACAATCACAGTTGAACGTAATAAACATTATAAAACAAAGTTGTTAGGCTGTTTTTGAATTCTGTATAATTTTTATCTCATTGACTTTGGTTTGAAGATAGCAAGAATAAATAAAATTTTTTTGCAAAAAAAATTTTAGATGTTATCGCCAAAAAAATTTATAGCATTTTGTGTATGAATGACAAGTTTCTAACTAGGGATTTTATCAATTATTTTTCTGTTTACTAATATTAAGTACAATCACGTTTATCACAAAGCTTTTACTTTAGGTCTTGTAAGTTATTTAACAAACAAAGACAGAGTGGACAAGTTTTACTTCGTCTTTAAAACGAGATATCATACTTGTGGTAGATATATTTCGTCTCCAAATAATAAGTTTAACAAAATGTAGTAATTGAAATTTCGATTGATTCAGATATAGTTTTTCAAGACGTTGAAATTTTCACCTGAAAAACTATATATCACGTGAATAATTTTGATTGGATGATTGTCAAACTTTGTATGTCCGCTACAGAATAATTAATTATTTATTGTAAAATTTAAAGAGAGTTGACAATTTTTTATGCAGGCACAAAATTGGCCTCTGTGTTTTGATGAAAATAGCTTCTAGTGGTGCAAAGTGAAATTGGGTTCTTGCTTTTGCCCAAACTGAAAACTGTCGATCATGATAGTGGGCAGCGCAGTTACGATTTTGGAGCAAGTGTGTAGTCCAATGGTCGAATCATATTCCAATTGATTTAGTGGAGTCTTGGTTTTGCAGTTTTGTTTAGGTAAAAGCAAGAACCAAATGTCTCTTAGCAGCGTTTGAAGCTATTTTCATCAAAACACAGAAACCAATTTTGGGCCGGCAGAAAGAATTCGTATATATTCTTCATATTTTACAATAAATAATCACCAGGTACAAAGTTTGACAATCATCCAATTGAACTTAATCACGTGATATGTTTTTTAAGTGAAAATTTCGACGTTTTAAAAAGCTATAAATGGCCGCATTTTTATTGATGGCCGCACTAAAAGCTTTATGACATCGGTAGATCTTTCCTTTGGCGACATGAAAAGGTTCATGCTGATAACGAGTCATCATTTTTTGGAATCGTAAAAGTGTCGCAACTCAAGTAATGAAAATTAACCATGATGCTGGCATCAATTGCCTCTCTGACTAGAGGGTGGTTGCTTGATTCAATGACCGTAAGGTTTTTCGCAACCTTCTCTGTTGCCGTCTTAAACGAATGCTAAGATTTTTACTTCGTGCTAAAACGGAGCGATGAAATAAATTTGTCTTGTACCACCTCCGTTGATAAACTGATAAGCGATGTCGTACGGTAATTTTCCAACACGTAAATTAATTATAATGATAATGCAGATTTGTCGACTTCAACTTACTAGACCTGAAGGAAGCAGGTCTTTCGCTTCGAAGTCGTGCCATAAAGTATATGGGTGCACAATAACACGTAATTAAGTCATTAAGCATAGAAATAAGCAAGTGCAGTAAATACGTAGAGTTATCACAGAAATAACAAAATACGAGCATAAATCGAAAAATAACAAATTTGAATGTGTTGGCAGTTTGCTGCAGTATGATTAGATAATCAGTAAAATTATGTAACTATAACAGTAGATTGAAAGCTTCACAAAATAAGTACTATTTAGATTTCATTTGAATCCCATAAATTTTAACTCATTTTTTAGTGCTGTCGGTAATTGATTCCTACGCTTAGGAGCACAAATCGAAAATGAACGACCACTAATTCTAAAGTTGTTCCGTGGCACTTTATGACGAATAAACCAAGTAGACTTAGAATCAACTGAAAGTAAAGACTTCAATTCTTAAGAGTAAACATTTTGCAAACAAAGCCAAGTTAAAGCGTTTATACGTCAGTAAAACTATTTTATACAAAATTCTACGTTTATCGGAAGCCATCAGTGGAGTTCAATTAGTAACTCAGCTACAGAGTCTTTTGTTTTTATTGAAATAACGTTAAAAATTGTTCATTTTTTCTAAAATCACAAATATCGCTCTGTAACATGAAACTTACATCTCAGGCCCCGTCAAAGGCTTCAGAAAATGGTGCTTCCGCTCAAAGCCTTCCGCCTGTATATTCTAACTAAATTTATGGTCTTGATCAGGTGCGTAACCAGGAGTTTGCAAAGAAAAAAAGAGCTTTAAGCCTAAAGCTAAATTTGTTTGCACCTCACACATGGGGATTTGTTTTGTGGTTTTTATTTTTTGGAAAAAGAAGTAGTCATTTTTACGCCATTTCGATGACATTTCGCACTGTTGTGCATTGTACAACCAATTAAAAGATTTAATTGCTGAGATTTTGAAGCACTTTTACAGAATTGAATCACTTAGCCCCTTCATGTCCTATTATTTTCAAGTTAAGTTCAAAACCCCTTTAAAAGCATGCATATTTGGGTTAAGTTTTCTAAGTAACGTAGCTATACAGGAGGCTTCAACTCGTACCCTTTTGGTTACTCGATTGGTTTCGATTTACGTCCAATTGTTGGATGCATAATTACTCAGCAATATCTAAAGAGCTTTGAGGGAAATCCATTATAGATTAACAAGCTTTTGTCAAGTTGGCCCTGAGGGCAAAAAAGCTCCCGAATCAATTAGATTTAAAGTTAACAGAACGTGTGATTGAGAATGTTTAAGTCAAGGTTACCTGAAATGCATTGTTAAGCGTAGGAACTGCATAAACTGGCATTTTCCTATAGTGAGCATTTTAATTAATCTGCAACAATTTAGATCATTTAAAAAGCTTAAAATGTGTTTGCTTTTGGTGGAGATTACAGCGCTCCCCCAAACATAGGCGTAGCCGGGATTTTTGATTGGGGGGGGCAAACCGCAATTTACATACAATGACGTCATCAGAAATTTTTGAGAAAGAAACTTTTTGTGGGAAAAAGATTTTGTAGATCGGAAGATCAGAAACCCTGGCCTGTATGTTGGCACATAGCCAGGATTTTGTTACAAGGAAAGGGCTTAGACCCACAGTAAAAAGTGTCAATGTGTAAATTGGGAGACGTATTCAGCAAACTAGTGTAATTCAGTGTATCAGATACGGGAGTCTGGGGAATGCCGTTGGATTACAATTTCCACGTGCTAAGAGACATTTGAAAGAACTACATTCTCAACGAAGTGTTGAAATTTGATGTGTTTTATGCATTTAAATTGGTGTTGGTACACTTTAACATGTTCTCACACCAATTTAAATGCATAAAACACTCCAAATTTAAACACTTCGTTTAGAATGTAGATTTTTAACTTTTGAAAGCCAATTGAAAAATTTAAATTGTTCATTTCTCCTTTTACTTACAATTTAAGTCCAAAACACGTTTAAAATCTTGCATTTTTAGGTTAAATTTGGAAGTGATAAGGCCCAGGTAGGAGAAAGCAAGGTACATTGCCTCGTACAATAATTTAGCAGTTAACAATAAATTTCTTGAAGTTTTGCCTTGGAGATTTTTTTGTCATGAAAATAACCAGTTGCGGGAGAACATGTAGGCCTAGTAGTAAGAGAAAGAATTTTGGGAAAGAATGTATTAAAAAAATCTATTGAGACAATTTGCAGCATCAATAATATTAATGAGAAAAAATATTAAAAAAAAAAAAACAGGAATCGAAAATTATGAGTATAAGCAATACTAATGGCTAAACTTTGCCACGTAATGGATTTGTAGTGGATGAGAGAGAATACAATAAAACAGGTAAGTCGGAATAAATACAAAAAAAGGTAATTGATATCGTGTTCAAAAAAATGTAGATTGTTTTTTATCAATATCAGTATTATTGAGATACACTGTATCAAATTACCATCCACTTTTTACCGAATTTGAGCTTCTTAAATTGCGGTCACTTGATGGCGCGACATTTTTTTGAAGTGCTTCCTTTTTTTTAACACTTCCATGAGAAATCTCTCAGGCTGACATAGCTGCCTGAACCCCAAATCTAATGCGAGGTTTTTAAGAGAAAAAATTAAACAACGCAGCGCGAATTGAACTTTGGACTTGTCAGGTGCCGAGATGGCGCCTTAACGCTGTCCAAAATACGTCGAAGTATTGTAATTGAATCGATCGAAATAAAAGCAAAAAAACAATGGATAATAGGGTGGAGTGAAAAATAAAATTTTTTGAATTTAAAAAAGTGGTCTTGATATATGGCCCCAAATACCATATGAAATACTTCTAACACAATTTTGAGTTCTTGCACCCTCTAGTGGTCGTGCAATTTGATCAAACGGGCTTTAAATAGCCAATTTTGCCATATCTCACGAACCACGTATGCTAGAAAGCTAGTTTTTAGCTTAAAAGTTGCAGGAACAGCACATTTATATCTCCATCAAAAAGAACTTTGCCATAAAAACGTACAGAAAAAAAGTTACAGCCAAATTATTGATTACAGATTCACTGCTTATTGATGAGTTTCCAGTGCTCAACTTCAAACACATTGCAATTTACATTGGCATTAAAAATAAGCCAAATAAAGTTTAAATTTATGCATATTTGCACTTTTAGTGTGCCATGCTGCCTTATCAGCTTCAAATAGTTTCTTTAATGGCAATTAACCTTACACAACTGGGCGATGTTCAGCATAGTATAGTAACATATATCGAAAGTTTCGTGTTATATAGCATCATCCAGTATTGGTTGGCTCTTGCATCATCATTTTGATTATGCTAAACTTGAGGAATTATATCTAGTTAATTCAAAAAAGTTTAAATTGTACAGTTCAATTTAAAAGCACTGAAAGACGCAAAAGTACAAAATTAGAAAAATAAGAATTAAAAAAGCTATTCGTAATTGAAAAAGCTACAGTTCTAAAAGGAAGAAAATTCGGCAATATATATTTCATTCACAATTTAATACCATTGTTTATTGTATTGTAGACACAGTATATACTGTACTCGCTGTCATAAATTTTGTTATTTCTGAAGCGGCATGCTACCTAAAAAATGATCCAAGTCTACAGTAATGTAAAAAGTTGTATGATAGAGAAAATTTTCAACTTCTGATAATTTTCCTCCAGGGTTGCTGCCAACCAAGTGATTTGAGGGCTTGCTCAACTTTAAGCACTTCAGGAAGTTGGATACAACTCGCATTGTTGCAAAAGACCACATGGATTTGGTGTAAAGTTTATTCTATTCATGAGCAGAGTATTGCGCAAAGAATTCATCAACTAATGCTAAACTTCAGTGGTTTAACTAAATATCTAAAAAAAATCTAAAACATCAGATCAATTCTAGGAGCTTAAAACTGATTTCTTGCACGATGCTGATAAACTTATTGATATTTTTTGCTATGATAATTAATAAACAAAGAATAACATTTAATGATCATGCTTTTTTTGGAGATCAAAAAGCAGAACCCTAGGCAACATGTTTGGCAGAAATATCAGAACTTTGAAAAATTTCTCCACCATACAACTTTTCGCAAGTAATATTAAACTTGAATCTTTTTTTTTTTAACATGCTGCTTCAGAAACAGCGAAATTTATGCCAGCAACTACAGTATATACTGTGTCTACAATACAATAAACAATGGTATTAAATTGTGAATTAAATATATTGCCGAATTTTCTTCCTTTTAGAACTGTAGCTTTTCTAATTACTAATTCCGTTTCTAATTCATATTTTTCTGATTTTGTTCTTTTGCATCTTTTAGTGCTTTTGAATTGAAACATAATTCCTCAAGTTTAGCATAATCAAAATGATGATGCAAGAGCCAACCAATACTGGATGATGCTATATAACACGAAACTTTCGATATATGTTACTATACTATGCTGAACATTGCCCAGTTGTGTAAGGTTAATTGCCATTAAAGAAACTATTTGAAACTGATAAGGCAGCATGGCACACTAAAAGTGCAAATATGCATAAATTTAAACTTTATTTGGCTTATTTTTAATGCCAATGTAAATTGCAATGTGTTTGAAGTTGAGCACTGGAAACTCATCAATAAGCAGTGAATCTGTAATCAATAATTTGGCTGTAACTTTTTTTCTGTACGTTTTTATGGCAAAGTTCTTTTTGATGGAGATATAAATGTGCTGTTCCTGCAACTTTTAAGCTAAAAACTAGCTTTCTAGCATACGTGGTTCGTGAGATATGGCAAAATTGGCTATTTTAAGCCCGTTTGATCAAATTGCACGACCACTAGAGGGTGCAAGAACTCAAAATTGTGTTAGAAGTATTTCATATGGTATTTGGGGCCATATATCAAGACCACTTTTTTAAATTCAAAAAATTTTATTTTTCACTCCACCCTAATGGATAATAAATATGGATGCACTTCACTAAATTGCGACTGAACGCCCAAAATTTGGAAAGGCAGAAAGTTTCCATTTACAACATGTTTTGGCTAAATTTAGGCTTTCCACGTCAAGTGGTTTTTGGATTATAAGCGAATTAATAAATTTTAGTCCCAAAAATAATTGTTTTACCAGTTTCTGGTTTCCTGAATCACGATTAAGTGATGTAAGGTTCCCCAGTTCTCCATACCTTTCGCTGTCATTTATTTCCAAGTGTGTGTCCTAAATTTAAATTTCAAGATTTTACCGCTTTTTAGCTATAAGAAATTAATAAATTTTGATGTTTATTGAATAAAATGGCCGGGTAAAACTAAAAGTCTTGTGAAGCGCACAAAGATTCAAATAACTATAGTTACTTTCGCTCCGCAGCCAGGATTTTGCTGAGGGAAGGGCTTAGCCAAAACGTAAAATATTTTTGTTAGAAACATGTGCAAGTTAGATGGGGATACTGAATAAACTGGTGCAAGTTTAAGCATACAGAGTCTAGAAGCAATTCTTAATAATTTTTTGGCAAAAATAGCCATTTTAATGGTTTTTTAATTATATTTCGCAAGTTTTTGGTGTTATTTAAAAGCACTTAAATTGCTGAAATTTTGAAGTCATTTCAAGAAATTGAATTACCTAGTCCTTTCAACCCCCTTACTTTCAAGTAAAATTCAAAAACACGTTTAAAAGCTCGTATTTGGGGGGTTAAGTTTAATAAGTGGCTTGGCTGAGGGAGAGAGGGCTAAAGTCTTCTTGGCCACCCGCCAGTTGCACCTCTGGCTACAATAAAATATCTACAGTATGCCTACTACAAAAACATGAGATAAAAAAATGTGATAGATAAATTTGCAGCTACTTCATTCCAACCATTGTTGTTCACACTATGACTGTAAGTTATAATTAGCTTGCGGGAAAAGAGACAGGTCTATTTTGACTTGACCTTATAGATTAGCGAGTGAAGGCCAAAAAAAAGAGCCTGGGAAATTTTTTCTTCAAATAGCTTCCTAATCTTAGCAATTAAATTTTTTCAAATAGCTTTAAAAACGAGCAAAATGTAATCCAAATGACGTTAAATTGACTACTTTTCTTCGAAAAATCACATAAACCTTTTAGCTAAAACCAAAAACAATCAATCCAGTAGCGTAGCCAGAGAGAGCGGTTAGGAGCTATAGCTTCCCACCACCTATTGGTTTGTCGACTAAAATGCACAATAAGGAAAATACCACTGTTTTTGCACTTCTGAGGCATTCCTTTACAGTGATATGTACTCTAAGGTGATTCTAAGCCAATTTTGAAGCATTTACTAAAGCAGCGTAATATTTTGTTAAAAACAAAGCTTACAAATCAGTAAAAACTTTAAAAAATTGCTAAAATAAGCAATGAAATTTGATCGCTTCATACAAATGCTTAACTTTGACTTCAAAAACGTTATGTGCAATGGGGGGGAGCTATTCAGTATTCAATTTAGATTACTACCATTCACTTCTCTAAAACCTCGTTCCTTCAGCTCTTCCACAAAATTTCCTTTTTTCAATGCAGACAAATTAGGTTAAAACCTGTTTTTTTCTGATTTACCGGCTTGTAAAAAAAACCCTGAAATTTTGCCATTAGCCACCGCCCTCATAGCTTGTTTACGTAACCAGTTTAATCATGTTTTTGCTCTGCTAATTTTTATGCCAGCACGTTCTAAAAGCATTAATTATTATCAAAATAGACCTAAAATTAAGTTATCTTGGCAAAGAAATTTGCAAAATCTCCGAGCGTTGGGCGCTCCGCTCCCAAACTCTGAGAATATTCCTCCATTGCTGATTTTTGGCTATGCGCCTGAATTACAGTAATCCATGATAAATGCGAAATTGTGTGTTTTGTATCAATTTGAACTAAAAATAAGGTACTTGCAGCAAATAAGGCCCAGCAAGTAATAAGGCCCATCTGTCGGATCTCCAATTTGGAATGGAATAAAAATTTTGATCCGTTTGCTATCAAAAGTTGATATCAATGTTAGAATGTTGATGCAGTTTTGTGAATCTAAGTATAGAAAGCAGGAAGATAGCAGAAGATGAAGTTTCTCTAATTTGCATCAGGAGACTTTTGTTATTTCAAAAATATTTTGCCAACCATAGATTGTTACTAATTGCGCGGTTTTAGATTTAGTTTTGGTATTGTGAGAAAGAGTAAGGACTGTAGGTTTGAACCAAAAGTTTATTTTTATAAAAACTTTTTTGTTTGCTGATTTGTGATTGGCAAACAGTGGGAACCAATATGCCGGTAATAAGGCCCAAGTTCAGTTTGTTATTCTTGTATTACTGTGCATCACTGGAAAACCTTTTCATAACATAAAATAATCCAGAAGCATGTAGGCCTGCAGATACCTATGTCAGTTTGTTGTAATTCAGTAGTCTAGTAGTAGTAGCCTAGTGGTAAAGCAAGGGACAGATTTTGTTTTGGGGGTGGGGAGAATCAGGGGCCAACTAATATGGAGGGCCCACCCAACTGTACACATATTGCAGTGCTTCATTAGGCTGTCTACCAGGTTAAAGAGTTATTTTAATTCCAAAGACTTAATTATGTGACAGACTGTGAAAGCTGGAGCCTTTTGTTAATTTATAGTTATTGTAATGTTGATTGGCTAAATGTTTGCCTATCACTTAGTTTTGATTGCATTGCAGGTTGTTACAAATATTAATTAATGTAATATTGAATAAAGATAACAGTTAAAGCTGTTTCAAAGTTGACAAATTTAGCCAGGACAGCATTTTACACAATGAGAAAAAGGGCTCATTGGACAGAAGAAGATCTTCAGTCAGCACTCAAAGCCATTGCTTCTGGTTCTTCACAGCATAATGCTTCAAAGCGATTTAATATTCCTCGTAGAACACTGCGAAATCATTTAAAGACTGGAAGCAATAAGAAGAAATTAGGGAGGAATCCAGTTCTAAATGATCTACAAGAAAAAGAGCTGGCTTCTCGGATACTTCGCTTTGGTGTTATTGGTTTACCAATCACCATCCCTATTGTAAAGAGTTTTGTCTATGACTTCTGTGACAAAAATGGCATCAAGCACCCTTTCAATTCAAGAAAAAGAGCAGCAGGGCGCTATTGGGTTGAGGTTTTTCTAATCCGTCACCCTGAAATATCAAAAAGAAAAGCTCAAGTAATGAACCCTGGACGTGCTGCAAAACTAAATAAATTCATTGTCAAGGATTATTTTCAAAAACTGGAACAAGTGATGGAACAAAATGAGCTATTTGATAAACCTCAACAAATCTTCAATATGGATGAAAAAGGGTGTAGATTGACTCTGCATCATCAACAAAAAGTTCTTGCTGGAAAAGGAAAAAAGCGAGTGCACATGGTAGCCCCAGAACATGCAGAAAATGTAACTATAGTTGCATGTGCTAATGCAGCAGGATATGCAATACCACCCATGATACTTTTTAGGGGCAAGAGAAATAAGCCTGAGTTTCAAGATAATTTTCCTCCTAATACTCTTGTGGTTATGTCTGAAAAAGGAAGTATCACTACTGAGTTATTCATTAAATGGCTGCACCACTTTGGTCAATTTAAACCTCCTGGCAAAGTGCTTCTTATTTTTGATGGAGCCTCTAGTCATATCAATCCAAATATTGTGAGTGTTGCAGATGAGCATGAAATTATATGCATGTGCTTGCCGAGTAACACCACTCATGAATTGCAGCCCATGGATAAGGCTGTGTTCAAGTCATTTGAGCACTTTTGGGATTGTGAAGTGCTGAAGTACTGGAGAACTCATCCTGATAGGGCTATTACAAAGGCAAGATTTGGTTTGATATGCACTCCAGCATATAATCAGGCTCTTTCAGTGAGCAATATAATCAGTGGTTTTTGATCAACTGGAATTTACCCATTTGATCCCAATGTAATACCTGAAGAAGCTTTTGCTCCAAGCACAATATTTTTTCAAGAA
Organism: Trididemnum nubilum; assembly: GCA_963965965.1. Taxonomy (NCBI): domain Eukaryota; kingdom Metazoa; phylum Chordata; class Ascidiacea; order Aplousobranchia; family Didemnidae; genus Trididemnum; species Trididemnum nubilum. Next base: position 35,679,295 of record OZ014473.1, on the reverse strand, counting down.
GATCTGCAGCAATGTGCAGATAAAGAACTGTTGGATTCTAGTGACCACTTAGCAGAACTTACAGGTGAAACACAAATCAGTTCACTTTCAACTGAACAGACTGCTCCATCTTCAAGCCTTAATCCAGTACCAGGTCAACAGCTATATAGAGTTACAGGGGAATTTGAGGAAGAAGTTAACCAGTTAACTCCAAACAAAAAAGACTCTTGCCCCACTTCAATGAACTGAAGTTATGCTCCAATGCCAGGTCTAAAGCTAAATGAAGTTACTGGGGAATTTGAGGAAGAAGTTTACCAGCTAACTCCTAACAAGAAAGATGCTTGCCCCCCTTCATTGACTCCAATACCAGGTCCACAGCTAAATAAAGTTGCAAGGGAATTTGAGGAAGAAATTCACCAGGTATCTGCTACCCAAAAAGATTCTTGCCCCACTCCAATGAACTTAAGTTTTACTGAGCTAATGAAGACTCCAAAAAGGCCAAAAAAGAAAACATTCAAAAAGAAAAGCCTTACTTATAAGGCCCAAGTGATTAACACAAATCTTTTCTACAATCAAGAATGTCATAACAAGTCTTCAAAAAAGAGGGAGAACCAAAAGAAATTGTCAGTGAAAAAGATGAGAACAAAGAAGAAAAAGCTGCCTGTGCAAAAGGCCAGAAACTCTGAAGCTTCATGGTACTGTGCAGTGTGCAACAAAGACACTGCTATAAGTCTGAGACAGTGTTGCAGTTGCTTTATTTGGTACCATGAAGAATGTATTGGACTTCAATCTGATGATGAAGATAATTTTACTTGCATGGACTGTCAATAAGCATCTTTGAATAACTTAGTTTGACAGACATTTTTAAAAGTTTTGGTAGGCTATTTTTTATGGATAGTGAAACCAAAATGTGAATGCTTTCTGTTTTGATGTGAATGCTTTCTGTTTTAGTGTGAATGCTTTCTAATTGAGTACTTTAATTTAATCTGAAGTGTATTAACTAGACTAAATTAAATCTAATTGTCTTGCGTTTTGATAGCAACTAGCATCATTTTTTATTTTGAGGGTCATGAGTTTTTGCCAATGCTGCTTCTGTTATTGCAATGTAGTAGTCTACATACTAAAACTTTTGCTGTGCTATAGCTAATATGACTTAAACATACGTGAAGTTGTTGTTAACTTTTTATCAATTGTGTAGATTGTAGAAAGTAGCACATTGGTTTCTGTGGTAAATATGTTAGCTAAATGCATAATGCTAATTGTCTTGTTTTTATTTAACCAAATTGTTGAAATACACAGATTTTTTTCTCTTAATGGGTTATTTTTAAATACAAAAAAGTGGTAGGAAATTAAAATTTTTGACCAAGTATGACATACAAGATCTCATTTTAGTGATTATTTTACTACAGTTTTTTTAAATGCATCAATTGCGTGCATTTTGATGCAGTTTTACACCGGGCCTTATTTACTGCATGTGAAGGTAATAAGGCCCAAAATTTTTTTTTTTAATTTCTTAAATGATTCAAACACGGTTTTATTGAAGAAGCTGAAAATTTTTTGAAATGTGCTCATGTATCCACCCTATCGAACAGCCAAATTTGGTTTAAATATGTCCATCGGATATTAGGTTAGACGAATTTAAAAATTAGCGGGCCTTATTAGCTGCAGGTACCTTATTGGTCAATTTAAATAATGCTTGCATTGTGGTCGGCAAACTGTTTAAGGTGCTCGATGACGAATCAGATCAAAGTATTAATTATTGTTACAGATCATTGCAATTTATCTTGCCCCAACAGTCTGTTTGGAGGGTTGTCAACGGTACAAAGTCAAACGGATTAGATCATATTTTTACAAACAAAGGAAATAGTAGAAAAGGTTTGAGACATTTGTTTATCATCTCAAGTAGTTCTTATTTTTTCAACAAAACCGATTTTGAGCAGTATTTCTTTAATGCAGATCAAAAAAATAGTAATAATACATTTCACAAAAAATTTATACAATTTTTTATTAGTTTTGATTCAAATCTAACCCAAACTCAAAATCTTACTCTAAAACTAACCTTAATCTAACTTATCTCAGGCCAGAATTTTAACCCATAAAAGCAAATAAAAATGTAAAAAAAGCAAGGATGAATATTATTCTTGCTTTTTATTTTACTTCTTTTCACTAAAATTTTTGATGAAATAGTCAAATAGCAGTTTGCATGCTGTTTTGTTTCGTTCCAAAATTAACTTGGCACACAATAGTTTGTCACGTTTTTGCTTAAATTCGAGTTTTTGTTTGTGCCCTTGCCAAAAATTTTCAAGACTAAAATGGCACAATGTTTAAGCAATAAACTAATATGCATATTTTCTTTGGCTTGATCGTAACGTAAGTGAGGTTTTTAAAATTAATTTCCATTTACATTCATTTTATAAGAACAGCATGTTCGTTTTTGCTCAAAATTTGAAAACAAATAAGACTAAAAAATGGTAAAGATTTAAAAACAGCTGACTTTTATTCAAAACTTACTAGTTCTTAAAAAAAATACAATTTTACCCAACTCACCCCTAAACTGAAAATCATCAAAACTCCCAATATGAGTTGATGGTGATACTTCTTTGTTGTGATTAAGTTGATGTTGTCATGGAATCATGGTGATAACGGTTATAAATTAAGGAAGTTTTGAAGTGGTTAAAATTTATTTTATTGCAAAAACCACCAAATGACCTAATCAACGTGATGATGTCACTGACGCATTCGATGACGTCCTCTATTTAACTGGCATTATGAGCAAGAGAAAACTCAACAACCAAAAAACTTACTGAAAATGCACAGAGCAACTGTATCTAACAATAGTTCAAGACTATCATCAAAAATTAGAATTTTAATAATATCAAAAATGCTGCTGAGAATATTATCAACTAAACCTTATTTTTTTATATTTGCTGATTTAGTTTTTTTGTTGTTGCATTTGCAGTTCTTTGAATCAGAAATAAAAACCGACTATTCCAATTTTACTGCTAACAAATAATCATATACAAATGTTGATCAATGCACAGAAAAGAATAAGATTTTTTAGTTTCACATCATTCATGTTTACATGTATAAAAGCAACAACAACTAAACAAAAAAAAATGCAGCTGCTTGTTTTCAAGTTTTGAAATTTCTTGCAATTTCTTGAAAATTTCTTAAAATTTCTTAAAATTCTTCAGCTGGAGGATTTGCAGTGTCATCAACTTGTGTGCAATGGGCAGCACAATAGGCAAAGCATTAGAATTCTTTGCTTACAATATTTTAAGTGAATTTCTTTATATGATTTTTTTTTAACAATCCAAAGTAGTGATCATTAAACTAAAGCTTTTTGTCACCACATTAAACATTTCGCATTAAAAAAGACATTGCTCTAGATTGACTTTGTTAAAAAAATGAAGACTACTTGAGCTACGTTTATTTGGTCGTTTGAGCTTCTTGTTAATTTAATGTTCGGGCAGACTATGTAGCCAAATCAAGATCTAAATCAAAAATGCATGATCCTGAACTTTTTACTATCAGTCCCGTACGCCAGTTGCGTTAGCACGGGTATGGACTGGTCCACAGGTAGATGAAATATCTATGTGGAATAAACGGAAAGATTGCTTGAAGATGAAGAAGTTTGTCAATTGAACATCTTTTCGACTAACAATACGTCTTCTTAACCGTAATTAAACGCTGTTAATTAGCAGCATCACCGCTAAATATCAAAAGGTCGGAAGTGATGTGACTAAACCAGGCACGTAGCCAGGATTTGAAAAAGGGGGGGTCTTTTTGAAAGAGTGAGAAAACTGCAAACGACCTTGATCGAATTTTCATTGTACTTGAATCTGCTTCACACGGTTTGTCCGAAAATTGAGACGAAAATTCTCGGAAAGCTCGCTCGCAAGTTCAAATGCTTTTCAGCCCAAAAACAGGTGGTCTCCAAAAAAAAAAAAGGTCTTGACCGAAATTGAGTCTAATTTTTCGGCCAAAATCGGAAATTCAAACGTTTTTTCAGCCCAAAAGCAGGTTGTCTCCAAAAATAAAAAAAAAGGTCTTCACCAAAATTGAGTCTGATTATTCGGCCAAAATCGGAAATTATGACACTTTTTCTCACCGATTTGCAACTTCGGCACCCAATTTCCTTTGGGGGGGCTGTTTTCAATTTTTCACCAAAAATCGGCCTAAAAAGCAACAAAAACGAGCAATTTTGCATACTTCACAAGCCAATGGGGGGGGCTTGAGCCCCCCCGCCCCCCCTGGCTACGCTACTGGACTAAACCATCAATGGCACAGCAAAGGCCATTGCACAATTACTGAATTTAGACGACATGATAGAACAATTCAGCAAAAGAGAAGCTTTTGTCGCATTAAAAGATCAAAAACAAAACTTTACAACCCAAAATGTTCACTATTAAACCTTTCTAAGTCTGAGATTGGTATCATCAGCAAGATATGGCTCGACAAAATAAATTCATTTATTCGATTGAATACCAAGCTTAACCCAGCGTGTAACTCTTGTGCTGTCATGTCATGGTTCAAAGATCTCCCAAATAAAAGCGCATGCTGATTTGTTAAATTTGATGTGGAGGAATTTTACCCATCAATCAAGGAAGAATTTGTTTAGAATAATTTTTCTCATATTGACTTCATCCTTATTATACAGGTTGTTTCAAAAAGTTTTTTCAATTTTTTTGGAATGAGGAGCGTCGAACGATAACTGAAATCGAATATATAATGTCTGATAAAGGTGTACAAAGATTTTTACGTTCTAGAAAAGTCCTTATTTTGGAGGAAGATACTATATTGACCATTATGGGAGATTACGGGTTACTTATTTATTTTTTGCGAGTTCTGCTACAATTTATCCAGGCTGTACAACAATTGTCTGAATCTAATTTGCAGGTTACATTCTAATAAATATTTCAAGATGATAATCTGTTCTATGTTCCCTCATTCCCACCATTACTAGCTTCTACTCTGTTATACCGGATTTAGTGTTTTTCGGTGTTCATAATGGCAATGGTTTATGTCTTTGACGCTTACAGGATTTTCGCCTTGCTCGGACCATTTATTTTACAATTAACAGTTAACAAATCTAGATTGACTTGATATTTAACAACTGGCATTATTTCTTTCTAGTATTGCATGTTTTCTAGGTCATTTTATTTAGTTTGTTTTATTTAGACTATGTTGCAGTAAATTTTAGCCCCCTGGAAAGCCAATACGGGCAAAACAGCTGTTGGGGCATAATAAATTGGGGGGTCTGTTACTAGTTAATGGTTATTTTTAATGTATATTTAGTTATGTGCAGTAAAAGTTTATGAATTCCAATTTACGTGATCGAGTCTCCCCAAAGATTGAATATTCATATACTTTGGACAAATTAGTTTGCATCTCTGAAAATTTTCTTTCCTCTACGGCTGTGAGTAAAATCATTTGTAGTTCGTATTATTTTGTCATAATTTCAGTTCTCATACTTGAAACAGTAAAGGATGACACTTCATATACCTTTAATGCCAACAGATACGAACTGCAACTGCAAGTGCAAGCTGCAGCCGGATTCGAAGTTCAAAAATAAAAAAGCTCCAAAATAAAGTCTGTTCGATTCATAGGCGTAGCCAGAATTTTTGATTGGGGGGGGGCCCAAACCACAAATCACATGCAATGACGTCATCAGAAATTTTCGAAAAAGTAACTTTTTGTGGGGCAAGATATTGTAGAATGGAAGATCTGAAGCCGTAGCCTGATGGCACTTAACCAGGATTTTGTTTGGTAAAGAGAGAGGGCGAAAACTAATAGTTAAAAAGTGTAAATGACTAACTTAGGAGACGTGTTGAGTAAGCTAGTGTACTCAAACGTATCACAGACGGGGGTCTGGGGCAGAGCCCCCAGCCAACGGTGGCTATGGGGGTCCAGCTGCTCGGCGATTTTTGTAAGTTTTTGGAAAAAAAAGCAATTTAAATCTCATTGGATCACATTTCGCACCAGTTCAGAGCCATTTCAAAGAACTAGATTTTTAACGTTTTAAAGCCAATCAAAAAAATTCAGTTGTTCAATCCTCCTTTAGCAATTAAATCCCATAACACGTTTAGAATCTTGCATTATGGTGTAAAATTTTAATTGTAAGTGATTTGGTCTATAGGGAGAAGTAAGGTACATTGCCTACTGCAATACTTTAGCAGTAAATAATAATCTACTCGAAGATTTTCCTTAGAGAGTTTTGTTTCGTCATGAAGTTTACCAGTTATAGGAGTATATGTACGGCCAAAGGGCCCAGGGCCCTTCAATTGAAATTCAGTAGTTTGTTCAATGAGCATTTTCCTTAGCTATTTTTTTAAAAGTATTTTGTGCGTAAAAATAGGCGAGGTGGAAGAGAATCGTTATTGAAAAATGGTACAATAGATGCTTACGCTTACTAAACATATTATTCCCGGGCCGAATTTACATTGCACAGGGCCCCTAGCACTTAGGGAATTTTTGTAACATCTTCCTGCCAAATATAAATGAAGAACAAAAAAAGTCCTACTATCTGAGGGCAGGACCCTGGCACTGAGCCATATAGCAAATACGGTTCTGGTTATTGCATTACGTCCAAAAAAAATTTGGATGAGGGCCTGAGGTAGCAACTTTTAGGACAAAAACTCTTGATTTCACCCTGGTTATACGTTTGAATTGGTAGGAAAAAATTGAATTAAGGGGGTGTGCCGGGCCCCCTGGTCGTCAATATTTTTTTATTGTTGATTACTGTTGTACGCGTGTACTGATGTACGCCAAGATGCTAAAAGAAACTGGCAATGAAGAAACAAGGCTTGTTTGACAAAATTTTGTCATTGGTGGCATTTTGATTACGGGGGCCAGGGTTCCCTCGGCCACTCCCTGGTGACGCCAATGATTTTGAGATAAGATCGCTCCCCTAATAAGTTCTTTCATACAAAAAACATTTAAATCAAAATTGAAATAACTTTTTTTCTAAAACGTGGAGGACTCAAGTCAAGTCACTTGACAGTTTTTTGAAACGTCCAAGAATTGCATGACATTATTATAACGTGGACATGTGGTTCTCATGATTATTGCTTACTTTTGTACGCTTAAATCATAATTTAAAAAAACTGCAATTCCGGACAAGGACAACATACTGACTGTGCTCTCTTTAAATTTATCAATGGAAGTGTTTTCTGTTGTTTGGGAGCCCTGGAGCCCCCTCGTTGTTTGTTAAGGGCCCTGGGTCCCCCTGGTTGTTAGTTAGGGGCCCGGGGGCGCTTGGTAATCAGTTAATGGCCCCATGGCTCTCTGTTCGTCAATTAGGGGCCCCTGATTGTCGGTTGGGGGCCTGGGGCCCCCTGGCTGTCAGTTAAAGGGCCCCCCTGGTTGTTGGTTAGGGGCCCTTGGACCCCTGGTCGTCAGTTATGGGCCCCCTGGTTTTCAGTTACGGGTCCCGGGCCCCCCTGGTTGTCGGTTAACGACCCCAGGGCCTCCTAGTTGTTAGTAAGGGCCCCCTGGTTGTTAGTTAGGGGCCCCGGGACTCCCTTGTTGTCATTAATATTATTGTTAATTACTGTTATGTGCGTGATTACTGAAATAAAACTGCTACTAAACATCGCTAGGCTATGTTGTCATAACGTTTTGTCGTTAGTAGTATTTTGATTGGGGGGGCCCGGGCCCCCTGGCCCCCCCCTCTGGCTACGCCTATGGTTCGAATCGGAAATTTTTACAGTTATTGTAAATGTATTTTCAGGTTAAAAGCCTAGTTAAGAAGTAAAGAAAAAATCACATTGTCGCTGGGTACGTCTCGCTATTATTGTACTTATTGCTGATAAACATTTTATTCCTTGTTGTAACTAAACTAAGAAATAAATTGCCTGGTTTGCAAATATATGTAGAGCTAAAATTTGCACTTATCTAACGTACTACCCGATTACTTTTTTCAATCAAATTGAATAATGATTGTTTCGATTAAAATACAGTATTTTTAATTTTTAGATTGAAAGCATTTTTCATTTGTTTTGTTAACAATGCCTCACACGTTTTTATTTTTTGCATCCCATTTTCGCAAAAAAAAACAAACTTATTTGCATTTTCAATCGCGAATATCTTAAAAACCACACCAACTAAAAAGTTAATTTTTTTCAAGAATATGGAGGTAAAAGTCTTCAAAAAATTAAAACAAAAAAATTTTAACATTTTTGTTGTTTTCTTTTTGCACCATACAATAGCGCTCTTGACAAAATCCTGTTGCGTACTTGTGTGCTAGAACAGTGGTTTCCAGCTTTTTCCAGCTTTTTCTTTATCGGCGGACCGGTCAAAATTAAGCAAATAATGTTCATGGACCGGCACCAAAAAATCAAACTGAATATACAGCAAATACCGGTGTAGTTATTATCGCATTTGTTAAGCAAAGCAAAATTAATGGCACAGCATAATCCATTATTTCGGAAAATGTTGCGCATTTAAAAACAAAAATTCAACAAAATGTCAATCAGTTCAAACAATAAAATATCAATTTATGGACAAGGCGCCCAACTAGGATTTTGTTAAGGGAGGAGTTGAACCTAAGGGAAAAGTTGAACCTAAAGGTAAATTTTTTTGCCTGAAAAATGCATCAATTGGATAGCATGCTGAACAGACTGGTGCAACTCACGCGTATCAAAGGCGGGGGTCTAAGTCCCTAGCCGCCCATCCGCTAGGCAATTTTTGAGCAAAAAAATAGGCGTTTTAGCGCCATTCTGATCAAATTTTGTACCTCTTTGGAGCTATGTAAAAAGAACTAAATTGCTAAGATTTCAATGCCAGTTGAAGAATTAAACTCCTCAGCCCTTTCAACTCCCACTTAGTACTCGTAGGTCAAGTCTAAAACATGTTTTATAAACGCTTGTTATTTCAGGTTAAACTTTCTAAGTGACTTGGCTCAGAGGAGTGGCTGAAACCCCCTAAGTCCCCACTGGTTGCGGGCATTGTTATGGACCAGAGATAGAAACCGGTCGGGTCGACCCGGCCGGTCGTGTTACTGGTCGGATCGAGATTCTTCAACCGGCCGGTTAAGCCGGTTGAAACACCGGTCAAATTCTCCTTTCTTGCAACTAAAAGACATCTAAGCACCAACCGAAATATACCTATATTTTTTATTATAAATAAAACTTTTCATAGAAAACAATATTGACAAACCACACTTTTTGAAAACACTTCTTGAATCGTTTCAAGCTGTGGCTAATATGCTGTGGCCATTAAGACACGCACATCCAGGGGCATATATAGAAGGAGGCATTGTGCCATGCCTCCTTTGGGCCACAGCACAACGCAAAAAAGTGAAAAATATACGTTAAAATCGCGTAATCAGATTATATAGTAAAGCATGCATGTGGAAGAGGCTTACACTACCTGGCATTTTAGCAACATTTTAATCAGCTTGAGAGTAGAAGTGGCGCAGATTTCAGATTTTTTAGCACATGCTAAAATCTTGCCGTTGCAAAAAGCTTTTTTCAGCTTAAATTTACCCAACTCTATACTGAGCAAGAAAGATATAGCTCTCATTGTTTTATATCTAACTAGCCATAGATTGTTCTGAAGTAGCATTTCTACAAACTGCTGGGGCACATTATATTTCGAATGCAGGCCCGGCGCCACGGGGAGCATTCCGGGGCCATGCCCCCCAAATCACTCCTTGTGTCCCTCCAAACGAGAATTGTGCCCCCCCCAAGCGAGGACTGTGCCTCAAAGAAATTAACAGGCTTGGTGCTACTGGAGTGCAATTCGAGGCATGAGACTCCCAAAATACTGGTTATCACCCCAGAATCCGTGAGCAAAAACTGCTTTTTCGTAGATTTTGCAATAAAGATTGTTTGTTTTTCTGGTTTCACCCAAGAATTCGCGTAAATTTTGGAGAACAGCTTTTTTTATTTCAATTTTTCATATTTTGGTCTTCACCTCAGATGTCGCACAAATTCGTAGATTTTTGGAGAAGAAGGCCAGAATTCGCTGGAAAATTGCCTAGTTCTTGAGATGAAAACCTTTTTTGTTTTTTTTCTTTTTGTCCCAAATTTCATAGAAATTCGTGATGAACACCATAATTTTATGGTCCACATTTTCAAATTTAAGAAAATAAAGTTTTCTTGCCCCCAAAAATTTGTTTATGCCCCCCAGTCGCGCCGTCTTGGTACCGGGCCTCTTGTTTTCTAGCCAATGTCATAACAGTTTAGTTTTGCTCGGCAAATTGAAAATAATCTGTCACCAATAGTTAAAAAATTTAATTTCTTTTTGTGGATTTACGCCTAACATCATTACAAAGAACGTCTAACAATTTAGCTTGTGCCCCTCAGCATCTTTTTATGGTTGTTTTGCGCTCGTTTTGCGCTGGTCAAAACAGATCTTTGAAACCTAAATTTAACCTAAACAGGTCTTAAAATTGAGTTATTTTGCAAAAAACGCAAAGCTTTTTTTTGCGCTTTTTTCTGAGACCCCCGTCTGGGTTCACAAACTTTAACGCCTTACTCATGCCCCCCCCCCCCTTTTAAAAATTTTTCATTGGATGCATTTAGCAGTGAACAAAAAAAATCTGTAAAAAAAAAACGGTCGCCCGGGGCCCGTCAGAAACCGATCGACCGGCCTGTCAACCGGCCGGACAACCGGCGTAGATTTTGAAATTTACCGGTCGGGTCGGCTCGAGAAAATCCTGATTGGTTTTATCTCTGTTATGGACACAAAGTACAAAATCAAACTACTGAGAAATTTGTTGCTGTTTCAATGCTAATAGGAGAAGCAAGCGAGGCAGCAAAGAAGTTCTTGTAACACGTAGCTCTGCTTCAGCACCAAATCGATTCCTTTGCTTTGTTTTGATTTAATTAAAATCAGAGCTGAAAACATTTTCTTGCATAACTAGCTGGTTAAAAATACCAGCAACGACTTTATGGTTTTGAGACTTAAACGGATATTTTTTTTTAAGAGGTCTACAAAATTCTATTTCTCGCTCTTTTTTTTTTCATTGCCGCTTTTACGTGGGGTTTACAGGGGCAGCAGCTCAAAATTAAGCTGCCAAATATCACGTCTTCCACCAGCTCTATCGTTTCACTTGGGCTAAAGTAAACTAATTCCATCCTATAGATCCTCTATGTAATTGATCCATCTGGTTCTAGTTTGTCCAACTGGTCTTTTCCCATTCGGTTTGACAGGTAAAGCTTTTAGTTCTCAGAAGTAGCGGTTTCCAGAATCGGAATAAGAATTCTTTGATTTATCTTGACAGCAATGTAGAATCGCAACGTAATTTAATCAGTTTTCTTCGTTTGGATTACGCTTACATATGCTGACAACTTCAATGAATGATGACAAAGAAGCACAGAAAAGCCAGTTTCATTAACTAAACATTTGCCAAACATACAGTAAAATAATTTTTTTACTTAGCAAAAACATTGCAAGGATAACTGTGTGGAAAGAAGATATTCTGCGGACCGGCAAAAAATTTACGCGAACCTGCAGTTTAGAACCATGGCGCTAGAAAAAGTACAACTAACCAAAAATAAGCTACATTTGGCATTTATATTTCTCCATCTTTCGAACTTAGTTGATGTCTTTAAAAATATTGTTTGCACAAAACAAAAACCATATGACTCCCAACGTTGAGGATTCGACTTTCAACGTCGCTTCTATTCTGCAAAAGCCCAGGCGCGTACTTTGATCATGCAAAAATATTTTCAGATGATTTTAAATATTACATTTTTAAGTATGCTTCTCTTGTTTTCTTTTAAAGAAACCAATCTACGTAACAGTAAAACTTTAATATTTTTGGTTTTCGCTTTAGGTTTTATAGTATTGATGTAATTTTTTATGAAAAATATTTCGACTGCTGCATATTATTAGTGTCTTGCCTAAGTTTTTTATAGTTAACTGTGCTGCTCAATCTTACAACCTGCGGTTTCAGGCTGCCAGCAGCATCACCGTGCTTATGCATTACTTTATGTGATTAGTCTTTCAATGGAAGTCAATACATTCGTTATAACGTCAATTTACTTGCTGTGATAGTCATTTTTTTACTAACTGACCACTTGTAAAAATAATTCCACTACAGGCTTTTTCGCCGTTAGACTCTTCAGCTAAGTAACAGTAACGCTAAACATTAAAACATTAAATTTCAAACGAAATACAGACGATAAAAGATTACGGTGGAAAAGCTAACCCATGGGTGAGGTTACCTCTTTTCTCCGCCCCCAGTCGTGGCCAGGCGAACCACAATGCATCGCCACCGCCAGGGATAAGCGAGTGTGCGGAGAGCCGCATCGCGTTGTCAGGCATTTTGCCTGGGTGCAAAGAAGGTGCAAAGAACGAAAAAAGCTGTGTTGCCCGGGCGCAATAACGCAGAGATGGTCCCCGCCAACTCGTTACACGCTTCACCGTATTACATCGAGTATAATGAGAGATTTGATTAGATTATATTATTTAAGCACAGACCTATTAGAGTCAGAGGTGGAGTCGAGGACACAAGGCTTGAGGCCAAGGCCAAGAACACAAAAAAAATCCGAGGCCAAGGACAGCCATTTCGAGGACAGGCACTCTCTAGGCCAAGGACAGAAATGCTCGAGGCCAAGGACCAAGGACACAAGCGCAAGTGCTCTACAAAAAAAAAAGAAGTCATCACAAAAATTTTTCAAGCGATCTCCACTAAAAAACATTTTCCAAAAAATTTTTCAAGCGCTCCACAAAATTTTAACAATTCAAAAAATAGTGCTGTCCTCGAGCCGAGGACAGGCCAATTTTCGAGGACTTGAGGCCTCGAGGCCAAGGCCAAGGACTTCAAATCTGTCCTCGAGGACTCCACCTCTGATTAGAACATTTCAATATAAAATGCAGTATACTCATACATTATTGAGGAAATAACAGCATGAATTTGTCACTCGCACTGCTTTGAGAAGAGGTAATTTTAAAACTTTAATTTAATTTAAATTTAAAATTACCTCTTCTCAAAGTAATTTTAAAAGAGGTAATTTAAAAAGGTAATTTTAGACCGTTTTTTTTACATCCATCTAGTTCTAGTTTGTCCAACTGTTCTTTTCCCATTCGGTTTGACAGGTAAAGCTTTTAATTCTCAGTAGTAGCGGTTTCCAGAATCGGTACAAGAATTCTTTGATTTATCTTGACAGCAATGTAGAATCGCAACGTAATTCAATCAGTTTTCGTTTGGATTACGCTTACATATGCTGACAACTTCAATGAATGATGACAAAGAAGCAGAGAAAATCCATTTAAGAAAATTACGAGTTGTCAAATGAAGTAGGATTGTAAGACGTGATGTCTCTGTGAACTATTAAATTAGTTCTGCCTATTTCACTTTAGGAATAATTTAACTTGTTAAATAATTTAGCTTGTTAAATAATTTAACTTGTTAAATTATCGTTGTTTGTGGTTGAGAGAATGTCCACTGCATAAACAGCACGGGTGCAATATCACTTAGGATATGTGACGCGATGTCTTGTGAACTATTGAATTAGTTCCGCCTATTAAAAATATTGTATTCGCACTGGATGAATCGTTTGTCTCTGTCCTTTAACTCACCGACCTCTTTAACCACTTGGTCCCCTTGCCCATTTTAATAAATTTTTTTTCCCTGTCTATTAGCCCACTTGGTCCCCTGTCCAGAGTTTTTTGTTGTTTTTCCGGGTTACCATGTACAAAATTGTAATTATGTTTCACAATCATATTTTGATTTTAACTTTATGGGCTAGTTTACTCAGATTTTGAATTTCGGTTTGCAGGTCAGCTTAGTTTAGCTTTTGAATTTCGGTTTGAACGTCAGCTCTGCCGATGAGCGTTGGTATTACGCGAAACTCGAGTCCACAGCAGTTCGTAGGAAAAAAAAGGTCAGCCTTTTCAGCAGCTGAAGTTACGAGATGAAGACGATAGCATATACCGATAGCTTGGTTATTCGAATTTACCGGTTGAGTTAGTCTAATTCAGGGATCAAAATCCTTTGCATTGTGTCGACTCCTCTTCACACTGATGATGAAGTCAGTTGACTTCGAAACACGGGAATGTTCCTGCGACAGGGGGCTCCGCCTCACCTGCGTCACTAGGGGTTGAAATAATTACCCATTTCGACGCGGAGACAGCATTAAGGTGTTGTCAAATGAAGTAGGATTGTAAGACGTGATGTCTCTGTGAACTATTAAATTAGTTCTGCCTATTTCACTTTAGGAATAATTTAACTTTGTTAAATTTTAAAACTGTTTTTACTTTTTAGAATTAACTACACTAAAATGCTGATAATTTTTCCAATCATACTGCGATAGTTAACTGAAACTTAACTGTCAGGCAAGGATCAAAAATTCTGCAACTGAAAAAAGCAACAGCCAAAAAGCTCTGACGCAAAACCTCAACAATCAACTTTGTGCGCTATATTGATGATACAAAGAAACAAAGCACAATTGATATTGCAAAAAAAACAGGGCAAGGGTTCGAAACGTGGTAGTGGTGGAGCATAAAGCCAAATGCAGAAAACGCAAAATATTTTAAATAAAAATTTGGATATTGGCCAAACGCATGTTAAATGCTTACGTTAATGTTCTTTCTGAATTTTCGTTTGTCCGGCAAAAAAAAAACGAATGTTGGATGGCTGTAACTTTTGTCGTCCATATTTTGTTTAAAGTTGAAGTTTTTTATGTTTAGAGTTACTGTCACCCCCAGAAGAGCCTAACGTCGAAACAGCCTGTTGGGAAATTATTAATAGATGTTTTTGTTAAATTTTAAGCTGCTCACCAAACGTCAACAAGCTTCGCGGCAAAGCACTTACTGAGATTATTTACATACATATTTACTGTACTTACCAGAGCCAGGCAAGTTCGCTAGTAGTTCCACAAGTCCACAAACCCACAAGTTCCACAAATCCGCAATTGCAGATTTTTGTTTTAGTTTGCGAATTGCGGAAGTTTTTAATAATTAGTCCGCAATTTCGCAAGTTCAAAAAGTTATTCCATTCAAGTCGCAAAATGCTCTGAACATTTTGACTTTTTTTCTTAAGTCTATTCGTCATACGAGTTGTCACGTGATAATCTAAAGCAGGGATGCCCAAACTTTTTGAGGAAGTGCTGGGCCGCATTAACTTAGTCGGAGTTTTGACAGTGCCGTCGCTACGGGAAGAGCAGGATAGTCTTGCCTCCTATAGCGACTGCTTGCCCCGGTTTGGTTCCCTCAAAATGCTTTTTTTGATACAGCACTTAACGAAAAGACAACAAATAATGGTACAAAAAAATAATGTTAACGGTCAACTTTTTATCGTTCATTTTTTTTGACGTTTTTTTGATTCTTTTTCATACAAGTGCGATTTGATGCCTAAACTAATGCGTAATAATTAGGGCAACTTTTTTTACAGCTTCCTAGAGCTTCCCAAATAGTTTGAATTTATGTAGTACAATGTTTTAAGTTGTTTTTAGGAATTCTAGATTGCAACTTTTTGCAACTTTTTTCTTTTTTCTATTCAAATTTTTACTGCAATTTTTGTTAAGTATGGCGCAAAATGTTTGTTTAATTCACGAAACATGCTATAAAACTATATCAGCACAATTCTATTGTCTTTGATTAGTATAACCTTTAATCTTGGATTTGTCTTTGATTTGTATCAGCACATGCTATAAAAGAGCTATGTGATGAATTATCTGCCTCGTAATGTTATCTAGGACGCAACAGTTGGCTTACAACTTCGTGCACTGTTGAACGAAGTTTTAATATGTTTGGCAAAATGTTGGAAAAAAATCTCCATTTCTCCCCAAATAGTGTTTGCAAATATTTGGCATTAAAGGCAAATAAATCGCTGAAGTAAATCATGCCGTTTAAAATGTTAGGGCATAATTGCAACTTTCGTTAAAAATATATGCAATTTTTTCAATTTTTTAGTGCAACCAAAACTTGCCCTAGAAATAATGTTTCCATCTTGTTGGATTTGTAATGTCAGGTGATTTTGCATTCTGATTGTGATCCTTATTTTTTTTTAGATGTAACGTGATTTAAGACGTATACGGGTCCCAAAATAATTGCGGAAGGGGAGTTGTTTGCCCAAACTTTTCAACAACTAAACAAGGTAAAGATTGTGCAATGACTGTATAATATAATCATGGATACAAGCAGAGCTGGGCACCTTAAGTTTTCTTTTTAAGTCCGCAGTCCGCAACTCTGCAACTGAATTTCAATGTTCTTAATCTGCAACCGCTAGTCCGCAATTGCACGTTTAAAAGCTTAGTCCGTAACCGCAAGTCCGCAACGGCATTTCAGGATTCTTGAATCCGCAACTGCAAGTCTGCAACTTCGTAAATCTTGAAGTCCGCAACCGCAAGTCCGCAACTTCGTAATATTTGAAGTCCGCACTGCAAGTCCGCAACTTTTTATGAAACAAGTAGAAGAGTTTTGCAATCAACCATGTCCCAAAGTGATCTTCTCAGAGTTGATTAGCAAACACGAGTCAAAAGTTGTGACTTGTGGGAAGTATAGCAAGCGTATGGTGGATACATTCCACGCAATAAAAGGAATTACACACTATCGTTGATTGTAGTAAATGTACCACAGCTGCATGACTTGCTATTGAGCTGCTTTTTCGGATGGCAAACTTAAGAACTGCCCAGCCTCTTTTACTTTCAGGGCCATCTCAAAACAGATTTAAACGCTTGTATTTTAGGTTGAGGTTTTTAAATGACTTGGCTAAGGAGGGTTGTAGCCCCCAGTCCTCTTGATTGCGCTTATGCTTATACAGTAGGCGCCTAAATTGCATGGAAGCATAATGCACAACCACCGACGAACCCTTAAAAATGTTACAATAAAGCTAGGAATCCGAAAATTAAAAGCCATTGAATTACAATGAGAAGCCATTGAATATCAAAGAACAATCCTTATTTTTGCTAACAACAAGATATTCTGAAAAAACTTTTTTTTCAAGGCAGGAAAAGTCAAACTTAGTAGAAAGAAAAAAACATTCATATCACTAATCGTATTACTAAATTTTTAATCCCTAGTTTTTATAAATACTGTAGGAACAAGATAACCACACGCTACCAGCAGTGCCGTCGCTAAACCAAACAAAATGATGGGGCCCTGGCCCAAAAATGGGGGCACTATAAAAATAGACTGAACGTTTACACCTAAAAACTGATATTTTAAAGCTACAATCTTGTATTCATCTTTGCAAAAAGACCCACATAAGCCCGATAGCGTTTATTAGTTCGTTTCGTATGCAGCCCGCACAATCGCTTGAAAAATCTGTCTGCAGGAGTGAAAGCGACCAGGAAGCGCAACCAAAGTTTTGCTAGGAGAGAGGGGCTTGAGCCAAAAGTAAATGTTTTTTGCACAAAAATTGTCTAATTTAGGTCCCGTGCTGAACAAACCGTTGCAACTCAAGCGTGTCACAGAGGGGGCAGAGCTCCCAGCTGCTGGGTGATTTTTGCGATTTTGCGGCAAAAATAGCAATTTTAACGCCATTCAAATCACATTTTCCTAGTTGTAAAACCTTATCAATAATTACAGTAAATTGCTAAAATTCAGAAGTCATTGAAAGATTTATATTGTCTAGACTCTTAAACCCCCGTATACTTCAGGTCAAGTCCAAAACAAGTTTAAACGCTTATTCTTTTTTTGATTATATTTTCTAAATGACTTGGCTAAATGGGGCTGATGCCCTTTTAGCCCCTTTCCCTTGGTTGTGCGACTGACTGCGATCTAAAATAAATCTTGAATGTGCTCTAAAAAGAAACAGCCGGTCTTTAAAAAATTTTTTTCACGTATTGTTCCAGGTCATAATCACTAACGAAATACTGGTAACGCATATGTAGTCATACGTCCCTATTCCCCGACACATCCGTAAAGGCGTGTAAATAAGACGGATTATTGGGTCACGTTTATGCAAAGCAGTTGGTGGCCAGATATTTTGCAAACAATCGAGAAAACTTCAAACGAGAATTATGTTTGAAAATTATTATTCCTTTTTCCATTATTTTCTGTTGCCTTGTCGTTACGTGATGCTCCAAAAAAGCATTTTGAGTAAACTGAAATGGGGGAGCACAAGCAGTCGTTAGGGGGGGGGGGGGTACGGCGCCCCCTGGGCCACACCATAGCAATGGTGCTGGCTACCAGTACAAAAAATGATACAGCAATGACTAATTTTGTAAACTCACGGTAAAAAACAACCGAGGCATACTTTGAACAAGGGCTGCCAAATCGAACTTAAACTCGAAAAAAATCGGTTATTGCGCCGAACTCGATAAAACTGCATGTCAAGAAAAAGAAAGCGATTAAGTCAAAAGACAGACTTAGTATTTTTGTCAGCCTGAACTTGAAAAACTTGATATTTTTGCCGAGCTTGAACTCGAAAAAATTAATTGATTTTTTATGTTTGACTGGGTAAAAACATAAATTATTTTCGAAAATAGAAAGGAATTTCAATATTTGTATAAAACTTGCGGAATTGCGGACTAAAATTAAAAATAGTCCGCAACCGCAAGTCCGCAATTTAAGCTGCCAAAGTCCGCAAGTTCGCATGTCCGCAACTTTTTTTGTTATTCCGCAATTGCGGATTTGCGGACTTGCGGACTAACTTGCGGACTTGCCCAGCTCTGGATACAAGGATATCCCTCATACAGGGTGGCCCACTTAAAAGTAGCCCAAAAAATGATGTAGAGAAGAGGAACATTCTTTTATTGTTTAAATTAACTGTAGCATTGTTTAAATAATTGTAGTGTTACAAAAGATGCTGGAAGTCACTGCTCCCATGAATTTATGCATCTGTGATGTCATAGAAGATGCTGAAAGTGCTCCCAGTTGACACCGATTTAATTTTCTGGGCTACTTTTAAGTGGGCCACTCTTGTATAACATTTTTTATGACTAAGCAAAAATATTTAGCATTTTCGAAGAAAGATCTGAGGGGACTCGAGCATAACAGTTCCCTCCGTACGTTACTGTCGTCGTGCCCCGTACTTTGTTTTCAATATTGACAATATCAGTAGCAACATTGACGTTAATTATCGATTGTGCCATTGCAACGCATTGCTGATTACAAGTGCCGTTGCCAGAGCAAACGAAGTGAGGGGCACTTGCTGAAAGTGGGTGGGCACTAAAATAGACAAATTTTGCACTTAAAAACTGATATTTTACGCCTACAAATTACGCACTATTTTAAAAATTTTGTATTCATGTTGGAAAAAAGACACAGTGTTGCCAACGGCTTGCCATCCCTGCGACATTTCTTCAAAAAAAGCTGTGTTGCCTGGGTGCAATGACACAGAGATGGGCCCCGCCAACTGGTTGCACGCTTCAGCGTAATAAAGAGAAAATAATGAAAGATAGATGTTTGGAAAAAAAAGACCTATAATTCCGTCAGCGTTTATTAGCTCGTTTTGTATGCGGCCCACACAATTGCTTAAAAAATCTGTCTTCAGCAGTAAATGCGACCAAAAGCGCAAGTTTGCTAATAGGGAAGGAGGACTTGAGCCAAAGATAGATTTTTTTTGCATGAAAATTGTTCAATGTATGCCCCTTACTGAAAAAAATGATGCAACTCAATCGTATCACAAAGGGAGCTATGGGGCAAAGCCCACTGCCGTTGGGTGATTTTGGTGAATTTACGGCAAAAATAGCAATTATAACGCCATTTCAATCAAATTTCGCACGTTTTCGTTAATTGCTAAAATTAGTAGTCATTGATTAAATTGCCTAGCGACAATAAAAGTCAGACCAGATGATTACATTGGTTTGAAAGGCGCTTTTCACTCTTCGCCGTGGTCGAACATTTGGTCGTGCGACACAAACTTAAGCCGCATCACATTGAATTTTGACCCATCACATTAAATCTTGACCCAGCTGTCGCCAGCGTTAAGTCCAAAACACGTGTAAATGCTTGTTTTGTTGGGTTATGTTTTCTAAATGATTTAGCTAAAGAGGGCTGAAGCCTCCTTAACTCCTTCATTCTGGCTGCGCAGCTAACTGCTACGTAAGAAAATCTTGGTTGTGCTCTAAAAAAACAAAAACAGCTGGTCTTTAAAAAATTCTTTTCACGTATTGTTTCAAGTCATAGTCACTAAGAAGTACCGGTAACAATGCTATTGGCTTAAATCTCTATTTCGCGAGACATCTGTAAAGGTATGTTCTGAATTCGGATTTTTGCGTCACATTTATGTAATGCAGTTGGTGGGCAGCAAGTTCGCAAAGAATCAAGAAAAATACAGGGTTGGCCAAAAAAAATTGCACTCTTGGACAAAGTGTCATAACCTTTTTTTGGAATGAGATAACATTTTCCTTTACGACAATATATTGCGTAGCTGTGTAAAATTTTATTAAAAATTTCCATAAAATAAGAAAATTACAGGTGTTTAAATAGTAAGTATCACAAACTGCAATTGCATGAAAATTAACACGGCACAAATAGTAAGCGATTGTTCATTCGTTCAATATTTTTCGATGTGTTGTCCGTTTTCTGCAATCACCAACCGCACTCGAGACCGAAACCCATCGATGGCGTTATTGATTACCGCTTGGGTCAATGCTTGCCACTCTTGAAGAATGGCTTCTTTCAATTCAATGGTGTTTTCAAATCTTCTTCCGCGGTAAACATTTTGCTCCTCAGCGCTCTAAACGCAGTTATCGACTGGATTAAGATTTCTTTAAGAAAAGATTAAGACCTTTGCGATACGATAATTTCAAAGTTATTATCATTTGAAAAAAGATTTGTTAGCATTCAGGCATTGTTACGTCACAATGAGTATAGAAAAGCCAATTATAAAAAAAAAAAACGAAAAGTTTGACGTCCTTCGTGGTCGATTCCTGGGAAATCATTACGACTTCCACTGGCAGTTATAGGTGGCTAGATCAACCACCAACCCTGCTGCTGCAAAGCAGCTCGAGTCATAATATGCACAGAGCTGGACAGCGCTGTTTCGAGCTTTTAGCTCTCATCAGCAGCCCTCAGCTTCTCTAACAAATTACTACAAGGGTTCAGCAATTTTTTCACTTGTTTTTTTAAGTACCACAAGTGAAAAATCGTTTATTTCCTAGAAACGTTTGTCCAGTTCGGCCAAGAGTCTTGTCCAGCTAGGGAATAACTTTGTTAGAGAAGCTGAGGAATGACAATGAGAGCTAAAAGCTCGAAACAGGGCTGTCCAGCTCTGTGCACATAAAAAAAAGTTATGTTACCTACAAAAAAACCTTTGAACGCACTTTGTGAAAAAGCGATTGCAGTTTTCAATGTTAAATGGACGTCATTTTATAACTTCTTGGAATTTCATTGCAAAATTTTAAACAGCTACGCAATATATTGTTGTAAAAAAATGGTAAAAATTTTAAATTGTTATCTCTATGCAAAAAAAGTTATGGCACTTTGTCTAAGGGTGCAATTTTTTTTTTGGCCAACCTTGTAATTCAAACGAAATTTATCTTTGAATGTTATTATTCTTTTTTCATTATTGCATGCTGACTTGTCGTAGTGTGATACTCCAAAAAAGTCTTCTGAGTGAACCAAAATGGGGGGCACTAGCAAACGTTAGGGAAGCGCGACACCCCCCCCCTCCTCCCGGCCCCACCATAGGACGACACTGCTGATTACTACCTTAGCTGTAATTCTATTTGTACTGACAAAATGAATTAGGATTGAATTTAACATGGATAATATTTTGTTACTAGATTGTATTATTATGATGAGTGGAGTTTGAATTCAACCGGTTCAAAACAGTGCTCGACAGCGTACGCCAGAGCGAATATTACACCACAACTCAGTGCACGTCAAAAATTTAAAACTCTAAAGTCTGTTTCACCCGTAATCGGGGTCATCCGGGGTATCTTACTCAAACTCTATTCAAATTCTATTTGAATAAGACACCCCTGATGATCCCGATTACGGGTGAAACAGACTGTAAGGTGTTAAATTGTTTACGTGTACTGTGTCATGTTGTGATTTGATATTTATCTGAACATACATTGCTAAAAAGTATTTGGGCAAAGTGACAATATTTCAAGAATATTAAAGTCTAAGCAGTTTATGTTAGATTTTGAAAAAAACAATACATCCTGACACCCTTAGCAAAGTCTTTAAAGCATGGGAACAAAAAGTCGGGCCCGCGTGTCATTTGTGGTCGGCAAAAAAAATGTAATCCGGCCCGCGTTGCTCATGCCTTTTTGGCCGCCACAACAAAGTTTTCACCACCAATCGTAAACAAAGGAAATCGACGAGGCAAACTTGTAACCCTCGCCGCAAACTAGAATCCAAATGCAGTTGAAGAAAAATATATGTTTTGGCTGGGAAGGTTCGCAAAAACTTTTTCCACCTAGTAAAACCATCTAAGATTTCTTTTTTTCATCACTTTTTTTTTAGCGCAAAATCCTAATGTTTAACCAAAAATCTTTTCTTTTCTCAATACGTTTTCGTACACAGCTTCACTGAGTCCAATTTTGCCTTTCATTGAAAAAGTATAAAAGATCCACATCTAAAACTCAGGTCTTTACCTCTTCCCCGCTTATTTGATTCGACCCTATAACCACCTATATAAAGAAATAAAAAGCGAGTATTTGCAATATATAATATTGAAGCATTGCAGTTTATCATAAACACCATCATACCAACGCTTCACTTATAGAAGCAGCGCCATTATTATAAAGTTGTAGATACTGCTTCTAAAATAAACGTCAAGACCTCACCGCGTAGAAAAAGCTGAACAAATTGGAATTAATAGTTTTTTGTGTATGTGTGTTTGATTTTAGTTATGTGCTGCGTTAAAATTTTAGGACTGCAAAGTATTCGTTTTTTACGATTTACCATAATAGCACAATGGCACATTCACAGCTGGTGCTACGCGTATTGGGCCTCCGCGATTGGATTATAATTGCAACGAAAACAGAGGAAAGACCTTTTTCGTTTGGTCTCCACCTTTATTTGGCAGAGAGACGCTGCAAAAATCTAGTGAATACTTTTTTGGCTTAGGAGATTTCATCTTTTACAGTTAAAAGTGCCATGGGAATGTAAATCCGAATGTGCTTATTACACATTGGAAGTTTTCTAAACAGAACTCTTCAATTCTACAGGCTAAAAATAAGAAGATGAAACAGCCTGTAAAGTTGGTTATTTCTATGTTACTACAGTTATTCCGCTCTGGACTTTTCATTAATAACTTTCCTATGATAACGTCTACCTCCAAAGAGATAAATTAAACTTTTACTTAAAAAAGATTCAAAAGGCTCAAATTATTTTCGTGCTGATGCAAACCTTGAACAAACGAATCAGTGACTTTTCGGATTCGGGGCGAGATCCACTTCGAGATTTTGTTTCTCGAAAAAACCGACAAATTAGATTTCTAGCGACACCATGCGATACTTCAAAAACAAAGTATGACGTCTGAGACGAAACAACAGCGTAAGTCTCAAAAGTTTTTGACTCATTGTCTATTGCTGCATTCAAAAAATTTGATACACGCATAAAAATAGTAAGCATTATAAGTGTGAAAATATTTTAATATACATAATCGTGAACAATGAAACAAACCTAAAATGTTTTTTTTAAATCAAGAATTTCAACAGTTATCAAACAAGTGTCCAAGTATTCAGTTCTGATGGCTCGCATGAAGTGGAATATTTATAATAAATTCAGTGTTATGTTATGAGGAGGACAAAATAAACCTTTATTTGTTAGTTTAATAAATTTCCGTTGAATTTAGTGTAATGTATTTGAGTGCATTGCTAGAATGTACAGTATATAATCTCACAGTAATGGTTCTCTTTACTGACTGATGATTGCCTACGGCCAAAACGCTTTTATTACAGTAATAAATAAACTGTTTCACAGAACCGCTCAATTGATAAAATTTTACTTTGTGACTAAGAAATTTATGTCAATATGCTAAAAAATATTATGGTAGCTTTTTCATTTGTCACTGTTGCTTTATCAAATCAAACGCTGAAGCAATAAACAGACCCAAGATAGAGTCAAAGAAAGCAAACAAGTTTTAACACAGAGGTGAGCAAAATCCCGCCAAAAATTTTATCCACTCCACCGACGGTTTTAATTTTTTCCGACCGGACTTAATGCAAATAGGCCAATGTGATGAAATCAGCTCAAATACAGCAGTAGCATGCACGAAAAACTTGTTTTGAACTTCTTATTGTTTTCTGACGCAATTTTTCCAAAAATGGAACCAAGGCGGCTTCTCTTTTTCACATTTTACTAAACCCATTACTGGCTAAGGTTTGGTCTTAATCAATTGTCAACTTTTATTTTCCCAATTAAGGCATTTTGATATGTTTTTTGTTTTTTTTTTATGTTAATTATTCACAACTTCAAATCTATCGTAAATCGTGTACAGTAAAGCTATCTTCAGATTATTTTAAACTTTCTGATTTGCGAGTCAGGAAAAATATGTACTGTCTGTCGTACATTGCATGGAATGACAAGGTATTTTAATCATATTACACATTGAGCAAAAAATGATTGACGATGATTTTAAGAAAACCGAAACATCTAATAAAATGTTTAAAGTAGTTTGATCAAAGTGCAATCACAATAGATTTTTTCCTGATTTTAAATTATTAAAAGACAAGTTTTCAAAATCACGGACCTTCTTTAACAAAACCGAGTTGTTGTATGAGATGCGATGAAACCAACGCACCAACTTGATTGAATTAATTAACAAAAAATAATGTTCATCAGACATTATCTTACATCAAGGCTTAAAAATAATTCGGTAGCGAATATGGCAGTCATATAAATAATAATAATTAATTATCGTCGGATTGTTCGTGTTTATATCGGCCTTTCACGAATGGCGTATCAAAGAGAAGTGCATGATGGTTGGTCTGATATTGGATTAGTGCGATCGAAACTAGCATCGCAGCAATCTCCATCGTTATTCGGTTCTCCAGGAGCCTACAAACTATCAGTGGAAGAAAATGAATCTCCATTTACCCAACGGAAGTTTTCGTCACTTGCTCGGTCGCCTAGACCTATGGAGTAATAACGTAATCCCAGCGAGAATATTCGATGAAGCGAACTGAAACATAAAAAAAAGAAATGGACTTTGTAAGCAAGTTGAAACAAGCAAAAACACGTTTTTAACAAGTGTAAAAGTTTCGTCCGTTTTCTTCTTTTTTTCCATAAAAGTACGCGCTCTATCGTTTTTACGACCATATTTTAAGCTTTGTAATATTCAGATTACTACAGACGGACGAAAAGTTTCAGAAGATTTTTGTGACTGTACGTTGAGAACGATTTCTAAACCAATTCTGGACTTTTAGACGCGTAAGATTTAAAAAAAAATATGTATTCGGTAATGATATAGTCATAAAAATCCTAATCTAGAAGTACGTAATCAAAGGGGAACCAAGCGGGGCTAAAGTTTGCTTAGTTGTCTTATACAGAAACTGTTTTCAAAATTTTAATTTGTTTGCCTGAATACTATGTATCGTGCATGCAAAGCTTCTGCCAATTCCACGTTTCAGCCAGAAATATTTATAAGCCGAGGACCGTTCTTCGATTTTGAATCGCGAAAATTTGCCTTTAGTTTTTGCCAATTGCCAAGCAGGGCTGCAATTTTGATCAATTTTTATTCGAATTCAAGATCGAATTCGAACTGTTTTTGTGAGTTTGAATTTTCAAAATTTGATTTTTTTGGGTTCAAGTTTGGCAAAAAATGTTGTTCAAGTTCAATTATTCAATTCAATCGGCATTAATTTTTGTTTAAATGATACTCTGCAAAAATACATAAATATACCCAGTCACTCAATTTAATGAAGCAGCAAAATATTAATCAACGATATTTCTGATGACAGGTTGCAAAAAACCATAGACCATTTCCTGGAAATATTGTTGCGAAGTCTCGAGTCTGCAACCTCTTATCGTCAGTATAAACTTTTTGCGACACACATTATAAACTACTGTATAAACTACACAAACTTCACTTACTGTACACAGTAAGAATGAAACATAGCGCAGTAAATTTAGAAATCACTTTAATAGATAAACAGGAATATTTATTGATTAAATTTCTCGTACGTTTTGTTTTCTCAGCAAAAATACACATTTTACTCTCCGAATAGAACCATATTTTACTCTAAATTCATTTTCTATAGCATCACAGTCAGACGTAAAGTTTTCAAAAATTTTTGTCGACGAACATCAAAAGCGATTTTTACTGATTCTCTATTTCTTCACGCATAAAATATTTTGGAAAAAGTTTCTGTCAGTGTTTGATATAGCTAAGAATGCGAGGAAACCACAGATGTGCCTATATCCAGGGGCGGATTTAGGGGGGGGGGAAGGGGGATGCATCCCCCCCACCAGCCCTAAAAGTAACGATTTCGGCCAAAATATCAGCCTCTATTTCGAAAAATTAGGCTCCGTTTCGGGATGCATCCCCCCCCCACCAGTGTAAAGCTAACGGTTTCGGCCGAAAAATCCACTCTCAATTTCGGTGAAGACCTTTTTTTTTCTTTTTTTTTTGGAGACCACCTGATTTTGGGCGGAAAAAACGTTTGAATTTCCGATTTCGGCCGAAAAATCACTCTCAATTTCGGTGAAGACATCCGAATTTTTGAGGGTTTGTGCTTAAAATCCCCCCCAACCGAAATTTTCTAGATCCGCCACTGCCTATATCAGCAAGATTGTGGATGAAAAGTGTGCTGTTATGTCATGTAGAAATATGCTTGGATACGATATTCTGAATGCTTGGTTGATAAAATTTATTTAAGACTATTTGCCTGAAAATTTTAGGTTTATAAAGAGTACTAAAACAATAAAAAACATTTAATTACGCATTTTATATTAGCATTTGTAAGTTGTACATTAAATATTAACATTGTTTTAATGTTTGTTTTATACAGTAGTTTGCACAAGTTGCACACAGTTTATACAGTAGTACGTTCACTAGCATTATGATTATTTTTTGTCTGCAAATGCCTGATGTTGGAAGTGATGAACTTTTGCATGTTGATGAAGAATATCGATTTTTTTTTTTGCTTAACTTTACAAAAACCTGGCGCACCCATGCCCCGAAAAAATCTTATGATTCATAGAAAAATCGTATTCTAAGTACTCATTAAAACAGAACAAAAATAGCTTCATGCAGCATATACAATATAAACTGAATTAGTAAATAACACACTGACACACCCAATCAATCAAATTAAGTTTGTTAGTAAAAAGAAGTCGCACGTTTGAGGTAACTTTTTAAAAACTATACTCCTAAATATTTGTAATGTTTGACGATTCTTTTAAACATTTTTCCATGATACTAATTTTTCTTCTGGCTACTACATTTCATGGTGCTATCTCAAGTGCGGATGGAACATTAACCAAATGCGTCTGAATGTCAGTGGTTTCGGGTATGCAATAAACATGGCTAGCAAAAATAGGTCTTTGTTAGTATATTGATTTTTACTAATACTAATAGCTAATTCACGCGTCTGCCCACACAGTTACGATTTACACTAGATAGTTTTGTACTGACTTGTTTTGAAATAAACTGGAAAATTTCGTTTTGCCAAAGAACATTTTTTTAGGTTGCTGTTGCTGTCCCATGGCAACAATCCTCTGAAAAGGTTCGAAAAAATAAAAACACATGCAAGCAAAAGTTTGTCAGAGGCACCTACCAAAATGAATAAATTAGTCACAAAAACCTTTTTAATGACTGCAGCTATGAGCTAATTTGTTTAACTGCTTTGAGCTTTGTCGCATTAGGTTTATAGATCATTGCGAATGCCTTTAGCAATTTTTCGAAATTTTTGCTTATCTTTTGGCCTTATTATTTCATACCAATAAAGAATCCAAATTTAGTTCGTTTGTTTTTTCGGTCATTTAACGGTCATTGATTTAAAGTTTTAGTAAATAACAGAAAAATATTTAACCATTTTGGTCACAGCAAACAAAAAAAAAATTTGAAAAAGTTCTGCTTATTTTTGAATACAATGCCGAAAATTGTCCCCTTGCAATTGCGAAAATGAGCTCAAGATTTTTGAATTAAGACAAAATTTACATAATATTGGACATTTGGTCTAAAAGTCTGAGCAGAAAGATAAACTCCCAGGACTCCAATATCACCCAACGATCTGCTTTTTTACCGACATTCTGCACAAATCTTTCAATGTACACTTAACAAGAAAATTTCTTCTGTTTGCTCTATTTCATTTTTCAAAGTTTGTGCCTTCGTGATTGGCACGTTAATCTACTACAGCTTTTTTTGCAGTCAGTTACGCTATTTTTTACAGCGCTCATGCAAAAAACAAATTTGGTATGCAATTTATGCTTTAATGATTAATAAATATCTGTTTCGACTCCCGGGGATTGAACAAAAAGATTGCAACAGCCAATATTTAACCGTA
The DNA here is from genome assembly GCA_963965965.1 of Trididemnum nubilum. NCBI lineage: Eukaryota > Metazoa > Chordata > Ascidiacea > Aplousobranchia > Didemnidae > Trididemnum > Trididemnum nubilum. The sequence continues at coordinate 35,651,009 of OZ014473.1, read as the reverse complement.
TTTTGTGGATCTTGTTGGCAACTCTAGCTTTACTTTCCCGTTGTATCACTTTCGACTAAATGTGATGCTAAAAAGAGCAATATCCCGCAATAATTCATTCAACCTTTGGCTATTAAACGTAAATTATAGGCTCAATAGGCCTATCTAAAAATTGGCTTTTTTTGAACGTTTTATGTGCTACTTTTTGTTTTGTAAAAGTGGCCAGAAAAATTGGTTTTAATACAAAGATTTCAAGTCAGCTTCATTCCCAATATTATTAGTCTTCATTGGTCGTTAAAGCTTAGTTTTGATTCTTTGTACAAACTTTTAACCAGGGCCGTAGACAGCGCAGGCCTAATCATCAAGTGGGACTCACAAATTACATTTGGAAAGCTGGCCCAAACTTAACTATAAAAAAGGTCACTAGCGGCCATCGAGACTAAACCTTGAGGCAAAAAATAGTCTTTCGAGCTCGTTAATTTTGTCTGCATGTCTGCTAGGCCAACCATTGCTTTAGCTTTTCTAAGACAGTTTCAGCCCTGCCTCAACTCTTCTGGCTATGGTCCCTCAAATTGTAATTATAAAAGTCTTTAAAATCAAGACTGAAATTGCTTGAAAAACCATGTTTGACATCTTAAAATATGTCAAAAATCAGAAAAATTTCAACGTATTGGGTGCGACAAAAAGAAGTAAAAAGAAATTATTTCAAACTATCGTATATATCTCTTGTAATAATTTGATTATACTTTATATTTTTCATTAAAAAAACTTTATCTTTTTAATCTGTTGTTATAATCTGATTAATTTGCACTTCTTTGCCTTTCTACGCTCATGTTCATACAAATAGTTCTAGCTATACTTACTAGGAATAAAAGACAAAAGTCAATTCCGAAACACTATGTCTTCGGCTACATTAATCATAGGTTTGATTGTGTCTTCAAGGCTTTGGACAATGGACATTGTCTACAGCTTAATATTAACAGAGTATTCATTCTCACAACAATATTGTAAACATTGTTCTTATGCAGTGATAAACCCACGTTGTCAGTCAGTAGTGTAGCCAGGGGGGGGGCGGGGGGGGGGGGGGGCTGTTGGCATGTCAGTCCACCCCCCATTGGCATGTCGACCAAAATGCAGAATTAGAAAAACACTACGTTTTTAGCACTTTTGAGATCGTTAAATGTACTAGAGTGGACTAAATAGTGATTTAAAACATCTTATGAAACATATATTTAGGGGAGCTAATTTGTTGAAAATAAAATTAACAAATAAATATAAACTTAGAAAAATTGTCAAAAATACGCAATCAAAGTTGATCGCAAGTGTAAAAATGCTAAAAATAGGTGTCATCAACAAATATACTATCAACTAAGGAAGAGGGAGGGGGGCTGTTCAGTATTTTTAATTACCGATTTCTCTCAAATTTTTTTTCATTGGGCCCCCCCCCAATTATTTTTCTCTATAAACTGCATACGAAATAGATTACTCCGTGTGAGCTTTATTGAACTATTCGATTTTATAATTTACCAGCACCTAAATAAGAGAACTAACATCTTACCATTAGCCACCTCCCAAATAGCACATTTATGCAACCAATTTAATCATGTTTGCGCTGCCAATTTCTAAGCCACGTTTTAAAAACATTATTTTTTTATCAAAATAGCCCTAAAAAGAAGTTATTTTTGCAAAAAAATGCAAAATTTTCGAGCGCTGGGAGCTCAGCCCAAAACAACCCCCCCATTGCGAATTTCTGGCTACGCGCCTGTTGTCAGTCATAAACAAAAACAAATCCACAATGCCAGAGTTATGATCCGTGTTTAGAACGTTAACATTGTGCAAAATAGTGTAGTTAAGACTGGACCCTACTACATTATTCATCAATGATTATTATTATTTAAGACGACGGACAAGCAACAGATCAAGATTCCTTATTAAACTTTGAATCTTGTTCATGCAATAAAATAGCTTTGTTGGATCAATAACTTAGCCAAATTACAGTAATCAAGAGATAGAAAACCCGCTCCTAGTTTGAATAAGATTGCTCCATGATGATCCCATGAGGAAGAAGTAGGCTGTAAGGGATTTTTATCTCTTTGATTACTGTACAATAATTTGAATTATTCTGATCTGGATTTTCAATTGAGCATACTTTTGATGGTAACGCTAAACCCTAATCGAACTGCTTGCAAATTAGGTAAAAATATAAATGAAAAATTTTATTCTTCTTCAGCCAGCTTAACAGAATTTAGCGTGAAAAGCAAAATATTGTTTGTGAAACAAAAGTATGAATTGCAAGTTTTAAAATCGTCGCACCTACATTATCGAAAAATAGAGTTTTACTTAAACCAATTTTTTTTTCACAACACGGTGTTAAGCAAGATTTATAAAACTTTTTGCAATGTAGAACATGTCATTTAAACTCTTCTCTGTTTCTAGCTCCAAGGGGAGTTTATGTGCACTTTGTGCAGTAATATTTCACTCTTGTTTCAATACTACTACCATTTCGATACAATTATTTTAGTCTGTAATTTGAACCGATCGGGAATTGAACCACCGTTAAAGTAGCGGACGTTCTAACAACTTATAGGAAACTCTAATCGGTATTAAAATATTAACGAAGACTGCTTGTTGACACTCGGCAGTGCTCCAGTATATCGCAGAAGCTATCATATGTACTTTCAACATTGCTAAGCCGTTGACGCAAAGAAGCAACTTCATCTGAAAGTTATTTAATAAAATTATTTGCTGCAGCAAAACTAGATTCTTATCAGGTTGATTAAGGTAATTAACTTCCTAGATATTAGCACAGCAAAAATAACATTTATTGGTAGCATCTACCTTAAAATGTATGATTATTATATTTAAGCAAAGACTTGCCTAAACCTTAAACAATTTCTTGAACGTTCTAACTGAACTGAGGAACTTTTAATAACATTCAAAATTTAAGCAACGTCGGGTATAAAATTGTGCAAAAAAATCTCGAATGTTAGATAACTTCATTTTAACTTAAAAAAATGACCGCTTAACTTTTTTTTAAGACTTGATTGAATTTTGACAGAAGCAGGCAGATGTCCAAACACCAACTTACTGTTCACTCTAGTGATTTCTTGGTGTGCTTCATCAATGCGAAGCTCTCCATTCCTCTGTACTCGATTGATTTCGTCATCCAACTCTCCGCTGATATTAGCTTGAATTTGCAAAACTTTCGCGTCAAGTCGGTTGAGTTCAGCTCTGGTATCATCAGCTTGTCCTTTTTCACCCTTGTCGCCTTTCAAACCTATTAATACGTGAGAATATCAAATAATATCACATGATTGATGATTACCAATGGCGCAACCTGGGGGGCTAAAGGGGCTTTAGCCCCTTCCCCCCCCCTGAGTCAAGTCAGTTAGAAAATTTAAACCACAAAAGTAAGCGTTTAAACGAGTTTTGGACTTGAGCTGCAAATAAGGAGGAAGGCTGAACGGGCTGATGGCAGTTGGTGAATCGATTCTTTCAAAAGGTACCCTAATTTAAGCAATCAAGTTCTTTCAATTGGCTTTAGAAGCGTACAAAAATGTTTTCCAAAAGATTTTAAAGAGGCTATTTTTTGCCGAAAAAGTACAAAAATTGCTCAGCGGCTGGGAACTTCACCTCTATATTTCTGTGGCCTCCGGCTGCTTGGGGTTCTGTCCCCAGAATCTGTTTATGCTACGCCTAAGTTGCTATAAATTAACTCATTTTAGGAGCAAATAGTTTTTATGATTGGTTAAAACCCCCTTCCTAGCAAAATCCTAATTGCGTACCTGATGATTACAACAAACGATTCATGATTACGACGGATGATTGATGATTAAGACAGATGATTGATGATTGCAACAAAGGATTAATGATTGCAACAGACGATTCACGATTACAACAAACGATTCATGATTACGACAGATGATTGATGATTAGGACAGATGATTGATGATTGCAACAAAGGATTGATGATTACAACAGACAATTGATGATTACGACAGTGAAGCTCATTTTTCAACTAATTGGTTCCCAATCTCCAAGTTCTCCTACTGCAAGTTAAGTTTGAGTTTTCTAAATTAAATTTTTTCGAGTTTGAGTTCAGGCTGTCAAAAATATCTGAAGCAATCAAAACTTCAATTTATACGATTTAACCTTCAAAAAATATTTCTTTCCGACATTTTTTTACTTTTTTAATTTTCCTTAAAGAAATCGGACGGTTTTAAGTTATTCGAGTCCAGAAAAAATAATTTTTTCAAGTTCAAATTCGAGTTCAGCAAGTTGACCAAGTTTTTCGAGTTCGAGTTTGCAGCCCCGTTGCAAATAGATGGGATCATCCGTAAAATAGGAAATCGCAAGCAACAATATCGTCAAAAAATAGAGAGGCAGCAGTAAGCAGAAACGTGAGTAATCTGTCACAATCGCAGTGGTTAACGGAGAAACAAAATTGTTAGGCTTAAAACTTCATCAAAACTTCACTGTAAACCTAGAATTGCAAGATTAGCAGCAAGCTAAAAAAATTGATTGCAAAACCGTACCAGCTATTTAGCAGAGTAGCCTGTTCAAACCAGTTACAATTTTTGAATTTATCAGACGTTTTTGTTCCCTTTGCTGACTTCTTAAATAGCTTTTCGGGTTCGGATATTGGTTTTGTTTAGCTTGGTGAGTTTAATCCTAAAAACTTTTTTTTTCATGCAAGTTCAACTGAAAAAATTTTTCACTTCCGGACTGTTTTGCTGGTAGTGGTGGTTTAGCAGAAGGATCAGTTGAACCTTTTTGACTTTGCTGACATTGTTGTGGAATTAATTTTCATAGACTATGGTTGTCTTTCCATTATTAAAGAGCAGCATATATAAGAATATAATTATAAAACGGTATTTTAAGCATATGCACAATTGGTATATGTAAGCATGTACAAATTAACCCCAATATGGTTTTACAACTCAATTACAAAGACAACAAACAAATTTGTACCCACCTGGAGCCCCGATTTCCCCCCTACTTTCACGCTTTCCTGGGACACCCGGAGTGCCCCTTGCCACGTTCGGTTGGGCAGGACACGACACCACAACTTGCTGAGAGCTTTCTTCATCTTGGGAAAATGTTGCAACCACAAAAGAAGCAGCTACAGTCACCAAAAGCAGATTCATTTTGTGATGTAAAAGTTTCCTTTCCTTTATTAATGTTAAGGTAAACAATGCTTTTAGATCTTGAAACAGCAATTAAACTAAGTCAAGCCTGGAAATGGGGTAAATTTGAACAGCTAATCACATCTTTCTTATTTTTTAAATAGGTCAAAACACTACTATGATGACATCAATTTTGCAAAAATGGTTTTTCAAAACATTTGTGTAAACGCCATTTCACGGTACATGACAAATTTGGTAATCTTGCGACTTTCGGTGAAAGAGTTGCCTATAAGACATATTTTACCCAATCAGTTTTTGTAGGAATCAGTTTAACCCTATTTTAAACGAGAAGGGCAAAAATGCCCTTCCTCCTCGTTTTTTTTTTTGTGATAAATTTCTTCAAAAACCATTAATCTTAGCTTTTAATTTCAATTAACTTGATATTGAGTCAAATTTATTCTCAATTAAATTCTGAAATGTTTTAGTTGCCGAGGTAAACGGATTGCTAAGTTTTTCGATTTTGAGTTTTGTTAAAGTCACTCGCCAAAATCTCAGCATCTTTTGACCAATATTTCAACGTAAATAACGTCACAAGACGTTTTTCAATTTTTGGCATAACCACTTTAGCCTAGGCATTTTATGATTCGGTATCAAATAACGATTCTGCATAACTTACAGTGGGTAGTAATTTAAACCGCTAATGATTCATCTACAAAATAACATCATTTTTCAAAAAAAGGCTGTAAAGTCACTATGATGACATCATCAACTCAAAATTAGTTTTTTTTTTAATTTGAGGAAACACTAATTCGCATGATGCCAAATTTAGTGTTTCCATAAGGTTTGGTTTAAGAGTGAGATGGGGGAGCACTTTTGTCCCTCCTTCCTAGAGTAAAATACGTTGGTTAAATTGCCCGTGTAACACAGGGTTAAGATAATACCTTGGTTAAATTGCCCGTGTAATACAGGGTTAAGATAAAAGCTAAAGATTTAAATTGCCTTAACAAACGTAGTAAATGACTACACAAATGAATTTCCTTTTGAATAAAAATATATTAGCTTAAATTGAAATTATACATTGGCTAATAAGGTAGTGATAGTACATTTGTTACAAAATGCCTTATATATTGTGCTGATAGGGTATTGATGTACTGATAACAAGCTGTAAGTTACGCGAACGTGCAACCAAAGTTTGGCCAGGAAGGTGGTTGAACCAACTAGCGAAATTTTCATTGTTCGCAAAATATATGCACCAATCAAAGCATTGAAGAAACCGAATCATGTCTATCACAGATTGGAGTTGCTTGGGACAAAACCCCTTAATTTGTTGCTGCTGAGCAATTTTTGTGATTTTTGAAAATAACTATAATGACGATATTTTGAAAAAAAATTTGCACGTTTTGGAGCTATTTAGGTGCGCTAAAATGTCAAGCTTTTGAAGCTCTTTGACAAAATTATTTTGGAAAGTCCCTCAAGCCCTTTTACTCACTGGTCAAGTTCGAATTATGTTGAAAGCTTGCTTATTTTATATTATTATATTCTAAATGACTTAGTTAAGAGCAAAATTTCCTGGTGGCGCCTAAGACAACACAGTTAAAGTTATCAGTAGGTATTATAAATCATTGTTGGTAGGCTTGTGTTAACTTTTGGTTCCATATGTAATTTTTAGCTCGTTGGTTTGAGTTCAAAGATAGCCAGAATCAACAAAATTTGATTTTTTAGCGACAAAAATTGCAACATTTTGAATTTGAATGACAAGTTTTTATTTAAATTTGTTTAGTGATTATTATGGTGTTTACCAATACCAAGTACTTTTGCAATAGAACTTATACTGCATGTTTTAAAAGTTATTCAAAAAACAAAGACAGAGTAGACAAGCTTTGCTTTGTCTTCAAAATACGAAATCTATGTGATAGTCAACATCTAACTTCAGCATGATTTCCGTACTACAAAACATTTCACAACTGAAGCAACTATATAAATAGATGAGAGCTTGCTGAGGAGCAAGCTCTTTGAGCAATCGACACATATTAAATAATAAGAATTGATTTTTGGGGGTTCATTTGGCGGGGTACCAAAGGGGTGGTACTCCTCACCATGTCAATATATTTGTCTCTTAAACGTTTGCTGATATTAAAAAAACTAACGCCCTAGCTTAAGTCTTTCAAAAAATTGATGTTTAGAGGACCATTTGGGGGTTTCCGGGAGGTGATACCCCCAAGCTATCCCATTCGGACAAGATAAAGTAGTTCTTTATGCAAAAATTTTATTTTTTATTTTGTTTAGTACGCAAAAATTTTTGTCCGATAGGTTTTTATAAGCCACTAAACTCAAAAAATATTTAGTTTTTAATTTTCTTTTATAAATAAGCAAATTAGAAGGGGGAAAATTGTACGACTTGTGACTGACTTGGTTGTACAATTGTACGATTTGTGGCTCAACTGGTCAAAACGTGCACAGTGTATGTATTCATTGCTGACGTTTGAGGTAGGCTCAGCCTACCAAGTTTCTTTGATAGAAATTTTTTGATAGAAACTCCTTTTGGTTTTTTCTTTTTAGGTACAGTAGAGTCAAATAGCAATTAAAATATCAAACATGTATTAAATTTGTTATTTGTTTGCGTTTTGTTATTTGTTTTATTTTCTAGGTTATTTCCAAACCTAGGTTATTTTATTTCCAATAAAATTCAAATTTAATATCCAATCTGCGACACTATAACTTGAAATCCTTGTTTGATATGTTTCTGTAACGATTTGGAGAGCAAGTGGCTAAAAAATTGAACTTATTTTGCCACAAATAAATACATCTTACTTACATTAGGTTTTGCTGCTTAAGCCACATTGAGACGCAAAGCGTACAACTGTGCATGATTTTGATCAAAAAATTCTGTATGCTAATCTATATCAAAAACCAAAACAAAAACATTCCCTAAATAAATTCAAAGAATAACTATTTCAAAATGCAAGCCTACTTGTTCATTAACTTATTTGGTTTTGACGTATTTTCAAACTTATTTTGCTTACTTTCACTTGCTGCAAGCATGTTGGCAGCCATCTTGTTCGACAGTTGACTTTTGTTTTAACGCTGCACGCTTGAAACCAGAACTACTGTCATGTGATGGTGTTATTGATTGGTGCAATTGTACTACTAATGACTCAAACGTTCTATACTATTGCAGTAGGGCAGACCCTTTTTGGGTCATTTTGGAATTTCATCTTGCCTGGGTGTTAGATTTTTGTCTTTGGCCAAAATATGGGAATTCGAAAATTTTTTTGAAATCGGACCCCATTTACATTCTGCCCCCGGGGCTTTTTTGGATTGCGCCCCCAAAAATATACTAATATTGATGGAAATAGAACCATTAGTGCTAGATATTCAATGTTGGTATTCATATGTAATGCTATTTAGAGAGGAAAACATCTATGACCATGAACATTGCATTAGGATTAGTTAGAATTTTTTCAATTTTTCGTAATTTTTCATAACCACTTTGTACTGCCAATGAGTTTATTTATTGATTTTGGCGTATCGCTTCCCAAACCGTAAAGCTTCTTCAAAACAATTTTCGGCAGTGCTGCCTTTGCAGTTACAAAATTGTTCGGAAGAAGCTTTCCAGTGTGGGAAGCGAAACGTCAAAATCAATAAATAAACTCATCTGTAGTACGAAGTGGTTATGAATAACTATCCTGATTAACGCAACGCGTCCGTTATTTTCGTAATTTGTTATTAAAAAAAACTATAGCATTTTAGTAAGGTTGCCAAATCAAAACTCGGTTAGTTTGAGTAAATAATTAACTGCATCAAGAATCACACTTACTGAAATGCACATCACTGTATTTGCTCGATTTCTGAAATGGCCAAAGATAGTTGGGCATTTGAGCTGCCCTTTTGCGATTTTTCTATTAAACGAAAGCTTATTTCTTCCCAAAAGCAGTACAGATGTTTTTAAACCTGTCATTATTGATCAGCTATTTGACAACTTCTTGTTTGGAACTTTACATTTCATACCTCTTTTCAAGAATTTGTTTAGTTTGTGCTTATGCACTAATAGTTATTGGAAGCTTATGTTATATCACATTTCTTCTTGAGTAGAACGGAGGAAATACAAATACAGTAGTGTGCAGAACCAGCCCTCTCATCATGCAATTTGAGCAGCAAGTGACAAAGCTACAATATAAGTTGACAAACTCAACCGCCTGCTGCACCCCTTTATAAAAATCACCATCCCAATCACATGGAAAGCAGCATTGGTAACGTAGAAAACACTGACTTTCCAGCAGTCAGAGACCAGAGATTATTTGTTTGAGTGTTGCAACAAAACATGGCAAAATGGGGTCAACTGAACAACTCCAGATTCAGATCTATTCATTTACTCCAGATTTTTAAACACACCACATGTGAATACAAATTGTTGGCAGATAACGAAAAGATCGTAAGGTCAAAGTCAGTTGCCACCCTACTTACGGTTCATAATTAAATAAAACAATGATAATGCCAAATAAATTTGTAAATTTCGAGATTGAAACAGATATTACATTTTAGGAAGCATTACGCAAACAAATAGTAGGAAAGAAAGAGGAAAGGAAAACAAAAAGGAAAACAAAAAGCAGATCAGAACAGACAACAATAATTGATAAAAGAGCAAAAAAGTAATTGCTACTGAGGTGTGGAACCTCATACCACCTAACATCTCATGCAATGCCAGTTTTCCATCTACAGAAATTCAGCTAGATATGGATTTCAATTTTGCGGTCTAAGCTTATATCAAGAGATTGGAAAAAAAAGCAATTGGAGATCTGGAAAAAGAATCAAGCAAGCATAAAATGCTAGATCAAAATTACTTAAGTATACCGTTTTTTTTTTTATTTGTATAAATTACTTAAGTATCCCCCCAATTGAAATGCTACCATTGATAAAAATTTCTCAAAAAAGACCATTGTTTCTTTAGTTTCAGTTTCTTTCAGCATCTTCGCGTACAATACCACAAGAATACAGCTAGCAATAATTACAATAATATTGATCCAGAGGGCCCGGCCTTCTCAAATTAATTTTTGCTAACCAATTTAAATGGGCTCCTTACAATAATAATTAAATGGCCCCCAATTTAAAAGGGCTTCCTACAATAATATTGATCCAGGGGCCCGGGGTCCCTCAAATTATTTTTTGCCCATCAATTTAAATAGGTCTCCTGCAATAATATTTAAATGGCCCCCAATTTAAATGGGTCTCGACAATATTGATCCAGGGGGTCCGGGCCCCTCAATTTAATGTTTGCCAACCAATTTAAACGGGCTCCCTGCAATAACATTTAAATGGCCCCCAATTAAAATGGGCCCCCGACAATAATATTAATCCAGGGGTCCGGGCCACTTCAATTTAACGTTTGCCAACCAATTTAAACGTACTGTATAATCCGAGTAAAATTAGGAGTTTTTATCCTAAAAGTGGTTAACTGAGACTCTCATCTAACCTTTTTATGAACGCAATGCAATAACCAGGGATGGATTTAACATATGGCACAGTGCCAGGGGCCCCGCGCTCAAATAAGACTTTTTTTGATCTTCATCTGTATTTGGCAGGAAAATATTGCAAAAATCCCAAAGTGCCATAGGCCCAACTCAATATCCGGCCCCGGCAATAGCATGGTTTGTAGGCGTAACTATCTATTGTACATTTTTTAATAATAATTCACCTCCACCCAGCCAGTTTTTATGCAGCAAAGTACTATCGAAAAAAATTAGCTACAGTAAGGGGAAATGCTCATTGAACAAATTTTTTAATTGAGAGGGCCTGGGCCCCCTGTTCGTATATGTACCGGTACTCCTATAACTGGTTGTTTTCATGGCAAAACATTAATCTGTGAGAAAAATATTCTACTGGATTGTTATTTAATGCTAAAATAGTGTATTGCAGGAGGCAATGTATCTTATTTCCCCTACCTAGTCCAAATCACTTACAAAATTTAACCCCAAAATGCAAGATTTTAAACGTGTTTTGGACTTAAATTGCAAGTAAAAGGATGACTAAACAAGTTAATTTTTTGATTTGGCTTTCAAATGTAAAAAATTAAGTACTTTCAAGTAGCTCTGAATACGTTCAAAATATGATTTAATGGTATTAAAATAGCTTTTTTTTTTTAAATTACGAAAAAATTCTCAGCGGCTGTGGGCTTCGCCACCAGACCCCCGTCTGTGATACGTTTGAATTAGAGTACATTTCTTTACTCAAACACACGTCTCCCAATTTAAACATTTTTGCATTTTACTATTGGTTTAAGCCCTTTCCTTGAACGAGTTCCTAGTTACGTGCCAACACCAGGCCACGGCTTTTGATGTTATATTCTGTGATACCAACACAAAAAATTCCTCTTTAAAGTTTCTGATGACGTCATTGCATGTGATTTGCGGTTTGGGCCTCCCCAATCAAAAATCCTGGCTACGCCTACGTTAAAGAGTGTCATTGATTAGGCCTACATTGTGCAAACTTTAACTTGTGTGATAGGTGTAGCAACCATGCAAAGAAAAATCGCTTTTTTTTTTGTCCCTAATATCCTCTGAATGTCTTAACGTCTGACGTTGTGTCGCTACGTCTTCTTCCTTACTCTAAGTGTTATTATATTGTGTTACTCTGCATTCGCTATTGCTATGGTGGTCAAGATTAAAAAATAAATAAATGAAAATTTCCCCTTTTCCAGTTGCCTTGGTCAAATAGCCCGAATATAATAATGTTTGCAAATTTATAAGAATCCGTTTTTGTATCAACTTAACAGTTAACGTATATATAAAGTTAATTGATTATTATTGCTTATTTGCTTTAAAATTGCTTTGATAATTATCGGATTCATCGTTGGATCTTTTGAAATGTTTGGTAGCCTTGAAAAAGGCTGTTGAAAAAATCGACTCGAGCAGTATGATGTCAAACTGTATGATTGTCAAACTTTGTATGCCCGCTACGTAAAGAGTAATTATTTATTGTAAAATTTAAAGAGAGTTGACGAATTTCTTATGCAGGCACAAAATTGGTTTCTGTGTTTTGATGAAAATAGCTTCTAGCGGTGCAAAGTGAAATTGGGTTCTTGCTTTTGCCAAAACTGAAAACTGTCGATCATGATAGTGGGCAGCGCAGTTACGATTTTGAAGTAAGTGTAGTCTAATGGCCGAATCATATTCCAATTGATTTAGAGGAGTCTTGGTTTTGCAGTTTCGTTTAGGTAAAGTCAAGAACCAAATGTCACTTAGCAGGGTTAAAAGCTATTTCATCAAAACACAGAAACCAATTTTGGGCCGGCAGAAAGAATTCGTATACACTCTTCATATTTTACAATAAATAATCATAAGGTACAAAGCGGGACAATCTTCCAATCGAACTTAATCACGTGATATGTTTTTTAAGTAAAAATTTCGATGTCTCATAACTATAAATGGCCGCTTTTTTCAACTCCAATTTATTTTCACGTTGATTCTTGACACCGGCGAGACGAAAATCGTTCGAATCGATTTTTTCAGCAGCCTTTTTCAAGGCTACCTAAATCTTCAGAAAATGCAACAAGGAATTCAATAGTTATTAAAGCAATTTTAAAATTTTGTACCACTAAACAGCTTATTTACTTTACAGCGCTGGTAAGCAATGTGCTTTTATTTGTACTTGAATCGCTGAGCCGTTTACCTTCAGCTCAAAAGCATCAATTTTTGCCAAAATAAGCCTAAAACTAAGTTATTTTTGCAGAAAAATTAATGCAAAATCTGCAGAAGGTTGGGGATTATTCCCAAACCCCCAGTTTCTGGTGGCTGAAAGCTCCGCCACGAGACCCCCAAAACAGCTACTTTCCCATATTGCAAATTTCAGGCTACGCGCTTTGTTTTATTCGATGACCAAACGGTCCTTTTACTGTATTCTGCCTAGCCAAGGCAACTTGGTACATAAAGTTGTAATTACAATCATAAGAAATCACGTACTATTGAGATTCGCTTCCGCGTCACAAAAGTGCGAAGTTCTGTTTTGACTTTGTTAGATTTTGAAAAAACAAAACAAAAGGCTTATTCTGCTTGATTCAGCAAAAACCGAACCAAAACTTAAAATCACTTTACAGCACAACTAAAACTCTTCGTGTCAAAATTGTTATTTCCACTTTTATTTCAAATGGAAGCAGCACAACTACTTAGTTATTCTGGCGATGTTACTGCGGAACTACTTTAAAACAACCTTTTGTAGTTGTTAAGAAGCAAAAAAATAGAAGCAACCACAAAAATATCAGTTTTATTTACGTAAATGCAGGTGAAGTTTTATGACGCCCAGGGCCCTAACAGCGGAAAGGGAGCATAGCCAAAACATGCTCCCCGCCATACGGCTCTTAAATTTCAAAAAAAAATATGAAAAAATCTATTATATTTCTTTACATTATTGAAAATTTTACCTTGATTTTTTTGTATGATGTATGAAAATATTTGTTTGCTACAGGAAGCACCATAATATTATGCTTCGAGAAGTCAAAAATATAGTTATTATGTTGCAAGCTATATTTAAATTGCCAGTAACTCGAAGTTCTAACTTTTTCAAACTCACGCTTATTGTAATTTACTACCGGTGTCTGAATTTAGAATGACGTAAAAAACAAATATTTTTTCAATGCAAAATAATTCAGCGGCTCAGTAATTCCAGACATCCGCCATAAAAATGAGGTTCCATAAATTTCGCTTATATCTGCATCTAAAGGGGATAAAAAGCAAGCGTCCATATTACTATAGGCTAAGTGTTAATGTAGCCAAATCAATATAATATGTTCCTAGATTGCAATTGTTGTTCGATGCAAAGAACTGACGAGGATTAAATTGCGTACTTAAATTAAATTTACCGTGTTTTGCATACATTACGCTATGAAAACCGCAAACAAGACCGCGTAAAATATTTGCAGTTGTAATTTATTTGACCACAATACATGTAGAGGGAATTTTTGCACTGAGGAATACTGCTTTATTAATTACTGTAGCTACAGCAGTTCCTTACAAAGAAAAAATTAGTCTTTTCTGTACCCGCACATATGAGGGTACTCTCGCACTGAAAATGCAAATCTTGTTACAAAAACTTTCTATTATCTTCATACAAATGCTAGCATGAAAGATTTTTTGTTTACGCAGTTTGCAAGACTTTGCAGTTTGCAGTTCATGACATCGGCAGATCTTTCCTTTGACGACATGAAAAGGTTCATGGAGATGACGAGTCGTCATTTTTTTGAATCATCAAAGTATCGCAACTCAAGTATTGAAAATCATCCATGATGCTGGCATCAATTGCCTCTCTGGCAAAACGGTAGTGGCTTGACTCGATGACCGTAAGGTTTTTCGCACTTTCCTTGTTCCGTCTTAGACGAATGCTAATTGATTTCTACTTCGTGCTAAAACGGAACGATGAAATAAATTTGTCTTGGACCACTTCCGTTTTTAAACTGATAACCGATGACGTACGGTGGTACATTTTCCAACATGTAAATTTATAACAATGATAATGCAGGTTCATCGAATTCAACTTACTAGATCTGGTGAAAGCAGGTCTTTTGCTCAGAAGTGTGTCATAAAGTATATATATGCACAATCACACATAATTAAGTCATTAAGCTTAGAAACAAACAAGTAAAGTAAAAAAATTAAGTTATCACAGAATTAACAAAATACGAGTATAAATCGAAAAATAACAAATTTGAATGTGTTGCCAGTTGGCTGTAGTATGATTAAATAATCAGTAAAAATTATGTGGCTGTAGATTGAAAGCTCCACCATATAACTACCGTTTCAATCACACTTGAATTTTACGAATTTTAACTCATTTTTTAGTTCGGTCGGTAATTGATTCCGAAGCTTAGGAGCAGAAATCAAAAATAAACAATCACTAATTCTAAAGTTGTAGCGTTGCACTTTAAGACGAATAAAACGAGTAAACTTAGAATTAACAGAAAGTAAAGACTTCAATTCTTGAGTGTGTGCATTTTGCAAACAAATTCTTGTTATTGCATATAAACGTCAGCAAAAATATTTAATACAAAATTCTATGTTTTATCGCAAGTCATCGGTGGAGTTCAATTAGTAACTCAGTTACATTGTCTTATTTTATTCGAATAACGTTAAAAATTGTTAGTTTTTTCTAAAATCACAAAAATCACCCTGTGGCATGAAACTTCGTTCTCAGACTAGAAAAGACTTGAAAAAATGACGCTTTTGCTCAAAGCCTTCCGCCTGTGTATTCTAAGTAAATTTGATGTCTCGATCAGGTGCGTAACCAGGATTTTCCTAAGAAAAACGGGCTTTAAACCTAAACCTAAACTTGTCTGCACCTCACACATTGAGATTTGTTTTGTGATTTTTATTTTTTGGGAAAGAAGTAGCCATTTTTACGCCATTTCGATGACATTTCGCACGGTTATGCATTGTACAACCAATTAAAAGAGCTAATTGCAGAGATTTAGAAGCACTTTCACAGAATTGAATCATTTAGCCCGTCATGACTTTTTATTTTCAAGTTAAGTTCAAAACACTTTTAAAAGCAAGCATATTTGGGTTAAGTTTTCTGAGTGACCTAGGTATAAGGGGGGCTTCAACCCCCTACCCCTCTGGTTACTCCACTGGTTTCGATTTACGTCCAATTGCTGGATGACTAATTACTGAGCAATATCTAGAGGGCGTAGGGGAAAATCCATTATAGATTGACAAGCTTTTGTCAAGTTGACGCTGAGGGTTAAAAAGCTCCAGCATCAACTGGATGCAAAATTAACAGAACGTGTGCTTGAGGATGTTTAAGTCAAGATCACGTGAAAAGCATTGTTAAACGGAGAAAGTTCATAAATTGGTAGTTTCCTAATGAGCATTTCAATTAATCTGCAACAATTTAGATCATTTTTAAAGCTCAAAAATGTGTTTGCTTTCGGTGGAGCTTACAGCGCTCCCCCAGGCATTGGCGTTGCCAGAATTTTTGATTGGGGAGGGCCCCAAACCACAATTTAAATGCAAGTGACGTCATCAGAATTTTTTGAAAAAAAATAAACTTTTTATGGGAAAAAGATGTTGTAGATTGGAAGACCGGAAGCCGCCATTGGCTGTGTGCTGGCACATAACCAGGATTTTGCTGCAGGAAAAGGGCATAAACCCACAGTAAAAAGTGTTAATTGGGAGACGTATTCAGCAAACTAGTGTAGCTAGATATATAGATATGAACACCTTTTTTTTTGGAAAATACTTGCATGTTGTGTCCTTGGTCCTTGGCCTTGGTCTCGAGCATTTCTGTCCTTGGCCTCGAGAGAGTCGTTCCTTGGCCTCGGATTGTTTTGTGTTCTTGGCCTTGGCCTCGAGCCTTGTGTCCTCGACTCCACTTCTGCTAATGGGAACTGTAGTGCTGGGTGATTTCAAAAAAATTGAATCAGAAACACGATTGGGTAAATAATTTGAGAAGTGTTGAATGGTATCAGATTGAGGGATATCATCAGCAAGATTTTTGCCTATAGTGCAAAAGAATTTATTAAAGGAATTTAGAATTGATTTAGGGTCAGAGGGTGTGTTTACAATTTTTTCTGTATCAAAACAATCAAAAAATGATGACGTGCTTTTCGATTTCGAGGGAAGTACTGATCATATTATTTCCCAAATCTTTTTCTGGTTATTTTTGTTTTGGTTTAACACCGAGGAATAATACAATTTTTTGGCAAGAGCTATTATCTTAGTAAGTTTGTTTGAATATTTTCGAAAAAACGATTTTTGGCCGTCATTGCCTAGTAGAAAATGGGATTTGAACATAAAACGTCGTTTACGAATTGACATCAAAATGCCTTTGGTCAACCAAGGTTTCTTTTGTAATCTTTGTTGTCTGCGAGATAATTTCTTCTTTGGGGCATGAATATCAATAGTTGAAAGGATTGTCTGTGAAAATCCGTCAAAAATTGTATTATGATTACCAGTATTCAAAGCTGGTAGCTTTTCAAAATAAATAGATAAATTAGTTGCTAAATCTTCACAGAATAGTTCAGAATTTAAGGCTGATTTATCTCTAACATATAATTCTTGTTTCTTTTTCAACGGAGGTTTAGAGAAGTCATTTATGCAACAGCCTACAACATAATGATCTGATAAATCATCTCGTACAGGTATTACAAAAGGTATTATATTGTGGTTGACGTCATTAGTTATGATATGGTCAATAATACTCGAAGATCTGGAAGTTACTCTGGTTGGTAATGTAATTATTGGTATTACATTATAACTGAGCATCTCGTTAATATAATCATTTGCTGTTTTTGTTCTGCTTGATCTGTCAATATTGATGTTTAAATTACCTGCCAAATACAACGTTTTGTCACCAGAAGTGGCTTCATTCAAGCAAGAAGAAAAGTCACCTAAGAATTTCACGATATTAGTTGTGGAGGGATGACGATATATAACTGCAAGTCTTATTGGTGACTTATTTTCATGATGGTGCAAATTTAACCAAATAGATTCAGAATTATGCAACTGATGTTGATTATCGTCTTAGGAAAATTTTAGATTTAGTGATACATAAACTGCAACACCACCAGCATTACTTTGAGGCGGAGTATGAACAAAGCTGTAATTAGGGAGATTTATGTTGGCCAGAGGCTGATCTTTAACGCGTGTTTCAGTTAAGCATATCACATCAGGTTTAAAAGGTAGAGACTGAAGAAATAAGCACAAGGAATCAAAATGTTTGTAAAGAGAGCGAATGTTTAAATGTACTAGAATAAGAGAATTAGAAAAATTAAAATTGGGTTTTGGCGCAACAACATCAAAATATATACAAGAATTTATTTTTGAGGTTAAAATTTGGAGAATCTCGTCACATGGCTCATTATTACTTTTTCGGACACAAGGTGGTGTGGCTGCTAGACTTGGAGTAATGAAATCGATTAAGTCAACTTCATCAAAAGTCAAAAGCGCCATTACACAACAGCAATGAACGAAGTGGTCAAACAGCACCATGACGGCGGTGGCGTTAGTGGTAAAAAAAATAAAATACTGTACAAGTAATGCAAATCAGAGGTAACCAAATTGATTGTGAATCAGTTTGTAAAATTTCCGAAAAGGGAAGCTATTTATGTAGATCATATCATATAAAACAATGTCGCAGAATAACCATCAACAAAAAACTGAAACTAAAAATTTAACACAAATAATAAACGTAATCAAAATATGGAGCTATTTAATAGTGTAGCCGAACTTCAAAAATACTTTTTTAAAGAAAAAAAATGTTATGAGTATAATAATAATAATGATTTTAGTGGTTTAAGCATGTTACAACTTAGAGCAACTCACTAGTTTCTTAATTATACTCTTTTCCTAGCTAATTTGATTTCAGTACCGTAGAAAGAGAAGTGGGGGCTATAGTTTGCCCATTGGCTTGCCGACCAAAATGGAGAATAAAGAGAATACAGGTTTTTAGCACTTTTGAGACTTTCTTCTGCACCGGAATAGACCAAAAAAAAAAAATTATTTAAAGTATATTTTAAAACGTTTATTTGAGGAAAGGGGGGGCCAATTTGGCAAAGCAAAAATCAAAAATCCGAGAAAACCCCCAAAAAATGCTAAAAAACTTGCAATAAAATTGATCGCTCATTGAAACATGCCTAACACAGGTCCCATCAAAAAATATTTTAGCTCAAGAATGGGAGGGGGGCTAGTCAGTAGCCAATTACTAATCACCTTTCTCCAACCTACTCCCCCAACCCCCCTAATTATACCTTTCTCTATAAAATTTATACTACCGGTATAGGATTTTATGATTTACCGATTGTAAATAAAGAGAACTGAAGTTTTTTCAACTACTATCTCCCACGTAGCCCATGATTTATGCAAGTAGCATAATCATATTTTTGCAAAGTTAACCTTCATGCCACGTTTTAATAGCACCAATTTTTATCAAAATAGGCCCAAATTTGAGTTGTTATTGCCAATGCAAAAGTTTCAAGCGCTGGGGGTTCGCCCCCAGACCTCCATAACAGTTCCCCCATTGCAGATTTCTGGTTACACTCCTGCTTGATTTGATAAATAAATTAGAGATTTTAGCACAAAACACTAGCGGTCTATTTCCAAGTCGCTCCTTTCAGTAAATAAACAAATAGAACAGTAACAGTTAATTAAAAAACAGTAACAGTTTGTCAAATCAAAACAGTTACTTTTAATCAGCTCTTGGCAAATTCACAGATTCTTAGGCCTAGTAAGCGGCTAGATCGAGTGTTAGTTATGTTCAGTTATTAGTTCATGACTCTCTTGCCATCTACGTACAAACAGAATTCGCCATTTTGGATACACCAACTGGCTTTTTTGTTTTCAAATCTTGCCTTCTTGTAAAACGGTAGCAATTGTTTTTTCTGTAGATAAAGGGGTTTGGGAAGATGTTCGCTGACATAGATTTTAGTTGCATCAGGATTATCGTTTAACCTGGCTTTATTGTAAACCTTAAGATGTTTCAGACTGTTCATCACCAATTGTTTGTCATAGTTGCTTGCTAGTTTGAAAATAATAGGTCTATTCACTTTAGTATTGTTGCGGTATAATGGGTGTTGAGGGAGCCTGTGCAGGTCAAGAATTTGTAAATCATCTACATTTTCAATATTTAGGCCTTCGATTAAAAATTTCTTTAGTTTAGTTTCAGTGGTAGATCTAGTTTCCCAAGCGTTGTTTTCTTCTTCATTAATACCATGAACAAGCAAATTAAAACGCTTACTGTACGCTTCTCTGCTTAGCTGTTCACGTTTAACAAGTTGAAGATAGCCTTCTACTTGCCCTGTTAGCCTAGTGATTTCAGATTGTTGACTATTGATCAACTTACGATCAGCAGCTTTCTCTTGATGTAAAATTTCAAATTGATGTTTTAAATCAATAAATTCAGCATTTTCAGTTTTGTTCATGAGGTTTTGCTCTATTACTTCGCATCTTTCAGACAGCTTACCATCTATTTCTTCAACCTGTGCTTGGGTGCTAGTTAACGCTTTTTCCAAATTGCCAACTCTCATCTTTAGGTCATTAAGAACCTCCAAAATTTGGTCTAACTTGGCTTCCACTCTGTCTTCCTTCATATTTATGAAATGTTTGCTGACTAAGTATCTTTAAAAGGTTTACCAATGACTTAAAATTAACCACTAGACGCCACACTTAACCACTCTTTACAGAGCCTGACAAACACGTCCGTCCAGTAGCGTAGCCAGGGGGGGGCGCATTGGCTTGTGAAGTATGCAAAATCGCATGTTTTTTGTGCTTCTGAGACCGATTTTCTGTGAAAAATTGAAAATAGCCCCCCCCATGCGAAAAGAGCCCCCCCTGAAACGTTTGAAGTTGCGAAATTTTGGAAGAAAAATCGGCTTGAACTTCGGCGAAGACCTTTTTTTTTTGGAGATCACTTGATTTTGGGCGAAAAAAACGTTTGAATTTTGGATTTCGGCGGAAAAATCACTCTTAATTTTGGCGAAGACCTTTTTTTTTTTTTTTTTTTTTTTTTTTTTGGAGATCACCTAATTTTTGGCGGAAAAAACGTTTGAATTTTCGATCTTTTCGAGACATTTCGTCTCAAATTTTGACAAACCGTTTGAAACTGATTTAAGGTCAATGAAAATTCGAGTCAAGGTCGTTTGCACACTTCTCACTCTTTCAAAATAGCCCCCCCCTTTTCCAAATCCTGGCTACGCGCCTGCGTCCGTCGTCCATGAAAGACAATGGGAACTGTAGTGCTGGGTGATTAATTCTTTAACTTTAATCGTTTGTTTATATTATGTGAATTTTGTGGCAAAAATAAATAAACTTGAACTTGAACTATTATTTCTTTAGGGTCCACGTGAATGGTTAAAGATTAGGCCTAACTAGTGCAGAGATGAACTGCAAGGAGGAACAAATTTCACGTTTTTTTGTTTTCTTTTCTTTTGTACAGCAAAATTGTTTCAAGTTTTTTTGAGTAGTTGACATCTTCTGAAGATGACTAAATCATAGAAATAAGCTGAAACTGGAATTCCTTCTTATGAATGCCATGGAACTGCAGCGTTAATTTTTATCCTGCTGTTGACCATAGGCGTTGCCAGGACTTTAGATTAGAGGAGCCCAAACCACAAACCACATGCAATGACGTCATCAGAAATTTTCAAACGAGAAAATTTTTGTGGAACAAAGACTTCGTGAAACAGTGATATCGTAGATATTTTTCTGCAACAAAAGAGATTAAAAGCTGTGGCCTGGTTAGCCGAAAGTGAAAAACTGAAAATGTCTAAATTGGAAGAAGTGTTGAGTAAAGTAGTATAACTCAGTCGTTTCAAAGCCAGGGGTCTAAGGGTTCCGCCCCAAGCTTCCGGAGGCTATGAAGGTCTCAGGGCGAAGCCCCCAGCTGCTGGAAATTTTGGAAAAAAAACTATTTTAAGACCATAGAATCACATTTCAAACGTGTTCAGAGCCATTTCAACGAACTAGATTTTTAACATTTGAAAGCCAGTTGAAAAAATTAAATTGTTCAATCCTCCTTTTACTCACAATTTAAGTCTAAAACACGTTTAAAATCTTGCACTTTGAGATTAAATTTTGCAAGTGATTTGGCCCAAATAGAGGGAAATAAGGTTCACTGCCTCGTGCTATATTTTAGTGATAAATAATAATCCACTCGAAGAAGATCCTTAGACATTTTTGTTTTGTCATGAAAATAACCAATTGCAGGAGTTCTTGTGTGCTCAGGGGTATAGGTGTAGCCAGGATTTCTGATTGGCGGGACCAAATCACAAGTAATAACGTCTTCAGAAACTTTTGAAAGAAGAACCTTTTGTGGCACAAAGATATTGTAGATTGTAAGATCAGAAGCTGTGGACTGTGTGTTTGCACGTAACCAGGATTTTGCTATTGGAAGAGGACTTAAAACAAAAATAAAAAGTACAAAAGTGTAAATTGGTAGATGTGTTAAGTAAACTAGTGTAACTCAAGTCCATCACAAACGGGGGTCTGGGGGTGGCCTAGCGGCTAAGCCCGCAGCGGCTGTGCAATGTTTC
This sequence comes from Trididemnum nubilum, assembly GCA_963965965.1. NCBI lineage: Eukaryota > Metazoa > Chordata > Ascidiacea > Aplousobranchia > Didemnidae > Trididemnum > Trididemnum nubilum. Next base: position 35,628,893 of record OZ014473.1, on the reverse strand, counting down.
GTAATTATTTGTAAAAAAACTAGCTATTTCAATGCAATTGGATAATAATTCGCACGTGTTTAGTGCCGTTTCAAAGAACATAGATTTTTATCATTTGAACGCCCATTGAAAGATTAAATTGTTTAAGCCTTTTTTACTTACAATTTAAGTCCAAAACCCGCTTAAAATCTTGCATTTTGGGGTTAAATTTTGTAAGTGATTGGGCCCAGGTGAGGAAAATTAAGGTACTTTGCCTCGTGCAATGTTCAGCAGTAAATAATAATCCACTAGAAGATTTTCCCTGGAGATTTTTTTTTCATAAAAATAACCAGTTGTAGGAGTACATGTACGAGTACATGTATTATTGAATTTGAATTTGTTTAATGAGCTTTTCCCGTGGCTAATTTTTGTTTTATTAAACGTACTTTGTGGCATAAAAACTAACGAGATGGAAGTAGATTTTTATTTAAAAATCGTACAATAGATGGTTACGCCTACTAAACATGTTATTGCCCGGCCTGGATTTATATCGGGCGCGGCCCTTGGCACTTTGAAGATTTTCACAACGTTTTCTGCCTAATATAGGTGAGTAACAAAAAATATTTCATCATCTGAGCGCGGAGCCCCTGGCACTGTGCCATATTATGGTAAACCTGGCCCTAGTTATTGCATTACGTCCACAAAAAGATTAGATGAGGGCCTGAGATAGCAAATTTTAAGACAAAAACTCTCAATTTCTCCCAAGTTATACATCTAAATTGGTTGGCAAAAATTCAGTTGATGGGGACCCGGGGTCTCTGGTTGTCAATATTATTCACAAATGCTAAAAGAAACTGAAACTGAACAAACATTAGGCTTTTTTGCCACATTTTTGTCATAGATGACATTTCAATTGGGGCGGGATCCTCTGACTCCCTGGCTACGCCTATGGCCAGGGGGCCCAGGCCCCCTCAATTCAAATTCAATAACTTGTTCAATGAGCATTTCTCCAGCTCATTTTTTCAAAAGTATTTTGTTGCGTAAAAACTGGAGAGGTGGAGGTGAATGGTTAGTGAAAAATGGTACAATAGAATGATGGTTACGCTCAATACCATGTTATTGCCCGGGCCGAATCTATATTGCGCGAGCCCTTGGCAATTTGGAGATTTTTGCGACATCTTCCAGCCTAATATAGCTAAAGGCCAAAAAAAAGTCTCACCATCTGAGCATGGAGTCCTTGGTGCTCTGCCTTATGGTAAATCCTGCCCAGGCTATTGCATTACGTTCATAAAAGTTAGATGAGGGCCTGGGGTAGCAACTTTTAGGACAAAAACCCTTATCTTCACCCGGGTTGTACATTTAAATAGGTTGGTAAAAATTCAATTGAGAGAGCGCGTGCTCCCTGGTCGTCAATATTGTTGTTACTTACTGCTGTACGCGAAAAATGCCAAAAGAAACTAAAGAAACAATAGGATTTTTTGTCGTATTTTTATCATTGTTGGCATTTTAATTGGGGTGATCCGGGCCCCCTGGCCCCATTCTGGCTACGTTTATGTTGTTGACTCTTAGTATATAAAGTACTGTAACTAAGTTACTTTTACTTTCTAAAAGTAACTTAGTTACAGTTACCCTTACTCGGGAAAAAAGTAACTAAGTTACCGTACAGCTACAGTTTTGAAAAAGTAACTAGTTACCGTTACAGTTACGGTTATAGTTACTTTGATTGAGAAAACTTTGATCTTAACAAAGCAAGTGCTGATTGCTCAGGACGGTCATTTTTTTATTTATCGCTGTTTGTGCATTGTGGCTTGCGGGTTCTGCTACGCTTGATTGAGCAGTGATGATGTAGTAGTAAGAGCGTCCGTCTTGCAGTCGGTAGACCGGGGTTTATTCCCTTGTCGAGCCATACCAAATGACTTTAAAAATTGGTATTCACAGCTTCCCTGCTTGACGTTCAGCATTAGAGGTACCGTGTGAAGATTTAGTTTTGGTGTGATTGACATAGGTGGCAGCAACTCGAAGACCGTATGGTCATTTCGCTGTCTCCTGGCGAAGGCTACTTGGCAAATAAATCAGTGAAGCTGAAACTGATGCAATCGCGTGGTGATGACCTGGTGTGTGTGTGCACTTAGTAATTGGCTTGCGCAGCGCACGCAGTTAATATAATTACCAAACATAGTCCGGCATGCGTGTGTTGTCACTAAAAAAAGTAACTGTAACTAGTAACTTTTGCAGATCTTGTTTTATAGCTAGGTACCGATTTCGTTGCAGTTTCAAAAGGAAATAAGTTACCGTTACAGTTACTCAAAAAGCAACCAGTTGCAGCAACTAGTTACCAAAGTAACTAGTTACTGCCCAACTCTGGTCGAGCAACTGTGCTGTTTTCAAAAAAAATCTTTTCTGTTTTCAAAGAATTTGTTCTTTTTTCTAACAGCTATTGTGGTTTTTGGATGCCTAAGTCAGCATCGAGTGACTAAGCTAATCATAAAATTGCCTACGTCATTTGATATTGACTTAGGCAATTTTATGCCCAATATTTAATTTGAATTCGTGTTTTTGTTCGCGCCCTTGCCAAGCTTTGAAATTTCCGAGACTGAAATGGCACAATGTTCAAGCAATAAACTGATATGCTTGTTTTTCTGGGCTTGATCGTAACGTAAGTGAGGTTTTTAAAACTACTTTCCATCTACGCTTATTTTGTAAGAACAGTAGATTCGTTTTTCTTTAAAATTTAAGAACAAACAAGACAAAAAATTGGTAAAGATTTAAAAACAGCCAACTTCATTTCAAAACTTAAGGGTTCTTAAAAGAAGTGCAATTTTACCCACTACACCTCTAAACCGAAAATCATCAAAACTCCTAATTGGAAATGATGGTGATACCCATTTTGTTGTGATTGAGTTGATGATGTCATGGAATCGTGGTAATAACGGTTATGAACCATCTACGTTTTAAAGAGGTTAAAATTTGTTTTTACTTAGTTTTATAACAAAAACCGCCAAATGACCTAATCGACTTAATGATGTCACTGAATCGTTTGATGACGTCCTCTAATTAACAGGCATTTTGTGCAAGAAAAAACTTAAACAAATATGTAACTTTATGCAAATGTAAAGTACAACTGTATGTAACAATTCAAGACTATCATCTAAAATTAGAATTTTAATAACATCAAAAGTGCTGCTAAAAATATTATCCACTAAACCTTTTTTTTACATTTGCTGATTTAGTTTTTTTGTTATTGTTGCATTAGCTGTTTGTCAAATCAGAAATAAAAACCGACTACTCCAATTTTACTACTAACTGATAACCATACGAATGCTAATCGAGGCACAAAAAAGAATGTTTTTTATTTTCAAATCATTCATGTTTCTATGTGTATGAGCAAAAAAAACTGTAGCTGCTTGTCGTTTTCAAGTTTTGAAACTTGTTGAAAGGTTGCTTTCCTTTAGCTGGAGGATTTGCAGTGTCATCAACTTTGCTCTGCTTGTGTGCAATAGGCAGCACCTAAGGCAAAACATTAGGATTCTTTTCTTAATATATTTTATGTGAATATTTTAATATCAATTTTTTTTAAACAATCCAAAACAGTAATCATTAAATCAAAGCTTTTCGTCACCACATTGAACATCTCGCATCAAAAAAGACATTGTTCGAGATTGACTTCGTTGAAAAAATGAGAACTACTTGAGGTACGTGTTCCAGCATCGGTAATTGAAAACTTTTTCTCTTATTTTCAAATTGTTTTTATTTTTTGTTTTATTGCATGCTGGAGGCGAACCCTTGGTCTTTGTTTCACTTATTTCTATCTTGAATTCGTTTTGGTTGCAGCTGCTAAGGGGAATCAATTATTGTAACTACAAACAGCTCTTTTCAGCTACCGTTTTGTTAAACACAATCATTCTTTGCCTTTTCAGAAATTTTTAAGCACGATCAGTTTTGGTATTTTGAGTTACAAAAAGCTGCTTTTAATTTTCACAGTAAAGAAGAAAGCCTAGGTTATATTTCTCATTCAGTAAGCTAACTGTTATCGCAACGTTTCTTAATTTCAACTAAAAGTTTTTTCTGTTTATTAGAAATAAATAACCTGAACATAGGGTAATTTTTCGAATGAAAAATAGTTTCTAGAGAATGAATTTTTGAGGAAAAGAATTTTTGAAAAATAAATTTTCGAGAAAATGTGTTTTCGAACAAACCTAAATTTTGTTTAGTATAAATTCTGGAAAATAAGTTTTCGGGATAATGTAATTTCGGCCAAATGTACATTCTGGCAAGTGTAAATTCTGGAAAATAAGCATTCGGGGTAATGTAATTTCGGCCAAATGTACATTCTGGCAAGTGTAAATTCTGAAAAATAAGCATTCGGGGAAATGTAGTTTCGGCCAAATGTACATTCTGGCAAGTGTAAATTCTGCCAAATGAGCATTCGGGCTAATGTAATTTCTGGCAAGTGCATGTTCAGGAAAGTGTAATTTCTGGAAAGTGCACGTTCAGGGAAATGTATGTTTGGGATAATGTAGTTTCGGCCAAGTGTTTTTCAGGGAAATGTAATTTCTGGAAGGTGTTTTTTGTGGAAGTGTATGTTATCATATATGGGATCATTAAAAACTGCCAATTTTAGAAAACACTCATAGTAATGCTGAGCAGCAGGTGACTTGGCTTTGCTTTCCGGCTAGCTTCCGTGATCTTTGCTAGTTTGGAATTCCACCCAGAAAAACTCGCCTGGTTCTAGCATAGAATTGTTGGATAATACGGTATGTTTTTCCTACTAAGGAATTTAGCATTTGTTTTAGTCTCGCTCTGAACAAGGTCCTATTGTACGCTTGTCTGCTAGAAGTACAACTAATCAAGCATCAGCTACATTCGACATTGACATTTCTCAGTCTTTCAAAAGCTGGGTCGATGTATTAAAAAATTTTTTGCACAAAACAAGAACCATATGAGCGAAACAGGATGAACAAACCAACTTTAGGTATGCGTATGATGTCAGAAAGTTATTAAGGATCTAACAAAGCAAGTGCTGCTTTGAAAGACGTTGGCCTTATTACGGACCTTAGAAAGCAAAATGGCAAAGTCATTGCTCCGTAATTCCAGGTTTCCAATTGCAATATAAGCCTATAGAATTTTTTCATTGTTATGGATTTATTGTATACCTTAATCTTGAAAACATAATATGTTATAATTGTGCGATGCGACCCAAATTCGCAGCTACGAGAGGGCCAGAGGGGGATGCGACCAAATCAAACACAAATTTTGCCCCCCAAATCCACAGCGACAGTAAGAGAAAATAGTGGTAAGTATTGTAAGCCCTCCCCCTGAAGAAGAAGTTCACCTCCCCTCCTAGAACAATGCTCTAGATGCGGCACTGCCGCGACTGATTGCAGAATGTCGCCAACATAAAATTTTACGTTTCTTTTAAACAACCGTTTACTTGCGCTCAACCGCGGCTAACTTGTCTTATAATTTTGCGACGCGACATTGTCTTAAAGTTTTTGGACTTGGCCAGCAACTTTGCCGAGGCGACAATATTAGATTTTGAAAATAAAAAAAAATTAAAAATTGTTCTAATATTTTCCCTAAAAGATGATGTTAATTATTGTGACAATGTCAAAAAATCAGGCAATTTAAGCAAAAGGCAAAGCAGCGTTGCGTTTCTTGCAATGCTACCTGTAGGAGCCGATTATTATTCACTGTAGATAATGCGAACTTATATTTAAATGGAAATATTGCAAAAATCTAGTGTTATTAATAGCAAACGCAGGATTTTGAAAAGGGCGGGGCCACGAACTTCAGAAATTTGAGAAGAACAAAGATCTGAATCAGAAATTGTTCCACTCAAATTTAGTCCGATATTTCGCCCGAAGTTAGGTGAAGAGCAAAAAAAATAGATCTTCACTAAAATTTAGTCCAATTTTTTGCCGCCCAAAATCAGGTGAAGAGCAAAAAAAAAGCTCTTCACTCAAATTTCTCCGATTTTAAGCCCAAAGCCTAAAAGACACGCACAGTACATACCCTTTGTGTGATCAAACCTTATGCCCAACTTGCAAAGGGGGGGAGAGGGGGCCATGCCTTAATTTTGCTTACTTTTCTATGCAATTTTACAATCCTGGCGACCCAAAGGGGGGCATAACACAATGCCTCCCCTAAATACGCCCCTGAGTGCTCTTGTATTTCACGATAAACTTAAAGTTTTGGGGGATGAGTAGATAGTGAAGCATTGTTTTACAAAAAATACTGTACTACAAAACAAAACAACTAAATTGAAATAATAGTTGACGCAATAACCAATTCCATACACACATCCAGATTTCCAACTGCCCGTTCACAAAGAAGCATTAAACATCTTGGTACTTAAATTTGAAATAAGTTACTACTGTATCAAAAATTAAATTAAAAACGCCAACTTCATTTAAAACATGCTTAAAACATACTTTTTATTGGAAGTTATTCTTGTACAGCTACTGTCCCTGCCCAAGTTCCTAAAATAACAGTAAAATATCACGCTTTTTAAGATTTTTCTTACCCTATACTGTAATAGGGTGACTGCTCGACTAGAAGACAGAAAAGTCCATTCGTAGACCATTTGTATAGTCTATTCGTATACTATTCAACTTATTAGGTTATTTAATCACAAGATTTCTACAAGTTATGTTTCATTAAATCATTATTTATCAAACCATAGACTCTTTCTGTACTAAACGAGAAACAGATGCGAGGAGACATACAGAAGAGCATTAAAGAAAAAAAGTTTGCTCTTGTGGCGAAAGTTTCTTTTCGATCACTCGTATTCGACTAATTTGATTGGGCATATCCATAGAAGTACAGAATCCTAAAGAAAAAAACTCACTCTAATTCGACGATTCCTCATATTCTAGAACAAGCAAACCATGAAGCAAAAAAGAGAAAACTGTCAGGTTCCAGTCAATCAATAAAGTCTATGATTAAACTGTCGAACTGTGTTCTCAAACAAACAACGTATATGTCTGAAGACACAGTACACCATAACCAATTAAACATATATATTTTAGTAAATAACTGTAACCACCAATTCGTGCAGAATCAGATCGATAGTTTTATTGAAATCCAATTATGTTTATACAGTAGTTTAAAAAAAAAATAAAAAAAGTTTAAAACATTTCCTCTAGAGCTCAGGCTTTATCTATTCCCCTCCTTATTTGGCCTTACCCTAACCACTTCAGATTTAAAAATCAAATATTTTTAATGTATTGATGCCATTGGGGCTTATAACAGACATCGTCACGCAAACGCTTCACTTAGAAGCTACACCATTATAATAAAGTTGTAGATACTGCTGCCAGGTTACCAAATAAACACCAACATCTATACCATAATGATAACACTGAATATCTTGTTGTTGTTGTGTTTTTATTTTTGAGTTTAAAGCTGTATTTTAGTAAAGTTTTTAATTCTTACGATTTGCAAAAACCAAGCTTATTGAAATGTAACTCAAGATGCAGTAATATTAGTGCGCCATTAAAAATAGCTGTTACAGCTCTCATCATCTGTGGTAGCCGTGGCGACAGTAAACAAATTGACGACTTCCACACTCATAATCCATAGAAGTACTGGCAAATTAATTGTTTTGCACGAGCAGTTTGGCAGCCAATGTCTTTAAGACAATTAAGGCGTTTAGGAAAATCATTCTCATTAACGGCAGGCCAGGATTCACCATATGGCACAACAGCGCGGTGCCAGGGGCCTTGCGCTCTAGGTACCCACAATTGGATGGTGATTGTAACGAAAATTTAGCAAAAGCTTTTTTTATTCGATCTTCACCTTTATTTGACAGGAAAAGGCAGCAAAAATTTTACAAAGATCTTGTTGCTTCGGAGATTAATTTCATTTTTTCAGGGTCAAAAGTGCCGTGGCGATGTAAATCCAGCCCTGCTTGTTGCGCATTTGCTAAACAGAACTCTACAATCCTACAGGCTTTGAATAAGAAGCTGAAACAGACTGCAGAGTTTCTTATCTCTAGTTTACTGCAGTTATTCCGCTCTGGAATTTTCATTAAGAACTTTTTCTATAATAATGTCAAACTCCACGTAAATGAGTTCACATTTGACCTAAAAAAATTTGTTAGGGGCAAAGTATTTTTGTACTGATGCAATTCTTGAACAAACAAACAAAGTTCTTCAGTGACTTTTTGGATTCGGGGCGAAATCGGCTTTGAAATTTTGTTTCTACTAAAAAAAACAATAAATGAGATCTTCCGCGACACTATGCAATACTTCAAAACAAAAGCTGGCTTCTGAGTCTATACAACAGCGTAAGTCTTAACAGTTTTAGATGCAATGTTAATTATGCAAAAAAGCTGATACACGCATAAAATCAACAAGCATTATGAGTGTGCAAATATTTTAATATACACAATCGTGAACAATAAAACAAACATAAAATGTAGATATGGTTCATTAAAATCTTTAATTTCAAAAATTATCGAACAACTGTTCAGCAATTCAATGCTGATGACTTGCATGAAGTGGAATATCAATAATAAATTCGATGTTATGTTAATTATGGAGAGGACAAAATAAAACCTTATTCGTTACTTTAATGACTTTGCTTTACTTTCAGTAGAATGTACTTGAGTGTATTGCGAAAAGGTATAGCCTGTTAATACTGATTTTCGTTACTACTGATGATTGCCTAAAGCTGAAACGATTTTTGTTGCAATAATTAATAAACGAATTCATAAACTTGCTTAATTGATAAAATTTTAGCTTGTGACGAAGAAATTCAAGTCAATATGTTAAATATAATTATGATACCTCCATTAATCGTCGCTGTCCCTATATCAAACCAAACGCTGCAGCAATAAACAGACCCAAGATAGAGTGAAAGAAACCAAAACAAATTCAACACAAAGATGTATAAAATCTGACCTTTAAATTTTATTCGCTTGGCTCTCGGTTCCAATTTTTTTCCGATCGGATTTTCCCAGCAAATAGGCCAATGTGCTTGAATCAGCTCAAAAAGCATGCCTGAAATAATTGTTACTTCTTATTCTTTTTTTACCTAAAATTTTCCCGAAAATGAACCGAAGACGGCATTTTGTTTCTTTACCTTTTTACTAGACCCTTTAATTTCACGTACAATTTTTTGTCCCGCGTCATTATCGCAAAATATAATTCAAAAGTGATTGAACACCCCTATGTTGGCAAATCTAAGATGCACACTTACGTTACAGATTCGCTCTGGCAGAATATCAAACTTCAACTTTTAAAGCGAAAGTCCAAACATTGCTTTTTGTTTCTTAGTTTGTCATCTCCAAGGCAGCAGTCACCCACTTTTGATGATAATCCAAACAGCAATGCTATTATTTTCTTTTAGTGTTGAAGTTGAAATGTTTTGATGACACTTACCTGAATGTCTCGGACCTACTTTAGACAACAACAGGCAGTGTCATCCAGCTTCAACAACTCGTATTTATAGGTCAACTGGGTAAAACTAACACACCCGTCGGCCTTCGTGTATTGTTATTGATAACTTTGCGTTGGACTGTTAACAACTGACAATATCATTCAGTTTTTGTGGATGGAAGCTCCTGAAAATCAGAACGTAAAGAACGTCATAAACGAAAGCAAAAAACCGTAAGTGTTGAAACACAATTATGTATGTCTCCAACAATGATGCCGTCATAAAGGATGCGTAAATTTTGCAACATTCAATACTGAAGAATGCAACTAGCTACCTGGTAACAAGTGGAAATTTTCAAGTGCGTTGTGCCAACCTAAGATGTCAATATTTTTTTTCAATTTTTACATGCAAGACTATATCATACCACAACTAATTTTTTCACTATTAAGAAAAATTTTTGTAAATTTTAATTTTTTCACTCCACCCTAATCCCCATTGATTTTGCCTTTAGTCCTCGTTTAAATCTACAAAAGTACGGAAAGCTATCTGTAAATTATTTTAAACTTTATGATTTGCCTGTCTGGAAAAAATATTTACTGAAGATCTCAAATTATACGGGATGACTTGGTATTTCAATCATTTCAGACATTGAACAAACAATGATTGACAATGCTCTTTGAGAAAACCGAAACGTTTAGTAAAACATTAAAAGCAGCTGTTTTTTCTGCAATCATTAAATTCTTTTTTGGTGATCTTGATTAATTGAAAGTCTAGTTTTCAAAATCACGAACCTTATTTAACGAAAACCAAGTTGTTATGTGAGTTGAGATGAAACCGACGCACAAGCGAAAATGAACTTAATCGACAAAAAAAATAATATTAATCAAACATTATGTTAAATGCTTAAAAATAATAGAGTAAGCGAAGATGGCGATTATCAAATAATAATTGTCTGATTGTCCGTGTTTATATCGGCCTCTCGCACATGGCGGTAAAAGGAGCACTGCATGGTATGTTAAATATCGGATCAGCGAGGTTGAATGCAGCTATGCAGCAATCTCCGTCGTTATTCGGTCGGCCAGAATGCCACAAACTATCAGCGGAAGAAAATGAATCTCCATTCACCCAACGGAAGTTTCCTTTGCTTGCTTGGTCGCTTATTCCGATATAGTATCCATATGTTCCCAGTGAGAATATTCGACGAAGCGAACTGAAACATGAAAAAAAATGTGACTTTTCAGCAAGCTGAAGCAAGCAAAAACACGAATTAAAGAAGTGTCCAAGTTTCAACCGTTTTTTTTTTTTCATAAAAGTACACGCTTTGTCGCCCTTACGATCATATTTTGCTTTGTAATATTCAGATCATTGCAGACGGCAAAAAGTTTCCGAAGATTTTTGTGAATATACGATGAGAGCCATTTCTAAACTAATTCTCAACTTATATACGCATACGATTTTTGAAAAGAAGTTGTATCCGGTAACGATATATTCTAGAAAGTCCGAATGTAAAAGTCTATCATGAGAGGAAGACCTGGCGGGGCTGATTTTTACTTATGCCCCGTAAAATGACTACTTTGAAATTTTCACTTTGTTTGACTGAATACTGCGTATAGTGCATAATAATAAGCTCGCTGTTAATTCCACATTTTAGCCAGTAATATTTATAAAACGAGGGCCTTTCTTTGATTTTGAACCACTTTATTTCGGACAAAATTTACCGCAAGTTTTTGCCAATTTCCAAACAGGGCTGCGATTTTGATCGATTTTTATTCCAATTTAAGTTCGAGTTCAGCCTATTTTAGTAAGTTCAACTATTCTAATTTAATTTTTTCGTGTTCAAGTTCGGCAAAAAAAGTTATTCACGTTCAGTTAATTTCAATTGGCATTTAATTTTGTTCAGACACATATTCTGCAAAAAAATTTACTTGAACTGAAATTCCACTTGCCAGAATGAACACTTATAAGAAATTACACTTGCCAGAATGAACACTTGTCTGAAATTCCATTTCCTTGAAAACTTTTTTCCAGAAATTGCACTTGCCAGAATTTACATTTGGCCGAAATTACATTTCTCCAAAAATGTATTTTTCAAAATTGACTCTAGTCAGAAATTACGTTTGGCCAAAATTACATTACCCCGAAAACTTATTTTCCAGAAATTACATTTTTCAAAAGTTCATTTTTTAGAAATTATTTATTATTCGAAAAATCATACTGTATTCATATTGTTCATTTCTAACAAACGGAACAGACTTTTGGTTCAAATCAAGAGACGTAAGCTTACTAAATGAGAGATATTACCTGGCTGATTAGCCCTTTTGCCATTATAAGTCATGCTTCAAGCATAATGAAAAGTAGCTATTAAAAATCGATGCAAGCTTATACGTATATATCGTATAATACAGTATTATGTTATCATGTTCATTAAGGCAGAGCAAGATTATTTTACCCTGGCTACACTTTTTTATGTTATATTTACGTTGCACTGTATTTATGTTATTTCTAATGCACAGAACAGTATTTGTTGTTAATATATCAGTCTTTCAATTCTGAGAACGTTCATGTCAATTTTAACAACCGTGTTTTTAAAGCTGTTTTGGTATTTAATTCGTAATGCTCTGTCAGCTTGAGCAAAGACTTCTTTACTTCTTTTGCAGCATCGTAAAAGTAACAACGCTTTTTTTTAACTTGAACGACAGTCAAAGAATGATGTCTGCGCAATGCGCAGCAGCAATCTATAGTTTCGGAATCGTTGCAATATTTTGCTTGTAAACCCTGGTAAATCACTAAATTTTTATCATTCTGAATGAGTACAGAATTTAGTTGCCTTTTATATTTGAAACCTATTCTTTTTTGTTCTTATTTTTTTGTTACTGCTGAGGCTGGCATTGTTCTTAGATTTCAAGCAAAAATGAGCCTCGAGTAATTATGAAATATTACTCCGATTAAAAAATAATGTAATTCGTTTTGTGTTCGCGACTAAAATTGAAAGTGCAGCTTTTAGTACAAATGCAGCCGAAATCTCCATCAAATGCAAAGCCAGCAAAGCAACACTTGTTGCATTCCTCGGCAAATATTTCGTGCTCAAGCTTACAAAAACACAGAAAGCAGCAATGGCGAATATTCCCGCCTGCACAAGCTCATCAATTTTTTCTTTCCAATCTGCAAAGAAATCCGCTCCTACGGAGAGCTCATTATGATGTCAATCCCAGCATACCACGCCATACACGTATTGATACAATTTACCGTAGAGCATTTCATTTGCAGGTCATGCGAGGTATAGTGAAAAAGATTAGTGATTCCTTCGGGTTACGTCACAATTAAAACGAACGAGCCTTGTTGCAGCAAAAACAGACCGCATAATAATGAAAAACGTAGAATAAACGGTTTTGTCAAGATACCGTTGTGGAGGTGACTGGACTTCAACTGTAGGTTGAAAATTTGAAATTCCTGCCGTTGAGAATTTTCTGCTGTTAGCAACCAGTCTCCAGCCAATTTTACGATTGAACAGCTATTTAACCGATTTACACATTGGTGTCAGTGAAGCATATTAATTTTTGATTTTAATAAGTTCTCCCTCAGGCTCGTCATGTACTTCAAATTAAAATGACAGTTCCGAACGGTACTTTTTCTTAATTCTCCAAATTTATTGATACCAGTATTTCATTTAAGAATGCTTGTTTAAGAAAGCTGAACATGAATATATTCATCAAAGAAATCTATAAGCTCAGGAGCAGGCGGTGTCTGCTTAATACTGGTTAATTACCAATCACTTCTCTCAAATTTCGCAGGATTAGTCATCTTCCTACCCTCTCCCAATTACGTTTCTCTATAAAGTATAAAAAAAATAGATCAACCCTTGTAAGTTTTTTTTAAATATTTTTATGATTTACCAACTTGTAAATAAGAAAAATGAGAGTTTTCTACCGTATTTTTGCTGGCAAATCAATACTACCGTATTACCGTATTTTTGCTGGCAAATCTTACGTATTTTTGCTGGCTACCGTATTTTTACTGGCAAATCAAACTGAAAACAGCGGAAGCAATTCAGCCGATCTTTTAACTTTTTTTTTTACGAGTAACCTCGTATCTCAATTTACCAAGTGTGCTTTGTAATAAATTGTAACTCAATGAAAGTATTTTGATAGAATAGAAGTATTCACCGCGGATTTGGACTGTTACTTAGAGATAATAATGAACATTAACCGAATACTTAATTATTTGACTTGCTAATCAGATATCTTTTTGAGATATGCTACTGTAGTTGCTTTAACTGGAAATTGAAAACTAGGCTTTACCAGGTTTTTCCTGTTTAGCGAATCACAAACAAAATAAATTTACCACAATTCATGTCAAAATGCAATCGTTGGGTATGTAAATATCTTTTGCTGTTGCAAACATTCAAAATACGCGATTGTACCAGAAGTTGGATGTTGTTCAAATGGACGGAAAGTTAAATCATGTTGATTTAAATTTGCTGTTGTTCTGGTTTGTGTCCTTAGATTCGAATACTACCACGATTAACAGATGTTTTAAAATAATAATCTTGCTTCAGGTTTTGTCAGAGCAAGTTTAATTTTCTTATAGGCCAAGAAAAGTTAGGCCAACGGCCTATCTCTGGGCCTTGCATAACCTTAAAAGTTAAGAACTAGAGTAACAAAATATTAATAGGTATTAACGTAAAGAGCTTCAGATTGTGAATTCGATTAAAGATTCATGCTAGGCTTTCATAACATACAACAATAGGCTGCAACTTTGAAGCTCCCGTTAATCTGGTGCTCAGGCGCGCTACGAGGGTACTAAGAGTAGGGATCACCCAAAACTAAATTTTTTTGTATGAAAACTGTCTTAATTGAACAGGTTGCTCAGAAAACAGATTCAACTCAAACTTGTTACTTACGGGGGCTTGGGGGCGGAGCCACAATCGCTCCCTAGTCGGAACTGTAATCAGCAAAGCAATAATATTGCCTTCAGCAGTTTCCGAGTGAGATGTTACCAGCGACATTTTAGACATCAAATAAAAGTTGATATCAAGCTCACAAGCCATTTATTTCATGCTTTTGAAAACATTTATGCGTGTAAATACTCATGTCGATAAATCATCCCACTTAAAAAAGCGCACTTATTTTATACGCCTATGCGTAAATATGCGTGTTGGGTAGACGACGCTTTAGACGGCTTTTACCGATCACGCGTATTCACGAGCAGAAATACGCGTAACACTTTTTTTAATTAAAATGCAAAAAAAACAAATTAATGCATTTAAATGAAACCCGTATTTCCGCGCGCAAATACGCGTCATTGTTAAAAGTTGCCAATAGTGCTAATTAATTGTGATAACAATAATTGTGTTGTAATAATTTCATTGTTGCTTAACGAAATCGTCATTCAGTGTTGCAAAGTTATTTCAATTACTCTATAATGAGCCCGAATTAAGCCCGACATTTCGTTAATTTTACGCCCGAACCCGATTTGAAAAATCCAGCCCAATTTACAACTATGCACACAATTGCAATTTTTTATACCAATTGTTTTAAACTTATTGTTGAATGTTTTTGTCAAATTTTAAACTTTAGGCTATTTGAGGGGTTTGTACAATGATAATGGCTTTGGACGCTCTTTTTTGCACGATCAAGTTTTTCATAGATTGAAAACTTTTTATCACTGCAGAAAGAAACTTTAAAAAAATTCAAAAACGATCGAGCCACTCCGCTGCATTGTTATTGACGATACTAACAATATTACAGCCAATAAACTCACTCTCTAGTAGCAGCGACTTGAATTCCATGAACAATCAAATCTCCTCCCCAGCCTTGGCAAATATCTCGACTTGCTTGCCACGACTGACGTGTGGTAGTAATCCGGTATCGATATCCATTGATCGGAAAAAAAGTCCATCCGTCACGTAATTCCGTGCCCCCTTAAACACGGCGATTTTTTTACAACACTACTTGCCTTATTATTTATATTAGCATACACTAATATTGTTTGATTAATATCCGATGCAATAATAGTTCTACAGTATTAATGAGCAGATTTTATTTTTGCTATGACACACATATAGTTATTTGTTTATTGGATAGAATCAACATCAAATCACGTTAATTAGCTGTGTTTAGGAACTACGTCAAATTATTTTACCAAAAAGAAGAAATAATGATTGATTTGTTGGATTTTCGTTTTGCAGTTGTTATTACTTGTAGTTCCGGTATGTATGTTTTTTTTGTGTTTTTATTTGCATTGCGCTGATTGTTTTCTTGTGGTTTCATTGGAGCAGCCCTAAGCCCTAAGGCAACACTCCCTAAGCCCTAATTTAAATAGCTTTTCGCTTACGATATTTGATTTGATTCAGCTATGACGTTTCCAAATGTGAGGCTAGAGAATTATAACTTTACTAGGTTGAGCATTATTTCCAATGAACTTCTGTATTTATGTAACTCGCACGCACAGTTAAACCGCGCGATTTTAAAGTTGCCAATGTGTTGCGACTATAAAAATTGAACAGATTTTTGGTAGTTCAAATTATGCAGATTTCATCTTTTAACCCTACTTACACGGGTTATTAGATCAAAACATACTACGCTTGAAGAGGGGCAAAAATTCACCCCTACCTAACTCCTAAACTGAAAGTCATGGGAACGCTAAATTTGGCTTGTGGGTATTTTTACCAAACTTATGTGGAAAGTTTGCTTTTGAGTAGCATGATCATGGTGACGTCATGGCCAATTTTTGCAAAATGACGCGATATCTGCGACGACTTCTTACCTAGTTTTTTGAATCTGAATCATACTATGCTGCAGTCAAAGTAACTACATCACAAAATTATATCATGATGTTATTTAAGTTAAATATGGGTTGCAAAATGACCAAATTGTTTTCGAAGTGACTTTGCCAAACCTCAAAATTGAAAAAGTTGCCTTTACTCCAGCACCTTTAAAGTTTGAGAAGTTACGCTCTTTTTTTATTAAAACTAGTCATTTTTGAGTTGTGGCTGGATGTTTCTAATTTTTGCCAACTTTCTACTTCAATTTTTCTTAGTTTGTTTTTAAATTTTGAGATCATTAATGTCAACTTTTTCGACCTCATTTGTAAAGCTATTTATTCCCGAATTCTCTGTCGGCATTAGTAAATATCTTTTTGCTGGTTTTACAGCACTGCCAAAATTTTTTCAGTTGCTTGACGGTGCGCACTAGCACTTTACCGTATTGTCTCAAAATCTTTGCACTTTTGCTGGGAAAGATTGGAGAGTGACTAATTTTCATCGTTTTTAATCAGTGCCAGTACAAAAGTAGTTTGTTTGTTTCTTTTTTTTTTTAATTTAACTCTTGTAGTTTGTTCTTAATTTTTGAGCAAATATAAGCTTCAACATTTTATAAAACTATTCGTATAGAAAATATTGTCTTTGTGAATAAATTTGACTAGCAATCAAGTTGGTTTCAAAAAACATTGTTTACATAAAAAGAATTATAATTAAAAAACCGAAGGGGGCATTTTTGACCCTCATGCCAGTGTAAAATAGGGTCAAAAGAGAGCAAAAAAAAAAATCAAGTACAGCCAAATATTATACCTGGAATTATTGTGGCGCATAACCAAATTTTAATATTAAGATTTGGAAAATTTGGTGTGGAACACTAATTAAATTATGAATCATATTACAAAGATTTAGGTATTTCATACATTCAAAAGTTGAAGTATCTTGAAATTGATGTTAAAAAAATAACCGCACACTGACTGCAAAACGTTTATCTAACCTTTTCCTCGTCCTCAGCCACTAAAACATAAAAGGCTCTGTCTAAAAATGTCCAACAAATTTTTCCAAGGAACAAAGCAGTAAAATTTGGTTCAAACACTTACACTCGCACAATTTTTACCTGCAATCACGTATGCTTGAAAAGATTCAAACTGTTGACGAAGTGATGTAAATTCATCTAAATATTACACAGCACATGAAATGGTAGCAACTTGGCCTATTTATTGTAATTTTTGCTATATTGTGATAGTTATTACCACTTGCTACGGTAAGACAGTAATAATTCTACTATGATCTTTTTACTCAATTGTAATATCATCTTCAAACTCTTGTATTGTTGAACATTTACAGTATGCTATTAACATGAAATTTTCACAGCAGCAACTGTTGCATTATCAACAAGGAAAGCTTTTTTTTCTGTCTCTAAATTTTGCACTTTCAGTGTTTTGGGCATTTACTCCATCATATTACAAAGATTTAGTTAGGGGTATAAGGCCTTTCAATTTTTGCATTATGCTTAGAAGAGATGGAGGCAAATTAGCGGGAAACTGATTGTCTGCTCTTCTTTACATTTACATTCCGTATCAGTTTTTCCCAATCCTCATTTAGCTACCATTGCTTGACAGTTTCTAATCTTGACCAATAAAGGCAACTTCGAGAAGACCATTTCTTTGTGGCGCCTGACCAAAAAGAAATGTTTTGCGGATTTCAGTCTCAATTTTCAGATCAGAATATGCAATCAGGTGGCGAAAGCAAAGTCGATCGGCAAATAAGCGTTTCCACATTCCTGGCAGAAAGTAAATTAACGTTTTGCTAAAATATTTTAGAAATAAAGAAGTGGTAATGATTTACAAACTGTTCGATATAAACCAATAGAATTTTGTGTCCTCTAGGTCCATATGTGTCGCACAAACATTTGCCAAAAATCTTTTAAACGTAAACTAAATTCGAGGTAACCAGTTAATGATTTCAGTTTGAATAGTTCCGACATTTTTATCAGGAGGAACGATTGCCTGAGAAATGTTGATTTATGGCACCATTTAACCCAATCATAAGCTTCATGAAAAGGTGAGTTTTAAATGGAGAAACTGAAAATATGCTTTGTCTCTTCCAATCATCCTTCATTGTATTTACGAAATGATGATGATATTTTTGCTGTTTTTGAAAACAATGAGTCTTGTTTAAAGTTTTTATACGCAGTAAAATTTGTTCAGTAGCGTAGCTGCTATAGCCCACCCTCAGCTGGTCTGTCGAACAAGATGCAGATTAAGCAAAATACCACGTTTTAGCACTCCTGAGACTGTCTTTTGCCCTAAAATGAACTATAAAATAATTTAAAGCACGTTTTGAAACATTTATTTAGGTAAAAAAGAGGCTAATTTATCAAAAACAAAAACTCACAAATCTGTAAAAACTTTGAAAAATAACCAAAAATAAACAATTAATTTATTCGCTTGTTGACAAATGCTAAACTTATAGGTTTCATCAAGACAAAACATATAAACTCAGGAATAGGTGGGAGCTATTCAGTACTGGTTAACTACCTATCACTTTTCTGAAATCTTGTTCCATTAGTATCTCCCTTCCAAAAAAATATCTTTCTTCACAAAACATAGACTACAGAAATTTCTCCATAGAATTTTGTTTCCCTCTCTGCAGATTTCTAGCTATGCACCTTATTTCGCCTAATTCGTCACATTACTTTTTTTTTCGGTTCCGTCAAAAATCCAATTTTTTGCGTTCATTTTATAGTTCTACTAATTTGCTCTTTGTTTTTGTTGCCGTAAGTATTGTTTGTTTTTTTTTTCATAGATTGTCATTTTCGCATTTGAATTACTTCAATATTTGGCCTTTTTTTTTGGAAGAAACTATTGCACCGCAAATGTGTACGTAGATTTTATTGATTGTAGCTCAAATTTTTATTCTAAAACTAACCACAATCGAACTCGAACCAAAACCCTAATTTCAAACCTTAAAAAGGCATTTACGTCAAGTTATTTACTATTGTCAAAATGTCTGAAGGAACCTAAAAGGCATTTTCGTCGAACTTGACTTTCTAAGTCTTTTCATTTTTAGGATATTTTTCAAAATTAACAGCTTCCCTTTCCTTCAGTGTTGCAGTTTTGTCAGTGTTTCGACAGACTTCTGGAAGGCTGGCCTACAAACAGGGTTGGCCAAAAAAAATTGCACCCTTAGACAAAGTGCCATAACTTTTTTTTTGCATAGAGATAACAATTTAAAACTCTTACCATTTTTTTACAACGATGTATAGCGTAGCTGACTAAATTTTACAATGAAATTCCAAGAAGTTATATAATGACGCCCATTTAAACATTGAAGACTGCAATCTCTTTTCACAAAGTGCGTTCAAATGTTTTTTTGCAGGTAACATAACTTTTTTTTTTATAATTGGCCTTTCTATACTCATTGTGACGTAACAATGCCTGAATGCTAACAAATCTTTTTTCAAATGATAATAACTTTGAAATACCACGCTCCACGAAGATAACGCCATCGATGGGTTTCGATCTCGTGTGCGGTTGGTGATTGCAGAAAGCGGACAACACATCGAAAAATATTGAACGAATGAACAATTGCGTACTATTTGTACCGAGCTAATTTTCATGCAATTGCAGTTTGTGATACTTACTATTTAAACACCTGTAACTTTGTTATTTTATAGAAATTTTTAATAAAATTTTACACAGCTACGCAATATATTGTCATAAAAAAATTTAAAAAAATTTTTAATTTTATCTCATTCCAAAAAAAAGTTATGACACTTTGTCCAAGGGTACAATTTTTTTGGCCAACCCTGTATATTTGAAAAGCAGTCAGTTTACAATTGAAGAATGTTTTGGCAGAAGTTGACAAGTGACATTTTTCAAAAAATGAGTTTTTCGTATTTTTGAAGTTGTTTACTAAAAATATTTTACCTGAGCAAAAACTTATGTTTTTTTCAATTATTTTTTGGTAATATATAGCTTATTACGATGCACTTGACTACAGAGCTGAATGAAAGTTTAAAACTTTAAACGCAATTTTCTCGAAACGGCGAAATGCGTCTTATCATTTTTTGCCAAAACGTGCTTCAATTCTGACCGGTTTATACTTTATTGTTTTAAAAAAACTCAGGCAACAAAACACTTATTAAGAAATAGAAACATGCTAAAACTTTTTTAAATTTTATTTTTAATTGGCTACAATGGCAAAATTTTAAAGAGGAAAAAGCCTTTGAAGGAAAAAACTTAAGTTGCTATATCTCGGGAACAAAATGTCGAAAAAAGCGTAAATTTGGTGAAGTCAGTCTCCACATCTGTAAAAATTTTTGAAAAAAATTCCACGTAAAAAAAATCTTGCTACATAATCTTTTTTTAAAAATAAATAAAAAAAAGGGCGGATAAATGATTCTTATTTTTGTTTTGTTTTCTTGAGCTTGAAAATTTGATGTGAAACAGTCACTTTTTTTTTAAAGCCAGCACTAATTTTGCACTCAGCAATTTGCAAATACAGTGCACTGCATGACTTACAGTGATCAAACTTTGAGTAAATCCATACACAAATCAAAAAATAAGCTCACACTCATCATTCCAGTTGAGCATTTGTTGAAATGCGTGATTAACTTGTACTGTCAAAGAAAACGATAATTATCGGCCGCCAATCATCTATATCAGACCTTACAGCAGATAAACCATAAATCAAATTGTCATAAATCGTTGAACATTTTCTAAATTGGATCATCTTTGCTATGACAACCATGAAAAAAACAACAACAATTACATTTTGGCTAGCAAAAGATTGTGATTTCATTGGCTGATGTCAGCCTGCTTCCTTTTATCGCTCAATACCGTTTATAAATTAAATGTACTTTACATTTTCGTGTGATTTAAACTTAAAAATAACAATGAAAGTTGTTCTGACTACCAAGCAGTCGACCTCGAAGGACGTCAAGCTTGTTTAGTTTTGATTTCCGTGGTCACAAAACATAGGCGTAGCCAGGAGGGGCCCAGGGAGCCCACCCCCCCCCCCCCCCCAATTAAAATACCACCAATGACAATAAATTATTAAAACATAGCTTAGCGATGTTTAATTGCATTTTTTTTTTTATTAATTACGCACAATACTGTAATCAACAATAACATCAATGACAACGAGGGAGCTCTGGGGCCCCTAACTAACAACTACGGGGTCCTTAACCGACAACCAGGGGGCCCCCAACTGAAAACCAGGGGGCCCTGGGGCCCCTAACGGACAACCAGGAGGCCCTCAACTGATGAACAGGGGGCTTCGGGGCCCCTAACTAATAACCACGGGACCCGGAAGCCTCTAACCAAAAACCAAGGGGCACCAGGGCCCCTAACTGACAAACAAGGCTCCGGGAACCCAAATTAACGACCAGGGGGCTCCAGAATTCCTAACTGACAACCAGGGGGCCCCAGGGGGCCCCAGGGCCCCTAATTAACATCGAGGGATCCTGGTGACCCCAACCTACTACTAGGGGGCCCCTTAACTGATAACCTGGGGGCCCCCAGCTTACAATGAGGGGCCCACAGGGCTCCTAATTAACGGTTAGGGGGCCCTGGGGCACTTAACCAAATACCAGGGGGCCCCGAGACCTGTAACTGACAACCAGGGAGCCGCATGGCTCCTAACTGACTACCAAGGGTCCCGGGCCAGGGGCCCCTAATTCAAATTTTTAACAAGCTATATGCAAAACCTGTAAGAAATCTAACACTTTTGTCCTCAAAGTTGCATCCCCAGGCCCTCGTTTAACGTTATTATGAACTTAATGCTATAAAACAGGCGGTAATGCAAACCCCCCCAATTGAAATACTACCAATGAGATATATAATGAGAGCATAGTCAGTATGTTGTCCTTGTCCGGAGTTGCAATTTCTTTGATTTAGGATTTACACGTACGAAAGTAAGTAATAATAACGACGACCACGTTTCGACGTCATAAAATTGCCATGCAATTCTTGGACGTTTCAAAAAACTGTCAAGTGACTTGAATCGAGTCCTCCAAGTTTTGGAAAAAAAGTTACTTTAATTTTGCTTTAAACGTTTTTTTTTTATGAAAGAACTTAAGGGCACAATTCTATCTCCAAATTTTAGACGTAGCCAGATAGGTGGTCCAAGGGACCCGGGTTCTCTCAATCGAAATGCCACCAATGACAAAAACTTGACAAAAAGGCCTTATTTCGTCATTTTTAGTTTCTTTTTAGCATCTTTCGTACAACGTGCAGTACACGCGTACAACAGTAATTAACAGTAAATAGTACTGACGACCAGGGGGCGCTGTGCACCCCCTTAATTCAATTTTTTCCAACCAATTTAAACGTTTAACCAGGGTGAAATCAAGGGTTTTTGTCCAAAACGTTGCTACCTCAGGCCCTCATCCAACCTTTTTATGAACATAATGTAATAAACAGCGCAGTATTTGTCATATGGCTAAGTGCCAGGGCCCCGCCCTCAGATAGTAGGACTTTTTTTGGTCTTCAATTATATTTGGCAGGAAGATGTTGCAAAAATTCCCTAAGTGCCAGGGGCCCCGTGCAATTTAAATCCGGCCTGGAAATAACATGTTTCGTAAGCGTAACTTATCGATCCTACCATTTTTCAATAACGATTCACCTCGCCAGTTTTTACGCACAAAATGCTTTTTAAAAAATACCTAGGGAAAATGCTCATTGAACAAATTATTGCAATTGAATTGAGGGGTCCTGGGCCCCCTGGCTGTACATGTACTCCTGTAACTGGTTAACTTCATGACAAAACAAAAATCTCTAAGGAAAATCTTCGAGTGGATTATTATTTACTGCTAAAATATTGCAAGAGCCAATGTGCCTTACTTCTCCCTACTTGGACCAAATCACCCACAATTAAAATTTTACACCATAATGCAAGATTTTAAACATGTTTTGGAATTTAATTGCTAGTAAAAGGAGGATTGAACAATTAAAATTTTTCGATTGGCTTTCAAATATTAAAAAACTAGTTCTTTGAAATGGCTGTGAACACGTCCGAAATGTGATCCAATGCCATTAAAATAGTTTTTTTCCCAAAAATTAACAAAAATCGCACAGCGGCTGGGGGCTTTGCCCTCAGACGCCCAAAGCCACCGGCAGCTGGGGGCTCCGCCCCTAGAACCCCGTCTGTGATACGTTTAAGTACACTAGCTTACTCAAAACGTCTCACAAGTTATACATTTGCACTTCTTAACTGTTAGTTTTTGCCCTCTCCCTTTACCAAAATCCTGGTCAAGTGCCAACAGCTACGGCTTCAGATCTTCCATTCTACAATATCTTTGCCCCACAAAAACTTCCTTTTTTGAATTTTTTTGATGACGTCATTGCATGTGATTTGTGGTTTGCGACCCCCCAATCAAAAATCCTGGCTACGCTTATGTCACGAAAATGGGAGTCCTTGTAGTAAGGATAGCTGTGGCCACAGTTTGAAAAGATATCTGTAGGTTTACTCGATTGTGACGTGTGTCCGCAGTTTTTGAGAACCAAGCAAAACTTTGGAGTCAAATGACGTCATAATAATGAAATCGTGTGCGGATTCGAATTATACCGAATGATAGCAAATGTTCTGAAATTTTATGTATTTTGTCTCCATCGTACGGAGCTAAGTTCTTCCTCATTTTTTAATGCCCTAAATGTACACGAGCAGCATTTTTCTCAACTATCATGCTCCTAACGTAACTTGACGTAGCTTTCGTTGTGCTTTTCGTATCGAAGTAAAATTGGTACCAATAAATCCGTTTAAGCTCGGGCTTTGATTTGCTCCATTTGTAACGTCGCTTGTGTATGACGTCACATAATCACAAGCGTAAAAATAACCTAAAATTGGAAGTTTTCTTTCTTTTGGTAACTTTAGTTATATGGAGTTTCGCTCGCGTTTGACACGCAAGAGTTTTGTTTTGCCGGAAACTTACTCTGTGTCGTCACCTAGCTTTCATGAGATTTTATTTTAATTGCTTAAGGATTTACGAAAATACCGTTGGTAGTTTGTATGACATGGTAAAGAAATAACAATAAATACAGCATCACCTAGATAGCCTTTGTGCTTTGACTGATGTATTTTGATTGCCACGTCATTGCCATTAGTAAGTGATTTGAATGACGCTTTTTAGTCCGAAACAAGGATCTTTCGGCTGCATAAACATAACTGTAAAATTTTAATATTCCAACCAGTGGCCAATGGCGTACGCAGGAATTTCGAAAGGGGGGGCAGGAAATTTGAGAATAATCAAGAACAAAAAACAAATGTCTTCACTCAGATTTAGTCCGTTTTTCTGCCCAGATTTAGATGAAGACCAAAAAAAAAAAAGGTCTTCACCCAGATTCAGCCCGTTTTTTTTCCCAGATTTTTTGCCCAAATTCCAAAGTGGGGGGCAATGACTCAATTTTGCGCACGATTGTTAGGTTATTATGCATTACTGGCACCCCAAAGAGGGGGCATTGCACAATGCCCCCTAAATACGCCCTTGCCAGTGACGTACGCACGATTTTTCAAAGAGAGGGGTTTCAAAAGTGACATCAAAACTTTGGTCGCGATCTATACTTTGGCAAATAAATAAACTTAGTGCAGTGTCACAAAATGGAATCAAAGTCACACTGTGCGTAATACAAATAAAGCTTTTCAAACCAAAAACAATCAAGCATTAGGCATGCATTTATACTTAACATCATAAGGTTTGCAACTGAACGATCAAGAAAAAATTGCTCAAAACAAAAGCTACAAAAACGCATATAATTACGAACAGTATGAAGTTGCCAGGTGCGTAGCCAGAAATTAGCAATGGGGGCTGCGTGGGGGTTTCTGGGAGTGGAGCCCCCAGCGCTTGAAAATTTTGCATTTTTTTTTTCAAAAATAACTTGATTTTAGGGCTATTTTGACAAAAAATAATGCTTTTAACACGTGGCATAAAAATTGGTAGTGCAAACCTGATCAAACTGTTTGCGGAAATAGGCTATGTGGCGGTGGCTAATGGTAACATTTCAGTCCTCTAATTTACAAGCCGGTAAATCACAAAATCATACGTTGAAAAAATTCACAAGCATTTATATTTTGCAGTTTATAGAGTGAGACATTTGGGGATTTGAAGAGGGGCTAATGGAAAAAGATTTGAGTGGAAATACGGATTAATTAACAAACGCTAAAACTCCATTCCCATAATTTTGACGAAGCCAATGTTAAGCATTTTTAGCGGTTAAATTTACTAATTTTGGCACTTTTTTGAAGTTATCATTGATTTGTATGTTCTATCTTTGACAAATTACCCCCCCTCCCAGAAGAAACTCTTAAGTGTTTCAAAAATGGCTTTAAATCATGTTGGCGTCCATGTAATTGCAAAAAAAAAACAGGCTCAGAAATGTTAAAAACGTGATATTTCTTCATAGTGCATTTTAGTCGACAGATCAATCGGGGGATTTTAACCCCCAAACCCCCCTCCTGCGTACGCCTTTAATTCCAACGCTTGTATTTTGTTGTTGCGTGCATCGGTAAAGTCTTCAAAATTAAAGAATACAATTAAAACCAGGTTTGGAGTCAAAATTGCACCTTTTTCTTCAAAAATAACTTTAACATGGCTGTAAAAAAAATCACTATTACCTGTTTACACAAACAGTGTTGCAATACAACCAAGGACGCCGAGAGCCGAACGTGGGCCCGGGGTCAGCTCAAATATGACGGGTTTCTGGTTATGTAAACTCCAAAACAGACGGAGAAAATGCCGATTTTTGTCCGAAGTATGATGTAATCTCCAAAAAAAAAAAGTCTTCACCGAAATTCTAATGGTTTTTTTGGTCGAAATTAAATGGTCTCAAAAAAAAAAGGTCTTCAAGCCTCACATGCTGATTTCTCAGTGTCATTTCGATGGGCCCTTCTCGAGCTCATAAGGCCCTCTGATGGGCCCGCTGAAACCAACAGCCTTCCTGAAACCCATGGGCCCTTTCATGGGCCCCCTAAAGTCCATGGGCCCCGGGGGTCATTGCACTCCCCTGACCCCCCTCTCGGTTGCCCTGAATACAACTGCAGTGCTTCGTGATATTTCAGACTGAAGGACGATGCTGTTTTAGACTAAAAAACATCAATCAAGTTACTGACTAGTGACAATGACGTGACAATCAAAATACATCAGTCAAAGCACAAAAGCTATCAAAATGATGCTGTAATTATTGTTATTTCTTTACCATGTCATGCAGACTACCAGGCGCGTAAGCAGAAATTCGCAATGGGGGGAGCGTCTTGGGGGTTTGGGGTAGGAGCCTTCAGCCGCCGGACGCCAATGCAGATCTGGGGGCGAAGTCCCCAGCCGCCGGAGGCACGGGGGTCGGGGGCTGAACCCCCAGCGCTCAAAAATTTTGCATTTTTTGGCAAAAATAACAAAATTTTAGAGCTATTTTGATAAAAAATAATGCTTTTAAAACGTGGCATAGAAATTGGCAGGGCAACATGGTTCAACTGGTTGCATTAATGAGGTTTATGGGAAGTGGTTAATAATAACATTGCAGTTCTCTTGTTTACATGCCGGTAAATCATAAAATTCTATTATTCAATAAAACTCAAGGGCGTACGCAAGGGGGGGGGGGTTTGGGATTCAACCCCCCCCCCCCATTGGTCTGTCGACTAAAATGCACAATAAAGAAAATATCACGTTTTTAGCTCTTCTAAGCCTGTTTTTTTGCAATGACATGGACGCCAACATGATTTAAAGCAACTTTTGAAGCATTTAGAGTTTCTTAGGGGGGATATTTGTCAAAGATATAACTTATAAATCAGTAACAACTTCAAAAAATTGCCAAAATTAGCAAATTCAACCGTTAAAAATGCTTAATCTTGTTTCATCAAAAATATGGGTAAGGTTTCAGTATTAGTTAATGACTCAGTACTAATTAATTATTAATCCACTTAAATCTCGTTCCATTAGCCCCTCATCCCCATTTGCCTCACTCAACAAACTACAGAATATAAATGTTAGTGAGTTTTTTCAGATCATGATTTTGCGATTTACCGGCTTGTAAATTAGAGGACTGAAATGTTACCATTATCCACCGCCCACATAGCTCACTTCTGGGTAAACGCGTACACAGGGGGTTGGGGGTTTAAACCATATCCTCGCTATTGATCCAACGTATATCATTCGAAATATCGTTATATTGCGCAAAACAAGCAAGCTCCTTCTTTACTCTCATATTAATGCAAAGTATTTAATTATAGTAAATAATTTTTTTTTGTTGTTTAATGCAACATTTTAAGGGACTAAGTGTAATACTGAAAATCTGGAATGTCGTGTAACGAGTCATAGTAACTTTCAGCAGCGTAGGTGGAGGGTTATAGCCCCCCCCCCCCACCATTGGCTTGTCAACCAAAATGCAAAATAATAAAAATAACACTTTTTAGCACTTTTGAGATTGGTTTTTGCACTGGAATGGTCTAAAATGTAATTTAAAACATCTTTTGAACCATAAATTTAGGGGGGGAGCTAGTTTGTCAAAAATAAACCCACAAATCAATGAAACTTTGAAAAATGGTCAAAATCAAGCAATCAAAGTTGATCGCTAGTGTAAAAATGCTAAACATAATTTCATCAACAAACATATTATTAACTTAGGAATAGGGGAATGGGGGCTACGTAGTATTAGTTAATTACCAATCACTTGTCTTACTTTTTTCATTAGCCTCCCCGCTTCCCTCCCTCTCCATTTATTTTTCTCTATAAAATATTGACGAAATAGATTACTCTGCGTCAGTTTTCTTGAACTATATGATTTTAGGATTTACCAGCATGTAAACAAGAGAGCTAAAATTTTACCATTAGCCACCTTCCACATAGCCCATTTATGCAAACAGTTTAATCAGGTTTGCACTACCAATTTCTATGCCTCGTATTAAACGCATTATTTTTCATCAATATGTATAGCCCTAAAATTAAGTTATTTTTGAAAAAAAAACGCAAAATTTTCAAGCGCTGGGAACTTTGCCCCCAGACCCCCGTGCCTCCGACGGCTGGGGGCTTTGCCCCCAGACCCCCAAACAGAGCCCCCCATTGCGAATTTCTGGCTACGCGTCTGCCACGCTTTGCACTGTTTATAATTATATGAGTTTTCAAAGCTTTTGTTTTGAACAATTTTTTCGTGATCGTTCAGTTGCTAACCGTATGATGTTAGCTATAGATATATGCTTGATTGCTTTTTGTTTGAAAAGTTTTATTTGCATTACGCACAGTGTGACTTTGATTCCATCTTGTTACATTGCATTAAGTTATTTATTCGCCAAAGATTGGATCGCGACCAAAGTTTTGATGTCACTTTTAACCCCCCCCACATTGAAAAATCCTGCGAACGCCACTGATAAAACTCACACGGAGTAATCTATTTCGTCTATATTTTATAAAGAAAAATAATTGGGGGGCGATCGGAAAGATATTTGATAGAAGTGATTGGTAATTAACTAACACTGAATAGCTCCTTTCCTTATTCCTGAGTTTATAAAATGGTTGTAGATAAAACGTATGTTTGGCGTTTTTAAACTAGCGATCAAACTTGATTGTTTACTTTTGGGCATTTTTTAAAGTTTTTATTGATTTGTGACTTCAATTTTTGACAATTATCCCCCCTCCGGGATATATGTTTCAAAAGATGCTTTAAATCACTTTTTAGTCAGTTCCAGCCCAAAAAAACAGTCTCAAAAGAGCTAAAAACGTGGTATTTTTCCTATTCTGCTTTTTAGTTGCCAGGCCAATGGGGGGGCTATAGCCCACCCACCTCCCCCCTGTCTACGCTACTGCAGACTACCAACGGTATTTTCGTAAATCCTTAAGCAATTAAAATAAAATTACATGAAAGCTTGTTGACGACACAGAGTAAGTTTCCGGCAAAACAAAACTCTTGCGTGTCAAACGCGAGCGAAACTCCCTATAACTAAAGTTACCAAAAGAAAGAAAACTTCCAATTTTAGGTTATTTTTACGCTTGTGACTATGTGACGTCATACAATAGCGACGTTACAAATGGAGCAAATCAAAGCCCGAGCTTAAATGGATTTATTGGTACCAATTTTACTTCGATACGAAAAGCACTACGAAAGCTACGTCAAGTTACGTTAGGAGCATGATAGTTGAGAAAAATGCTGCTCGTGTACATTTAGGGCATTAAAAAATGGGGAAGAACTTAGCTCCGTACGATGGAGACAAAATACATCAAATTTCAGAACGTTTGCTGTCATTCGGTATAATTCGAATCCGCTCACGATTTCATTATTATGACGTCATTTGACTCTAAAGTTTTGCTTGGCTCTCAAAAACTGCGGACACACGTCACAATGGTTTTTGCTTGAGTGAACCTACTGGTATATATTTATACTGTGCTATGGCTATCCTTACTACAAGACTGTAGCAATTTTTCACTTCGTTTGTAAAGTATCACAAGTGAAAAATCGTTTATTTCCTACAAACCCTCTGCCACTGTGAACGCATGTTGTGATTGTCCAGTAATGTCAAGAAGTTTGTCCAGATGGGGAATACGTTAGGGTTAGATATGTTGAGGGCTGCAAATGAGAGGTATAAATCCAAAACAGCGATGGCCAGCTGCTGGCCAGCTCTGTGCATCAATGGCTCGAGCTGCTTGAGACTGCAGGGTTGGTGGTTGATCTGGCCACCTAAGTGCGAGTGGAAGTTGTTTTGACTTCCCAGGAGTCGACCACAAAGGACGCCAAACTTGTTCAGTTTAAAAATAACATTGTTAGTGAACTGTACATTTGAATGCCAGAGTGAAGTAGCACAGTCTTAAATTGGACTGGCCAGCGTGAAAGCAAAGCTATTAATTAATATAGTGCAATATTTCATGTGATGCTTGTCTAACGTGCATTATAACGTAAGTTTTTTGACGGTTCTGAAACTATAAACATCCGGAGCAAAATAATGGGATCAGCAAATGATTCTCAGTAAAAAGCACAGAGCCAATACAACTGAAACCATTCTGCTGTTTACTGCTGCTTACATACGTTTCGAGATTGTACTCATCTCATTTTTTGATAAATGAGATAAGTACAATCTTAAAATCTAAGCAGCAATAAATAACAGAATTTAATCGTTTTGCGTGCTTCCGGCCTAAAGGCTTCCAGCGCAGAAGCTTAGGGAAGATCCACCAGAACGGCGACTACTTAAAACAAGCAATGCAAAAAACTTATCCTTCAATAGAATTCGAATCTGCAGCTATTGGATTACCGGTCCACTGCTTTACCACTAGAGCTAGACATTCAAACTCTGGCCTAAAAACGTCAAAACTTCACAATTAAATTATTGTCAACAAAATAGCAGACTGTTTTCAGTGTATTGGCTCAGTGCTTCTTACTGAGAATGAAAATCAGATTTCGCGCAATCTCTTAACATATGATGTGGCAATTTGGATTGTCTTTCTTTCATACCAAAAGCAGATGGCAGTTATCCAAAAACATACTGTTTAATCTTGCGATTTCTTGGTTTGCTTCATCAATGCGAAGCTCTCCATTCCTTTGGACTCGATTGATTTCGTCATCCAACTCTCTGGTGATATTTGATTGAATTTGCGAAACTGTTGCTTGAAAAGTTTCAGACTGTTGACGAAGTAATGTAAATTCATCTAAATATTACACAGCACATAAAATGGTAGCAACTTGGCCTATTTATTGTTATTGTTGCTATATTGTAATAGTTATTACCACTCGCTATGGTAAGACAGTAATAATTCTACTATGATCTTTTTACTCAATTGTAATATCATCTTCAAACTCTTGTATTGTTGAACATTTACAGTATGCTATTAACATGAAATTTTCACAGCAGCAACTGTTACATTATCAACAAGGAAAGCTTTTTTTTCCGTCTCTAAATTTTGCACTTTCAGTGTTTTGGGCATTTACTCCATCATATTATAATGATTTAGTCAGGGGTACAGGGCCTTTCAATTTTTGCATCATGTTTCGAAGAGATGGAGGCAAATTAGCGGGAAACTGATTGTCTGCTCTTCTTTACATTTACATTCCGTATCAGTTTTTCCCAATCCTCATTTAGCTACCATTGCTTGACAGTTTCTAATCTTGACCAATAAAGGCAACTTCGAGAAGACCATTTCTTTGTGGTGCCTGGCCAAAAAGAAATGTTTTGCGGATTTCAGTCTCAATTTTCAGATCAGAATATGCCATCCAAATAAGCGTTTTCACATTCCTGGCAGAAAGTAAATTAACGTTTTGCTGAAATATTTTAGAAATAAAGAAGTGGTAATGATTTACAAACTGTTCGATATAAACCAATAGAATTTTGTGTCCTCTAGGTCCATATGTGTCGCACAAACATTTGCCAAAAATCTTTTAAACGTAAACTAAATTCGAGGTAACCAGTTAATGATTTCAGTTTGAATAGTTCCGACATTTTTATCAGGAGGAACGATTGCCTGAGAAATGTTGATTTATGGCACCATTTAACCCAATCATAAGCTTCATGAAAAGGTGAGTTTTAAATGGAGAAACTGAAAATATGCTTTGTCTCTTCCAATCATCCTTCATTGTATTTACGAAATGATGATGATATTTTTGCTGTTTTTGAAAACAATGAGTCTTGTTTAAAGTTTTTATACGCAGTAAAATTTGTTCAGTAGCGTAGCTGCTATAGTCCACCTCAACTGGTCTGTCGAACAAGATGCAGATTAAGCAAAATACCACGTTTTAGCACTCCTGAGACTGTCTTTTGCCCTAAAATGAACTATAAAATAATTTAAAGCACGTTTTGAAACATTTATTTAGGTAAAAAAGAGGCTAATTTATCAAAAACAAAAACTCACAAATCTGTAAAAACTTTGAAAAATAACCAAAAATAAACAATTAATTTATTCGCTTGTTGACAAATGCTAAACTTATAGGTTTCATCAAGACAAAACATATAAACTCAGGAATAGGTGGGAGCTATTCAGTACTGGTTAACTACCTATCACTTTTCTGAAATCTTGTTCCATTAGTATCTCCCTTCCAAAAAAATATCTTTCTTCACAAAACATAGACTACAGAAATTTCTCCATAGAATTTTGTTTCCCTCTCTGCAGATTTCTAGCTATGCACCTTATTTCGCCTAATTCGTCACATTACTTTTTTTTTCGGTTCCGTCAAAAATCCAATTTTTTGCGTTCATTTTATAGTTCTACTAATTTGCTCTTTGTTTTTGTTGCCGTAAGTATTGTTTGTTTTTTTTTTCATAGATTGTCATTTTCGCATTTGAATTACTTCAATATTTGGCCTTTTTTTTTGGAAGAAACTATTGCACCGCAAATGTGTACGTAGATTTTATTGATTGTAGCTCAAATTTTTATTCTAAAACTAACCACAATCGAACTCGAACCAAAACCCTAATTTCAAACCTTAAAAAGGCATTTACGTCAAGTTATTTACTATTGTCAAAATGTCTGAAGGAACCTAAAAGGCATTTTCGTCGAACTTGACTTTCTAAGTCTTTTCATTTTTAGGATATTTTTCAAAATTAACAGCTTCCCTTTCCTTCAGTGTTGCAGTTTTGTCAGTGTTTCGACAGACTTCTGGAAGGCTGGCCTACAAACAGGGTTGGCCAAAAAAAATTGCACCCTTAGACAAAGTGCCATAACTTTTTTTTGCATAGAAATAACAATTTAAAACTCTTACCATTTTTTTACAACGATATATAGCGTAGCTGACTAAATTTTACAATAAAATTCCAAGAAGTTATATAATGACGCCCATTTAAACATTGAAGACTGCAATCTCTTTTCACAAAATGCGTTCAAATGTTTTCTTGTAGGTAACGTAACTTTTTTTTATAATTGGCCTTTCTATACTCATTGTGACGTAACAATGCCTGAATGCTAACAAATCTTTTTTCAAATGATAATAACTTTGAAATACCACGCTCCACGAAGATAACGCCATCGATGGGTTTCGATCTCGTGTGCGGTTGGTGATTGCAGAAAACGGACAACACATCGAAAAATATTGAACCAATAAACAATCGCGTACTATTTGTGCCGTGTTAATTTTCATGCAATTGCAGTTTGTGATACTTACTATTTAAACACCTGTAATTTTGTTATTTTATAGAAATTTTTAATAAAATTTTACACAGCTACGCAATATATTGTCGTAAAGAAATTTTTAAATTTTATCTCATTCCAAAAAAAAGTTATAACACTTTGTTCAAGGGTACAATTTTTTTGGCCAACCCTGTATATTTGAAAAGCAGCCAATTTACAATTCTGACCCGTTACTTTATTGTTTTAAAAAAACTCAGGCAACAAAACACTTATTAAGAAATAGAAACATGCTAAAACTTTTTCAAATTTTATTTCTAATTGGCTACAATGGCAAAATTTTAAAGAGGAAAAAGCCTTTGAAGGAAAAAACTTAAGTTGCTCTATCTTGCGAACAAAATGTCGAAAAAAGCGTAAATTTGGTGAAGTCAGTCTCCACATCTTTAAAATTTTTAAAGAATGTTCCACAAAAAAAACCTTGCCACATAATCTTTTTTTAAAAATAAATAAAAAAAAGGGCGGATAAATGATTTTTATTTTTGTTTTGTTTTCTTGAGCTTGAAAATTTGATGTGAAACTGTCACTTTTTTTTTTAAAGCCAGCACTAATTTTTTCACTCAGCAATTTACAAACAGTGCACTGCATGACTTACAGTGATCAAACTTTGAGTAAATCCATACACAAATCAAAAAATAAGCTCACACTCATCATTCCAGTTGAGCATTTGTTGAAATGCGTGATTAACTTGTACTGTCAAAGAAAACGATAATTATCGGCCGCCAAACATCTATATCAGACCTTACAGCAGATAAACCATAAATCAAATTGTCATAAATCGTTGAACATTTTCTAAATTAGATCATCTTTGCTATGACAACCATGAAAAAAACAACAACAATTACATTTTGGCTAGGAAAAGACTGTAATTTCATTGGCTGATGTCAGCCTGCTTCCTTTTATCGCTCAATACCGTTTATAAATTAAATGTACTTTACATTTTCGTGTGATTTAAACTTAAAAATAACAATGAAAGTTGTTCTGACTACCAAGCAGTCGACCTCGAAGGACGTCAAGCTTGTTTAGTTTTGATTTCCGTGGTCACAAAACATAGGCGTAGCCAGGAAGAGCCCAAAGAGCACCCCCCAATTAAAATACAACCAATGATAAAAAATTATTAAAACATAGCTTAGCGATGTTTAATTGCATTTTTTTCAATAATTACGCACAATACTGTAATTAACAATAGCATCAATGACAACGAGGGAGCTCTGGGGCCCCTAACTAACAACTACGGGGTCCTTAACCGACAACCAGGGGGCCCCCAACTGAAAACCAGGGGGCCCTGGGGCCCCTAACGGACAACTAGGAGGCCCTCAATTGACGAACAGGGGGATTCGGGGCCCTAACTGACGACCAGGGGCCACAGGGCCCCTAACTAACAACCAGGAGACCCTGGAGCTTCTAACGAAAAACCAAGGGGCACCAGGGCCCCTAACTGACAAACAGGGGCTCCGGGGACCCAAATTAACGACCAGGGGGTTCCAGGGTTCCTAACTGAAGACCACGGGGCCCCAGGGCCCTTAATTAACATCCAGGGATCCAGGGGACCCCAACCTACTACTAGGGGGCCCCTTAACTGATAACCTGGGGGCCCCCGGCTGACAACCAGAGGCCCCCAGGGCTCCTAATTAACGACTAGGGATCCCCTAACAAAATACCAGGGGGCCCCGAGACCTGTAACTGACAACCAGGGAGCCGCATGGCTCCTAACTGACGACCAAGGGTCCCGGGCCAGGGGCCCCTAATTCAAATTTTTAACAAGCTATGTGCAAAACCTGTGAGAAATCTAACACTTTTGTCCTCAAAGTTGCATCCCCAGGCCCTCGTTTAACGTTATTATGAACTTAATGCTATAAAACAGGCGGTAATGCAAACCCCCCCAATTGAAATACTACCAATGAGATATATAATGAGAGCATAGTCAGTATATTGTCCTTGTCTGAAGTTGCAATTTCTTTGATTTAGGAATTACACGTACGAAAGTAAGTAATAATAACGACGACCACGTTTCCACGTCATAAAATTGCCATGCAATTCTTGGACGTTTCAAAAAACTGTCAAGTGACTTGAATCGAGTCCAACAAGTTTTGGAAAAAAGTTATTTTAATTTTGCTTTAAGTATTTTTTTTATGAAAGAACTTAAGGGCGCGATTTTATCTCCAAATTTTAGGCGTAGCCAGATAGGTGGTCCAAGGGACCCGGGTTGTCTCAATTGAAATGCCACCAATGACAAAAACTTGACAAAAAAGCCTTATTTCGTCATTTTTAGTTTCTTTTTAGCATCTTTCGTACAACGTGCAGTACACGCGTACAACAGTAATTAACAGTAAATAGTACTGACGACCAGGGGGCGCTGTGCACCCCCTTAATTCAATTTTTTCCAACCAATTTAAACGTTTAACCAGGGTGAAATCAAGGGTTTTTGTCCAAAACGTTGCTACCTCAGGCCCTCATCCAACCTTTTTATGAACATAATGCAATAACCAGCGCCGTATTTGTCATATGGCTAAGTGCCAGGGCCCCGCCCTCAGATAGTAGGACTTTTTTTGGTCTTCAATTATATTTGGCAGGAAGATGTTGCAAAATCCTTTAAGTGCCAGGGGCCCCGCGCAATTTAAATCCGGCCCGGAAATAACATGTTTAGTAAGCGTAACTATCTATTGTGCCATTTTTCAAAAACGATTCGCCTCGCCAGTTTTTACGCACAAAATGCTTTTTAAAAAATACCTAGGGAAAATGCTCATTGAACAAAATATTGCCATTGAGTTGAGGGGTCCTGGGCCCCCTGGCCGTACATGTACTCCTGTAACTGGTTAACTTCATGACAAAACAAAAATCTCTAAGGAAAATCTTCGAGTGGATTATTATTTACTGCTAAATAATTGCAAGAGCCAATGTGCTTTACGTCTCCCTACTTGGACCAAATCACCCACAATTAAAATTTTACACCATAATGCAAGATTTTAAAAGTGTTTTGGAATTTAATTGCAAGTAAAAGGAGGATTGAACAATTAAAATTTTTCGATTGGCTTTCAAATATTAAAAAACTAGTTCTTTGAAATGGCTGTGAACACGTCCGAAATGTGACCCAATGCCATTAAAATTGTTTTTTTCCCAAAAATTAACAAAAATCGCCCAGCAGCTGGGGGCTTTGCCCAAAAACGCTCTTAGTCACCGGCAGCTGGGGGCTCCGCCCCTAGAACCCCGTCTGTGATACGTTTAAGTACACTAGCTTACTCAAAACGTCTCACAAGTTATACATTTGCACTTCTTAACTGTTAGTTTTTGCCCTCTCCCTTTACCAAAATCCTGGTCAAGTGCCAACAGCTACGGCTTCAGATCTTCCATTCTACAATATCTTTGCCCCACAAAAACTTCCTTTTTTGAATTTTTTTGATATCGTCATTGCATGTGATTTGTGGTTTGCGACCCCCCAATCAAAAATCCTGGCTACGCCTAAGTCACGAAAATGGGAGTCCTTGTAGTAAGGATAGCCTGTGGCCACAGTATGAAAATATGTCTGTAGGTTTACTCGATTGTGACAGGCGTCCGCAGTTTTTGAGAGCCAAGCAAAACTTTAGAGTCAGATGACGTCATAATAATGAAATCGTGAGCGGATTCGAATTATACCGAATGATAGCAAATGTTCTGAAATTTTATGAATTTTGTTTCCACCTTACGGAGTTAAGTTCTTCCTCATTTTTTAATGCCCTAAATGTACACGAGCAGCATTTTTCTCAACTATCATGCTCCTAACGTAACTTGACGTAGCTTTCGTTGTGCTTTTCGTATCGAAATAAAATTGCTACCAATAAATCCATTTAAGCTCGGGCTTTGATTTGCTCCATTTGCTACGTCACTTGTGTATGACGTCACATAATCGCAAGCGTAAAATAACCTAAAATTGGAAGTTTTCTTTCTTTTGGTAACTTTAGTTATATGGAGTTTCGCTCCAGTTTGAACCCCAACGGTTTTGTTTTGCCGGAAACTTTTTTCAGTACCACAAGTGAAAAATCATTTATTCCGTAGAAACCCTCTGCCGCTGTGCAAGCCCTTAAGATTTGTCCAGTTCGGCCGAGAAAGCTGCATAGCTTTTGTGCTTTGACTGATGTATTTTGATTGTCACGTCATTGCCATTGCTGAGTGATTTGACTGATGCTTTTTAGTCCGAAACAAGGATCTTTGGGCTGCATAAAAATAACTCTACCGTGTGCTGCAAAAACGAAACATCGAAAATTTTACAATTTCTTTTTTTTTTTCTTTTTTTAAAGACTTTTCCTTCTCTGTCTTTTGCAAAAAAAATTAGCTTTCTAGCTGGTGTAGTTTTTGAGATATTCGCTTTTGAACTTTTTTGATTGTTTTTTGCAAAAATGTGCTGCAAAAAGGAAACGTGTGAGAGGCATTGTTAACAAAACGATTGAAATTCTTACAATCAAAAATTTAAAAATTTTATTTTAATCTATTATTCAATCTGAATGAACAAGAAAAGCGGATGTGCGTAGGTAAATGCAAAGTTTAACCCTATATTTGCAAATTAGGCGGTTTATTTTTCAGTTTAGTTCAAAAAAAGAACTAAAATGTTTATCACCAATTAGCACGATGGTAGTGGAACTGAACCCAGCGAAAACGTGCTTTTTTCAATTCCGTAACATTAACTGGGCTTTTGACCTAAAAAGATATTTACAATAACCGTAAAAAACTTTGCATTCGAAAGGAATATAATTTGTTTTTTATGACCTAGGTTTTCGGCCGGAACTTGCGCTTCCAGTTGCGGTTTGTACCAGTTGGTATCAAAAGTATATATGAGATAACATCGTTTACTGTTTCGATTTTTGAGAAATGAACTTTTGACAAAATAATACTAATCAATAAAGAGTTTACTCAGAGCCGTATGGGAGAAAAAATGTTTAGGGATGCAAACTAATTTTGCCCAAAGGTTATGAATATTCAAACTTTGACTGAGGAAAGTCGATCACGTAAACTGGAATTCATAAACTTGTACTGTAAGTATGTATTTAAATTTACCAACATGTTTGGTTTAAATCGATACAAAGCTCACAAATTTGCATTGATCATATATTAATGCAGACGTATAGCCAGAAATATTCAATCGGGGGGGGGTCTATCTCGAGGGTCTGAAGGCAGGGCGCTTAACACTCGGAAAATTTTGCAATCTTTTTTGGCAAAGATAACTTAATTTTAGGCCTATTAAGGTAATAATTAATGCTTTTAAAACGTCCTGGCATAACAATTAGCAGTGTAAAAACATGATTAAACTGGCTACGTAAACGGGCTATGAGGGCGGTGGCTAATGGCAAAATTTCAGCCTTTTTTTTTACAAGCCGGTAAATCTGGAAAAAACATACGTTTTAACCTAATTAGTCTGCATTAAAAAATTTGGAGTAAGGGGCTGAGAGAACGGTAATTTAAAGAAGTGACGGGTAATTAGCTAAATTTAATACTAAATAGCCCCCTTCCCCCATTCTACACAGCGTTTTTGTAGTCTAGGTTAAGCATTTTACAAATCTGATTGCTTATTTACTGCCATTTTTAAAAGTTTTTATTGATTTGTAAGCTTTGCTTTTAACAAATAGTATCTTCGCTTAGTAAATGCTTCGAAAGTGGCTTTAAATTACTTTAGAGTTTATATCACAGAATGATTGCCTTGGAAGGGCAAAAAACGTGATATTTTTTTAGTGCATTTTGGTCCACAGACCAATGGGGAGGGGAGCAATAGCTCCTTCCCGCCACCTTCTGGCTAGACTATACTGGATTAATTATGTTTGTTTTTTGGCTGTTAGGCTTTTGGTGTGATTTTTCAAAAAAAAGTACGTAGTTATTCAAAGGCCATTTGGGTCACATTTTGCACGTTTTTAAAGCTAGTTGAAATAATTTAATTGCTAAGATTAGGAGGCTACTTGAAAGAATTAAGCCCAGAGGCTTCTTTTGGTCCTCACTCTCTAATACAGGTCAAGTCCAAAAGCACTCTTGACTGGAAGACCGTGAGGTCCATTCGAAGCTTCTTACTAAAGCTCAGATAGATTTTATGTGACGATGAGTTTGCAGTGCTTTTCATGTTATGACTTCCTTACATAACTTTGTATTGCTTTTCTAATGAAAAAATAAAACGTGTTGACCCACATGTTAAATATACCTCCCTGTCAAAGTGTAAACAACAGTAGTTAGGTTGCAGTAGCTGCAAATTTATCTATCACGCTTTATATCTCAGATTTTTATTGTAGACATGCCGTACATATTTGATGTTACCAGTGTGCAACTGGCGGGTGGCTAAGGGACTTCACCACATAAGCCATGTCACTTATAAAACTTGGCCCCCAAATACAAAACGCGTTTAAGCGTGTTTTTGGACTTAACCTATAAGTAAGGGGGGCTGAAGAGAATAGGTGGTTTTATTCTTTGAAATAACTTCAAAATTTTAGCAATTTAGTGCTTTTAAATGGTCTCAAAAACGAGCAAATGTGATCCAACTAGCGTTAAAATGGCTATTTTTGCCGAAAAATTATAAAAATTGCCCCAGACTTTTGTATGCTTAAAGTAGCTACCGTTTGCGCAGCTTTTCCACCTAACTAATGCATGTTTGAAACAAAAAAATTTTTAAGTTTTGGTTATACCATTTCCAGGGACATATTTAGGGGGGCATTGGGCCATGCCAGGATAGTATAATTGGCATAGAATAGTATGCAAAATTGTGGCATGCCCCCCCCCCCTTTGCAAGTTGGGCAGAAGCTTTGATCACACATAGGTCAGCTTTATGCGTTTGTTTTAGGCTTGCACCCAGGTGTGGGCAAAAAATCGGAATACATTTGAGCGAAGATCTTTTTCTTTTTTTTTTGGTTTTTGCTCTTTACCTAATTTTGGGCAAAAAATCGGACTAAATTTATGTATGGAACAATTTGCATTCTGATCTTTGTTCTTCTCAAATTTTCTGAAGTTCCTGGGCCCCTCCTTTTTAAAATCCTGCGTACGCTACTGGCCATTTCTTATCAAAATCTTGGTTGCGGAACGAAATGTACATTTAGTTGGAACTTTGCGTGCTTAGGACCTTTGTTTTTACTCGGCCATTTTAATCAATGAACATCAAAATTTATTAATTTGCTTATAACGGTCAAATGTGGAAAATTGAATATCGGACATATTGGGAATAACTAAAGCGACATAAATGTAGATTTGGGGGATGTTAGGCATAGGCGTAGCCAGGATTTTTGATTGGGGGGGGGCCCAAACCACAAATCATACGCAATGACGTCATCAGAAATTTTCGAAAAAGTAATTTTTTGTGGGGCAAAGATATCGTAGAATGGAAGATCTGAAGCCGTAGCCTGATGGCACTTTGCCAGGACTTTGGTAAAGGGAGAGGGCGAAAACTAATTGTTGAAAAGTGTAAAAGTCTAACTTGGAAGACGTGTTGAGTAAGCTTGTTCAAATTTAGTTGTTCAATCCTCTTTTTGCAATTAAATCCCAAAACACGCTTAGAATCTTGCATAATGGTGTAAAATTTTAATTGTAAGTGATTTGGTCTATAGGGGGAAGTAACGAACATTGCCTCCTGCAATACTTTAGCAGTAAATAATTAAGTTTATAATAACGTTAAACGAGGGCCTGGGGTGGCAACTTTTAGGTCAAAACTCTTAGATTTCTCACAGGTTTTGCATATAAATTGTTAAAAATTTGAATTAAGGGGCCCCTGGCCCGGGAACCTTGGTCGTCAGTCAGGGGCCCTTGGGCTTCCTGGTTGCCAGTTAGAAGCCCCGTAGCCCCTTGCTTGTCGGTTAGGAGCCCAGGTCCCCTGGTTGTTAATTAGGGGCCCTGGGGCTCCCTGGTCGTGAGTTAGGAGTCCCGGGGCCCCCTGGTCGTCAGTTAGGGACTCCAGGACCCCTTGGTTGTTAATCAGGGGCCCCCTGGTTGTCAATTAGGAGGGCCTCGGGGCCCCTTGTTGTCGGTTAGGGGGCTCTTGGCCCCCTGGTTGTTGGTTAGGGGCCCCCTGGTTGTTAGTTAGGGGCCCCGGGGCCCACTGCTCGTCAGTTTGGCACTCCGGGGCCCCCTGGTTGTGGGTTAGGAGCCCTGGAGCCCCCTGATAGTCTGTTAGGGGCCTGGGCCCCCCTGGTTGTCAGTTAAGGGGCCCCCTGGTTGTTGGTTAGGGTCCCTTGGTTGTTAGTTAGGGGCCCTGGGGCCCCTGGTTGTAAGTTATGGGCCCCCTGGTTTTCAGTTAGGGGTCCCGGACCCCCTAGTTGTCGGTTAAGGATTCCAGGGCCCTCTAGTCGTTAGTAAGGGCCCCCTGGTTGTTAGTTGGGGGCCCCGGGACTCACTTGTTGTCATTAATATTATTGTTAATTACTGTTATGTGCGTAATTACTGAAAAAAAACTTCAACTAAACATCGCCAGGCTATGTTGTCATAACTTTTTGTCGTTAGTGGTATTTTGATTGGGGGGGGGGCCCGGGCCCCCTGGGCCCCCCCCCCTGGCTACGCCTATGATGTTAGATCATGTGATCGTGATTCACGAAACTACAAACCCCATGAAAGGAAAATTTTTGGGTCCAAAAAATTTTAATTCGCTAGTAATCCAAAAACCACTGGACCAGGAAAGTGTAGTGGTTAAGGCGCCATCTTGGCGTCTGACATGTCTGAAGTTCGATTGGCGCTGCGTTCTTTAAATCTTTCTCTTCAAAGCCTTGCATTAGAGTTATAGGGTTCGGGCAGCAATGCCGGCCTGAGAGATTTTTAATCAAGGTTCTCAAAGAAAGGGTACACTTCAAAAATATGCCGCGCCGTCATGTGACCGCAATTTTAGAGACTCAAATTCGGCAAAAAGCGGACGCTAATCTCGATAAGTATACTGATATTGATGAAAAATGATTTGTGTTTTTTTGAACACTTTATAGGCCACCTTTCTTTTGTTTGTGTTTATTTAGATTACTTTTCTTTTTTTTCCTTTTTTTCTTTTTTCTTTATTTCTTTCGTTTTTGTTATTTCTTTTCTTCATCTTACTTTTAAACCGGAAACTCAGAGAGATCAAACTTCGATCGATAGTAGAATAGATATCACAAAGAATTGGAGACCATCTGAAATCGGGAGTGAAATGCTGGAGGATTCTCCTCAAACGGGCTTTCAAGAATTTTGAACTTTTGAACCGTTCAAGCCTTAGATGGCTTAAATTCTCGAAATAGGTGGGAATTGAAACCACGTAAAACAAGGCAAAAACTGGGGTTACCGCGATAGGGGGTTTCTCTCAAGCGGGTCCTCCAAAATTCAAAAAATTTTACCACTCGATATGAACAGACGATGAATTTTCAGGATAGGAAAATATAAAGAAAGGTAAACTTTTCAAAATTTGGGGTTGTGCCACTATTAGAATGATCCCTTTTAAACGGGTTCTGCAATATTCAAAAATTTTTAAACTCCCAAGCTAGACAGACGAAATGTTTAGGATAGGTAAATAATAAAAATGAAAAACATGAAAAAATTTGTCGATGCCACTGGGGATTCTCAAAATGTCCTCCTTCTAAACTTAAGACATTTTAAACTCTTGAGCTAAAACGATAAAATTTTAGGGATGTATAGTGAGTTGGATATACATGAAAATTTTTATTGAATCCATGTTGGTAGGTTTCCCGCCAACAATGCCTCCAAGATTAAAAAAAAATAATCACTCGATTTAAACACGCTAAATTTCTAAGATAAAATCAATATAAAAAAGATGAAACTCGACATAGTTTTTGGAGTGCCTTTTGTTTAGGAGGAGCCTCTCAAAATTTTTAAATTTTTACCTACATGTGGTTAACAAATAAATTTCTAAGACAGTTTAGTTTAAAACAAATATGTAAGAAGTCAAAATTTGATGCTGTGCTACGTTGGGGGTGATTTCAGCTAGGCAAATTAAAGTATCGTACGCTAATATACTGTACAAGGAAGACAAATTTTGACAAAACTTGGGAACATCAGGTTGAAAGACCCACCCGAAAGTATAAGATTTT
Source organism: Trididemnum nubilum (assembly GCA_963965965.1). Taxonomy (NCBI): domain Eukaryota; kingdom Metazoa; phylum Chordata; class Ascidiacea; order Aplousobranchia; family Didemnidae; genus Trididemnum; species Trididemnum nubilum. Next base: position 35,585,719 of record OZ014473.1, on the reverse strand, counting down.
TAAGTATCGTAAGCTAGATGGTTAAAATAGTCATAATGAGTTGATACCAACGAACTTGGGAATTTCAAGATGCGAGATTTTCTCCCAGATGGACTTCCAACATTTAAGGTAGTAAATGAAGTACTTGAGCACACTGGCTTGAACAGATTTGAGCTATGGATTGCAGAGTTTTTTAATAAACTGTCATCTATTACGTTGAAAAAACTTCTTCTAGCGCCTCGAGGTTTTTTAATTAGGGGAGTTTTAGTACTAAATAATCGACTTAATACGCAAGTTCCAAGATGTTGGTTGCTATACTACAGAGTGTAATTCTAATGAAAAAATGGCTGCATAAATTGTCGCTTATCTCTGACCGTGATGAGCAATGAATTAGGTTTATGTAATAAAATTTTCATCAGAAGTTGCTGGAATTTTAAAGACTACTCTATTTTATTTCATAATAATTTGAAGACTGTTAGAAGTGGTGAAAAATGAGTTTGGCGTTCTATTTTGCACTTTTTGATTGAGGTTACTTAATTATTTTGATAACTTTTCTAGATATTTAAAAAGCGAATAACCACAAAGCTGTTAAAGATTGTGAAACAAAATTTGAAAAGGGTGCATTTAAGTTTTTTATCTGACTTTCAACGACCCTAATTTACTTCACGCAATTGCGTCAGTATTTTAAAAATTAATAAAGCTCAGTAAAAGTTGGATACTGCCGCAAAGTTCGTCAAAATCCTCTAAGGATCTCTTGCGATGTCACGTTTTATTATATGGTTTCTTTTTACAATTGCCACTTTATTAACAATAGTTTAAGTGGGTGGCGGTGACGGCCCCTTCACAAACCCCTTACAAGGTTCGAGAATTTTCAGGATGCATCGAGATTTAAAAGAAGAAATATTATGAAATAGGCTGCAAACTTATCATAATTAGAAAACTCCAAACGAATTAGTCGGTGGAAAATTTTTGAAAGGAAAAATCGGCTACTTAAACATCGCGTCAATCAACTCGAACTCTCGTTTGTTGGTTAGATCTTAAATCTTTGCCATTTGGAGACAGTTATTTTTAAACAGCCATCTTCAACTCATCCTAAAATGTATCTTCGTTACGTGGACGATGTGTTTGTTGTTTTCGATGATGAGAAGAAATGCGATTCTTTTTTAAGCATACTTAATACTCAACATAAAAATTTACAGTTTACTGTAGAAAAGTCTGCACACACCTTGCAATTTTTGGATGTGGATATTGAAGTTAATGAGCAGGACGTAGATACTTGGGTATGGCGAAAGCCAACTAGCACTGGCCTATTTTTGAATTTTGATGCTATTTGTCCTTTAAAGTGGAAATCTGGTCTCATTATGTGTATGCTACACCGTGCTAAATTGATTTGCTCTAACGATAATTTATTTTTTGCGGAAGTAAATAAATTACGATCACTATTTCTTACTAATAATTACACTAATAATTTCTTTAACAATATATTAAAGCAGTTTCTTGATTCACTTTCATGTGTTACTGCCAAGTGTGATGATGATAGTGATAAACATTTTGTTAAGGTCCCTTACGTTGGTGCAGCTTCTAAGCGATTCGTTAAACAACTTTTTGAGCTGGTTAAATGCAAATTTGGCGTTGAGATTTGTACAATTTATACAACATACAAAGTTGGCCGTTATTTTCAGCTGAAGTCAGCTACTCCCATCACTCTGAGCTCCAATGTCGTATATCAATTTTTATGTTTGTGTGATACAAATTTGTCCTATGTGGGCATGAGTTCGCGACACCTTGGAACTCGAGCACGGGAGCATCTAAATCTAGCTGATATCAATACAAAAAGTGCTATCAAAGACCATTTATACGATTGTGAAAAATGCTCTTCCATGAAACATTCAGTGGAATCTTTCAAAATTCTTAAAAAGTGTGTCACTGAATATGATACTAAAATTCAAAAAGCTTTATTTATTAAAAAGCTGAATCCAAAGTTAAACAAACAGTTATATGCTAAAGGGGCCTCATTTTTACTTAGTATTTTTTAGTGTTTTTCTGGTACGCATTATTGTTCAGTTCTTACCTTAAACTTGTTTGTCTTGCCATTTTTCGCTTCATTTTTCTTGATTGTCTGACTTTTAACTAGCCACAAAAATACCCCTGCTTACTGCTGTATTGCTAAATTGTTATGAATTAACTCACTAAAAAATTTTGTGAGTTTTGGTAGTATTACATCATAAACTAATTTTAATTGTAATAATTGCCTTGTAATTACCTATAACCATATGTAAAATTATTTTTATTCAGATATGTTATCCTGAAGAGGGCTTAACTGCTTTAGGCCGAAAACGTTCGATTTTTATTACAATATGTTTTACTGTCAAATAAAAAACTTTAAATATGTCAATTGATGCTGCAAAGTTGCTGATAAAAAGATTATTTGTTTACACTTTCTGACAAAATTTTGCATGCATTCCCCCGAAAAACGTCGTATTTCGTTGCACTCTCCAAACAACAACAAAAAAAATGCACTCTCAGAAAAACAAAAAAAACTAGAAATACTTTTTTAGATTGAAATGATTGCTCTTTCCTTGAAAACTAATTGACTAATTTTTAATTTATTATGGCCAAAGTCAAAAGAAACAGCTAAAACGCAAACGCGTAGTATCTTGCGAAAAAGCGTTTAAAAGCATTTTCCTTTAATTTTTTTTGATGGTGTTAAATTTCAGTTTCATTTCAACCGAATTTGAAAATTTGAGCTTTGTATGTTTAATACTTTCAGCGATATTGACGTTTAAATATAAAAGGAAAACAACTTTGCATTTGTAGAGGTAAGTGCTGCAAAATAAAAGCGCTATTTCAATAATTTTTTTCTATTGTTGAAAAACAATGAAAAAATTTGCGAAAAACTTTACTTATTGCGTCACATTACGCTAACAATGGAGCACAAAAACTTGATTTTCTCGAAACAAGATTTTTGCCATGTTTCCTTCTTGCAGCACACGGTAGAACTGTACAATTTCAATATTCCAACCAGTGGCCAATGGCGTACGCAGGAATTTTAAAAGGGGGGCAGGAAATTTGAGAATAATCAAGAAATGTCTTCACTCAGAATTAGTCCGTTTTTCTGCCCAGATTTAGATGAAGACCAAAAAAAAAAAAGGTCTTCACCCAGATTCAGCCCGTTTTTTTGCCCAGATTTTTTGCACAAATTCCAAAGTGGGGGGCCATGACTCAATTTTGCGCACTGTTGTTAGGTTATTATGCATTACTGGCACCCCAAAGGGAGGGGGCCATGGCACAATGCCCCCCCCTAAATACGCCCCAGCCAGTGGCGTACGCAGGGTTTTTTAAATGGGAGGGGTTTCAAAAGTGACATCAAAACTTTGGTCGCAATCTACACTTTGGCAAATAAATAAACTTAGTGCAGTGTCACAAAATGGAATCAAAGTCACACAGTGCGTAAAGCAAATAAAGCTTTTCAAACCAAAAACAATCAAGCATTAGGCATACATCTATACTTAACATCGTAAGGTTTCCAACTGAACGATCAAGAAAAAATTGCTCAAAACCAGGGTGTCGAACCGAACCTGAACCCGAATGAACCGAACCTGAACCAGCAAAATTTTACTTCAGCAAACCTGAACCAAACCTGAACCCTCAAAATTGTGCTCAAGTGAACCCAAACCGAACTTGAACCTTTAACAAAAGTAAGAATATATTTTTCCATATCCGGATGACGCTGGCGCTGGTACACGCACAATAAGAGCAGTGGTTATCATCAACAGGATCAGCAATTTCTCCTTTTTTTTTCTGGACGAAACGAGTAACGACAGTTAATTTTAAGTCAATAAACCCGAACCGAACCTGAACCAGTAATATTTTACTTGAGTGAACCTGAACCAAACCTGAACCTCGAAAATGGTGCTCAAGTGAACCCGAACCAAATTTGAACCGCTAAAATATTTTGAGCAGGAGCTAAACCTGAACCCGAACCGTTATTTAAAACGGTTCGACACCCTGCTCAAAACAAAAGCTACAAAAACGCATATAACTATGAACAGTACAAAGTTGCCAGGTGCGTAGCCAGAAATTTGCAATGGGGGCTGCGTGGGGGGGTCTGGGTGCGGAGCCCCCAGCGCTTGAAAATTTTGCATTTTTTTTCAAAAATAACTTAATTTTAGGGCTATTTTGACAAAAATAATGCTTTTAACACGTGGCATAAAAATTGGTAGTGCAAACCTGATCAAACTGTTTGCGGAAATAGGCTATGTGGCGGTGGCTAATGGTAACATTTCAGTCCTTTAATTTACAAGCCGGTAAATCACAAAATCATACGTTGAAAAAATTCACAAGCATTTATATTCTGCAGTTTATAGAGTGAGATAATTGGGATAGGGAGAGAGGCTAATGGAAAAAGATTTGAGTGGAAATACGAATTAATCAACAAACGCTAAAACTCAATCTCCATAATTTTGACGAAGCCAATGTTAAGCATTTTTAGCAGTTAAATTTACTAATTTTGGCACTTTTTTGAAGTTATCATTGATTTGTATGTTCTATCTTTGACAAATTACCCCCCCTCCCAGAAGAAACTCTTAAGTGTTTCAAAAATGGCTTTAAATCATGTTGGCGTCCATGTAATTGCAAAAAAAAACAGGCTCTGAAGTGCTAAAAACATGATATTTCTTTATTGTGCATTTTAGTCGACAGATCAATGGGGGGATTTTAACCCCCAACCCCCCCCTGCGTACGCCTTTAATTCCAACGCTTGTATTTTGTTGTTGCGTGCATCGGTAAAGTCTACAAAATTAAAGAATACAATTAAAACCAGGTTTGGAGTCAAAATTGCACCTTTTTCTTCAAAAATAACTATAACGTGGCTGTAGAAAAATTCACTATTACCTGTTTACACAAACAGTGTTGCAATACAACCAAGGGCGCCGAGAGCCGAACGTGGGCCCGGGGCCAGCTCAAATATGACGGATTTCCGGTTATGTGAACTCCAAAACAGACGGAGAAAATGCCGATTTTTGTCCAAATTATGATGTAATCTCAAAAAAAAAAGTACTTCATCAAAATTCTAATGGTTTTTTTGGTCAAAATTAAATGGTCTCAAAAAAAAAAGGTCTTCAAGCCTCACATGCTGATTTCTCAGTATCATTTTGATGGGCCCCTCTCGAGCTCATGGGCCCGCTGAAGCCAACAGCCTTCCTGAAACCCATGGGGCCCTTCATGGGCCCCCTAAATTCCATGGGCTCCGGGGTCATTGTACCCCACTGCCCCCCCCCCCTTGGTTGCCCTGATTACAACTGCAGTGCTCCATGATATTTCAGACTGAAGGACGATGTTGTTTTGGACTAAAAAACATCAATCAAGTCACTGACTAATGACAATGACGTGACAATCAAAATACATCAGTCAAAGCACAAAGGCTATCAAAATGATGCTGTAATTAATGATATTTTTTTACCATGTCATGCAGACTATCAGGTGCGTAACCAAAAATTCGCAATGGGTGGGCCGTCTTGGGGGTTTGGGGGTGGAGCCCTCAGCCGCCGAACGCCAATGGGGATCTGAGGGCGAAGTCCCCAGCCGCCGGAGGCACGGGGGTCGGGGGCGGAACCCCCAGCGCTCAAAAATTATGCATTTTTTTGCAAAATAAACTGAGTTTTAGAGCTATTTTAATACAAAATAATGCTTTTAAAACGTGGCATAGAAATTGGCAGCGTAACATGGTTCAACTGGTTGCATTGATAAGCTTTATGGGAAGTGGCTAATAATAACATTGCAGTTCTCTTGTTTACAAGCTGGTAAATCATAAAATCCTATTATTCAATAAAACTCACACGGAGTAATCTATTTCGTCTATATTTTATAAAGAAAAATAATGGGGGAGGGGCTATTGGATAGATATTTGAGAGAAGTGATTGGTAATTAACTAACACTGAATAGCCCCTCTTCTTATTCCTGAGTTTATAAAATGGTTGCAGATAAAACGTATGTTTGGCGTTTTTAAACTAGCGATCAAATTTGATTGTTTGTTTTGGGGCATTTTTAAAAGTTTTTATTGATTTGTGACTTCAATTTTTGACAATTATCCCCCCCGGAATATACGTTTCAAAAGATGCTTTAAATCACTTTTTAGTCAATTCCAGCCCAAAAAAACAGTCTCAAAAAAGGTAAAAACGTGGTATTTTTCCTCTTCTGCGTTTTGGTTGACAGGTCAATGGGGGGGCTATAGCCCACCCACCCCCCCTGGCTACGCTACTGCAGACTACCAACGATATTTTTGTAAATCCTTAAGCAATTAACAAGAAAATAACAAGAAAGCTAGTTGACGATACAGAGTAAGTTTCCGGCAAAACAAAACTCTTGCGTGTCAAACGCGAGCGAAACTCCCTATAACTAAAGTTACCAAAAGAAAGAAAACTTCCAATTTTAGGTTATTTTTACGCTTGTGACTATGTGACGTCATACACTAGTGACGTAACAAATGGAGCAAATCAAAGCCCGAGCTTAAATGGATTTATTGGCCCCAATTTTATTTCGATACGAAAAGCACTACGAAAGCTACGTCAAGTTACGTTAGGAGCATGATAGTTGAGAAAAATGCTGCTCGTGTACATTTAGGGCATTAAAAAATGGGGAAGAACTTAGCTCCGTACGATGGAGACAAAATTCATAAAATTTCAGAACATTTGCTATCATTCGGTATAATTCGAATCCGCAGACGATTTCATTATTATGACGTCATTTGACTCTAAAGTTTTGCTTGGCTCTCAAAAACTGCGGACACACGTCACAATGGTTTTTGCTTGGAGTGAACCTACTGGTATATATTTATACTGTGCTATGGCTATCCTTACTACAAGACTGTAGCAATTTTTCACTTCGTTTGTAAAGTATCACAAGTGAAAAATCGTTTATTTCCTACAAACCCTCTGCCACTGTGCACGCATGTTAGGATTGTCCAGTTATGTCAAGAAGTTTGTCCAGATGGGGAATACGTTAGGGTTAGATATGTTGAGGGCTGCAAATGAGAGGTATAAATCCAAAACAGCGATGGCCAGCTGCTGGCCAGCTCTGTGCATCAATGGCTCGAGCTGCTTGAGACTGCAGGGTTGGTGGTTGATCTGGCCACCTAAGTGCGAGTGGAAGTTGTTTTGACTTCCCAGGAGTCGACCACGAAGGACGCCAAACTTGTTCAGTTTAAAAATAACATTGTTCGTGAACTGTACATTTGATTGCCAGAGTGAAATAGCACAGTCTTAAATTGGACTGGCCAGCGTGAAAGCAAAGCTATTAATTAATATAGTGCAATATTTCATGTGATGCTTGTCTAACGTGCAATATAACGTAAGTTTTTTGACGGTTCTGAAACTATAAACATCCGGAGCAAAACAATGGGATCAGCAAATGATTCTCAGTAAAAAGCACAGAGCCAATACAACTGAAACCATTCTGCTGTTTACTGCTGCTTACATACGTTTCGAGATTGTACTCATCTCATTTTTTGATAAATGAGATAAGTACAATCTTAAAATCTAAGCAGCAATAAATAACAGAATTTAATCGTTTTGCGTGCTTCCGGCCTAAAGGCTTCCAGCGCGGAAGCTTAGGGAAGATCCACCAGAACGACGGCTACTTAAAACAAGCAATGCAAAAAACTTATCCTTCAATATGATTCGAACCTGCAGCTTTTGGATTACCGGTCCACTGCTTTACCACTAGAGCTAGACATTCAAACTCTGGCCTAAAAACGTCAAAACTTCACAATTAAATTATTGTCAACAAAATAGCAGACTGTTTTCAGTGTATTGGCTCAGTGCTTCTTACTGAGAATGAAAATCAGATTTCGCGCAATCTCTTAACATATGATGTGGCAATTTGGATTGTCTTTCTTTCATACCAAAAACAGATGGCAGTTATCCAAAAACATACTGTTTAATCTTGCGATTTCTTGGTTTGCTTCATCAATGCGAAGCTCTCCATTCCTTTGGACTCGATTGATTTCGTCATCCAACTCTCTGGTGATATTTGTTTGAATTTGCGAAACTGTTGCGTCAAGTCGGTTGAGTTCAGCTCTGTTATTATCAGCTTGTCCTTTTTCACCTTTGTCTCCTTTCAAACCTTTAAATGGTTATTTAATACGTGAAAATATCACATAATAACACTTGACTGATTGGTAATTACCAGTGGTGCATGTTTTGGTTTTCTCTTTTCTTTTTTTATTAGACCTTTTTTATTAACCTTCTACTGGGCGTTTGCACGCAAACGAAGCTTTTTTTTTTGCTAAAATTTTGCTGTGTTACTCACATATTGTTTTGCCCTAATAGAACGTTTCCGCAGATGCTTTTTTAACAACCGTAATTTGATAGATGACATTACCGCTTTATGTTACCGACTTCTAAAATGCGTTTTTGACGCGTTCTAGAGATTGATGAGTCTACACGGCCGGAGCTAAATATTTTCTAATTATTTGAACGTACTGTAAAATACCATATGTCAATCAATCACTTTTCTTTTTCGGGTATTTCTGCATATATAGTCTATTCTTTTTCTTCAGTGTTTGGTTGGCAGAATCGAGGAAGTTTTGATTAATACTTAGTGCGATAACCTTACAAATATTCCATGCATTACGACAGAATTCTTAATAGTTAGACGCGAAGCAATTATGTGAGCAGTTTTGATCTTGATCGTGTAGTTTTTTATTGCAAATCGATAAATTAAGAATGCAGATACAGGAAAACTTAATTTGTTTTACCAATACTTTATGTATTGTACAGTGTTTAGTATTGTTTGCTCTAAACTGCATTATTGCATTAACTTTGGCTGAGTTTTTATCACATCCTTGTTTGGAAACTCAGATATTCCCTTTGCTAGCCTTTCTATCCATTCGCCACCGGCTGTTCTACTGGGCGGACCCTTACTTCGTAAGTGTTTTGCTATCTTATTTTTGACAGGTTATCCTTTTGCTAACTTGGAGGCTAATTAACGCTAGAATATAAGAGACTGATCTTATTAATAATTTATCTATTATCATGCTGCAATTGTAATTACTTTCTAATATAATCCGAGATGCACATTAGCGAAATTGCTACTAAACCTAAATTGCTCGAAGTCGCTTGAATGTGTGATTGCATGCCTTAATTTTCTGTTAATTGCTAAATTAAGTGCTTTATGAGTGTTTGATTTTATTTAAATTTGTGTGTTTATTAGGATTACGACCAAAAAAAAGGAGCTACAAATACAGTCAATAAAATTTTGTAGACGAAAGAAAAAGACTGCTAATTCCGAAACAGCGCACACCAGGAGAGGGGTAAGGGACCTCAGCGCTCTTACTCTTATCCTAGTCATTTAGAAAATCGAACACACCAACGCAAACGTTTAAACGTGTTTTGGACTTTACCATTAAGTAGGGGAAAGGGCTGAAGGGGCTGGGCATGGGGCAACTTAATTGTTTCAAAAAGGTTCCGAATTTTAGCAATCAAGTTCTTTCAAATGACTCTAAAAGCGTACAAAAATATCATCTAAAAGACTTTAAAATGGCTACTTTTTACCCAAAAAATACAATAATTGCTCAGCTGCAGGTGATTTTGCCTCCAGACCCTCATGGTCTCCGGCAGCTAGGGCTCTGCCCCCAAAACCCGTCTGTGGAGCGGTTTAGTTGTATCACTTTGCTTAGCAGGATTTAAAAAATAACTCATTTTTTGAGCAAATACATTTTTTTTATAATTTGTTTTAGCCTCCCCCCTTGCAAAATCCTGGTTGCACGTCGGATGATAACAACAAACGATTAATGATTGCGACAAGGATACTCTTTGTTTAACAAATTTACTCCCAATTTTCAAGTTTCCGGAATAACTTTAAACTTTTTATATTGAATTGATTGTTTGTTCAAAGCCGCGAAACAGAGATAATCAACCTAAAGCGCACTACTTAAAGACGCAATAACGTACCAAGGCAAAAATTGAACCCAGATTAAGGTTGATTGAGAAAATGTCATTTTGGATCTTTACTACGCTACCAAAAAAAAAACAAAAAAAAATTTTGTGTTTACGTTAGAAAAATTTTCAGGAGTCAATTTTTTGGCTAAAAGTCAGCCAAAGTTGTTGCTTTGGGAGTTAAAGCCACCATACAGCCAAGAGCCTGCTAAGACCAAATTTTGCACCAAAAGATAATGCTCAATGTTGCTTTGTGCTTTGATTGACGTATCGCTTCCCACTCGAGCACCATCTTCAAAACAGTAATTTTGGCTACTTTCTATAACAGAATAGTTTTTGTTCTGATTTTTGCGAGCGTAATTGCTATTCAAAAGAAACGGGACAACAAAGTTGTGGCATTAGGAAATCCATCCAAGCCAAGTGGGTGCAGTAATCACGTATTAAAACAAAAATTGAAAAGGGAACACCATTTAAAAGAAGCATTACGAAATCAATCGAACAAACATCAAAATTCACAGAAGCCAATGCTGAAAGCAGAACAAAAAATACCAGTTGCATGCCTAAGACAGCTGTTTCGCCTAATTTGAAGGCTCATCAGTTAGGCTTAGCAAGGCCAAAATGACAAATATTATAGTGATAAAACTTTAAAAAATTAGAAAATAATGAAATATTTGCAGATAAAATTCTGTCCACACCAATTTTTACCCAACAAATTACGTTAAATGAATTAAAACTTTTTAACTGAGATCGTTACGAACAAAACTGTAGGTCTCAAGATGCTACACTCACTGAAATCTTTACCAAAAGAAACTAGATTACGGCCTATAATCTAACTGAAATCGTTACCGACTAACGCTAGGTTATAGGCTATCAATCTGACTGAAATCCTTACCAAATAAAGCTAAATTACAGGCTATTAATCTAACTGAAATCCTTACTGAACAAAGCTGGGTTACTGGCTATTAATCCGACTGAAATCCTTACCGAAAACGCTCGGTTATAGACTACAAATGTAACTGATATCTCTACCGAATACACCTAAGCTACATGCTACAAACTACATAAGCTGTAAAGCTGACCAACTGAAACTAGGCTACGAGCTACAACTTACTAATAATATAATGATTATAGTTAGATCAATTCAATGAAGCAGTAACAATTGCACAGTGACGCAACAATCATGCAATCAAGAACAAGGAGTATAAGGTGAAAATCAACGAGAAACAAAAAAAGAAGTACAATTCATACACCCTTACCTTACTATATATACAATTGAAAATAAATTTATAAGAGCATCATATGACCCACAAAAAGAGAAGCAACGACACAATGAAAAGATCAGTTTATCCTTGGCATGTCCGCCAAATGATTTCAGTGAGTGTAGCATCTTGAGACCTACAGTTTTGTTCGTAACGATCTCAGTTAAAAAGTTTTAATTCATTTAACGTAATTTGTTGGGTAAAAATTGGTGTGGACAGAATTTTTTCACTATAATATTTGTCATTTTGGCCTTGCTAAGCCTAACTGATGAGCCTTCAAATTAGGCGAAACAGCTGTCTTAGGCATGCAACTGGTATTTTTTGTTCTGCTTTCAGCATTGGCTTCTGTGAGTTTTGATGTTTGTTCGATTGATTTCGTAATCCTTCTTTTAAATGGTGTTCCCTTTTCAATTTTTGTTTTAATTGCTATTGTAATTGCATTTTATTCACCAAGTTGCCTTGGCCAGAGACAACAAAGGTACCTTGCCGTTTTCGATTCAAGGTGCCACCTGCCCACGTGTTTACCACACTCGGTGGAGGCACACTGCCCCTTTCAATGTTGAACGTCAAGCAGAGAAGTTGTGAATAGCAATTTTTATAGTTATTGATTTGACCCGCGACCGGGAATCGAACCCAAGTCTTTTGTTTCAGTCGAAGACACTCTATCCACTCGACCACTGATCGGTAAATACTAGTGTTTATATTACTGAATTTTGCACTGAGAGTTGTTAGTTTGAAACATTAGTGAAAAAACTTTTTTGATACAAAGCTGCCAAGTTGCAGCTAAAAGAATTATCAAATAATCGGACCTAGTTCACTATTTCCAAAATCATCAAACCATTGTCATTTGTCATTATTGTGATGATATGAAATTTTTTAGATTCAGGGCTGCAAACTCAATCCGTTTTTATTCAAGTTCAGGTTCGAGTTCAGCCTATTTTAGCAAATTCGAGTTCAAGCTCGAGTAGTCTAATTTAAACTCATTTGACTTCAAATTTGGCAAAAGTATCAAGTTTTTGTGATAAAATTACCTGAATACCCCATCAATCAATTTACACGATTTAATCAACAAAAAATACTTCTTTGTGACAATTTTTTACTCGTTTAATTTTTTTAATGAACTCGAACAGTTTTTCGAGTTCAAGTTCGTGTTTAGAAAAACTACTTTTTCAAGTTTAAGTTCAAGTTCGGCAAAAAGGCCGAATTTTATAGTTCAAGTTCGAGTTTGCAGCCCCGTTACAGATAGATGGCATCAGCTGCAAAATAGGGAATCGCAAGCAACAATATCGTCGAAAAAAATAGGAATTATCTAATAATTATATTAATAGTGTAATTGGAAAGCAGCAATGCCTTGAGTAATCTGTCACAATCGCAAGTGTTAACCGGGGAAACAAACCAATCGATAAGCTTTAGGCGGCTTCAACTGATTACGCGTAATTGCGCTGCAGAAATACGCTTGTCATTTACCTGCTAGCATTTCGTCTTTTTTCTTTTTTTGTATTTACATTGAAAAAGATATCATGCGTTTTTCCGCTTAAAAATATGCGTGATCGTTAAAAGCCGCTTAAAAACTTCATCAAAGCTTCACCGTAAACCTAAAATCAGTGAGCAATTAAAATTGCAAGTTTAACGAAAAATTGGTTGCAAAACGGTACCACTACCAGCAATTCAGAAAAGTAGCAAAACGTTACCGACAATTCAGCAAACATCGAAGGTTTTTGTTCACTTTCCTGACTTTTTACAATACTTTTTTCTAATTTGGCTTTTGTTTTCGTTTGGCTTAGTCTGTTTCATTGCGAAGACGTTTTCTTTTATGCCAGCTCAGCAAAAAAAATTTCCACACTTGGACCGTTTTGTTGGTGACTGTGACTCAATAAAAAGATTAATTGGCCTCTTTTGGCTTGGCTGACACCGCTATTGAATCAATTTTCCTAGACTTATATGCCAGTCTTGCTGTTATTAAAGTGCAGCGTAAGTAGGAACATTAGGCATGTATACGCTTATACACAGTCATAGTATTATATAAGCATGAAAGGACAAACCGTAGTGTGGTTATACCATTTAATTACCAAGACAACAAACAAATTTGTACCCACCTGGAGCACCAATTTCCCCTCTACTTCCACGCTTGCCTGGGACACCAGGAGTGCCCCTTGCCACGTTCGGTCTGGCAGGACACGACACCACAACTTGCTGAGAGCTGTCTTCATCTTGGGAAAATGTTGCAACCACGAAAGAAACAAAAACGGTCACCATAAACAGATTCATTTTGTGATGTACAAATTTTCTATCGTTTAAATAATGTTAAAGTAAATATTAGGCTACTTCAATCTTAGAGAAACAAACTCAAGCCCGGAAATGGAGATAAATCTAAATTGCTAATGACATTTCTTTTTCTAAGATTAGGCCAAGACGCCACTAAAACGATGTCATTTTTGCAAAAATAGTTTTTTTCAAAACATTTGGGTAAATGCCTTTTATTGGACAAGCCAAATTCGGTAATCTCGCGACTTTCCGTGAAAGAGTTGCCCAATAGTTTTACTTAACCCAGTCAGTTCTTTGCGGAAATTAGTTCAACTTTAGTTTACATGGGCAGGAGCAAAAATGCCTTTCACTGTGTGTTTTTTGAGTGATAAACTTCTCCAAAAACAAGCTTTTAATTCAAATTAATTTGCGTTAGAGTAAAATTTAATCACAACTGACTTTTGAAAATTTGAAGTTGCTAAAATATGAGAAGAAGTTTTTCAATTTTGAAGTTTTCTGAAGTCACTCCAAAATCTAAGCGTTATTAGGCCAATATTTTAACATATAACGAGTGTTATAAGGCGTATTTGCGACGTTCGTAACGATTGAACTTAGGCATTTCATGAAACATTGTCAAAAACAATCCTACTTTTATGTACTGTGCAAGACTTGAACTGGTTATGACATCACTGATAAAGGTACGTGATTTTTGGAAAAAATAGCTGTGACTTCACAATCATGACATTATCAACTCAAAACTAATTTTTCTAAAAAATGTAGGTGAACGCCCATTTGCATGCCAAATTTAGTGTTTCAATGACTTTTGGTTTAGGAGTTAGATGAGGAGATCTTTTTGCCAACCACCCCGGCTAAAATATGTAGATCAAAAAGCACGTATAACTTAGAGTAAAGATAAAAACAAAAGATTTAAATTGTATGAATAAACCGAGTTAAATAACAATACAAATGTTAAATAACAATACAAATAACTGCCAGTGGAAGTTGACATTGCTTCCCAGGAGTCGACCACGAAGGACGTCAAGATGTTGCAGTAATGACTTTCCTATTGGATAAAAATGTTTTAGCTGAAATTGCATGAAGGCATACACTACTGGCGAAGGTAGTGACAGTATTAGATTGTTACAAAATGCCAAATTTTTTTGATAGTGTATTGTGGAACTGATAAAAACCCAGTAACGCAAACGCGCAAACAAACTTTTGCCAAGGAAGGTGATCGAACCAACATCAAAATTTTCTCTGTTTGCAAAATATATACACCAGCCAACGCATTGACGAAACCAAAGCATATTACAACGGATCGGAGCTATCTGAGGCAAAGCCCCTTTATTGCCGCTGAGCGATTTTTGTGATTTTTGAAAAATACCATTATTACGCCATTCTGAAGGAAATTTTCCACGTTTTAGCGCTATTTAAAAGCCCTAAAATTGCTTAGCTTTGAAAGCATTTTTACAGATTTGATTTGCTGAGTCCCTTTAGTCTTTCCTCTAAGCCTACAACTGATGGTCTATATTCTAAAACACGTTAAATGTTTGCTTATTTTGGATTAAAATATCCAAAAAGACTTGGTTAAGAACCCCCCTTTCGATTCCTGGTGACCAAAATGACAATCACAGTTGAACGTAATAAACATTATAAAACAAAGTTGTTAGGCTGTTTTTGAATTCTGTATAATTTTTATCTCATTGACTTTGGTTTGAAGATAGCAAGAATAAATAAAATTTTTTCGCAAAAAAATTTTAGATAACAGATAACAGAAGTTTATTTGTCGCCACTCGCGTCAAAAAACAAACAAAAAACAAAGTCAAGGATTTGACAACCAAATTAGGTACACGAATGGAAACTGGGAGGCTGCAAAGGGACCTTCTCGGTCTTCGAGTCGAGCAGCCACCCGCATTGCTTTTTAACGATTTAATATAGAACAGACGGATAGAAGGTAGTAACCAGGTTGAATGCTGACCAGTTTACCGCAAATGTTCAAGATAAAATCAATTAATTCTTTTAGATAAGCTTGCATAAAATGTGATTTCAATTTAATTTTAAAGCGTGACTTGGGTAGATTTTGAATTTCAACTGGAATTGAGTTCCAAACTTTTACACCTTGATATTTGATACTTCGCTGAATCCTGTTACTTTTATAGCAAGGTATATATAAATTGTTGGGGTTAGAAGAAGATCTTGTTGTACGAGTGTTGACTTGACCTACCTTTGTGAAAAAATTAGAGAAGGATTGTGGAAGGGTATTATGCATAAATCTATGTACGAATTTAGCAATTTCAAGTTTATATAAGTCGGGGAGTTTTAAAATGTTCAGTTTTGAATAGTATGGAGTAGCCCTATCGAGGTAATTTCCTCCACCGATTAGTTTAACCGCTTTATTTTGTAATATGTTAAGTTTTTCTATGTAAGAAGGGAAAGTTGAACCCCAGGCAACTAGTCCGTAAATCAAATAAGGATGAACCATAGCATAATATAATTTTAGAAGCGCATTTTGAGGTAATACTGGTTTTAGTTTAAACAATATAGCTAAGGACCTAGACAATTTATTTTCAATAACTTCAATGTGCTTGCGAAAGTTCAGGTTCAAGTCAAGATTGATTCCTAGATATTTAACACTATTTTCAGCACTAATAACGGTTCCATCAAGTTTAATAAAGAAGTCAGTTACATTTTTGTTCGATTTTGGAGAAATTGCAAGAATATGATATTTTTGTGGATTGATGGTCAATTTGTTAGATTTACACCATTTATTTAAACAGGAGGCCTGAGAGTTTAAATCATTTTGTCGGGTCAAGAGGTTTGAATTCCTTAACATAAGGCAGGTGTCGTCGGCAAAAAGTGTTGTAGAACCCAGGACAGCATTAGGTAAGTCCATAGGTGGGCAAGTTAATGCAAAACGTTAGCTTCGTTAACCACTAGTCCGTTAACAAACTTCACACCTCCGTTAACGTTAATCCGTAATTTTCAGCTTTAATTAACGAAAGTTGATTAAGTCCGTTAATCCGTTAACATTTTGCGTGTAATTTACATTTCGTTTCATTCACTCGCTTCTAGAACACGTATTGACGCTGTTGAGCTGATTGTAAGGAAATATTTATTGCTATGGTGGTCTTTTTGTGTTTTGAAAGATACATTTTACAGTCTAATCTAATTTCAAGATAAAAACAAGTTCAAATGCACATCGAAGCTGCAAGATATTAACAATAAAAACCTTAACGGAAGTTAACAGAACTTAACGGAAGTTACTTTAGTCCGTTAACAGCACTTAACAGAAGTTAATTTAGTCCGTTAACATGAAAAAACTTTTTAACGGATTAACGAGTTAATGAAAACGTTAGCTTCGTTATTAACGGATTAACGATTAACGAACTTGTGTCCACCTATGGGTAAGTCGTTTATATAAATCAAGAAAAGTAAAGGACCAAGCGTTAGATGTTATCGCCAAAAAAATTATGGCATTTTGTGTATGAATGACAAGTTTCTAATTAGGGATTTTAACGATTATTTTTCTGTTTACTAATATTAAGTACAATCACTTTTATCACAAAGCTTTTACTTTAGGTCTTGTAAGTTATTTAACAAACAAAGACAGAGTGGACAAGCTTTACTTCGTCTTTAAAACGAGATATCATACTTGTGGTAGATATATTTCGTCTCCAAATTATAAGTTTAATAAAATGTAGTAATTGAAATTTCGATTGATTCAGATATAGTTTTTCAAGACGTTGAAATTTTCACCTGAAAAACTATATATCACGTGAATAATTTTGATTGGATGATTGTCAAGCTTTGTATGTCCGCTACCAAATAATTAATTATTTATTGTAAAATTTAAAGAGAGTTGACAATTTCTTATGCAGGCACAAAATCGGCCTCTGTGTTTTGATGAAAATAGCTTCTAGTGGTGCAAAGTGAAATTGGGTTTTTGCTTTTGCCAAAACTGAAAACTGTCGATCATGATAGTGGGCAGCTCAGTTACGATTTTGGAGCAAGTGTGTAGTCCAATGGCCGAATCATATTCCAATTGATTTAGTGGAGTCTTGGTTTTGCAGTTTCGTTTAGGTAAAAGCAAGAACCAAATGTCTCTTAGCAGCGTTTGAAGCTATTTTCATCAAAACACAGAAACCAATTTTGGGCCGGCAGAAAGAATTCGTCTACTCTCTTCATATTTGACAATAAATAATCATCAGGTACAAAGTTTGACAATCATCCAAGCAAACTTAATCACGTGATATATATACAGTATTTTAAGTGAAAAATTCGACGTCTCAAAAACTATAAATGGCCGCATTTTTCAACTCCAATTTATATTCACGTTGATTCTTGACACGGGTGAGACGAAAACCTTTTGAATCGATTTTTTCAACAGCCTTTTTCAAGGCTACCTAAATCTTCAAAAAATGCTACAATGAATCCAATATTTATCAAAGCAATTTTAAAATTTTGTGCCACTAAACAGCTTATTTACTTTACAGCGCTTGTAAACAATGTGCTTTAATTTGTACTTGAATTGCTGAGCCGTTTACCTTCAGCTCAAAAGCATTAATTTTTGCAAAAATGAGCCTAAAACAACGTCATTTTTGCAGAAAAATTAATGCAAAATCTCCGGAAGGTTGGGGATTATTCCCAAACCCCCAGTTTCTGGTGGCTGAAAGCTCCGCCACGAGATTCCCAAAACAGCTGCTTTCCCATATTGCAAATATCAGGCTTCGTGCTTTGCTTTATTCGATGACTAAACGGTCCTTTTGCTGTATCTTGCCTGGCCAAGGCAACTTGGTAAATAAAGTTGTAATCACAAACACAAGAAATTACGAATTATTGAAATTCGCCTTCTCATCACAAAAGTGCGAAGTTCTGTTTTGACTTTGCTAGATTTTGAAAACGCTAAACAAAAGGCTTACTCTGCTTGATTCAGCAAAAACCGAACCAAAGCTTAAAAACACTTTACAGTACAACTAAAACTCTTCGAACCAAAATTGTTATTTTAACTTTTATTTCAAATGGAAGTAGTACAACAACTCAGTTTTTCTGGCGATATTACTGCAAAACTACTTTATAACAGCCTTTTACAGTAGTTAAAAATCAAAAAATGGAAGCAACCACAAAAATCTCAGTTTTATTTAAATAAATGCAGGTAAAGTTTTATGACGTCCAGAGCCGAAAGGAAACAGGAAAAAACCTACTATTTTTCCTTACATTATTGAAAATTTCACCTTGAATTTTTTATATGATGCATGAAAATATATGTTTGTTACCGGGAGCACCATAATATTATGCTTCGAGGAGTCAAAAATATAGTTATGATGTTGTGTGCTATATTTAAATTGCATAGTAACTAGGAGTTCTATCTCCTTCAAACTCATGCTTATTGTAATTTATTATTGGAGTCTGAACTTAGGATGACGTAGAAAACAAATATTTTTTCAATGCAAAATAATTCAGCGGCTGAGAAATTCCAGACATCCGCCATAAAAATGAGGTTACATAAATTTCATCTACATCTGCACCTAAAGGGGATGAAAAGCTGGGGTCCATATACTATAAGCAAAGTGTTGTTGTAGCAAAATCAATATAATATGTTCCTAGATTGTAATTTTTGTTTGATACAAAGAACTGGTGAGGATTAAAATGCGTACGCATATTAACATTTATTGTGTTTTGCATACACTACGCTATGAAAATCGCAAACAAGATCGCGTAAAATATTTGCAGTTGTAATTTATTTCACCACAATGCATGTAGAGGAAATTTTTGCACTAAAGAATACTGGTTTATTAAATATTCCAATGAACCTACAGCAGTTCCTTACAAAAAAAATTAGTCTTTTTTATACCCGCAAATATTAGGGTACTCTCGCACAAAAAATGCAAATCTTGTTACGAAAACTTTCTATTATCTTTGTACAAATGTTAACATCAAAGAGTTTTTTGTTTACGCAGTTTGCGTGTTCCTCTTCATAACATTGGGAGATTTTTTTCTTTGGTGACATGAAAAGGTTCATGCTGATAACGAGTCGTCATTTTTTTGAATCATCAAAGTGTCGCAAATCAAGTATTGAAAATCAACCGTGATGCTGGCATCAATTGCCTCTTTGACAAGAGGTTAGTTGCTTGACTCGATGACCGTAAGATTTTTCGCAACTTCCCTGTTGCTGTCTTAAACGAATGCTAATTGATTTCTACTTTGTGCTAAAACGGAGCGGTAAATATTTGTCTTGGACCACTTCCATAATAAACTGATAAACGATGTCGTACGATGCATTTTCCAACATGTAAATGAATAAAAATGATAATGCAAGTTCATCGACTTCAACTTGCTGGACGTTGTGAAAGCAGGTCTTTCGCTCAGAAGTGTGTTATAAAAGATATATGCACAATCACACTTAAATTAAGTCATTAAGCACAGAAGCAAGCAAGTGAAGTAAATACGTAGAGTAATCACAGAAATAACAAAACACAAGTATAAATCAAAAAATAACAAATTTGAATGTTTTGCTAGTTTGCTGTAGTATGATTAAATGATCAGTAAAAATTATGTAACAATGGAGTAGATTGAAAGCTCTACAAAATGATTACCGTTTTGATCACGCTTGAATTTTACGAATTTTAACTCATTTTTAGTGCAGTCGGTAATTGAGTCCAAAGCTTAGAAGCACAAATCAAAAATGAACGATCGCTAATTCTATAGTTGTTGCGTTGCACTTTAAGACAAATAAAACGAGTAAACTTAGAATCAACTGAAAGTAAAGACTTCAATTCTTGAGGGTAACCATTTTGCAAACAGAGTCGGGTTAAGGCATTTATATATCAGTAAAAATGTTTTATACAAAATTCTATGTTTTATCGCAAGCCATCAGTGGAGTTCAATTAGTAACTTAGTTACATAGTCTTTTTTTATTCAAATGGCGTTAACAATTGTTAATTCTTTCCAAAATCACAAATATTGCCCTGTGGCATGAAACTTTCTGCTTAGACCCCGATCAAAAGCTTCAGAAAATGGCGCTTCCGTTCAAAGCCTTCCACCTGTGTATTTTAACTAAGTTTAATGTCTCGATCAGGTGCGTAACCAGGATTTTGATAAAGAAAAACGGGCTTTAAACCTGAAACTAAATTTGTCTGCACCTCACACATGAGATTTGTTCAGTGATTTTTTTTTTTGGGAAAAAAAGTAGCCATTTTTACGGTATTTCGATGACATTTCGCACGGTTGTACGTAGTTAATTACTGAGATTTAAAAGTACTTTCACAGAATTGAATCACTTAGCTCCTTCATCGTCTCTTATTTCCAAGTAAAGTTCAAAACACTTTTAAAAGCATTCATATTTGAGTTAAGTTTTCTAAGTGACGTAGCTATAGGGGGAGGAGGCTTCAAACCCTTACCTCTCTGGTTACTCTACTGGTTTCAATGTAGGCTACGTCCAATTGTTGGATGCTTAATTACTGAGCAATATCTAGAGCGCGTGGGGGGAAATCCAGTATAAATTGACATACTTTTGTCAAATTGACCCTGAGGACCAAAAGCTCCCGCATCAACTGTATGCAAAGTTAACAGAGCACAGTAGCGTAGCCAGGGGGGGGGGCTATAGCCCCTCCCCTTGGCATGTCAACCAAAATGCAGAATGAGAAAAACATTACGTTTTTAGCACTTTTGAGACCGCTTAATGAACTAGAGTGGACTAAATAGTGATTTAAAACATCTTTTGGAACATATATTTCGGGGGGGGCTAATTTGTTGAAAATAAAACTAACAAATAAATAAAGATTTTGAAAAATAGTCAAAAATACACAATCAAATTTGATCGCAAATGTAAAAATGCTAAACATAGTTGTCATCAACAAATATACTATAAACTAATGAATAGGGGGGGCTATTCAGTATTGTTAATTACCAATCATTTCTCTCAAATCTCTTTTCATTAGCCCCCCCAATTATTTTTCTCTATAAGCTGTGTACGAAATTGATTACTCCGTGTGAGTTTTATTGAACTATTCGATTTTATAATTTACCAACATGTAAATAACAGAACTATAATTTTATCATTAGCCACCTCCCGAATAGCACATTTATGCAACCAGTTTAATCATGTTTGCACAGTCAATATCTAAGCCACGTTTTAAAAGCTAAAATTAAGCTATTTTTGAAAAAAATGCAAAATTTTTTAGCGCTAAGGGGCTCTGCCCCCGGACCCCCGTGCCTCTGGCGGCTGGGGGCTTCGCCCCCAGACCCCCAAAACAGTTCCCCCATTGCGAATTTCTGTCTACGCGCCTGACAGAACATGTGCTTAAAAATGTTAAGCCAAGTTTACCTTAAATGCATTGTTAAGCGAAGGAAGTGCATGAATTGGCAGTTTCCTAGTAAGCGTTTTAATTAATTTGCAACAATTCAGATCCTTTTAAAAGCTCAAAAATGTATCTGCTTTCGGTGGAGCTAACAGCGCTCCCCCAGACATAAACGTAGCCAAGATTTTTAATTAGGGAGGAGGAGTCAAACCACAATTTACATGCAATGACGTCATGAAAATTTTTTGAAAAAGAAACTTTTGTTGGAAAAAGACAGGGGCGTATTTAGGGGGGGCCATTGGGCCATGGCCCCCCCTTTGTGTCGCCAGGATTGCAAAATTGCATAGAAAAGTGTGCAAAATTGAGGCATGGTTGGGCATCAGGCCTTGGGGACGAAATCACCTGATATTCAGCGAAAAATGGAACGAAATTTGAGTAAAGATCTTTTTTTTTTGCTTTTCATCTGATTTTGGGCGAAAAATAGGACGAAATTTGAGTGAAGACCTTTTTTTTTTGAGCTCTTCACCTGATTTTGGGCGAAAAATGGGACAAAATTTGAGTGTGACAATTTCAAATCTATGTTCCTCTCAAATTTTCTGAAATTTCTGGCCCCCCCCTTTTCAAAATCCTGCGTACGTACGCTACTGGAAAAAGATATCGTAGATCGGAAGATCAGAAACTGTGGCCTGTGTCTTGCTACATAATCACGATTTTGCTACTGAGAAAGGGCTTAAACCCACAATAAAAAATGTAAATGTGGAAATTGGGAGATGTTTTCAGCAAACTAGTGTAGCTCGATTGTATGACAGACGGGAGTCTAGGAAATGCCGTTGAATCACAATTCCCACGTGCTTATAGCCATCTGAAATGACTAGATTTTTAACATTTGAAAGAAAATTGAAAAATTTAAATTGTTCATTCCTTCTTTTATTTACAATTTAAGTCCAAAACACGTTTAAAATCTTGCATTTTGGTGTTAATTTTTGTAAGTGATTTGGCTCAGGTTGGGGAAAGCAAGGTACACTGCCTTACACAATACTTTAGCAGTAAATAATAAAACACTCAAGCTTTTGCCTTGGCGATTTTTGTTTTGTTGTAAAAATAACAAGTTGCAGGAGAACATGTAAAACTAGTTGTAAGAGAAAGAATTTCGGAAAGAATGAATAAACAAATTTCATTCAGACAATTTGCAACATCAATAAAATTAATGAGCAAAAGAACAAAAAAACAGTTATCGAAAATTATAAGTATAAGCAATACTAATGACTAAGATTTTCAGCATTATGGGTTTGTAGCGAGTGAGAGAAAATATAATAAAACAAGTAAGTTGGACTAAATAAAAATTACCTAAAAAACGTGGTTGATAGCATCAGTACTTATTTAGATACACTGTATCAAATTAACATCCACTTTTTGCCGATTTTGAGTTTCTAAAATTGCGGTCACGTGATGGCGCGATATATTTTTGAAGTGTATCCTTTTTTTTAACACTTGAATGAGAAATCTCTTGGGCTGCCATTACTGCCTAAACCTCAAATTTAATGCGAGGTTTTAAAGAGAAAAAATTAAGAACGCAGCGCGAATCGAATTTTCGACTTGTCAGGCGCCGAGATGGCGCCTTAACGCTGTCAAAAATACGTCAAAATCTTGTAACTAAACCCATCTAAATAAAGACAAAAAAGCGATGGATAATGAATATGGATACACTTAATTGAATTGCGACTAAGCGGCCCCAAAACTTAGAGAGCAGAAAGTTTCCATTTACAACCATGTTTTGTTTAAATTTAAGCTTTCCACGTCCAGTGGTTTTTGGATTATAAGCAATTTAATAAATTTTGGTCCCAAAAATGGTTGTTTTACCCGGTTTTTGGTTTCCTGAATCACGATCACGTGACGTAAGATTCCCCATATCGCCATACCTGTCGCTGTCATTTATTTGCAATTGTGTGTCCGAAATTCAATTTTCCAGATTTGACCGTTTTTTAGTTTTAGGAATTTAATAAATTTTGATGTTCATTGATTAAAATGGCCACGTAAAAACAAAAGTCCTAGTAATGTGGACAAAGATTACATCCGTTGCGCAGCTAGGATTTCGCTAAGAGGAGGGCTTAATTAAAACGTAAAATATTTTTGTTATGAACATGCGTAAGTTAGATGAGGGCACTGAGTAAACTGATGCAAGTTAAGCATACAAGTTCTGGAGGGAGTTTTTCATAATTTTTTTGGTAAAAATAGCCATTTAATAGTTTTACACGTTTTTGGTGTCATTTAAAAGTACTAAATTGCTGAAATTTTGATGTCATTTAAAAAAATTGAATTGCCCAGTGCTTTCAGCCTTCCTTACTTAAACGTAATGTCCAAAAACAAGTTTAACTCTACACCTACCAGGGCAAGTTTCATACGGTTTTTGTAACGGAGGGGGCAAATTTGCCGGCCTATCTAAAAACTGTTTGGTAAGTGATAGAAGTAAGATCTTTTACTCGTTGACCCTACTTTTTTTAATATTTAAAATAAAATCCTTTGAGGTTGTGACGTAACAAAAACGATGATGACGTCATCAAAACCAGTAAATCCTCATAACAACATGCAAACTTTTCTAAATGTTGCTAAATATCATACTCAGTTTGGACTTCTGTTGTTTCAAAAATATCTCTGCTGAAGTCACTGCAGATGATGACGTCACATGCATGAGGACGTCAAATGCATCATGATGTCGTCTTTAATTTATTGCGTTGATTATTATTTGTAGTTTTTTGTGACTGAGATATAGTATCATTCAAAAAATTTTAAAATAATGCAGTTCTGTTTTCATTACCGTATTTTCTGGGGTATAAGTCTATTCGGGAGATAAGTTGAACTAAATTTCTGAGCCTAAAACTACAATTTTAAGTTATACTCGCCGTATAAGTCGACCCCCTTTGTTCTAGACTAACAGTATTTCAAGATTTACCATATTATTGCAGGTATATTCAAGTAAGAATTTGCTAAATATTGTTTTGAAATTTTTTAACAACTATGGCTCCTGCAAGAAAATGAAATCGGACGATGAGGAAGATGAATTCGATATATTTTAATTGTAGTGCAAATATGTAGTGTATGCATAAATATATCTCAATAAAAATAAATTTTAAATCTACCCTGAAAATCTACTAAGCATATAAGTTGACCCTGATATTTGAACAAAAATTTTAGGGGTCAACAATTCGACTTATTCCCCGGAATATACGGAATATCATTCAACAGCTAATGACAATGAATATTTTTTTATGCAAGCGCGATGAAACAGCAAAAAAAGCGATAGTTTTGAATTATGACGTCATCAATGACGTAATGATGATGCAATAAATTTCTCAGTAAATAAAATATTTTATTCCAGCTAAAGATAAGCGTCGATAATGAAGACGCGGTATAGAATGAATAGAATAAAGGCGTTGATAAACATGCATTGTGCTCAAAATTGCATGATACTTTAACTGCATAAAATCCAAGGCCAAGGCCAAAGACAGCCATTCCTAGGACAGACACTCTCGAGGCCAAGGCTAAGAACACAGGCACAAGTATTCTCAAAAAAAAAAAGATTTTCAAAAAAAATTTTAGGCGCTCTCCGAAAGAAAAAAAAAGGTCTTGAAAAAAATTTTTCAGGCGATCTGCAAAAAAATGGTTATTTAAAAAATTTTTTCAGGCGAGCTACAAAACTTTAACGATTCAAAAACTACTGCTGTCCTCAAGCCGAGGACAGGGCAATTTTTGAGGACTTCAAGCTCCAAGGCCAAAAGGCCAAGGACTTGACCTTCGAGGCCAAGGCTAAGGCCAAGGACATCAAAATGTGTCCTCGAGGACTCCACCTCTGTGAACTACATCACAAAAAAAGGGCAGTATTGTATTTTGTCTAAATTGTTTAAGTGTTTTTTGACATCTTGTTCAAAATAAATTTTTAGGACATAAGTTGAAAACTGCAGACACTTTCCAAAAATATCAGACAAAATAAACACAGAAAAATTTGCTGAAAGCGAACGCGAATCTTTGAATGTACTGTACTTCGTAGCCTACGGTACGTCTACCCACAACCTCTTTATAAACTTTTATTGTGCGGCTCCTTTACCGCATTTTCTGCCAACAACAACTTGTTGACCATAAAAGTTTCTACAGTTCAGAATTTCCATTTTCCGTCCAAAATTTAGTGAAAACTACCTAAACAAAGTTTTTGCCGCCCAGGGGCCGGTATGATGTATTACTTCGTTCAAAGTGCAGTTTTTTCACATGGTAAACTTGAGTCCGCCGGTAAGTACTACCAAGATAAAAAAAATGAAAAAAATCCTACGTGATACAGATAAATCAATCACATGCCGTGGTATTTGAAAATTTTATTTTATTTCGCTAGCAAGGATTTCAGTACGGTACGGTACGCAGGTACGGTGCGGTGCGCCTCAATTTTTGCTAAGAAGTACGGCACGCCTTTTTTGTAAAGTTACAGGTACGCTACGTTGGTACGATACGCCTTTTTTCTAAAGGTAGCCTACTGGTGCGGTACGTTGATATGCTGTTTGAATTTGCCAACTAAACGTTTTATCAAGTTTTGGCAAAGAGGTTGATTTTGCATACCAGAGAACTAAAAGATTTAAAGTTTTATTATTTGACAGTACAACATATTGTAATAAAAAATCGAACATTTTTGGCCTAACGCAATTAAGCCCTCATCAGAATAACATTATCTGAATGAAATAATAATAATTTTGCGTAGTTATAGGTAATTACCAAAGCATTCATTACAAATAAAATCAATTAAAGATGTCATACTACCAAAAAATCACAAAAATTTTTAGTAAGGTAATTCATAACGATTTAGTCATGCAGCAGTAAGCAGAAGTATTTTTGTGGCTAGTTAAAAGTCAGACAATCAAGAAAAATGTGGCGAAAAATGGCAAAGCAAGCAAATTTAAGGTAAGAACTGAATCATAATGTGTACCAGAATATCTTTCAACTATAGTAAGTAAAATGAGACCCCTTTAGCATATAACTGTTTATTTAACTTTGGATTTAACTTTTTAATCAATAAAGCTTCTTGAATTTTAGTATCATACTCAGTAGAGAAGCCAGGGGGGGCTGGAATCCTTTCCCATTGGCCTGAAAAGTATGCAAAATATCACGTTTTTAGTACTTCTGAGGCCGATTTTTGCTCCAAAAATGAAAATAGCCCCCCCTCCACTGAGATTAACGATAAGAAAGTGTAAAGGACTTTAAATGATTTGGAGCAAAAAACTGGAGTTTTTTTGGGACATCACCTAAGCTTGGTCAGAAAAAACGACTGAATGTGGGTGAAGACCTTTTAGTTTTGAGATTACCTCAATTTGGACGCAGGGGCGCCGAGAGCCGAATGTGGGCTCGGGGCCAGCTCAAATATGACGGATTTCCGGTTTTGTGAACTCCGAAACAGACGGAGAAAATGCCGCAGTTTTGTCCGAGTTATGATGTGATCTCCAAACAAAAAAAAAAGGTCTTCACCGAAGTTCTAACGGTTTTTCCGGTCGAAATTTGATGATCTCCAAAAAAAAAAAGGTCATTAGGGCTCACATGCTGATTTCTCAGTGTCATTTTGATGGGCCCCTCTCGAGCACATGGGCTCTCTGCTGGGCCCGCTGATGCCAATGGCCTTCCTGGAGCCCATGAGCCCTCTAAAGTCCATGGGCCCCGGGGTCATTGTACCCCCCTGCCCCCGCTCTCGGTGGCCCTGTTTGGACGGTAAACCGACTTAATCTGATTAAAGATCGATTAAAATCTGGGTCAAGATTGTTTGATACTTTTTCCAGTCTCCATAACAGCCTCCCCCCACCCCCTAATGCAAATTCCTGGCTACGCGCCTGATCATACTCGGTGACACACTTTTTAAGAACTTTAAAAGATTTCACTGAAAGTCTCATGGAAGAGCATTTGACACAAGATTTCGTATAAATGGTTTTTGATAGCACTTTTTGTACTGTATTAATATCAGCTAGATTTAGATGCTCTCAAGGTGTCGCGAACTCATGCCAACATAGGAAAACTTCTTATCACACGAACATAACAATTGATATTTGACATTGGAGCTCAGAGTGATGGGAGTTGCTGAGTTCAGCTAAAAATAACGGCTAATGCATTTCAGTCCAGATCAAAGCCTAGCCTAGCAATAAGGTTCTGTTACTAGGCTAAACCAGAGGTGAAGTCGAGGACACAAGGCTCGAAGTCAAAGCCAAGGACACAAAAAAATTCGGGGCCAAGGCCAAGGACAGCCTTTCCGAAGACGGACCGTCTCGAGGCCAAGAACAGGAATGCTCGAGGCCAAGGACCCAGGCGCAGGTGTTCTCCCCAAAAAAAACATTTTCAAAGAATTTTTTCAGGCGATCTCCAAAAATAAAAAAAAGTCTTCAGAAAAATTTTTCAAGCGATCTCAAGCAAAGAGCAACAAAAAAAGTCTTCGCAAATTTTCCGAGAGGTTTCTGGCGTTTTCCAACACAACTTCAACGATTCACAAAATAGTGCTGTCCTCGAGCCGAGGACAGGGCAATTTTCAAGGACCTGAGGTTTCGAGGCTAAGGACTTGACCTTCGAGGCCAAGACCAAGGACATCAAAATGTGGCTTCAACGACTCCATCTCTGCTACAAAGTATAAACTAATACACAGACATGGGCATGATTTTGATCTTTAAGATCAGATCGTGATCTTCAAGATCACATTATTTTAATGATTTGGTTTGATTTTAAAGAACTCATTGTTTGCGTGATCTTGATCTTGAAGAGCAAGATCAATATCATTTTAAAATGCCGCGATGGGTAAGCATCGCCGAGGCCAGGTAATTTGATATTCTGACGCTATTTTATGCTCCGACACGTAATTGAGTCTAAACTGGAGAAAGTAATCCGCATTCGCCATGTTACAGACAGGACAGCTACGAACCAGTTCGGCAGTACCTAGCCTGCTAACTTGAGGAGAAAAATAATTACACATTACAGTAGCTTTGTTAACAACGGAATGTTAGCAAGCTAAGAAAATCTTATCGACAATGGCACTCTTTTTTTTGCTCACCATACATGGGCACGATTTTGATCTCCAAGATCACATTATTTTAATGATCTGATCTTGATGATCACATTTTTGAATCATTTGATCTTGATCTTCAAGATCGCCAAAAGATGGTGATCTTGCCCATCTCTACTCATACATGATAATAAGACTGCTAGTACTTGACTGTATTTGCTGTACTTGACTGCTAGTACTGTATTTGCTTAAAGTATTTTGTGACCCTAGAAGAAACTTTTTCTCGAAGTTGCAAACAATGGTCTACTACAATAATAACTCTAACTAGGGCCTTACTTTCGCTTGTTCTTTAACGTTTGTTACGTTGGCTACTTTATTGTTTTTCCCAGCTCGGATCTATTTTTCTGACAAAATGAAACTGATTAGTGCCTTGCAAAACGACTCAATACAGGAGCCTAATTAATTGCAGCGTTGCTTTCAGGCGCGTAGCCAGAAATTCGCAATGGGGGGCCTGTTTTGGGGGTCTGGGGGCTGAGCCCCCGCCGCCAGAGGCCAATGGAGGTCTGGGGACGAAGCCCCCAGCCGCTGAAGGCTGGGAGTCTGGGGGCGGAGACCTAGCTCTCGAAAATTTTGCATTTTTTTGCGAAAATAACTTCATTTTAGGACTATTTTGATTAAAAATTAATGCTTTTAAAACGTTGCTTAGAAATTGGCAGTGCAAACATGATTAAACTGGTGGCATAAATGGGCAATTTGGGAGGTGGCTAATGATAAAATGTTTGTTCTCTTGTTTAGATGCTGGTAAACTATAAAATCGAATAGTTCAATAGAACTCACACGGAGTAATCTATTTCGCATACAGTTTATAAAGAAAAATAATTGGGGGGGGGGAGGCTAATGAAAAGAGATTTGAGAGAAATGATTAGTATTTAACTAATACTGAATACCCTCCCCCCTATTCCTTAGTTTATGGTATATTTGTTAATGACACCTATGTTTAGCATTTTTACATTTGCGATCAAATTTGATTGCTTATTTCTTACCATTTTTCAAAGTTTTTATTTATTTGTTAGTTTTGTTTTTGACAAATTAGCCCCCCCCCCCCCCTTCAACATATATTTCAAAAGATGTTTTAAATCACTATTTAGTCCATTCCAGTGCATGAAACAGTCTCAAAAGTGCTAAAAACGTAGTGTTTTTCTCATTCTGCATTTTGGTCAACATGCCAATGGAGGGGCTATAGCCCCCCCTGGCTACGCTACTGGTTGCTTTAACTTAGAACTCGAATGGCGTCGCTAACGACGCTAAGGCTATCAGCGTCAGAATTGCCTTTAAAAATTATTAACATTTACTACATGTTAGAGGCATCGACGTCGAGTTTGAAGTAGAACGGCTAAATCTCTGGAACGGCTAAGTCAAGAAGGATTGAGTTAACACCGATCTAGTTTTATGCGATTGGCGTAAGTTTAGATACCCCCATTGATTGCGCCTTTGGTCCTCGTTTAATGAGATGCAGACGACACCAGTAGACTACATTTGCGCGACTGTCAAAAGATAGGCGATGACTGTAACGGAAACGGAAAAGTTACTGTAACGGTAATTAGTTACTTTTTCAAAACTGTAACTGTAATGGTAACTTAGTTACTTTTTTCCCGAGTAACTGAAACTACTTTACTTTTAGAAAGTAACGTGCCCATCATCGATTGCGAAGCAGCAGATGCCAAAACATTCTCAAACTTCTGCCCAAAACGCAATTCATGACGAAACAGTCACGGTAACTTTGACAAAACAGAAAAAAGCACAAGAAATATTGACAAATAATCAAAAAAATCGTAAAAATTGCATATTTTTTTTGTTTAATTCTGTGATGCGATAATGGATTTATTTTTTTGCGTGTTTGATGCGATAGTTTGATGCGATTTTCGATGCGATGTGATTGCCATCCCTGGTATTGACTCATCTGATATTGACGAAAAACAGCTCTGAATCCTGGGCAAAGACCTTTCTTTGGTCCTCACCTAATTTTGTCGAAAAAATACACAAAGTGAAACCTAATTTTCTCTATTTGTGCAGTCTAATAGTGCCCCCCTTTGGAGCTTGCCCCTCTCACTAACCTCTCGTTCCACCGCAGCAGTTTGGATGAAACCTGTACTTAGATTATTTTTGTAAAATTTTGCCCGGGGGGACGTTTTTGCAGCCTTGACCAAACGCATTTATCATGCGAAAACACTTTAGTGAAGATTACGTAATTCCGTCGTCGAAATTGAATGAAGACCAAAAAAAGGCCTTCACCGAAAATTGAAGTGTCTTTTTGTCAAAATTACGTGAAGACCAAAAAAAATCTCTGCCGACAGTTGAAGTGTTTCTCTTTCAAAATCACTTTTCCCCGGAATTTGGTACTATATTCGGCCGGAATTTGTAGGTCTTTTTTGTCTGATCATCCAGCGCTCAAATCTCGATGGGAGTACACGTAAATCTCGATGGGGGAACGCTAACTCTTGATGGGGAACGCGTTCCCCGCGTCTCTCCTACAATTTAAGTACTGGATGAAGCTAAATCTTACTACGGTCTTGGATGAAACTTTATGATATAGTTAAATCTAAGCTGCTGGAAAATATGTAGCCTACTTTCTTTGCATTTGAATTAGTAAATGGATAAAACTGCTTTGCATTTGAACTTGTTTTCTTATCCATTATTCACTTTCTTATCTTTTGTTTTAACCACAAGCGATTTAGGATTTTTCTAGCGATTTTTGCGAGACTGCTTTCAATTAGCCTTTTTCTGTAATTTTAAGCAAGAGAAAAAATAAACACAATCAAAAATTTCTCTTTTACTTGGAATATGCTGGTAGAGTTCCGTGACGTCAAATTGCGGAATCCTTTGTCCCAAAATAACCTGGGCTTTAATACAACCAATGAACATAATTTGCTTGAAATCTGGAATGGCAATCGATTGCAACACGCCTCAAAAGCAGTAGCGTGTACAAACAGAGGGCATTGTGCCACGCCCACCTTTGGTATATGCGAAAACCCTACAGCATTTTGCTTTTGCTAAGCTTACTAAAAATCAGCAAAAAATTTCCTATCCTTCGGAAACAAACCGGTAAGCAACGCGTGAAGATTCCTACAATGGAACTTAAACACAGTGAAATTTGGTTCCCTAAGAGCTGAAGATCTTTTTACCTAGGTCTTCAAATTTAATTTCGGAAAAGTGTTCCCTCCTCCCCATTGCAAAATTCTACCTGCGCCACTGCTTCACAGTTTTGTTTTGAAAGCATACATTAACCTACTTGCAGCTTCACTGCTCAAGAGCAACTGCATGGATCAAATTAAATCCACTGAAAACCGGCATCAGTTGCTTCCACTCGTGCTTGAACAAATGAAAATTTGTTATTAGTGCAACATGTGGGGCAGAGGACCAGAACTAAAGACCTCATCAGGCTTTCTTATGTATAAGCGTTAGGGTGTTCGAGTTTTTCACTTTTTGCTTATACCTTTTTCTTTATACGATTTTAAGGGTGCAAATTAGCATAAAAAAAAATCCGGATAGTTTTTTTGAAAAACTTTTTTATTTTCATACCCTGGGGGGGTATGAAAGGTTTTTTGCAGGGTCGCGTATGACTAATATCGCATAACTCAAAAACTACTGCACCTAGAAAGACAATTTTTACATCAATCGATTCAGAAATACAGGTTTCCTATCTGTGTTCAACGCATTATGTGGCTTTAACTGCTCTATTTTTCGAGTTATTTTCGAAAAGCTGTTTTTACCCCTTTTTGCTTGCCATTTCCCTTTGAATTAAAGGTATTTTGTCGAGACCGCTCAGGTGACCAATTGGTGGAGGCACCTGACGTAAAGCCTGCCCGAAGCGAGAAATCTAATTCGATTTCTGGGTGGATACCACCTTAACGCAAGTTACTAGGGACTCAACAATCGCCACCACTGCGACACTGCACTGCATGGCTGGATGCAAGGCATGGAAATGACTACTCCTGCTCATTCCCTATTACTTTAAAAGTTACTACTGCAAGTCTAATAAGGATGTGATTTTCTATTCTGTAGTATGCAACGTTGCACACGAGAAGTGCAATTATTGCACTAATTTTCACTCTTGACTTTTGTTTTCACTTTATTAAGAAACACCAAACATTTTCAGACACGACTTTCTTTTTCAGCCACTCATTCATTTTCGTCTTTGCTTCCGTGACAAATAAATCCCCTGATTCTAATATCAACTTGTCGTTTTTCTTCGGCTTCGCGAAAATCTTTCACTCTTGCTTCACTCAGGCAACGCGACATAAGACAAATAAATATATCTCTCACAAGGGCGGTTATGATTGTCGATCCAATTCCAAGAAACTTTGTCGTCAATCTGGAGGCAAGGTGCTGCTTTACTGCTGGATGCGAAGTATGACCTGATAGGTGCTCGCTTCCATGCAAGTTGTTTGGTGTCAACATCACCAGGAAGTTGCTGATCGGGATCTTTCACTGTTTTGCTTGGAATGCAGGACTTTTGAATGAATATTTAGGGTCACATTGATTGGGTTCATCCAAGAGCAGAAGTGTTTTACAAACACAGGTTTTAAGCAATGATCAACCAGATTCATATGTTGTTGGCGAAAATCCAGCAATAAATCACAAAGAAATATCATGTTTGTTGGTCCTTCTGGCGTTTGTTGGTCCTTCGAGATGATCAGGCTCGTCGGTTGATTTTAGCTGGTTGTCTAGTTGGAATAGAGATTCTATCAAAGTTTCCGCGATTTTTGTCTTACAAACAAGAAAGCATTTCATTTGCAAGGTAGTTTAAGTGTTGCATATTTTGGTCATCTTCGCTTTGTATGTGACTTTACTCATTACAGATCTATCGTTACAGGTGGTCAACAACAACGAATGGCTACGTGAGGCTTCTATTTGACTCCAAAATGACGGACACTCAAAAGAGCAAACTTCTTCAAATCACAAGCTACATCATATCAGTTTATGTGCCAATGTTTATAAAATTCATTTGAATCCACGCGCGCCAAAAGAACCAATAAACATGATATTTCTTTGTGATTTATTGCTGGTTTTTCGCCAACAACATACAAATCTGGTTGATCATTGCGTAAAACCTATGTTTTTAAAACACTTCTGCTCTTGGATGAACCCAATCAATGTGACCCTAAATATTCATTCAAAAGTCCTGCATTCCAAGCAAAACAGTGAAAGATCCCGATCAGCAACTTCCTGGTGATGTTGACACCAAACAACTTGCATGGAAGCGAGCACCTATCAGGTCATACTTCGCATCCAGCAGTAAAGCAGCACCTTGCCTCCAGATTGACGACAAAGTTTCTTGGAATTGGATCGACAATCATAACCGCTCTTGTGAGAGATATATTTATTTGTCTTATGTCGCGTTGCCTGAGTGAAGCAAGAGTGAAAGATTTTCGCAAAGCCGAAGAAAAACGACAAGTTGATATTAGAATCAGGGGATTTATTTGTCACGGAAGCAAAGACGAAAATGAATGAGTGGCTGAAAAAGAAAGTCGTGTCTGAAAATGTTTGGTGTTTCTTAATAAAGTGAAAACAAAAGTCAAGAGTGAAAATTAGTGCAATAATTGCACTTCTCGTGTGCAACGTTGCATACTACAGAATAGAAAATCACATCCTTATTAGACTTGCAGTAGTAACTTTTAAAGTGATAGGGAATGAGCAGGAGTAGTCATTTCCATGCCTTGCATCCAGCCATGCAGTGCAGTGTCGCAGTGGTGGCGATTGTTGAGTCCCTAGTAACTTGTGTTAAGGTGGTATCCACCCAGAAATCGAATTAGATTTCTCGCTTCGGGCAGGCTTTACGTCAGGTGCCTCCACCAATTGGTCACCTGAGCGGTCTCGACAAAATACCTTTAATTCAAAGGGAAATGGCAAGCAAAAAGGGGTAAAAACAGCTTTTCGAAAATAACTCGAAAAATAGAGCAGTTAAAGCCACATAATGCGTTGAACACAGATAGGAAACCTGTGTTTCTGAATCGATTGATGTAAAAATTGTCTTTCTAGGTGCAGTAGTTTTTGAGTTATGCGATATTAGTCATACGCGACCCTGCAAAAAACCTTTCATGCCCCCCCAGGGTATGAAAATAAAAAAGTTTTTCAAAAACACTATCCGGATTTTTTTTTATGCTAATTTGCACCCTTAAAATCGTATAAAGAAAAAGGTATAAGCAAAAAGTGAAAAACCCGAACATCCTAATAAGCGTTCAATTTTGTGGTCTCCAAAATCTGGATGGCAAGATTGGCTCATTCTTCACTCTTAAGTTTACAGAGACTCTTAAGTTAAGTTAAGTTTCCCACTCTTAAGTTTACATTGGACAACGCTGTTTCGGACCATTGTCATTCCCACAAGCAATTCTTACAGCTATTGTGATGAGCACGATTCATTCAATTGGCTCTTACCCGTGTACTTTGCCCCTCGGTTTGATGATAAAAAACCCGCATGTATTTGAGCAAAAGCCGCTTCTGTTTCTTTGATTTATGGTCATTTTATGAGTTTTTTTTATTTAAGCGTGATTTTTAGTATTTCTTGAATCGTACTTAGTAAGAAATCGTAAAATTGATTTCAGCAAAAATAATTAAAGTTTGCAACTGCCTAGAAATATTGAGTTTTTAAACAAATTTGAATAATTCATCTCTAACTATGTATCTATTGTACTACTAGGCTGCTGAAAGAATAACAAACGATGTGCAATAACTACAGTAGTATGAATTTTTTGCGACTTATTTTTTACTTTTTCAATTTGTGCGGTTTCCCTGCGCGAGTGGCTTCTAATCAACGTTTACGGTGACTACGTTTGAACGAAAACTATGTTTGTTTAATGATAATAATCAGAATTGAAATCTAATCTGTTTTCTACTAAACTCGAAGATGTCTAAAACTGCAGAAAAGCGAAAACAATATTTTAATTCAGGATAGTCATTCGTTCTTTAAAAATCGCCTATTTGAGACAGTGAAAAGATAAGAAATGAAGTTTAGATTTTTCGTTCCATACAAGACAGAAATTGAGAAACATTAGGCGATTGGATAAAAAACGCATCTCAAAACGTCCCTTTAAGTAAACCGATTTGCTTGCGGCTGAAATTTGAAAAAAAAACATGGTTTTTTGCAGCCTTTTACCAGAAAAAGACTGTTTCTTTTGATGCTCTTTGGTGACAATGCTTTTTTGTCTGTTTATCGCTTCCTTTCTCAACAAAAATAAGTCATGATACTACTACTGAAATCCAGCGCAATCTTGCTGAAAAAACTACAAAAGTTTATCATTTATTACACAATAGTAGCAGCAGTTGCTGGTCAAATGGCAGCACAAAATTCTTTAAAACGCATATCTTGTTCTAATATCTTCGAGTTTCTTCGATATTTCAGCAGGATTTCGATCGAGCTCCTCAGCAATGCTCTTCTGCTTCGAGAATTCAATTGAATTGAAATGTTCGCATAAATCACCATCTATCACATTCTAAATAATATGGAAATATACCGAGGTTGCAACAAAACAACAGCGATTGCATAAATACTTTACACTGTGTAAAAAAAAATATGACCTATTAAGCGTTTACTATTTGTTCAATAGGGAATTTGGGCTACTAATTACGAATCTGAGGTCGGTTTTGCTCCATCACGTCAGAATTTTGAGTTAGTTGTTGAAAAACGGCATTTTGTCAATTTAACAAATACACGTTTGGTTAATAAAAACTTGTTTGCAATTGGATATATCATTGCTTAAATGATATTATGCCTTACAGCGTAACTTTGTTGAACTGTATTGTCAATAAAATTTTAAATTACGCTTGATATAAAACTGTAGTACCACAAGCACGGTCGCTTATGTGCACTTCAAAGCATTACAAAAGGCTGCATAGAGCAGAATTACAATATTGACTTTTTAATTGCACCGAGAAGTTTGTTGTGACTTCCCAACCAGCCAATCAATAAATCTTGAACATTGTTCACTTTTGAAAACCATTCCTGACGCAATATGAACGGTGGTATACCAGAAACAGTAACAAGCTGACGATGGAAAAAAACATTACGTAACTCGTCCAAATGACTTCCTTACAGCGATTACCTTGACATTTAAATTTAAGGTCAAGCTTCTTCTGTTGACCAAATTGGCTAGTTCTCTTTTACGTCAGCTTTTTCAACAACCAATGATGAAACAAAAATTTACCTTGACAGGAAAGTAGTAAGATCTATAAGCGAGATGATCTCTTCCCAGCAACGGTGCAGCCTCGCTCCTCATGTGCATCTCCAAGTGCTGGAAGAAGTCGTGATCCTGTGAAAGAGTCGAGTTCACGAGCAGCCTTGATCGAAGTGGGAAGTCAAAAACTGGCAAGAGGTACTACACCCCCAAATTTATGGTGATTTGCTTATTTTAAAAGATCGGACACTTGGCTACTCCAAAAGGTAAACAAACACATAAAAAGGAGGGCAAAAATCCAGCTCTTTAATGACATCCAATCTAACACAACAAGCTGGTCGTTCAACCACCAGGCCAGTGGTAGTTAAAGCAGGGGATGGAGTTGTAAACGGAGTCGTCCGAGCAACCTCTTCGAAAATCACATGCAAGCCTACCGCTTGATTTCTTCAAAGTATTCTACCGTACGCGTCGAGTTGATTGTAAGACGACAACCTCATAAGCTTGTTACTCGCTCAGTCAACATCGGAACCCGATTGCAACTATCATTTCTCAGCTCAGCCAGTCAAGCAGCCGTTTAATAATGCCAATTTCAGCTTTCATATTATTCAAGTAAAAAGAAGACATAAAGTCACAGGCTTGATCAGTCTTCGGTTTTGAGAAACAATTTTACGGGAGGATCTTGTTTTTTCTAAAGATTAGAGGCTGATGGAGATTGTGATTTCACGTCTTCTATTTTCTTTTTGCAAAGATCGAAAGCAATAGACAATGCTGTTATCACTTTTATTCACTAAGTTGCTTTGGTCAAGAGACCATGAAAGGATCTTATAATTTTCAAGTCAACCTGTCACCAGCCCAACTTGTTCACCACATACCGTGGAGGTTTCACACTGTCCCTGTTAATGCTGAACGTGAAGTAGGGATGCTGCACAAGTGTGCATACTTATGGTATTTGGTTCGTACCGACCGGAAATCGAGCCCTTAAATATTGTTTCATTAGCAGACATTCTATCCACTCGACCACTTAATTAATGAACGCAAAACCAACCTGTATATTGTTATAAAGCAAAATACTCTCACCTCGTGCGATGTGAAAGGTACCAGCATCCCAACTCCCCCCGACACCGTGGTGTAGACCATCGCGTCTGACCCGCCAGGTATTAACGTGGTCTTCTGCAACGACAGAATCGTCTCGCCTACGTGGAAGTTGCACAGAGCCTCGCACTGAAACCACAAACAATGACGTCATAGCAAAGTTACTGTTAACAGTCGGTTGAGAAATCATATTTGGCTCCGTGCCGTTTGCTGTCAACACTATGTGGCAACTCTTAACACACACAGTTTCTTAAATTTTGAAATCCGCAAAAAAAACACACAAGATTGTGCGGTGATATTTCGCAATAAAGTGATCATAGAAAAAAATTACTGGATTTGTAACTAAAGAGAATCCAAAACTCCGCCACAAGAACTCATAACTGGTTTCAAAACGGTGATTTAACCTTACAGCATCACCGCTTAAATGAATTCTTTAATTTAGTATTAAAGTTGAAGAAACCACTAATGGTTATACAAAATATGCAATAACGTTGAATTTTGTTGGCTGGAACTACCCACTCTTTGCAGTGGAAAAAAGCATTTGGTACAACCGAAATGCAATTTGGAGAGTGTCCAGTAGGGTGTTCGGGTTTTTCACTTTTTGCTTAAATCTTTACTTTATACGATTTTAAGGGTACAAATTGGCATGAAAAAAATCCGGATAGTTTTTTTTTTTTTTTTATCTTCATACCCTGGGGGGCATGAAAGGTTTTTGGGGGAGCGCGTATGACTAATATCGAATAACTCTAAAACTACCGCACCTAGAAAGACAATTTTTACATCAATCGATTCAGAAATACAGGTTTCCTATCTGTGTTCAATACATTATATGGCTTTAACTGCTCTATTTTTCGAGTTATTTTCGAAAAGCTGTTTTTACCCCTTTCTGCTTGCCATTTCGCTTTAAATTAAAGGTATTTTCTCGACACCGCACAGATGACCAATTGGTGGACGCACCTGACCTAAAGCCTGCCTGAAGTGAGAAATCTAATTCGATTTCTGGGTGGATGCCACCTTAACACAAGCTACTAGTGACTCAGCAATCGCTTCTACTTCGACACTGCACTGCATGGCTGGATGCAAGGCATGGAAATGACTACTCCTGCTCATTCCCTATCACTTTAAAAGTTACTACTGCAAGTCTAATAAGGATGTAATTTTTTATTCTGCAGTATGCAACGTTGCACAAGACAAGTGCAATTATTGCACTAATTTTCACTCTTGACTTTTGTTTTCACTTTATTAAGAAACACCAAACATTTTCAGACGCGACTTTCTTTTTCAGCCACTCATTCATTTTCGTCTTTGCTTCCGTGACAAATAAATCCCCTGATTCTAATATCAACTTGTCGTTTTTCTTCGGCTTCGCGAAAATCTTTCACTCAGGCATTATGACATAAGGCCATCTCTCACAAGGGCGGTTATGATTGTCGATCGAATTCCAAAAAAACCTTTGTCGTCAATCTGGAGGCAAGGTGCTGCTTTACTGCTGGATCCGAAGTATGGCCTGATAGGTGCTCGCTTCCATGCAAGTTGTTTGGTGTCAACATCACCAGGAAGTTGCTGATCGGGATCTTTCACTGTTTTGCTTGGAATGCAGGACTTTTGAATGAATATTTAGGGTCACATTGATTGGGTTCATCCAAAAGCAGAAGTGTTTTAAAAACATAGGTTTTACGCAATGATCAACCAGATTTGTATGTTGTTAGCAAAAACCCAGCGATAAATAACGAAGATATATCATGTTTGTTGGTCCTTCTGACGCGCATGGATTCAAATGAATTTTCACAAACATTGGCACATAAACCGATATGATGTAGCTTGTGATTTGAAGAAGTTTGCTGTTTTGAGTGACGGTCATTTTGGTGTCAAATACAAGTCTCATGTAACCATTCGCAGATGTTTACCACCTGTAACGATAGATCTGTAATCAGTAAAGTCAGATACCAGGCGAAGATGACCGAAATATGCAACACTTACCTTGCAAACGAAATGCTTTCGTGGATGTAAGACAAAAATCGTTGACACTTCGATGGATTACAGATTACTTACTGATTACAGATCTATCGTTACAAGTGGTAAACATCTGCGAATGGTTACATGAGACTTGTATTTGACACCAAAATGACCGTCACTCAAAACAGCAAACTTCTTCAAATCACAAGCTACATCATATCGGTTTATGTGCCAATGTTTGTGAAAATTCATTTGAATCCATGCGCGTCAGAAGGACCAACAAACATGATATTTCTTCGTTATTTATCGCTGGGTTTTTGCTAACAACATACGAATCTGGTTGATCATTGCGTAAAACCTATGTTTTTAAAACACTTCTGCTCTTGGATGAACCCAATCAATGTGACCCTAAATATTCATTCAAAAGTCCTGCATTTCAAGCAAAACAGTGAAAGATCCCGATCAGCAACTTCCTGGTGATGTTGACACCAAACAACTTGCATGGAAGCGAGCACCTATCAGGCCATACTTCGGATCCAGCAGTAAAGCAGCACCTTGCCTCCAGATTGACGACAAAGGTTTTTTTGGAATTCGATCGACAATCATAACCGCCCTTGTGAGAGATGGCCTTATGTCATGATGCCTGAGTGAAAGATTTTCGCGAAGCCGAAGAAAAACGACAAGTTGATATTAGAATCAGGGGATTTATTTGTCACGGAAGCAAAGACGAAAATGAATGAGTGGCTGAAAAAGAAAGTCGCGTCTGAAAATGTTTGGTGTTTCTTAATAAAGTGAAAACAAAAGTCAAGAGTGAAAATTAGTGCAATAATTGCACTTGTCTTGTGCAACGTTGCATACTGCAGAATAAAAAATTACATCCTTATTAGACTTGCAGTAGTAACTTTTAAAGTGATAGGGAATGAGCAGGAGTAGTCATTTCCATGCCTTGCATCCAGCCATGCAGTGCAGTGTCGAAGTAGAAGCGATTGCTGAGTCACTAGTGTCTAGTGTTAAGGTGGTATCCACTCAGAAATCAAATTAAACTTCTCGCTTCAGGCAGGCTTTAGGTCAGGTGCGTCCACCAATTGGTCATCTGTGCGGTGTCGAGAAAATACCTTTAATTTAAAGCGAAATGGCAAGCAGAAAGGGGTAAAAACAGCTTTTCGAAAATAACTCGAAAAATAGAGCAGTTAAAGCCATATAATGTATTGAACACAGATAGGAAACCTGTATTTCTGAATCGATTGATGTAAAAATTGTCTTTCTAGGTGCGGTAGTTTTAGAGTTATTCGATATTAGTCATACGCGCTCCCCCAAAAACCTTTCATGCCCCCCCAGGGTATGAAGATAAAAAAAAAAAAAAACTATCCGGATTTTTTTCATGCCAATTTGTACCCTTAAAATCGTATAAAGAAAAAGGTATAAGCAAAAAGTGAAAAACCCGAACACCCTAGTGTCCAGCTTTTCCGCAACACCTTCCACTCACCACATAAGCGGTTGATAGCGATGGATGCCCATTGCCCATTGGTCTCCTCTTATGACTGCTGGGTGAGCGGCTTCACCATTCTACTCCGAATGATGTAAGGAGTAAGTGTCGAATGCACTATAGCGCTACAGTGATTGCAATTGCGAGGCCTACTACTACTGAAGAAAAAGGCTTCTTTCATAAGTAAATTTGTGTAATTTCAATATTATAAATTTGGAACCTCAAACTTATTATAGCACAAACCTAAACTCAAGTCATGAGCTTCGGTTTTTAAAATGCAAGCAAAAAAAGTGCGAATTAGTCAAATTTTCACATATTAAGTAAAACTTTGAATGATATCGGCAGGAAACATTTTGAATTTAATTAACACACCTTCTGCATTGCACCATTCAGTATCCCACGAGACCAGAGAGCTTTTGTTCCGCTTGGGTCATCTTGTACGTCATCATTCGTATCGGTAGGCAATCGCAGCTGAAAATAAAGGTTGAAACTTTATAGAATGTGTTAATTCTATTACTTAAAGCATATAAATATAGTTTTGTTTTTTTTTACTTTATTTTCATGAGACAAAAAAGACAATTCTAAGTAGTCTATTAGTTCAGTGTCGTTAAATACTGGTAGAAAATCGCCGCGGTTCAACCTATTTGATATTTGTCGTAGCGATATTGTACAAATTTCTAAATTCTGCAACCAAGTTAGCCATTTTGTTAAATGCTTCATCAAAGAGACAACAATGCATTTTGCTACTAACACTCATTACAAATGCAATTGAAATCGGAAGTCCAGCAAAATCTTTTTTTACGTTGACCACTGCATTTCGATTGCCACTTTCGTTAGGTCGTATTGCAGGGCTATATACTCCGGAGCTCCGCAAAACCCAGAAGAAATTCTTCAATTAGTCGAATTCATAAAATCCAAGTTTTGATGCAAATTAAATATCCAAAAATTCCACTCACCACAGCCACATTTCCTAATTTATCAGCTACCGCAACAGTGTTCCAGTCCAGCACAGCAGCCGAGGTGATCCAGCGTGGATAGGTGTCGTCGGCAAACACCACTAACTGGTTCTCGTTCCTCCTGTAGCGCACCCAGTGGGCGGACTCTTGCACGTCGCACACGATGAGTCGATGCCCGATCGCTTGTATGCTGGTGATGTAGTTTGGAATGTGCTGAAATGAAGAAGAATATTTATCAGGGGTGAAACTATTCAAACATTTTTGAGCACAAATGCTTCAAAAAGATCTGGATAAGTAATGCAATGCAATGCAAGCAAATTTCGACCTTAAGTGCTTTGTCCGGAGCAGAATAGTAAAGTCGCTCTATCAGCTCGACCGTAACAACCGCCCAATGACTCGAGCACCGCCCCGGTCATTTCGCAGCTTCCTGTTATGTACGCTACAAAAAGCTATATTATTAAGTTATGTACGCTATATCCACAGCAAAAAGCCGAGCAACTCCGACCAGATTGGGCCGGTTTTAACCAACCATCTTACGGTTTTGGTTCCGTTGTTTGTCGGTCAAACCAAACGCAGTTTTGCCAGCGCTGCAAAATATCGTTTCCTGATGTTTAAGACCTATAGTACCGGCACTAGGGTGTTTCATTTTTTCACCATTTTTGAAATTGAAAATGCTTGGGGCCGTATCTGATAGAGTTTTTGACGCTGATTTCGAAGATGAAATTTTTACTTTGCTATGACGTCATTTTGAAGTTGCAACACGCGTTCGAAACTCTGGCAGAGCACGATTTCGGGAATTTTCCGTATCTCGGTAACGGTAAGAGATAGCGCGTCGAGATTGGTGTCAAAATGCGCAGAAGGGTCAATTTCCTATACCCTCTCAATGCAACATTTAAGTGTATTTTGAACAGAAAAAAAGTTATTAGCAATTAACACATTTATCATGCAATATTTTGATTTTCAACACACAAAGGCATTATGGCATTCGCAGTAATCACACGCAAAACGTAGTTTATAAGTTCACACAGGGAAAGAAAAGTCAATCAACCATGTCGAACTCCATAGTACGTAATAAATGAGCGTTTGATCTGTTGTTACTACTGCAGTTAAAACTGAGGAATGAGGGTAAATTGTGTTCTAGCAAAGCTTTGATCTTCTGTACTAATTGATTTCAATGCTGACTCTATTGATTTCAAGTACAAGCGAAACTGAAACGGAGACAAACTGATATAGACTACTTGGATCAGCTATGTACAAGCAGAGAAGACCAATTAGTGTTGTTGAAAAGACTTACAAGCAACACATCTAATCTTTCGCCTGTCTGTGACATCAACGAAGACAGCTCGGAATCATCTCATGATCCAGAGTATACCGATTGCAAAACGATTTCCACTGCGGGAAAAAATTATACTAAAGCTCGAACTTTTTCAATTACTGAAGAAAGTTGCATTTTAGCTGATCGACGTTTAACCTCATCCGTCAGCAATCTGATCAGCTTCTCTCTCTCTGTTGTGGGTTCAGAAAAAACTGCTGCTTCACCATCAACAATTTTTTCCAAACGAGAACAATGTCGTTTGAAAGCATTGCGGAGATGCAAAGCTGACTTGAACAAAGCAGATGCTCCTAAACTCTGCTATGATGGCAAAATCATCAACAAAATTGATAGATATGTTTTTATTGGACAATATTATGACCCCGATCAACACTTCTTTGAGCGAATTATGGCCGTGAAATCGTTTACTGCAGGTGCATCAGTCACTGCCCAAACAGTTTTTAATGCCATTGTAAATGAAGTTTGCGGTCCATGTATAAACAATGCTTTTTCGATAATGGCTGACACAACATCCCTTAACAGTGGTAAAAAGTCCGGAGTGAATAAGAGGCTAGTTGATCTTTTCAATAAAAACGTTGGTCACGATATCCATGTGCTGGAGTGCATGTTTCATGTTAACGAAATTTATTTTTTGCATGTTATATCAACTATCGAAGGAAAAATAAAAGGCCCAGTAGCAATGCAAGACGATGCGTTGCTTAACTGCATCAAAAGCATCAACAAACCCAACATTAACAACATTCTTCCTCGTCAAGAGTATTCCAGTACCGATTACCAATATTGCTTCTCTGCAGCTAAAAGCAAAGGTGGAGTGGTTTTCGGAACAAAAAGCCAAAAGTTTTCAAGATGGCAGTTTCAGAAATGATTACTTGTGTTTGCTGGTATTGGCTTTTTATTTGGTTATGGATGTGCCAGATAATTTGAAATATCTTTTGGAGTACAGACAAGAAGAAATTTCACATTCCAGATGGATCACAACAACTAGTGGCTATTTAAGGATTAGGTAATTTTGGAGTAGACC
Organism: Trididemnum nubilum; assembly: GCA_963965965.1. NCBI lineage: Eukaryota > Metazoa > Chordata > Ascidiacea > Aplousobranchia > Didemnidae > Trididemnum > Trididemnum nubilum. The sequence continues at coordinate 35,540,978 of OZ014473.1, read as the reverse complement.
CAAAAAAAATTGTTCAAAATTTCCTCGTATATTATATGCGTTTACGTGCCATCTTTTATGCTTATCCATTTCAAGCCAACAGCATCAGAAGGGCCTTTTCTAACGCTATTCCAAAGAGATATCCTTTCGGCATATCGAGACATTGACCCAGAAATAGCGGATGTAGCACTGAAACACTTTTTAAAACACGCTACATGCTGGCTAAGCCCAAAAATTGTTGCTTTAAGGGTGTACGGAGAAACTCCTCCTTATAGCGTGGAGGCCGTCAAAGTTTGCATGCTTCCTGATACCGTTGACATTAAATCACACTTGATGGACAGAACTACTCGACTAAAACATTTCTTCACTACTCAAAGTAAAAAAGCTCCATGTATTTCGTATAGCCGAATTCCTCCACAGTTTGGGAAAACTATCCACAACAACAACAGATCAAACGAACGCAGAATTGGGAGGCTGAAGAATATAGTGAATGACAAAATTGGAAATGAACCACATCACAAATGAATAAAGCTGACACGCGCTTGCGCTCATTTTTGTGTAATTTGGAGTTTGACAAGGCTGGTTGACTTTTCTTTTCTTGTGTGAACTTATAAACTACGTTTTGCGTGTGATTACTGCGAATGCCATAATGCCTTTGTGTGTTGAAAATCAAAATATTGCATGATAAATGTGTTAATTGCTAATAACTTTTTTTCTGTTCAAGATACACTTAAATGTTGTATTGAGAGGGTATAGGAAATTGACCCTTCTGCGCATTTTGACACCAATCTCGACGCGCTATCTCTTACCGTTACCGAGATACGGAAAATTCCCGAAATCGTGCTCTGCCAGAGTTTCGAACGCGTGTTGCAACCTCAAAATGACGTCATGCAAAATAAAAATTACATATTCGAAATCAGCGTCAAAAACTCTATCAGATACGGCCCCAAGCATTTTCAATTTCAAAAATGATGAAAAAATGAAACACCCTAACCGGCACGGTGCCCACTGCACTCGCAATAGATAAAAGCACTAGCACTAAGACAATCAGCACGAAGTAACTAGACGCAATTTTGAAACTATGATAAAAGTGTTTGACTTTAAGCTGTGGACACAGTGTTGCCAACGGCTCGCCACCGCTGCATTTCTTCGAAAGGAGCTGTGTTGCCCGGGCGCAATGACGCGGAGATGGATCCCGAGAACACGTAACACGCTACGGCGTTAATACAGCGAATATGATAAAAAAGATTTGATTTTTAGCTGCATTGCGCTACTTTTTTAAAAGAACCTGTAAATTTCGAGTTGAGGCTGACTGACTCTGAATTTTCACAAATTTTCCGCCTCATTTGTCCTTAAATTCTGATGCAGAATAAAGTAACACTAATACATTCTTGCTAGGTAAAAAGTTGCATTGTAAAAAGACTTGTCGATTGTGAAAGCTGCAAGAACAAACCAGAACAGTCCACAGGTAATTATTACAAAAATTGCGTTACGATAAGGCGCTATACATTTTTTTTTAATTTGGCGTGTAGTCATCATTTTTGTTTTCATATCGAGACTGGCATATTGTTAATTTTTTGTTTAAATTTCGAGTAAAAATGGGTCTGGTGTTCTGATAAATTGTTTTTTTTTAAGTATATTACTACTTATACATTCTATTTCAAGGCGCTACAATTTTAAATTGGCAAAAAATACAAAAACAAGCGTATCGAAAATGAATTGCTGCCAAGTGCCAACGTGACTTTGTTGCTGTCGGCCCAAGACAAGTGTATGACGACAACGGAAAAGAAATACGCATTTAAAGGTAGCCAATTGCATAACAATAAGACATCCTGACGCCTTTTGATTGGATCATAACTACGATATCACAACAATTAAAAACTTGCTCGAACTATTTTAGCAATAATGCGCTAAAAAAAATGGAAATCGCGCAATACAATGTAACGAATAACAAACAACGGATTTCGACTAGCGAACAGCACGGGGATTGGAGAATAACCCCACGAGTTTCTCGGCAGCAACAAGGTACAATGGAGTTTGCTTCTGCCGTTGTGGTATTCGCAAGATACACGATATATTGCACTGTGACATGCAAAATTAATCTACCACGACATAGGTATGCCAAGACCTAAGAATACCAAACTCCGAAAGTGGTAATAAGTGATATAGTAGAACAAGTCATTGCAGCAATATGCTGAATTAGATCGAGAGCGGTCCTAGTTGAAAGCATTTCTGGGATTCGCTACAAGTGGTAATCCTGAAGGCTTTAAAGAGTATATTATATGATGCAGCTTAGTCCACAACAGCTGACCGCCAATTAACCCTAACGTTAGCGGTCGGTTGATTTGGTTTGTGAGCAGTTGGGAGTTGAAAATGTCAATAATTGAGGGACACGTTTATTGATTATACGATAATGGAGACAAAGCGATAAAGTGTTGCCAGCGGCATTTTAATCATCGCTCAGCTGTTGCTTTGTTTAGTTTATTTTTCAGGCCAGATTTTATTTTTATTTTTTCAATCCAGATTTTATTTTCTGCCTAAATTTGGGAATTTTGCAAACACGCACATTTTTCGAGAAACGGAAGCTGTTGATGACGTGAATTCGAAGTTCGGTTTGGAAACAACAAATATTATTTCTACCTTATTTTCGCATTTTCTCAGCAGCTTCTTCTTTCCGAGGTCGTAAACCCGCAGCAATCTTCCAACCCCGATTACCACTCGACCTTGGTACGGACAAATAGCCGATGGGATCTCTTCTACGATCGTCTGCGGAAAACATGAACAATTGTTAGCAACAATCAAGTTTACTAAAAATATTTAATTTGATGTTTTTACCCACGCTCAACTACTGATCACAATATTCCCCAGCGATGGTGGTAACGGGTAATAATGCATAGGCTGCAAGTTCGAATCCTACACGAGCCCAACTATGTCGTAAAATTACTTTCTGCAATCGTTCTTCTGGTGCATTTTAAAGCGGTTTGCAGGTTTGCTGGAGTTGAGTCCAACTGTAATGAAATTGAAGTTTAGTTTATTCTTTTGTAAATAGTATTTTGCTAACCTCAGCTCATTGCAGAATTGAGTTGAACTGAGTTCAAAAGAAATAATAATAAACTAACTTCAGCTACCCTCCTCTAGCGGGCCTGCGACTTTTTGACGAGAGAAACTTTTACGCAGCTGATTTAAATGACCGGATGTTCTTTGGAGCACTGAAATCTTTACCTCAATCGCTAAGACGTTCTGACGCGAAACCTTATTTTTAGCTCTAGCCCTAACGCAATCGCATTGAAAGCTCTCGCGCCAAAACGTCCTGAACCGATTCTAGCAGCATTATAGAATAAATGTGTTCGTATTAACAACCAAATTTGTTGTTTTGCCCTCCTCATTTCCCAAGAGATGTGCACTACATGCAAGTGATGCTAATGCAACAAACTGTAACAAAATAAACATCAGCAATGAAATCTAGGTACCTTGTGAACGAGTTCCAGTCTGGAACCATCGTCGGTTATCGTGTAAGTGTTGATCTCTCCGCCGCCTCTCGCTTGGCGAGGATTTAACTGCAAGTCACGTGCCACGCCTACCAGCACGTAAGACTGGTCACCTTGATTGGTAAATTTACATATAGCAACACTGACAGCCGATTCGTTCTGTTCGAGAGCCAGTTTCTGCAATGTTTCCCCCTGAAATAAGCAAATTCAACTATAAATCAAAACTGGACCGAAAGCAAATTATCACAAAGCAGTGCACGTCGCAATTTAAAGCCCTTTAGGCTATTTCACCTGCACTCGGGATCATCGGGAAGGCGTGCCAAAAGTAAAACAAGTTTTAAAATAATCCGGTTTTACTTTTGACAGATACTCCTGATGATCCGGAAATCGGTGAAACAGCTCTAGGGTTTTACATTGTGACGTGCACTGTTTTCTGATGTACGAGCACACTTTTCAAACTGTACAGTTGGCAATATCCATACTACAAGACTAACCAGGCTTTGGGTACCTGTTACCGCAATTGGCTGTCTTACGCTATACAAGCGTTGCTGCAATCATTTGCGTCTGGTGAAAACATTTTCGTTTAAGTAATTCCGCTGATTGGCAAGGCCGATTACATTTTGAGCGAGAAGCAAATTTCGTTTTTGAGCCAGGCCAGTCACACAAACTCTATTTCCATGCTCAGCAGGAGCAAAGCGAGATCGTACTCGTGTACGTGGCAAATTGGGTTGTCTTGTGACTTGTAAAGTACTGTGCTGTGAACAATCTTTCTTAGTTTATTACTGTGTACTATATGTTTTGGTTTATGAATGCATTAAGCATGATGAATTAAGATTGCCATATATTTTTGCCATGGCTTCTTAGAATGGCTACGGACTCGATGACCTCACAGCCCCTTGGCAATCACTCTGCTTTGTTTAAGAGTTAGCAAGACATACTCTGTTTTATCTATGTTTATGAGTAACAGCGCCAATAAACAAACTTGAACTTAAGATTAGCAAGTAAATAAAAACGATTTACAACAGAAATGTATCACTAAAATTGTCACGTTGCTATAAAATAAGTTGCAATAAATTACACAGCAAAAAGCCCCGTTATTGATTTATTTTTTAGACACAGCCAGCATATCAATGTGCTGCAAACAGCCACGAACTTTGTCTTTGCTCAAAATATATCATATTTTGTAGTGATTGGGGTCTTCAAGGCATTTTATTTAATTACTCTACAAATTAATCTTCTGCGCCACAGTGCGGAAATCGCCAAAACAATGTCGTTACAAAGTTGGAGCGAACAAACAAAAATAATTTTTGAGATCTTTTAAAATTCTCCAAAATCGAGTACTTTTTATTCTCCGTGATACTGCGCTGCATGTTATTTCAGCTTTTAAAATACATACATTCTTGCATTTTTCAGGCGTTTGCACTTTAATACTTCTTTTTTTTAATAAGCAGATCAAGACCGACAAACAGAATTAAACTTTCTTAGCTAGGATATCGACAGTCATTGAATTCCGCGTTTTATTGTGCAACATGGTACGTAAAATCAACCAGGCTACATTTTCACCACTTGAATAAATGGGAGACTTAATGGGGTCCTTAAATCATTTTGTCTTAAGAATCTGCCATAGGACCTAAGCCTTAGAATTGGAAGGGTGAGAAAATGAGCGTCGGATGAGGCGTTATGCTGGCCCAGCCAAACGAAAGACTAGGAAACAGAGCCAAGACAAGGGTGCTTTGCGTTGGTGTGGTTAGACAGACGCAGAGTACCCAGTTTGTTCGTATCAACCAGGCACGCTGCAACTGTCTAGTGTCTAACCTCACTAACGCAGAGCAATTTTTTCTTTTAGATTCTGTTTGCAAGTCTTTCGTCCGGCCGAGGCAGCAGAACAAGTAACTGCTCGGCCCCAGCGACAAATAAGCGTAAAGTGTCTTTTCGAAGAACACACCGACGCGCTGACAGAAGGGTCAGCAACCCATCCACCTAGTTTGTACGCATGTCATATACTTGAATGTTAGAATCAATTTACTGTGTTGGGGTTGATGATGCGAATAAGTGACGACCACATTCCTGGACCAGCTTTAGGTGAGCCGAACTTATCTTCGGGCAAGGATTCTCGCAGGAAAGCAGCTGTCATTTCAGCTGCCAGCTCTCTCTCTTCTTCGCCCGCCGCCTCAATCATTTCCTGTAACAATTTGTCAAATAGATAACGGCGTTTTAAATAGCAGAGAAAATGAAAATTGCCAAATTCACCATATTTGTCCCTCTGTGGAAAAGTCTAAACTCTTCCGAGCATCTCTCCTTGATGTAAAGTTATGCATGGGATTGTTGGCAATCATTTCAGATTTAAAATAGTATTTATTTCACGCGTAACACAGGCCAAAACTAAACTAAAATAAATCGATTTCTTTCCATATTATTTCTTTTTATTACATTATTTCAACTTTGGCAGATTATTGTACGCTAAATAAATCATATTTTACACATTGGAAAACGGTATAATAATGATTTATTAGCCAATACAAAAGTGCTGGTTAGCCAAACATTGTACCACGTCCTTTGCCAGAAACAGATTTTTCTTGAGATTTCCGCAACTACTGTACAAACCTATGGCGTGAAATCAAGTTATACCTGCGCCATTTGCTCCTTCCTGTGTTCCTTCATCGCCTCAGTATACATGTTGTGGTCGGTTTCTAGCATCACAACATTGCCGGACTCGCTGTGGACGGCGAAGCGACGAGGAGTGTATTGAAGGCTGGTGGAAACCTGGTTGAACACCGTGCCCAACTTCTCTAGAGCAAGAATCCTACAACAAAAAACGGTACTTCAACTCATGAAGTTTGTAGCAGCATCCGTAAAGTCGCTTCTTCACATCAGCATTGAACATTAAACCTTATATGTATTATTGTAATTCAGTTTGTCCAATCCAAGACGAGCTTCATTTATTTTTTTTTATTAGCACTCTGTACTTATCTAACCATATCAAGCAACAAAAAGCACCTCGTGAGGTTCTGTTTGAAAGTCTTTCGTCAGCCACCACAACGGGTAGACTGCTCAGCAACGAAACAAAAAAACAACTTTGAAATGAATAGAGAAAAATGCATTCGGGAAAATGAAATTAAAAAACAAAGAAAGCCGAAAATTTCGGAATCCCTGCTTACCTGAGTGTGTTGGTTGAAATAGCGACGATACCTTCGGGGCACTGTTCCGACGCGAACCCAGATGCGAACTCGAGTGTGTCGTACGACAGAGGCGTAAGATGGAAGCGGTTTTGATGCTGATAACTCAACCATGACCGACTGGACATGGCCAGTACAGCGTCTGAACCCTAAAAAACAGAATATTGGGACCAAACAATTTAGTGGTGGAACAAAAACAGAAAATGTTATTTAAACATAACGCACAAGACTTTGTAGCACAAATTAGTCACGTTACGGTATAAGCTCCCAGCTTCTCAAAATTTCAGCAACTAGCGTGTGTTGAAGGGGGTGAAGCATCCAGCTGGGATTATGTGGAAAAAATAAAGAATAATCTCAAACATATCTTCACTAAATTTCGCCAGTTTACGTCTTAGTGTTTCTGAGATATTTGATTTCAAAGTAAGATCTCCCCAACAGTGTTGCCAGTTAAAATTTCATTTTTCTTAAAATAATGTTTATTGTGATCTTTCACATTGGTTTGAAAGCTCCTGAATGCCAGACTTATGCATGAATTAGTGTTACAACAGAAATACTTCTAAACTTTAAATAGTATATCCCAATACCTTGAAACTTATTTTTCAACTGGCAACACTGTCGGGAAGATCTCCCAACTTTGAAATAAAATATCTCAGAAACCTTAAATCGTAGAAAGCTGAAATTTAGCGAAGAAGTGTTTTAGATGTTTCTTTAATTTTTGCCCATAATCCCAGCTGAATGCTTCACCTCCTATAAGCAATTTGCGTCTAAGCTGCTAGCAAAACGCTGCATTGTGTTTCAGGAGATGTTGCAACAAGCGAAAAAGGTAAAAAAAAACTTATTCCATCCAAGCAAATATCGATCGTACTTGCATAACAACTCGGAAGAGTTTGACCGGACGTGTCCCGAGGTATCGTGTCCTGGTGTCCGACAAATCTCCGGTGACATTATCAAGCGCTGTGCGAAGCAAAACTCCGTTCTGAAACATTAAAATATTTAATAGAGCGAAATAATTTATTTAACTCCCAACAACTTAGCGGGAACATAAATTCCCAATATTGCTTGAAGTGTTCGAGGAGTCGCATTTGCCGCGGACTCGGCAACCGACAAGAGTGGCTTCCCACAACACTACATGGTCTTTCGTGTCTCGATGAACTAAATGCTGCAATCCGTTTTACATTTTTTCGGTTAAGTTACTCGTGTGTACAGTGGACACATTAGACTAACTTCTTCACTCAATATTATCTCCCGGAGAAACTCGGGGTGCTTAATCGATAAAACATTTTCCGCAACAACAAAAGTGAAAGTAGAACGCTTCAGCACAAATACGAGAGCGCAAAGTATAGTTGTGTGCCAAAGAGTCCATGATTTTATGTTTTTATTAGTTACTTTTTTCTAATTCTAATAAACACTAAAAATTCGGGTAATATCGTTCTGATTCTCCTGTCAGTCTTTCACATTTGCATTTTACCCCAGAGAAACTGCCAAAATCAAACAACAAGTCATTAACTTTAGCAATATCCTAATTACCTGCAGACCAATGTTAAGAATAAGTCCACCGGATGCTCTCTGCTTGCCAGTCTCATCCTCGCCACCTCCTATCTCGATGATGCAGACGGACTCGGGAGCAGCTGGAAGAGCCTGCATGCTTAGCGGTTGAAGGCAATCCTGAAGAAATAAAATAGTTGTTTTAAGCACTTAAACTTCTCGCTATTGCTGCTAAGCGCAAGCCAAGCTGTCTCCTGACCAAGGCAACTTGGTGAATAAAGTGAGCTATGGAGTGAAATATTGCGTAATTTATTACAATAATTGATTGATTGATCCGTATTTATCCTCCATTCACGAGAAAGCGACGGAGAATCTTTTATTTAGGACGAAACCTTACTTGCTTAGGAGTTAACCGTATTCCAAGTTCCAACCATTCCGTTCGACTTCATCTCACGCCAATTTGCTGCTCGTTTGAAACCACCACGCAGAGATACTCATCGTAAAGGGTCTTATCGAAAGACGCAACAACGTGACCAGGGTGCGGATTAAACCGAGATTATGCGATCAGGTCGTCGTAAAAACAACGCCTTCACCAACTCTGCCAAACTGCCGAATGCCGACTAACGTGCTATTGTATACAAATGCATTACGCAGATCATGTATGTTTTGCATAAAATCGGCAGCATAGACGAGAAAGTATTAAAGGCGTCCCGCGCTCTTGCCACGTTGTTGCGTCTTTGGATAAGACACTTTGGGATTATCACCTCTGCTTGGTGGCTTCGAAGCAGATTCGATGAAAACATAGCACCACCGTCTCTAAGTGACAAATGAAAACAAAAATGCATTAAACAATCAACTTCCACTGCGTCCCTTCGCAGACCTTCCTGCACCAAAGCAAAGTCTTTTTACATTTTTAATGTAATAAAAACAAAAAAAATTTGAGGTAAATACCTGAGGATCGAGCGATATAACTCGCACTGTGTTGTCGGCTAACCCGACGGCTAAGAACTTGGTTCGTTGTTCGCCCGGCGGGACTTTCGCGAGATCCATGCACACAATGTCGTTGTTCATCTCCTTGCGCTCCGTGTACTCGTTCAGTTGGCCGGACTAAGAACAACAAAGTTTCAAAGAGTTTCAGAAACTTTGAAATACTTGGGAACTTGATCGTTGGCAGATATGAAGCACTTTACTAGAGCAGTACCTAATCGCCCACACAATCAAGTAAACTTAATTCCGAATCAGATGACGTTAGAGGAAAGTAAAGGCATGAATAAAACTTTAAAAATTATATCTTTCCGACATTGGCATGTTTTAAATCGTACCGCAAGCAATTTTGAAGCAATAAATTTTCGCTCAGGTATACAATAAATAAGTCGGATGTAAGTGATATCTCGTAACACGCATCTACGACTTGAAAAAGTTGGCACTTTAAACCACTTGTATTTTACCAAAACAAAGCCAAGAAACATCGCATTCTAACGATATAAAAGCTGCTTTTAGTTTTCAGTCAATATAGAATGCACAAACAGGAGAAAAAACGATTCTATCTCAAAATAAACTTGCATAGAAACAAATAACCTCTGATAACAACTCCCGATACGAGTGAAATAGTCCGTAGGGTTAATTTAGATTTTCAACTTCTCTTTCAGAGGTATACTATCTTATGACAAAATAAACTTAAATAACTAAACATTCGAAAACACGTACCGGATCCATTTCGAAATACACAATTTCTCCCCCACTGAGTGCGATGACCACCTGTCGTTGATTGACCGCACAGCGTAAAATCGCTTTTTTACCCGGAGTCTTCCATTCGTTGACCCGCTTGTCAGCTCGAATGTGACGGATACCGTCCGGATAAACCTTAAAAGTGGAGTAGAAGCATATCATTCAACTTTTCTAG